>CM042818.1:4766950-5391858 GCA_009982885.2 Hyles vespertilio
GGGGTTTCCCTACGATATTGAATCAGAAATGAGGATATCCATAGGAGAACTAAAATAACCGACATAGCCCAGCGGATGAGCAAGTTGAAGTGGCAATGGGCACATAGCGCGGAGAACTGATGACCGATGGGGTCGAAAAGTGCTCGAATGGAGGCCACGTAGCGGAAAACGCAGTGTAGGACATCCACCCACACGGTGGTCAGACGACCTGGTAAAGGTCGCGGGACGTCGCTGGATGCAGGCTGCCTTCAACAGGTTTCTGTGTAAATCATTGGGGGAGGCCTATGTTCAGCAGTGGACTTCCTTTGGCTGATGGATGGATGTATGACTTTAGTTTTTTTGAAGTGAAAACTTCTTTAGCGGCGTTGAGCACTTTTTCTGTAATGGGTATAAAATCTTAAACTCGCGTCAGGACACGTGACCTGATCGTAAGACGAAAAGCGTAAGACGGATGGAGAGTAGACAGCTGTCAGTTAGCTGTCAGTTTATAAAGCTTTGATGAATTGCCAATGATTTTGAGTGGAGATTTCAACATAAACTTCGCAGACGATAAAAATCAACTATTAATTGAATTTTTAAATAATGAATTTGGTTTAACTATGTCGAATGATCGCAATCTTAGCACAACGAAATACAAAACTACATTTAAATAGGTTCGAATCAAAACTGTTCGTTTCTTACTTCAGCTACCATAAACCTATCGTATCAGTTTTAGAGATTGGCGATGATAGTTCTGGTAATGATGATGGTGAAAAAGTCGTTGAAATTATGGATGAAAGTTGATTTTTCGGAGAGATAAACTTTTTAATGTAAAATAATTGTAATAGTTTTAAAGTGTTAAATTTTTAATGTAATATAAATTGTCATGTTTGTGTACGATAGCGCAATAAATGAATATTGTATTCTACCACATAAATGATAGTACTTTTATACTGATAAAGCAATTGGTGCAAAATTAATTTTTTGGCAAACTTTTTTTTGGGCCCTGGATTTTGGCGCCCCTAAAGGATGGCGCCAGTGTGTATTGCACACTTCGCACATATGGTAGCGGGGGCCCTGTGCTATTCTAATTACTTCCTGCTTCTAATTGGTACCAACATTATGAAAATAAGTAAGTAATTATATTATTATTCCGACGCCTTGGAGATTTCCGCGCTCTTCATAGTCGAGACGTGACACATTACGGATTCCAGACTCGTTCGACTAAATATAACTTGACTGATGAATTCTGAGGAGAATTAATATTATTTCATACTTAGTAATTAGTGGATGTTTTTCTGATATTTCGTTTCTTTGACATAGTTTTGGAACGTATGGTATGTAAACTGTGGAGCCTGGAATGCGATCCCCATGGGACTATCTAATTAACACAGGTATTCTGGATTTATTTGATTTCCAAAAAGTCTTATTTGATCGTATTAGCTGGAATTTACAGACGTCAAGGCAATGAGCTCGCCACTGATAACTTTTTGAGAAGAAAATAATCATTGCGAATTCAGGGTGGCAGTAGTCAAACATCTGCCTATCCCTGTGGGATATTATGCGTTGTTTATCTTTGTATTAAAAATAGGCGATATTGTTCTTATCCCCGCTAAAAAAGGAAACAATGCTTGTAATAAGACCCTTTAGATCCAGTTTAGAATCATGTTATATGTATGTCATACTCCTTTCGTCTTCTTATCCATTTTTTCCTCCCCGCTCCCCTTCCGATCTAATGGACCGGCAACACTTCTAAGATCCGGGGATATTATCCGTTGTAAATATTCACTTACCGTATTGAAACCGGTTTTTTAACTTAAAAAATATTGACCTCTTCAGATACAGCCCAGACGTACGACCACTAAGGTGACATAGCTAATAATCTGGCCAATTTAAACATCTAATATTACAAAAATTAACACTCGGCTGATAAATGGTAGGATTATTCAAAACACTAATATAACTGAAATGAGAAAAGTTACATCGATCCGAATTTATGTAAACTCACCGCAATTTTTGTCTTATTTGACCGGACTATAAGTGAAAAGCTTAAATAAACAAAACTAATTTTAGGTCAGTTAACTTTGTGCGAAAATTGAAAATTTCGAAACATTACACATTTCAATATTAATATTTCGCCTAGTAACAAATTCAAATATGTCCCCGGATAATTCCATTTGACGCAATCCGCTGGCGCTTACTAAAGCATGAACAATTCAAATCATTATACTCGACTGGTTACACGAGGCGCGGACCAATACACGAGATCCCAGCGACATATTAAATACTTTTTTCTTTTATATCGCTTTATTGTTACAAAACGTTATTGCATTGGCGGGGAAAATAGAAAACAGGTCATCTGATCATGTACTTTTAATGTATAATACTGTCCATTAACATTCATATTATTGGAGTAGATTATTTATTGCAAACAAAACCGTATATGTATACGAGTAGAATGAAACATTTCTGTCAAAACATCATGAAAGTAGATTTTAAAATCAGTTATAAGAAGTTAAAAAGTATGTGAGGGAAATTTTCAATGTCTGTTTCGCACGCCGACTACGGAGAAATGTTGTTTTGTTCATCTTTTTCTTTTACTTGACAGGGAAGATCCCTGGAGCCTGCCCTTTTTTGAATGTTCCTAACTTGTTTAATAGTCCTTGCCTTTAAAAATTAATATTAAATAAACAATGTAGCCAAAGTAACTAGTGCTCTTAATAAGACTTAGCATGTTATGTCTCAGGATGGCGAATGTAGTGAAATAGCAATAATTGCTTTGTAATTTCTGCAGTTTGGTTTTGCTACTGCCCATGAGCGGTCGTATCCCTTACCATCAGACGAACTGCATGCTTGCTCAGAATACTAACAGGAGTCAAGCTTGTGTATGTACTTCATTTTTGTTGCCACACTCACACTACGCTCGGCGTTCGCGCAAAAGTTGAAACTCGCGCTCGCAGTGGTCTCGACCGGTTTCGAATATCGTGTCGGTGAACGCTGTCTATGTGTGCGTTGATTTAGCGCGCTTTGTATGAAGCTTGACTTCTGTTAGTTTAGTATTCTGTGATGCTTGTCTCGCCAGTCATTGCAATCATAAAAGTTTTAGAGTAGATTCTAGTGATAACTTTATTTTTGTAATGATTTAACAGTGATGCACTATTTCGATAGTTTTCATAAATATTTTAGTCAAATTGTTGTTGTACCATTTGTACTAAAAAGGTTATTTTATTAATCCATGAATGTCACTATAAAAAACCCGTGTAAGAGATTATTTTATTAATAGCAATAAAAATGAGTAATTGCAATAGCGATGTATGTTAGATAGTAGATACTTTTCAAACTAAATTAGTTCAGCAGTTAGCAGGTAGACTACCGCAGAAACAATTTCAATGAATTCCGTACGCTGGGGTTTTTTTTTCCATTTCACTACAATATTTAATAAAAAAAGTTTCCCCAAATTGGACATACCGATTATTTTGAAACAAAACACTCGGTGGGGTATTTGTTCTGTCAATCATTTAAATGCAAAATGTTTTTGCGAACCGAATAGCTGTATACAGAAAGCTTTTACGTTTTTAACATGAAAACAAATAGAGATGTGCCGAATCCCAGGGTTATACAAAGGTGAAAAATGCATCAAGTCGATATATTATACATTCATAACCTCACGCTTTTTCCAGAAGAAACAGGCAGAGGACATACACATTTCGCCTTTTGATTATCCTGTCTCATGGTGTGATAGGGGACGAGCCTGTCACCATATCGGGCACAAATTCCTGACTCCGGGCTAACAATGTACACGACCGCTCATGAACCAAACAACACCTTGAATTACAAAGCAATACTCTAGCTACAATGTCGTTCAATCCGAAACAGAACAGTGCATTTACACTGCTTGGACGGGAGAAATAGACATTACGATGGTACTATCTATACTTTCCTTCGTAATTGACTTGTAGCTTGCACTATAGACTGAAGTCGGAATCAAATTAAAAGTTAAATCCGAAGATTTGCAGACTTAAATAAAGTTCGAGTTGAAGTTTTATTCATGGCAAGAGGTTAGCAGGAAAATGTGAGGGTAAATATAGTAGATAAAAGCCGGGAAACACCTTCCGGAACAAGAAAGTGCCATTAAACAAACTATTGGCAGTTCGCAGAATTATTATATTCGAACGTTGATCTCATCCTCTTGATTATTGGACAAAAGTTTACTCCTAACTCTGTTTACTGACACACAATAACATTTGATTGAATCGCTACAAGCTATGAATTATATTTCCTCAATTTGGCTTGTATTGTATAAAAATAATCAACACATAGAGACATCACATAAAATTATTAGTACGGGCCAGTTAACTGTTACCTTATTATTAACTGACTTATATTATTATTTAGTTTTATTGTGTGTGTGGAAGAAATAAATGGTTTAAATGGTTTAAAATTGTTACTGATATTGTAGTAGGTCTCTCATATGTTAGGACCGCCTGGGTAGGTACCACCGCAATGTTTATTTCTCCCGTCAAACAGTAGTGTAAATGCACTGTTGTATTTCGGTTTGAAAGATATTGTAGCCAGGGTAACTACTGGACGTATTAACTTAACAGCGTTGGCCTCAGCATGACGAGCGCAGTGGCATGCCAAGCATTTCTTTGTAATTCAAGCTGTTGTTTGGGTTTACTACTATGGATGAGCGATCGTATCGCTTACCATCAGGCGAATGGAACGCTCGTCTCGTCTCTTGCGATTCAGTTCAGCGAAAAAAGTCATAAATTCATCATTTCGTGGATTCTAATGAGTTTATTTAAGTAACGATTTAACAGTGATACATTATTTCTATAGTTTATCATGAATATTTTTAGTAAATTTGTGATTGTATCATTTCTAATAAAAAGGCTATTTTAATTTTATTTATTCTCTTCATTCTTACCTATTCATTCATAAAATATGTCACATCAAAAATCCATAAATGAGATTCATTTAATAGTTTTCAAAACAATACTCGTAATAGCAAATGCTGAATAAGTTGCAAGAATTTTATTTTAATTGGGATTTAAAAATCTCATTCAAATAAAATTCCCTAACCAGAATATCGTGCATTACAATTTCCAGCCAACCTTTTTAAACTTTTCAGCTCTTAACTTGCACTCAAATTAGAAAATTTGGGTTAATTTTTTCGCCGCAGGGTAATAGAGTGCGAACTTCGTAAACAAACAACGGAAAAACAGTACTCGTAAAACGCGGCTTCATTGCCTAGTTTTACACTGGCAACAAACTTTGGCCCAATGTTGGATCCGACGGAACTCTTATATCGTGAGAATCTAGCAAAATAGCATCGTATCATTAGTTTCTCGGCGCGATTTTTCTGGATTAAAGTAAAATAACGTCCAGTAGTAGATAATTTGTGTGGCTGGAATATAATGTTATATTATTAACTACAAAACAAGTATAGGGAGCGTTGGTGTATCTTGAACCGTCTCTGATTGTAATTATTCAAGTGTAACTTCGTAAGACACAGTATTGTAACAGTTTTTTAGTCTGAATGTTAATTATGTATTCATACAAAACTATTAACCCATTAATAAAATGTGCTACAGCCTTTGCGCCACCTATTTTGATTCGTCACTAATTATAATTTACAACTTTTGGATACCTAGGAAATCTAATACAAAACAGCCATATTCAGCAAACGTTGGAGCCAACACACAAGCCAGCCGGATACATAACAAACCATGTCTTCAGCCAGTAATTTTAAATTCACCAGCTCATTTAAAAGCCTAAAAGCATTTCGGTATAAAATCTAAAAAGTTACTACTGTAATGTCAATAAATTACAATTAGCTTTGATGTCGGAACGGTGAATGGAAACAGTATTATTTTTTCATTACGCACATTCTTTCATTTTTCTATTTTTATATCTATAGTATTTTCAACGGAACGTAAAATATGTTTTGTATAGTAAAACATTCCTAAACTTTGGATATGAATATTTTATTCATTTTATGTGTTTTGTATTTTATGCGTCTTGTAAGAATTTCTATGGTATGTAAAGTCCGTCAACCCGCACTAGGCCAGCGTGATGGACTATATGGCCTAACCCCTTTCAATCGTACTCTCGATCGTAGAGGTCCGTGCCCTGAAATGGCACGTAAATGGCCTGATACAGTACAGTATTATAAATATTGATAGTATATGTGATTAAAAATGGAATTTTAAATGTCAGCTAAAAGTTCGTATACGTACTTGTTTTTCTACCTTTCTTGTTATTGTATGATATTACACATAAAACCTTTAATTACTAAATTATAGCAACTAGCGAGACATTTTACTATTAGGTGTATAAAAATCAGAAAGTCGGACCGTCATAAAAATACAATTAATAGGTACTACCTATTCCATTCAAATAACTGCATTAGTTGGTTACCCATGAACTTACGATATCTAAATTCTAGACTATTGCAATTACTGCTACAATGGATAGACATAATCATAATAAAACATAAACAATCAGAAAATCAGCATAAAATTTATATTATGCTCATTCAACTGTTTGAAGCTGGTTCATTAAGTCCGCCTACTTAATATGACGTAATAATACAGTCTGCCACCAAAGAGTTGGTTTGTTCTGAGTGGAATAACTAAAGGCATACACATAATTAATTCATTCATCAGTGCAAATAATTAATGTTAGCAGAAGACGAGTGTAATGAAACCGGACATTGTTCTCCGTCGGCGCGTAACAATCAATTTGAATTGAAGGAAGACGGATGAATGAACATTTAATGCATAAAACCTTCTTGTTTTAAAACTTTTTTTTCAGACGAATTCAAAAAAGGAAGGCGGCTTTTTATTCAGTTTGTATATATATATATATTTATATTATATATTTTTTTTCTGAAATCAGCCAGTGACTTACTTTTTGATTCGGAATGGATAGACCGTATCTCATAAAATAATATTATTTTGTATAAAACTCTGTTTAAATGGAATATAATTATTAGACGAAAAATACGCGTGAATTCCTCGGTGGGGCAATTATACCACGGATTGATTGTAGGTTGTGTCGGGTTCGAATCCCGGGTCGGGCAAAGCTATATTGGATTTTTCTGTACATTATCAGCCCAGAGTCAGGAATGTGCCCGATTAAGTTCGGCTTCAATCACATTATGGGACGGAATACATAAAGTGAAACGTGGGTGTTCAAGGGACAAAGACGTGAGTTTATGTATGTATGTATGAAAAATACGTAGGCGCTTGTGAAAACGCCTCTCATTTTAGGGCGCAGACCACTTAGACTTTGCATGCGTTTTAGGCTAATGTATTTTGACCATAAAACTTGCAGACTGTAAAAGGTCAGAATAAAATCAATAAAAATAATGCACCATACTTTACTAGAATCCAGAATGTAACATAATTTATCAGATTATACAATATAAAAGTTCATCATAATTTATGTTGTGAAAATAATACGCCATAATTTACTTATATCCAGGAATGGGACATTATATATCGGATAATATATTCATAAAAATGAATATAATATGCGCACCAGACTTTCATAATTAAGAGGACTAATTAAACCATTTTAATAAAAGTACAAAAACACAAATTGAACCATCCTTTCAATTAACACTGCCTATTTTCACTTCCAGTCCTTTTAAATATCTATGATATACCCTGTATATATTTCATTTTAAACGATAAAATTAATCATAGTTGATTAAGTTGCATTTTTTATAACCCATATAATACAGTTTATTTGACAATTATATTATGGTAATTATCACAGAACAGTTATGGTAATTATAATACATTGAAAAAAAAAACTATTTTATACGGATTTTATCGCGGACTTCGTTTAATTTTTTCATCTCAATAAGTCTCAATAAGCTTTGGCTAGTATTTGTTTATTTGAACAGTACGACTATTAAACATCAATTACACTATACAATTACGTATTATAATATAAAGATTAAATCATAAAACTTAACAAAATCTTTCAAGCCAGAACACAACAGTGCATTTAAACTGCTGTTTGGCGGGAGAAATAGATAGCGCAGTGGTACCTACCCAAGCAGCCTTTCATATACGAGAGACCTACTTCTAGCTAAATTCAGTTTCAAAAATTCATGCCCCATGGACGACTTCGAAAACGTTAATACAATGTACTAACCCACTCTACATGCTTTATGCAAACTGCATTTGTAAATCAAACTGCGAACTCAACAAACCATTTATTACGGCGATAAATTCACAAATTCTACATAATTCACAGCACAGTAACAGTTTAATGCAAATTAGTCCATGCTATTATTTCTCCGTGTTAGTTTGTAACAAGGAAATGCTATTTCCTGTTTGAAACTTGATTTCGCCAACATAATGCATGACGGAGCGTGCCGCAGTTAACCGGATGTACTTTACAAATTGATAATCGATAACCCTTGAACTCAGGCAGTTGGTACTTAGCGATTGATTTTTTCGTACTGTGGAATGTGTAGAATATTTATGTTCAGTGCATGAGCAGTGATTTTTAACCTGGTATTGAAAAATGCATAATAGGTCGTCTATTTGCTGTTTGTAGCAGTATGCATTTGTTTTTTTAGTAAAATAAAGACAAATATATATCTCTAAATCTGTGCATAATGTTTGAGCTATTGCAATTATATTTTGATTTATTACAATGTCGAAAATCCCGGGATTTGACTCATGAATCCCCGGAATATAAATCCCGTGAAACGCTCCGGGCCGCCGGGATCCCTGGATCGATATCTTTACAATAATTTATACTCGTTCATGTTAAGTGAATGTAACTGTTAGCAGTGTAAATATATGTAATTCTAGGTATGATGAGGCATAAATAAACATCACGATGCCAGGCATCAACTTGAGACCCTGAGAATTTATAAGCGATTTTTATTAGATAAAATGACAGTTACGGTGCATATTTCATAGCGACTGTTACAAAATTCATAAGGATTCTTTATTTATGTTTCTAAGTACAAAATTCGGCAATGTGCAAACTAAATAACAATTTATCATAGATGTTTTTTAAAAGTTGTAGTATTATTAAAGATCCAAATTTCAATAAAGAAGTTGGTTTGAAACTTGCACAAGCATGGGAAGCAATTCTTCTCTTCATCAATCGGAACCCAAAACACCAACTACCAAACCTCAAGACACAGTGAGCGCCTCCTGCGTATTGGATTGCAAAAACGATTTAACTTTTTGTTCAATAAGAGTTAAATTGTAACAGTTACTAATCAGATAACTCATACCTCAGTTGGCCCCGTGACCACGAAAGCTGTAAAGTAATCGAAACGTCGCGAAGTTAAACTATGTAAAAATAAACCAGATCCTTGATAAAATACGTAAATAATAGTTTAATTTCAATGTATAACATTCGCGTAAATGTAAGAAACCAGTTTAAATAATATTTTCCACATTGGAGTAACATGCGCCTTATATTATTATTTCCATGGCTTTCCGTAAGTACCAAAATTTTTTTCCCGCGGAAATGCAATTTCCTACATAAACAAAAAAAAATGTTTATACTCCCGTCTCATCATTTATCAAAATTAAAATTAAACGAATACCCATCTAAAAGAAAATATTGCCTGGCTGATGGCCAAATTTTAATCTGACAATTCAATTTCACTTTGTTTGAAGAGGATCCGAGGGCTGTTAGATTAATTTTGAGAGCGAGCACGGCCTAAAACAACATCAAAAATACTGGAAGAATATAATATATCTAATATTTTACTAAAAATAAAAATATAAGTAGATGATATGAAAGTCAAGGATCGTCTTAAGTATTGTGAATTTAGAGATGCCTATATCCAGTACAAGGTGTGAAGAAATTAAAACAATATGTAAGGTCGTGGCAGGATAATAACAGGTCTCTTAATAAATGTTATAAAACATATTAAAATCGCAAGGGGACAAAACTTAAAGAATAATTCCAGTCGACCTAGAATCTTTAAATTTGACGCGAAGCAACTTTTTATATAGGAACACATATAAGAAAAAATCCAAAACCTTAAATTTATAGTAACTTCACATAGGTTTGTACGAAACCCTCGGTACGCGAGTGTGACCTGCACTTGGCCGGTTGTTTAATTCAGCTTGAGCGATGAAGACAAAACATTACTAATTTAGGTTTTAAAACAGTTTATGAATAAGGCCGTAAGAATACTGTTATTAAAATGATTAATTAATTCACAGATTGAGAAGCAAAGCCAAGTTGGAGTCAGATGAAAATTGCCGACCAAAAAGAGAAGAAATCGGTAAGTCACATTATTTAAATGCACATTTTAGCAGACTAAAAATTTCTTTTACGTTTTGGCTGCTCGCAATACATATATTTTAGTTATCAAAAAATGTTTATAAACAGTCTCTTAGTGTTTTGTTCTGATCCTAAAATTGTTGATTATATATCTACACTTTTGCCCTTTTTTCATTGTCTTTTCTTTTTTATTGTCCACACAAAATAATACAAATCGAAAATCAGATACATAAAAAGCACAATTGGAAGTGTTGCCGCTCAAAGGCAATGTCTTACAGACAACCGTGGGATGGATTTAAGAGCGTTTATACCCTGCACGCGCTTTTTGGCTTAAAAACAGGACTTTTCAAATGAGTTAATAGGCACCAATAAACAATTTAAAGGAAAAAAAATTATTACTAATTTTAGAAAAGGTTGTCATCTAGGGATTTTGGTGGAAAACATTATAGATTGATGGATAATTTGTGAGTACTATACGGATTACTGAACACAAGTTTCGTTATTTAGGCTTTAAATGGCAATTTAGAAGCTTAAGATATCCGAAACCACTAAATATAAGATGAAAATAAAAATATTATCAGACTAATAAGACCCTTATGGAGGGATTTTGCTGAGAAAAATAATCTTTTTTTAGTTCCTTGTGTTTAGTTCCTGAAAAATAAAAATTTAAACAATGCGAAATTATTCAGAAGCTCTCGTCAAGAACATATTTTTTTTCACCAACTTATCGTACATAATTTTTTATAGCAATTGCATATTACAATAGAAGAACATCTTATCAATAAATTACCATTTTTATATTTCAACAAAATTAGTTTTCATGTTTTCTACAAATATTTTAAAAACCACTATAAAACACGCTGTCCGACGTGGATCAAATCAGACCGCCGCAAGGCCTTCTAGAGGGAGGACGTATCGCTCGTCGCTCCGGCCTGGCTGCAGTCGATTATGCCGCGCGTAGTAAAAATAGCCACGCGCGGAATGCGATTACCACATCTTAGTACTTTGGTAGTAAAATATTTAATTATTTTTATTATCTACAATGATTTTGTAGTGAGTATAAATTATGTTTCAGGTAATATAATGGGATGTAATTCCGAGGCTAAATTATGTTATGTATTGTAATATAAAATTAAATATATTTCGTAATTGTAAGGGGTTGTAAGGCCCCTAACACTATTTATGTGTTCGAACACGAAATGATTAATAAAACGTCCGTAGTGTATACTGATTGAACACTGATTTGAATGCAACTTAACAATGTAATAATAACGAAAATATGATTAGTATCCAACATTTGTATTATTCTCTGCTTGCACAGTAATATTTGTCTACTTGTAATGCAAATAAAATATTTTTATGATATTATATTACAGTTACATTTCAATTGAATATTTGAAGCGCACGGATCAAATTTGTTTGAGCCGATTGTATAGCGAGCCGACGCGGCAGCTCTACGCACACAGCTTTGGTCACTTATGTGTGCGTGAAATGTATACGCTCTTAAGAGCGTATACACCTTGCGCGCAAAGTCAACTATAGGTATTTCTTCGTTAACTTCACGCACACATAAGCGACCAAAGCTGTGTGCGTAGAGCTGCCGCGTCGGCTCGCTATACAATCGGCCCAAACAACTTTGATCCGTGCGCTTCAAATTTTCAATTGAAATGTAACTGTAATATAATATCATAAAAATATTTTATTTGCATTACAAGTAGACAAATATTACTGTGCAAGCAGAGAATAATACAAATGTTGGATACTAATCATATTTTCGTTATTATTACATTGTTAAGTTGCATTCAAATCAGTGTTCAATCAGTATACACTACGGACGTTTTATTAATCATTTCGTGTTCGAACACATAAATAGTGTTAGGGGCCTTACAACCCCTTACAATTACGAAATATATTTAATTTTATATTACAATACATAACATAATTTAGCCTCGGAATTACATCCCATTATATTACCTGAAACATAATTTATACTCACTACAAAATCATTGTAGGTAATAAAAATAATTAAATATTTTACTACCAAAGTACTAAGATGTGGTAATCGCATTCCGCGCGTGGCTATTTTTACTAAGCGCGGCATAATCGACTGCAGCCAGGCCGGAGCGACGAGCGATATGTCCTCCCTCTAGAAGGCCTTGCGGCGGTCTGATTTGATCCACGTCGGACAGCGTGTTTTATAGTGGTTTTTAAAATATTTGTAGAAAACATGAAAACTAATTTTGTTGAAATATAAAAATGTTAATTTATTGATAAGATGTTTTTCTATTGTAATATGCAATTGCTATAAAAATTATGTACGATAAGTTGGTGAAAAAAAATATGTTCTTGACGAGAGTTTCTGAATAATTTCGCATTGTTTAAATTTTTATTTTTCAGGAATTAAACACAAAAAGATTATTTTTCTCAGCAAAATCCCTCCATAAGGGTCTTATTAGTCTGATAATATTTTTATTTTCATCTTATATTTAGTGGTTTCGGATATCTTAAGCTTCTAAATTGCCATTTGAAGCCTAAATAACGAAACTTGTGTTCAGTAATCCGTATAGTACTCACAAATTATCCAACAATCTATAATGTTTTCCACCAAAATCCCTAGATGACAACCTTTTCTAAAATTAGTAATAATTATTTTTCCTTTAAATTGTTTATTGGTGGCTATTAACTCATTTGAAAAGTCCTGATTTTAAGCCAAAAAGCGCGTACAGGGTATAAACGCTCTTAAGAAAAGGATTAACAAATCATAAACTTGTAATTCTACGGCCAGAATTCGAGCAGACAATAAAAATAGCCGCCATTTTGAACCTTAAATATAATAATTAATTATTAATTTTATAAAACATATTTTTGCGTATATACAAAATCAACAGCCACTTTGTTCCAAAACTGGTAAACAATATTGATTCCACGAAGCATATTGTTGGGTTCGCGCATAAAGTTATGAAATTCGTTGCAAACTCTATAATGTGCATCAATTAGCCCGCTCGGAACGTTCATTATCGACTATGATGTAGGAAATTACGATATTAGACGTAGGAATATTGATGTACAACAAGTCTGTAGTAGACTTGAAGTTTGTAAACTAGAAGCTTTTGTTGAGAGGAGTGCAGTACTTCCATACAAGCCCAACAGCTCGGCTTGCCCTACTTAATACGAACATACTGAACAAAAACCATTTTATTCCATAAATACAATCATATTTAAACATCTGCAATTTTTACATTTTACCCCGTCCTGTCGAGAGCGACAGAGGTCATCGTCCTGCCGCTATAATCCAAATTAATATTATTAAAAGCGCGCGAGAGCACTTTACAAGACTTTAAATTGTAGTTCTATCATCATCCACCGCCTGTAGGGTCCTACTGCGGGCTAAAGACTTTCTTATATTATGCCATTATTCTCTATCATTTGTCGCATTCAGGGGGTTGACTCTTGAAACGATAGGAACTTCGAATGTTCGGACGCTGTACGTTTTACGTTTCACTAATGCGCCTGGATACTCCACAAAATGTTGGAATCCTCTATCGTACGTCGTAACCTTAAACTAATTTCGGAGAAAATGATAAGTATAATAGAGAATAGTATAGATTTTTAGAAGTGGAAAACTTATATCTTTCATCCAAAATTTGATATTCGTATTCGTTCGTATAGAGTAACCTGTTTTGACTTGCGACATTCGCAATGTCGTCGACCCATCATTCTGCTTACCCAGTTTAAACCACTATTATGTTAGCATCTTACTGTAGATTAAAAATAAGTAATGTATATAATGGCAACTTAATCATAAAAAATATTCACATACAAAGTTACAAAGATTTGAACTTTTTGGCGTTGGCTACCTAAAGATTAAAACTAGAAGCTGACATTAGAAAAACCATCAATTTGGTTGACTTACATTATTTACATTGAAGTCTACATAATTGCCAAATAATACAAAAATAATGGAATTATATTTCCGCTATTGTGTAACTGTTAATAAAAAATGAACCGGTTTTGTGTTAATTAATTTATTATAAAAATTCTTCACAAAATAACGAGAAGCCTTGTTTAGTGAAACATGAAAATCATTGTTTTAAAGAATGGAGTGCGATTTTGTAAAGGTATCTTCCGAACAACATGTATAAAATATCACATAATAAATACACCCAACAGTCACATACATAGTCGTGACCCCACACCACAGATCCCTGTGATCTGTGCCCCATATTAAGATAGAGTTACTGAGTACATTACTATAATATGGATCGAATCTTGTGTCATGGATATCGGGAACTACGATTCAGTCCCACAAACATCCAGACTTAAAACAAATGCTTTTTGAACCATAAGTATTTGTCTCGATGGAATCGACCCTGCGTTCTCTCGTTTCACAGTCCGTCTCTAACCAACTACGCCACGGAGGCTGTTATAAGTAACCATCGTTTTGTTTGTAATATTGATGGTAGTAATACTCTGCAAGGAGTTAACACTAATCATACATAACCTTATTCATAGACAGTTTATAAGCATATTTTAGCTATCGAACGTTCTATCCCTTTCGAACTACTTTTGAATTCAGTTTGAGTTAAAATATAATAGGTTTATAAAATATAAATAAAGCCGCAAATATTTATTTAATTAAATTATGTTTTTGCAGTATGATTATGAAGTCCAAAAATATGTACTTTTTAGAGTTTTATTGATATAGTTTTTCTTTACAGAAAATTCGGAACCTCAAGCGCCTCGGGCTATGGCTGAAAAACCGTTCCTACTATCAGATGGAAGGTAAGATATTACAAAATTTTTAGATTTTTTCAGTTCGTTAGTAGTCAATTTGACAAAGTTCATTTAGTAATGCTAGCAGTTCAGACCAAGCATATTTCCTACAGTTTAAATTTTATCTAGCTATTCTAGCTACAAGCTTAATAAAATCTATGCTATATCTAACTATGTAGTTATTTTCTTACCACCGGGTTCTTTTACGTATAGATGTATGTACATCTATACGTAAAAGAACCCGGATCAGCAAATGGGGTGGGCTGTGGCCTAGAGAAATCACATAAATAAATATCTCAATGTAAATCAGAATACATACCTTCCACTGTAGTGTGACGTATCACTCACTGATTAAGCTAATATTATAAAACATTTAGGAATAAAATTAAACAGGACATTGGACTCTAATACATCCAAATTGCTGGAGCAAATTCGCAATAAGCTGGATTCCCGCGAATGACCGGTGAAATCATAGAAGACCAAAGATGCGGATGAAATCCGAGTTGAATGCATTCGATACAAAAACACAACAGTGTAAATGCACTGTTGTGTTTTGATTTGAAGGACATTGTAGCCAGAGTAACTACTGGAGATATTGAGAATTAACATCTTATGTCTCAGGAGGGCGAGCGTAGTGGAATACCAAGCATAACTTTATCTCGTAGTGTTGCTTGTTTTTACCAATGTCCATAAGCGTAATATCGCTTACCATCAGACGAATGGCATGTTTGACTCGCCTTTGTTGCAAATTCGAAACTAAAAGATTGAGAACATATTAGGATCGAGTTAGCTGGATATAAATGTATGTTATAATTTCCCTTAAAATCTACTGAAAGGATTTTAATCTTTACACTATTACAACTTAAGCATCAGAATAACATACTTATTACTATTTTAAAAAATAATAAATGTTCCTGATATGCCTTAATAAAATCACGAAGTCTCCGAAAATAATAGAAATCCTAAAATAGATAATTAAAATGGTACACAGCAGAAATAATTTATGTGGAGAGTGTGACAAGAGCTTAGACAAGACAAGAGAGATATGATAGGGTCAGCAGAGTAAAAATGGGGAGGCTATTGCCCAGCAATTGGGTATAATATAGACTAGAAAAAATATTATATTTGTATCCTGAGGCAGTATTAAACAGATCTTAATATCATTTTATTAAACTACCATATTCCCTTTATACTCAGGATACGAGCCTCCACTTTGATTCAGAAGGCTTATGGCCATGGTTTACCGCACTGACTTATTTCGGGTCGAGGGAATTAACACACTATAAAATTATTTGTAAGGATCATGATGATAAGGATATGGCAATCGGAGTCCTTCACTACATTCTTCTTGACGAGAGACATTTAATGTCATTTAAATTATCCCTTATTATACTGGCGATCTAATCGCTCAAAGGCAATGCCTTACAGACAACCATGGGATGCATTTAAGAAAAGGAATAAATATTAATATCTTCGTAAAATCAACACTAATTATATAATAATGATATAATTGGCATGAAATGTCTTTGAGAACGGCATATAGTTTATTAAGAAAATAAATAAAACATCAAAGTGCCAGAGTGTTTAGTCCAAGATTGAGAATCCACGACCATGACGCTTTTCCATTAAGTGGACCAACTGATAAAGTAAAGCCCGCTGAGTTTGTTCGCCGGGTCTTCTCAGTCAGGGCCGCGTTGGATCCGGCAGTAAGCCTAAACATACGGGACGTTTCGGAAATGCTTATGGTCGTTGTCTTAAGTTGGACCCAAAACAAGCCCACTGAGTCTTATTCGCTGGATATACTCAGGACTGGGTTGCGTCGCGTAGTTCCAGTGGTAGTGTAAGCCCACTGAGTTTGTTTCGCCGGGTCTTCTCAGGAAGGGCCACGTTAGATCCGGTGGTAACTATAAACCGCTACGCACCGTTGTAATAATATTCACAGCCTCCGTGGCGCGGTTGGTTAGACGCCGCCTGTGAAGCGAGAGGCCGCGGGTTCGATCCCCGCACCGAGATAAATGTTTGTGTGGCCCACAAATATTTCTTCCGGGTCTGGGTGTTGTGAGACCGAAAAGTCTCTTGTAGTTCCTGATACCCACGACACAAGACTCGATCTTAGTGTGGGGTCAGGACTATGTATGTGACTGTTGGGTGTTATTTATGTATTTATTTATTCATGGTCCACAAATAATTTAATTTAATTTGACTAACGTAAATAATGTATTTCTTTGACAAATAAATTATCATAAAGTAATAACTAATACTTTAAATAAAATATGAATAAAAACTAAATAAATAAATAAAACTAATTATAAATAAAAATTAAATTAATTTAAAAATAAATAAATTGATTAAAGCAAGAAATAAAAATAAGTAATACTTTGTATAGAAAATATATTGTATATAGAGATTAAGTTCTATGTGTATTGACTTGATAAGAGCTCTTTAATTGCCTACGTGACCAATAAATACATTTCATTTCATTTCAAATACATTTCATTTAATTTCATTTCAAATACATTTAATTTCATTTCAAATACATTTCATTTCATTTCATTTCAAATACATTTCATTTCATTTCATTAACTTAGTTGCGAAGCCTAAGTTACTTACACCTCCGTACTAAAATTCTTACACCCCATCGACGTTCCTGGAACTCTTCGATAAACTAAAGAGTTAAAGCCAGCTTCTAACGTTCTCATTATGTATGCGGTCTAAAGGCGTGAAGCTCCACATAAATTACTTCTGCTGAGTGTATTTAGTTAGCTATTTTAGAATTTCTGAGTAACATTTTTGGAGACCTCGTGATTTTATTTAAATTCATAAGAATTGCTCTGCAGTAATACATTCAATATTTAATTGAAAAGTGTAAGGATTAAAATATTTTCAGTAAATGTTACGTGAAATAGTAATACATAATACATTTATATCCAAGTAACTCGATCCTAACATAGTCTCACTGTCTTTTTTTTGCAATTTGCAATAAAGGCGAGTCGAAGATGCCATTTGCCTGATGGTAAGCGATACGACCGCACATGGTCAGTAGCAAAAACATCACAACGAAATAAAGCAATACACTGCGCTCGCACTTCTGAGACATAAGATGTTAATTCTCAATACCGCCAGTAGTTAATCTGACTACAATGTCCTCCAAATCAGAACAAAACAGTGCATTTACACTGCTGTTTGGTGGGATAAATAGACATTGAGTAGCACATACATATGAAATACCTACTACGAGTAAACCATTAATTTCCTCTCTTTATCGTAAGGAAGTGCACGGCTGAGCACACATTCCTCCCTTAATGATTTTCATAGCGACCTTGTTACACACGCTTTCGTTTAATTATTGTAGAACGCGGTGACATATTCGCATAATATTGAACTGAACCAAGTTGTATTTAATTAGCACAGGAACACATCATAATTTGCCTTTGTACATGCAGTCGCCCGTATAACAAGCGAATTCTGTCCGAAACAATTGACCTGATTATAATTATCTAATGAATTCTATTGTTCATTGTCACATTGTATAATTTCAATAGTTAACATATATTTTTCGTCTTCATTCAACACCCCGCCGAAATATTAATTACCGTCTTATAATAATTATACACTATCTGACCTTTTACAAAATACCTAAATTTTATTACGTCTGCGTCGTACACACTTTATAGAGCATAGGTTATTTCTAAAAGCAAACGGCTTAATCTGTTTTAGTAGCGTTTTATTCCAATTTATCTTTTATCGTTCCGCTGATATTGTGTAGTAAATATTCATACATTTTGTTTATTTAATTAACAACGATAAATACTCTTTTGGGAAATCTCTTTAATCACAACACACTCTAACACGTTACCTAAATGTCTCGACCTGTGACGGTTCACCAAATGTTTAGCTAGGTCATGGGCGATCGATTGTGGTGTTTATCTGTTTGTACCCCCAGAGAATTGGATGCGAGTTTACTGCGAATGTTTTCGATGTTATTGCAATTTAGCGAACTACCATTCAAATTTACGCTCAATTGATTTAGCATTACATTCGGTTTTATAGTTATTTTCATCACATTCAATTTGTTGAAGTTCACGGTGTATTTTATTTTGATTGGACATGTCCTGCACGCCGCACCATGAAACCAACATACCATAGCGATTCAGAAGAATTTCTATGGTATGAAAATTCCGCAAACCCACACTAGGCCAACTTGGTGCAATATACGGCTTAACCCCTCTTAATACTTCTCTCGATTGTAGAAGTGGCTCTTGTCCTTCAGAGGATCGTATATGGGCTAATACATACGTACATTACATATCCTTCATAGATATTTCAGTAATTGGAAATAGCAACTAATGTTAGGATTTTCCTATATCCCTCATACTGCCTGCAGTAATACTGAAAAGCCCGTTGTAGTTTGCTAATGGGTTATGATTTGGGTTCAAACTATTATTCTCGGTTTTACATAAGCCGTCTTAATCGTGTAGACTGTATTTGCATACTCCATCTAGACGGAATAGGAATTAAAAAATAATCCTACGGTATATCGGGTGATTTTGTTAAAAGATATTTAATTTAACCACATGTTTCTCATCAACCTAGGGGACATTGTACAAAAAATCGGAACTAATCGGATTTTATACCGATTAGTTTATTGTCGAAAATCGTGATTTTAGTCTCCATGATATTTTGCCAGGGATGTGTTAGCTTCGTGTGTCGCTTAGCCGAACTTCAGTTCGCTTCGGGAGCTCAAAATAAATTTTTTGACAAGACTGTCAGTCAGTTTTTTTTACGTTTTACCATGTTACCTGGCGTGGTTAAGAACATGTGGATTAAATTAAACCTTTCAGTAGCATACGGTATATTTTGTATTGTACCTAGTCAGGTCATAAATTCTGTCACATGTTTAATATAAAATAATTGAAACAAGTTTATTCATTATGTAACCATTTATATACCAAAATGAACTTAGAAGATACCACGTGATAATGGAATGTGTTCGTAACGAGGAATTACGCATACATTGCCAAAATATAATAGAAGGTATCGGTGGATGTAATAGCGTCTTAGCCCATCCGCTATCTGCTGAGGCTAAATTAGTATATAAATTACTTAAATTAGCATTGTCGTAAAAGTTAGAATTTCTAGTGTTAGAATTTCTAGAGCGACGTAGTCTTAAGTTAGACTAAGCTCTTTAAATAAAGAAAAAAAAAACTTAACAAAACATAGATTCTTATGACACTAAAGTTTATTCAAAATGACCTCCGTGATTTTGAATACAGGCCTTCAATCTGCGCGGCCAGTTGTCTATCGCAGCACGAACGAGGTCCATGTCAATATCGGCGGCTGCCTTAATCAAGGATGTCTTGAGTGACTCCAAATTGGGATGAGGCTTTGAGCACGCCTTTTCCTCCAAGTGTTGCCATATCTTGTAATCTAACGGATACAAATCTGGACTGGAGGAGGGCCAGTCTTCGTGCCGGATGAAGTCGATTTCACGCGTCGCTAGCCAGTCTTGTGTGCTCTTCGCTTTATGAGCTGGCGCCGAATCTTGTTGGAATACCCAGTGCCTGTTATTGAACATGGTATGAGAAACAGGTTCCACAAGGTTCGTCAGGACTGTATTTGATACACAACTGCATTCGTTTTTACACCTTTCTCACAAAAATGTACCTCTGTTAAGCCTGAATAAGAAACTCCCAACCATACCATGAGCGAGGATGGAAAATGACCTCGTTGGACACGCGGAATACGGTTGCTCGCTTCTTCACTACTGTGTGCGTACACCTTATCATTTTGTATGTTGTAGCTCTCTTCTACGGTAAAAAATTTTTCAATTGAAAAAAGAATTTCCCGATATTTTTTTCCCGCGTACCGCTTCAACAAAGCGCGGCATCTCTTCAGTCTCAGGTCCATTAGACGAGCATTCAAACGATGTCCTGTTTGTCTTCGATATGCCCGAAGCCCTAAGTCTTCGTTTAACACCCTTTTCACCGTGGTTCTGCTTAACACCATCTGAAGGGCCAACCGTTTCTTTTTTTTGTTTCTTTTAGTTTGGGATTTCTTTGAATTCGCGCCTTCACAGCTTTTATCACTGCTGGAGTCCTAACAGACCGAGGGCGACCACTTCTTGACCTGTCATCTACACTAGAGTCTTCATTGTATCGTTTAATGGTACGATAAACGAATCTTTTGGTTATATTCAAATTTTTCAGTATGTCAAAAATTTGAATTGGCGCGTAACCGCAATGATGCAACACAATAACTGCAACACGCTCTTCTTTAAGCGTCCACTCCATAGTTAAAAATGAGTAAAATTCTAAAAGCATACATTTTTATTTTCATGAATAATTCGAAATTCGAATTCAATAAACTTTTTTGTGGCCAGCATTCTAAAAGAAATGTTTTTACTGTGTGACAATACTTATGACCTGACTGTGTATATCTGATTCCTATGTTTTCTTATACTGATAGTACAAATGCGATTAAAATAATTTCAAATATGTATTAAATATCACATGTCAAATGGTAGATTGTCTTATAAATATCTTATTCCTCTATGTTTCTACCATCATCATCATCATCATCTCAGCCACAGGAAGTCCACTGCTGAACATAGACCTCCCCCAAGGATCTCCACATTGACCTGTTGGAAGCGGCCTGCATCCAGCGACTTCCTGCAACTTTAGCTAGGTCGTCCGTCCACCTTGTTGACGGGCGTCCGACCACATGGATGTTATGTTTCTATACTGTCAGTATAGATATAAAAAATAATTGCAATTTTCCCACAGAGTGGAGCTAGAGGCGTGGCTGGACAAGCCGGCGTACTCTCACGGCGAATCAATCAAAGTGAGCGTCGTGATAGCTAATCACTCTTCCCGGACCGTGCGAAGAATCAAGGTTGGTGACACATTTTATTAATCTGATTAAGTAATTATTAAACTCCAAATAATATGAATATTGTGCAGTCATATTATATGTGCGGATTTTATCGCGGAAATAATTATTTATTTCAATTTGTAACATTCACGTAAATCTAGCAAAATATTAAACTTCATTTACATTAACACAAGGCTCTCTACAACACACTCACAACACACTCTCTACAACTATAACGCGTACAGTTAAATGCAGACAATGTTAGCTTTCGAACAATCCCAGCGCAATCATCTTCCGATTTGGCCATCCTTCACATCAACCCTTAATAGCACCCTTATATATTCAAATCCTTATAACATTCTTCCTTATATAACTGCCAGTATCATGGCATGGTTGCTTTACTCATCGTTCGTAAAAATCAAACATAAAAATTTGTTCAACTTTTGTTGGATAAATTAGTACAAAATATTGAGAACTAATTAAAAAAAAACATATTGATAAATTAAGATTCGGAATTAAAATCTGCCAAAAAATTATGATAACTAAGTCAAAAAAGCATTCAATGAAATCAATAACAAAATTAAATGTATCAGTACGATATTTTAGCTTGGTTTGTTGTTGTGCGCCTTTTTCTTTTGGGATTTCCTTTAATTTACACCTGAAGACAACGTGCACCAGTAAGGTTCAATTTGTTAGTTAATAAAGCGCACGGCATTGAGTTCGCTAATTAATGCCTTGTCGCCATTAAGCCTGGGAACAGGTTGCCGGATCCAATGTTCCTTTCATTTGTTGGGTCTTTTCTTCCTATTTAAGTATTTTTAAACGAAGCCTGCAGAAATTGAGCAGTTCTCATTAGGGCGAGTTAGGTGCACTTGAGGATTTTGTTGATCAACAGTCATTACTATTATGAATTTGAATTATATATATTTTTTTATGGTAAAATGTACATGATTATGTTATATATTTTAAGTATCTTTGTGCAAGATAATTGAAATCTGTGCTGTGTGTGTATTAAAATGTAATATCATAAAATCTTTCAGTTGATTCAATTTGGAAATATATACCAAATCTTATGACCGTATAGACGTCCTTTACTAATCACGAAATTCTCATCTACGCATATAAAATTGTAAAATTTCACACGCAAAATACACAAACAGAAGAAGTAAACAATTTTAACTGTTAAACATCACCCAATATTAACATAACAAAATCAATTTACCTTTGATTTGTAAAACAAACTCCTGTAATCCGCTGTAAACAGCGACATTATATGAACTCAGGAAGCCATATTTAAAACAGCGTTTCAGTAAGTTTATTAATATACAACAATTTATTTGATCACATATAATTTACAAGCCGAAATGTACATTTAATTTTAATGCTTTAAATCGTATGGAATATGTTTTTAAATAAACAGATAACGTTTTAATTATATTGATGTGTCGCTGATAATGACTTGTACGCGGAAAATATGAACTTTATATGAGCAATCGATTAACAATTATTGAAACTTCAATTTCTCGTTTACACTTTTTATAATTTTCCCCCAAGAACTTATGTGGGAAATTATGTTTTGTTTTGACACAAAAACATACAATTTTGCCACTAATTAAATAAAAAAATACAATTCGTGAAAAGCTTATTTTTACTGCAATAGCAATATTTTCTATAAAAAATCAATTATCTTTTCATATAAGAAGGTTCACTATATTTACTTTTTAAATTAACAATTCCATAAAGTTGTAACAATATTATATTTACAATATAATATTATATTAACAATAGTATATTTCTCCCGTGAAACAACACTGCTTAAATGCACTGTTGTGTTTCGGATTGAAGGACATTGTAGCCAGAGCAACTACTGGACATATTGAGACTTAACATCTTATGTCTCAGGATGGCGAGCGCAGTGGAATATTGCTACTGTTTATGAGCGGTCGTATCGCTTACCATCAGGCGAACGGCTTGCTCGTCTCGCCATTCAATGCAATAAAAAAAAAAACAATTTATTTAACGATCTCGTTTTTTTATTCTGCTCGGTTCTAATGGTTTCCTCGAAATTAATTCCTTAATTTAACAAATATATGTAACAATTAAGACAATTTTCACGCCAAGATTTCCAGAAATCCATTACAAAACATTACATATACAACATTATGTCATTTCTCATGCTTGTAATGATTAATTAGCATGAGTAATGACGCTAGAAATGTTTCCAGCGTTTTCACTAATAGCTTAAGGCATGCTTCTATATCCTCAGTAAAAATATTTTAAATTTTCTGTCACAGGCCTTGGTGGTACAGCACGTCGACGTGTGCATGTTTTCCAACGGAAAATTCAAGAATGTCGTCGCACTAGTCAGAGGAAATGGAGCACCGGTCATTCCCGGACAGACTCACACCGACACCTACACACTCACGCCCCACAGAGGTAGGGTTTCAATGTGAAATTTGATAGAAGCAAAAGGTTAAGATGGCCTTATTAGTTCTCGGAATGCAGCGGTTCAATATTAAATTTAACAATGGCCTCTCGAGACAGTCCTTTATTTGGATAGGATCTCAGATAAATGTTGAGTAAGCATTCATATTTCTAACGTAATCCCCAAGGGTAACCCGAATATTTTTCACAGGGGTAACCAAAAACTGGATAGCACTCGAGGACTCCTACTCAAAAACAGGCGCATGTCTCGCATCGACCGTTCTTAGCAACAACACACCAGAAGACAGAAACGTGTTTGCCATTTACGTTTCATACTACGTTAAAATCAAAATAACCATTAGTGCGATGGGCGGTGATTTATCCGTGAAACTACCATTTACTCTTACGCATTCGTGCATCAACGAGGCTCCCACAGACAGTGTTATAGAGGAAGCTACACACAAAATGATATTAGAAGGAAAAGAAAATAGCGACGAAGAGGATAGTAAAGCTGAGACAGAAAGAGACAAACAAAACAACAATGGAGACGCAGAAGCTCAAGAAACAGCGTTCGGTGATGATGACGGCGAAGTAAAATCACCCGAAGATCATCGCTGCCTTGCCGACGTGCTAGTCAACATAGAGAACAAGATGGATCGACCGAAAATATTCGAAGGACAAACTGAAGTTCGTCAAGTGAAACCCAGTGAGGAAGAATTGGATCTTATAGTAAAGTATCCTGGTACGGACACGTGATCCGACGAGGAACTAGACAATACGGGTCAAGGAGGCGAAAAGACTGAGTCGGAAGCAAACGCACTAGACGTAATTAAGTGCAAACCAGAGGTCCAAATTCATAAGTGTGGTTTCGCTGAGAATTTGAAGAGAGCCGTTTGTTGCATAGATAGGAGGAGACAATCCTAGTTTCTGTCACCTTTATTAAAATTCAATTTTTTAGTATTATAGATATTTAAGTGAGTATTGGACAGTATTTTAATGGAAACTACAAGTTTCCGCAGAGTTAAGTTTTATTTGAATACAACTGTATTTTCGGAAATAAATTGATTCAATAATGGATTATTCGTTTATTAATGAATTATAAACTTTATTGAATTGTATATTATAAACAAATATTATTAATAATAATTTACTGTAAATATGGAACAATATTTTCACCGAACGTGGTGTTTGATTAATATTTGTGAACTAATCATTTTGATGTGACGAAATTATGTCTAGTCGTAGAGATAAATTTGATGGTGTTTCATTGTTGTAAGATAAGCTTCTGAACCAGTTACAAGACTCTGGCCTCAGCCGGAACATAAAGCCTGAATGGATATTACGCTTACTAAATCGTAGTCTGTGTTTAGATTTAAAATTATTCGTATTTAAGTCATTTATCATAAGGTTGAAAGTATCAGTGATATAGCGAATGTATATAGCAAGTGTTAGATAGATCTAGTCAGAAATGCCTGTATGTTTCTTGCAGAAATTAATTTTTCCATTTATGACATTCTACACCTCAGTGTTTTCGGTATACTAAAGACTTACGAAAATATAATGCATTCGCTACATTACTATACAAATAAAAGATTCATATTTAAGCACAATTTTAAATTAAATTTTAGATGGGCTAAATTCACGCAACCTTTAATTTGAAAAGCATTTTGTGAAGCCAAGCCCGCCGGGTTTGACGGATGGTTTATTACTTTATTTTATTCTCCTGTTAAGTTTACACCTCTCATCCACCAACTTAAAGATTCAGCTCTGGATCCAATAAATTGGATCTGCTCAAATTTAATTTATGGTAGCAGTAAAGCAATTTTTGTTCTCTCTGAAGATCGTGTCTCTCTGATTTTGCTAACTGAAATTCCGAAATGCAATTAAAGATTTTATAAACCAAGACAACAGCGCTTTTTATATTTCCAACGTTTCCATTCCTTGTGTGTAGTCTTTGGCGTGCCTTTATAAACCTCCTTATTACCTTTGTCAGTTTCAGTTCCAAGAATTGTTTGTTTCAACTCGGTTCTTGAATATAACAGTTACGGACACATTGTTGCAACTTTCTTTTTAGTCGTACTTCAAGACGTACCAATTATCTTTGTAGTTGCACCAAGATAGTTAAAAATAATTTAAAGAATATCTTGTTTCAAAGAACTTTCATGTCTGACTTTTACGATGAACCTAGCCATTGTCAAACTTTTATTAAAAAATACCATATGTTTTTAGTTAGTAGTTCATCGGCTTATAGTGAAACCTTAGTTTTGTTTGTACTTAGCAAAATATTCATTAGTCATCAGTTCACAATAATCACAAGTTTAACTTCACTCATTGTTCAAGCGATACGCCTAAGAGCCAGCGTGGACCAAGACGACATGGCAAGGTTTTTTTACGAAAAGATATTCAAATTTATCTGATGGGAATAGGACATAAATTTCATTGATTTAAATTAATGTCGCAGCATCGAGAAACACCCTTTCATTTTCTTTGGTAAAAAATGAAATACCTTGCCTTTCTGTCTCCCTCCTTCTGGCTGTAATATTGTTTATTATAAGCTTATCACAACTGTCTAAATAATTCCTAATCCCCATCATCATACTCCCCAATCTTCAATCCTCATAAGTTCATAGAACATAACAAATTGTTCAGATATTGTTGGTGTTCATGTTCGATTATCATCAATCACAATTCACCTTTATACGTCCTCGTTTTATTGATCCGAAGCTAAAACAAAATACACAATTCATTACAGAAAGTGATAACGAATTATGAAATCTTTCCCCCATAATTAAATTACAAAGCATCCATCACGAAGAGCCGCAGATGTCCCAAGACTATCCATTTACGTTAAGAGTTCCGCGACATTACTTAATGGCTGCATTTAGTATAAAGTGCTTGTAATTTCCACTACATACTCCTGTACCAGTTAAAGTTTCCTCATGTAATCTAGATGTGACTCATTAGCTTTCGAATATGGTGACACTTTAAAAGGCTTTTAGAATAATTAATGGTTTCCTTCTTATGTATGGGAATTGTTTTACAAATAGTGTGAATTCGAATGTGGATTTTGGTTTCACAGATAAATCTATATACAGAAATAAATGGTTGACAAGTACTTAATAAATTCTCATTATTGAAATAAAACTATTATTTACGGATTTTATCGCGGATATGGTTTAATTTTTACATTTTTGACTTCCCGACGTTTCGATTACTTTATTACGCCCCTTGACCACAAAAGCTGTAAAGTAATCGAAACGTCGGGAAGTCAAAAATGTTAAAATTAAACCATATCCGCGATAAAATCCGTAAATAATAGTTTTATTTCAATGTGTAACATTCGCGTAAATCTAAGAAATCAAATTCTCATTACTTTTATGAAGTCATTTTTCTACAAAATATCTTAGAGGTTAAAACAACACGAATTTATTGAATAAAATACTCACAACAGAGTTAATTTTCGCCACAACGCTGCAGCTTGGCATTGAACACAACCAAATAGGTCAGAGGTTACATCGGGTTTGAAACCGCAGAGCTGATTCCAGGTCGGCGCAAACATAAACAGGTGTTCAAAGACTTAAAGTTTGAACTATTGTTTACCATCGCTGTTTGTCGAACTCTGTTTATTTGTGGGTGGTGAAATCAATTTCATATTCTATTTCATATACATCGCTTAAAACTCTCAAGTGATGAAATTCATTGAGGATTCTTATCCCCTCAATTTAAGACTATCCCGCCCTCATACCACTGTAATTCCTGTGAGCCAGGATCAACAGTGGCACGCAATGTAATGACACCCAGCATTGAAGCTCGGCGAGTCTCCGGGAATGTCTAACTTGTCTTTAACCCGCAGCTAAATTAATCAAAAAGTAAAATTAGTAGAAGAAGTTGGAAATAAAATCTTTCTTTAATTCTTATCCGCTCTATTGTCATCGTATTTTCAACATCATTTTCCACCACATAAAATCAACATAGGCCTCTTCCAATGATTCCTAAAATGACTTTTTCAAATATCCGATGACTTTTTATATCAATCTACCATTTACAAGTTGTAAATCTGCCTTATATATCCTCCAAAGTGTGTCGTGTACCATATTCAGCCTCTATATATTTCCAGGCAGCCTGCGTGGCTCAGTTAGCTGAACTCTGGCTGTGACACGTGAGGCCGTGAGTTCGATACCCGCACCGAAGCAAATATTTGTGTTATCCACTGGTATTTGCTTGTGGGACCCAAAAGTTTCTCGTAGTTTCTAATTTCCAAGACACAAGACTCGATCTTAGTGTGGGCTCAGGACTATGTATGTGAATGTAGGGTGTATGTATTTATTTTTAGTTTTAGTTTTTAGTAGGTCTGTATTGCGTCGACTGACGACCCCGGTGGATTGCCTATTAGACTTGAAATAAACTTATCTAAGATAAATTGTGGTTACTTTGTCTTGCATCTATTAAAAGCACTTGGAGCCAGTAGTTGTCTCTTATTTACGCTATAATGACTATATTTCTGTTTAATAAAAACATAAACTATTGTACAGCTTATGTAAGTACAAGTTGTATTCTATAAGATTTCTTTATAAACGCTTCTTTTATAAATGTTATAAATGTTGCATAAAAGCGTTAGCTCACAATGTCACGACCTACTGTTGTGTGGCTTTATCTTTTTGTATATCTAACAACTGTCTTTGATATAAAGCCTTTTGAAGTAAACAAAATAAGAAGCACGCCCATTAAATAGTCTCCTTTGATAATGATAGAGGTCTTTTAAATTATCTGAGAAGTTTATTTTTTATAGTAACAAAATATTTTCACTAAAAGATGATTTAAGAGTCCTTGAGTCTTGGCTCAGGTACTCGCCTTTAATTTTAAATGTGGTTAGGACGCCAACTGGGACATACACATGTCAAATTACGAAAATTTAGACTTAAAGATTAATCTTTCGCTGTCAACTGTTAACCATTTATTAATAGCAACTATTTTGCATCAAAAGTCTTGTGAGTTTCTCTTCCATTTTATTTAAAGACAATTGAAACAAACTGAACAACAGACTTAAGATTCGTTTTTTTATATATTTTCAAAGTAAAATGTTGGAGGCATCACGCTATATAACTTACAACAAGACAGTTATAAATATTCAATGTGGGGCCAGGACTCCATGATGGATTTATTTATTTCATTAAGACTCATAAGTCTACACATAAACGAAGACCTGTACGCAACCTGCATTAAGCAATGCCTTCTCATCCTCCCCTTTTTCCCCTCTATTGGTATTAATTTATTCATTTAAAATCATGTTTAACATAACCATAACCTTACATATTCTCAGCATCCTTAGTAATTACATTATTTATTATTCTCTCTCTTTCTCTCTTTTGCTCGCTCGCTCTCTCTCTTTCTTTCTCTTCAGCTACAGGAATTCCTCTGCTGATCATAGGCCTCCTCCTAGGGTCTCCACATCGACCTGTTGAACCCGTTGCAACCTTAACCTGGTCGTCTGCCCGACTTGTAGCCGGGCATCATTTATTATTCATCTACATTAGTTACATTAACTTACTTTGATATCTAGGTTTTGTGTATTTAGCACCCACAATCGTATAACACACGAAATAATCACCTTACTAAGTTTAATTAAACACGCCTCTGAATTTACACAAGTAGTAAATTAAATTCCCGAGCAACTTGTTCAAATTCCACATGACACGAGGATTCCACATTCACGCAATAATTTGGTTTCATTACTCCCATTCAACGTTCAAGCCTACTAACAATGTTATTGGCAAATAATTGGACTAATCAGGTATTTAAATGTTGAAGTTTATAGAAGATGTAGTCGACAATAATATATTTCCAACTCCTAGTAATTTAAGTTTCTGGTTGATTTCGTTGCGGATTAAAGATAAGTTAGACATTCCCGGAGGCTCGTCGAGCTTCAATGCTCGGTGTCATTACATTGCGTGCCACTGTTGATCCTGGCTCACAGGAGTTGCAGTGCTAGGTGTGAGGGCAGGACAGTTTTCCCCTGTGACTGAAGTCTTAAATAAATAACCATCAAATGTTACGGCTTAATAAATCATTCTTACAAATCTATATATCGTTTACCTTTTTATAATTGCTCAGAATCTGTCAGATTTGCACGTCACTTCATATAAAGGGTATAAATATAATTATGAAATATTTTTTTCTGTCTTTTTTTTTGACACATCTATATTATACATTACATTCTAACAGTCATTAATATTACCCCAGCCTTATTTTACTCCTCTACACATAAAGTAGATTTTAATTATTATTTTATTTAAAACCGTGCGTTCCACTTGTCGATCGCAACACCCATTCGAAGACGACGTCTGCAGATGAATCTGTTGACGTGTAGAGAAGGCATAAGATTTTAGTAGTGAGTTGTAACTGGCGGAGAATTATAGCTAATTTATATGGAGTGAGTTTCTCATACGCCATGCCATTATTGCTTGACATAACCGCCATAATTTTATGGTATTTGACAAATGTAACTTTTTATATCCTTACAACAATTTTCGAGGCGAGAAACTAAACTCGTATAAATGGACCTCAAAGTAGGCTTTCCTATTTCACAGCAGATTAGATAGAAACAAGATTAGTCGATCGTAGTAAATTTTGTTTCAGTTTAGAGATTAAACTTATGGCGACATCTTTCGGCTTTCTTAATTTCCTAATATTGTTAAAACATAAGAATGTTGTGTATATTATGATATTTTGCTTAATCAATTTTACAAAATTATTGATTTCCTCATTATTATTTTTTTTTACCATTTCCGCTAAGAATCCCTTTTGTATGCTTAAAGATATATTCTTGTATGTAGACATAACTATAATTAAACTGCATTTGAAACATTTTTCAGTATTTGTATATATTGTAAATAAATTTCAAGATTTTTCAACGAGCCCTTTGTTTGACTTATTTATCCCTCTTTAATTCCAAATAAATAGTATTTTAGAGATAAAAGACGTACAAATATTTTGCGTTAAGAATCTGTATAAAATAAATATAACATGAAAAAGAAATTGTTCTCAATCGGATTTACTTAAGTATGAAACTTATCTTCTTAAATATTAACGAAACATTGCCTAAACTCTATAAATAAACTTAAGCTTTTTCTTATTACAAACCATTTGAAAATAAAATTACTTATTAAAGTCATACATATTAAACGCGCTGGGAGTGAGAATTGATGTAAGTTGCAACTTTATTTCAAAATTTTAAAAGACAAGAAAGTGTCTGAAGCAGTACTAAGATATTTATAGAGATCATTATGTTCTCTTAAATTTTATTCACCGTATTTACCCGTTATTAAGTCACTGAAGAATCAATTAAACAGGCTGTCATGATTACGCGAGAGGCAATTATGTCTCGGGATTCAATGCTCTATATACCCATGTGATCATCATCAGGCGCAGTGCAGTCAATTTGCTCAACCTGAATGACAAACACTTCATTTTATCGGATGTATCTTCGACTACGAAATTATTTAAGATCGGATATACAATCAAATCATCTAATATTATCTTCTTTTTACTGGTGGTAGGTCTTGTATATGTGAGAGGTCGCCTGGGTTGGTACCACCGCAATATCTATTTCTTCCGCCAAACAGCAGCATAAATGCACTGTTTTGTTTCGGATTGAAGGACATAGTAGCCAGAGTAACTACTGGGCACATGGAGACGTAACATCTAATGTGTCAGGATGGCGAGCGCAGTGGAATGCCAAGCATTGCTTTGTAATTCAAGGCTTTGTTCGGTTTTGCTAATGTTCATGAGCGGTCGTATCGCTTACCATAAAGCGAATGGCATGCCCGTCTCGCCTTGATAATTGACAGAATCACACAAAATACCAAAGTGAAATAATATCAAATTTTATCATTTTCACTAAGCGTAATTTCTATCCCAGCTCGGCCACAATATCCGCATTTGTACCGGGCTGGAAGGCCAGAGACACTGACATACCCCTTTCGACCTCCCCGGGGTACCGAAAGAGGAGCTGAATAGCTTATCCTCTTGAAAAAAAGTGTAATTTCTATGGTATGTTAAGTACTGCCATTGCCATTGAGGTATTACACTAGAGCGGACATCGAACAAAATCTCTTAGAGCAGAAAAGGCAAACAAACCAGGGTTCAATTAAAGGTAAGTGTAGAAGACTCTCTAAGGAATTATTGTTCAAACTGCTCTTAACCATTATTAACATGGAATCCATGCAACATGGCTTATCAGTAGTATTGTTAAATTATTTGGCTTTTAATTTACGATCAGTTACCCGCCTGGTATTAATTTTTCCTACTACGGAAAAGTACACCCAATTTCCGAAGAAAAGTTTGCTCCCTGGGATATATTTATTTATTGTTAATTGTCCGTGTAAGGATAAAAAAATCCTTGACATTTAATATTTATATTTAACATTACCTTTGTAGTCCATTTTAAAAATATGCGTCATATGTTATACCTCTGAAAGCCTCCAAAGTTTTTTTTTGTGACAGTGGTTGACGAGGGTATAGATAAATTGTTTTATTTATTTTTTAAATCCATAAATAATATTCCCGTAACAGAAACCAAAGCAAATTATAATAAATCATACAAATCTCACATAGCATTATATACATCTCATAACTGTAACATGCGTTAACTGTTTATGGGTCTATTTGGTGGTGCGGGATGAGGCGCGGGGCGGGCGGGTCACGCGCCGCACACTAGCCGGCGCGCTATTGGTTCGTACACATTACGTTCGTTTTCAAGATACTATCGCGCATAAAAGTTTTAATTACAAAATGGTCTTTAAGCCTGGACTGTCGAAGGATACGCGCGGCACTGCGTTAAGCGGCAACGTCATGACATCATGCAACGTAGTTCACATAACAACAAAAAAGGCGGTTACACAGATAGGTTTTACTCTGTGCGTAAAATCGTTGAACAACGTAGACAGAAAATATATATCTGTCTACGTTGAACAATGGGAGAACTTGGGGAGAACCGTTCGTTGACAACGAACGTTATTATGACAATTTCGCATTGAAGTTTTCTTGAATTTCTATGACAACAAATAACAATCATTTGAGTTCGAAAATATATATAGTTTCTTAAAAAAAATTTTTGTGCATCATTTTAAATAAACTGGGTTTATAGGTTTACTAAACCATTTTCGCAATATTGATACGTGATAAAAGTAGTTTATATCATTCTAATGAAATACGCGTGTGCTGAATACATAAATTTTTTGGCTTATCAACATATTGTTTGATCAAATTATATTTTGCTGGACTTATGTAGATATCCTTTCTTAAATTATCGTTATCGATAGTACCGTATTTGGGTAAAAATAAATTTCATAACGATTAAATTATTTTCTTATAAAATCGCCACAAGCAAAACCTGGAACAATACTGATGGACACTTTTTACAATAATAATTTTATTTTAGTATTTAACAGAATTCATAACACAGAGCTCAAATTATATACGTAGGTGTATGTAGCACAAAGGTAGGTAAATGTACTAATGGAATGAGTATGGAAAAAACGGAAAAACCCATAACTAGATCCTAGAATGGTCTACTACATACATATGATTGCATCATGTCATCACATGATGCTCTCCAGGTGCTAGAAGAATGGTGCTAATTGTGTCGAACGGCGATAGTTTATTATCTCTTGCAGGTAGATTTTGTAAAAAACTACGACGATAATATACGACGTATGTACCTATATGTATATGGGCTGATATTGGGCTGATACAATACTGATCATCCGATTTTTTGTAGCTTCTTTCTCGGGCTCATATAAAAAGCGGGTGCACTTGATTGATGTTTTTTTGGGTTTATTGTTTGTGTTTCTTTCTATAAAAATATCGAGATAAGGTAAGCCAGCGTGGTGTATGGCCTAACCACTCTCAATCGTATACTCGATTGAAGAGCCCGTGCCCCGCAGTAGGACGTATATGGGCTGATACAGAGCCCTGCAGATAGGGATAAAGACTGAATGTATATGTATCTAACCTACTAATAAATCGTCTCCAATTATACCCTGATCAGTTGGGAACTAATTCCGTTGCTATATTTTGTTAAAAAGCATGGGGTTGTAGCAGTTCCGTTCGCTATTTTTATAACAATAAAATGATTTATTATTGTTATAAAAATAATTTTCTTTCTCCTATTTAAATATCCATCCCATGGTTACTTGTGAGAAATTACCCAATGTGATAAGGCCGCCACTTATACTTTTATTATGTGATTTCTTTGTTGATTCCCTGTACAGTGCAAAAAAGAATTAAATAAAAAATTGAATGAATGTAATTAACTCCATTTTATTTATATATTAATTATTTTTACTCTTTACTTGTATATTTACCAAAGCAAGGTTTTGATGTTTTTTTTATTCCTACGTGGTGTAATATTCCGCCATTGCCATTACAAACGTACGTGAATTGTAAGCGGCAGCACATAGTCGATATAAGCGCCATAGCGTAAACAAGAGTTTAAACGAAACAAAAACTTATAAAACTATTGCACTTAAATTGTCCTCAAATAAATCCATTGCGCAAATATGCTTACCGCGACGAAATGACGAGAATGACGGCACGTTGTGCGGCGTATCCACCCCGCGCTTCACCGCACTTTCCCCTCTACACCGACGCATACTGCGACAGCACAAAAGACCAGTCTACCCGTCACCCGGTTGACCACCCACCGCTGACGCTGGCTGACACATACCGCGGCGGAATGTCATACCAATGTCAATGTTTTTCATACAAAACCGAGTTTGACACCGCATTCCGCGCAACGCAACGCTGTGCGTAGCTTCGACAGACCAGGGCTTTACATAGAAAAGTGAGAAAAAATATTTATAGAGAAGCTGATAATGATGCAGTTGATAATTTAAAACATTGTATGAAACGAACCGCAGAATCACCCAAGATGACTTAATGGAAGGAGTTTCAATATTACTTAATTTTTTATAATTTGATTAAACATTCTACATTCAATCAAACATATTTTTAATCCTATTACATGATATTATATCTATTTTTCAATGTACCTTCCAGTAAACAATATACGAAGCCAAGACTAGTTCAAAATAAAACAATAGGCCTAGTACTTTCGCGCGCGAGTTTTCCTGCGCAAACACACCCCTCCACATTTTTAAAGCGTTCTTCTTACGTGACGCGAACTATAAATCTATTTAAGTGCTGAAGATGCGAAAACAAAAATAATCAAACAAATTAATGCCACATTAGTAGAGATTCATTGATATGAAAATTTATGGAATTTTCGGTGATGTAATAACTAATAGCGTTAATAGCTTCAATATAATTGATGAAAACATATTGATATAATACATTTCTATAATGAATGTATTTTTGACAGTGGTGCAATTGACTCGATGCCCGCTATGAAGCAAAATACCGCGGGTTTGGATCTCTCACTGAGACAAAATATGTTTGTGTGCACCGCACAGATTTGTGTGAAATGGTGGTCTTGGGGGATTTCAATGCTCATCACGAACTGTGGCTGGGCTCCTCCAAGACTGATCATGCTGGCAGAGCTGCCCATGCATTCGCTCTGACTCATGACTTAACACAACTGGTGAACCAGCCCACCAGGATCCCGGATGTGGCGAGTCATGCGCCTTCTATGCTGGACCTTCTGCTGGCGAGTCACCCAGCCGGGTATCGTGTGACTGTTAGTGCGCCTCTGGGCACTTCCGATCACTGCCTAGTTGGGTCGTCAATACCGTTCGCATCAACTCCACGTCCCGTGCAGGTTAGGCGGAGGGTCTGGTATTACTCGTCGGCAGATTGGGATGGTATGCAGGAATATTTCGCATCCATCTCTTGGAGGCAGCGCTGCTTTGAGGGTAAAGATCCCTCAGCGAGTGCCAACGCTATTGCTGACGAGATTAGACTTGAAATGGAATATTACATTCCTTCCTCTGATATCGCCAGTAAGGGCCGTGGACGCTCCTGGTTCAATCGTGCATGCGCCGATGCTGTCGGTGACAAACAGGCGGCGTATCGCGCTTGGATCAGGGGTCGCGCCAAGAAGGATCTCAATATCAGTTCCCTCAAAGAAGCCTACAACCGTGCCACCAAGGCCTGCAAGAAGGCCTATGTTAGGGCGAATGCCCAGCGCGTTAACAAGATTGGGCGTGCGTTGGCCAATCACCCAATTAGCAGTCGTGCTTATTGGAGTTTGGCCAGGGCCGTTCAATCTAACTTCTGCCGTCCAGCGTTGCCACCGCTGAGGTACCCAGAAGGGTCGCTGGCCCACAAGCCGCAAGAGAAGGCTGCCTTGCTGGCAAATCTCTTTGCGGCTAATTCCCGCCTCGAAGACCGTGGTTCCTAGACGCTACCCACACTGCCTGATTGCGGTTTCTCAATGGTGGATATTCGCATCAGGCAGTGTGATGTGCGGCGGGAGTTGCGGTCTCTCGATGTGCGGAAAGCCAGTGGTCCAGATGGGATACCAGCGGTGGTTTTAAGAGCTTGTGCAGCCGAGTTGTCTCCTGCACTGACTCGCCTCTACCGAGCGTCCTACCGCACAGGTGTTGTGCCGGAATCTTGGAGGGAGGCCAATGTGCAACCGATCCCCAAAAAGGGCGATCCGTCGGACCCTACCAATTACCGCCCTATCGCTATCACCTCATTGATGTGTAAGGTCATGGAGCGGATCATAAACGCTCAATTGGTCCGCTACCTGGAGGATCACTCGTTGATCAGTGACAGACAATACGGATTCCGTCAATATCGATCGACGGGTGATCTTCTAGCGTTTGTGTTGCATCGCTGGGGTGAGGCGATTGCCCGGCGTGGCGAGGCTCTTGCTGTGAGCCTCGACATTGCCAAGGCGTTTGATAGGGTCTGGCACCGTGGTCTTCTTTCCAAGCTTCCGGCATACGGTCTGCCCAGCAACCTGTGTTCGTGGATTTCCGACTTTCTGCATGGGCGTAGAATACGTGTAGTCGTTGACGGACACGCTTCAGCGCTCATGTCGGTAAATACCGGAGTTCCTCAGGGCTCGGTGTTGTAGCCCACCTTGTTTATTCTGCCTATATACATATATATATTATATTTTACCTTCTTTATGACAGCACAGTTAATGAGCGATACCACTGCGAGCCTCCAGGTTGCCGAGTCGAAACTGTGAAGGGACGCGAAGATCTTGTCATTGAGCTTAACCGGACCTTGGATCTCATTTCTACATGGGATTCTAGGAATATGGTTGAGTTCAATGCCAAGAAAACCATGGTGTGTGCGTTCACGTGCAAAAAATCACCGTTCTCTCCCCTCCCCATACTTCAGGGAGCTCCCCTACAATGCGGAATGACCTAGGTATCCTTGGTGTGGATATCCGCTGTGATCTTAATCCAAGGAATCACATCGAGGGCGTAATAACTGCCACATCACGCAGGGTTGGAGTCCTGAACAGGGTGGGTCAGTTTTTCACGCCCGGTCAGCTTTGTCGCTTATATAAAGCGCAGGTCCGGCCGGGTATGGTGTACTGCTCGCACCTCTGGGATGGATCCGCCCAGTACCTGTTCGATGCCTTGGATGGATTGCAGCGGCGGGCAATCCGCATTGTGAATGATGCAGACGTTACAAGCAACTTAGAGTCGCTACAACTCTGGAGGGATGTCGCCTCTCTAAGCGTGTTCTACCGCCTGTATCACGGTGAGTGCTCTGAAGAATTGTTCAACTTGATCCCCTCCTCTCCATTCCTAACCAGAACCACGCGTGCTGGCTTACGAAGCCATGGCTTGACGGTCCACACCATCCCGGCGCGAACCAAACGGTTCCAAATTCTTTTTTATGCCGTACCGTCAGGCTGTGGAATAGTTTGCCGTCTCACGTGTTCCCTCCTTCCTATAATCCTGGGTCCTTCCGCCGTAGTGTGAAGAGGCATCTTAGCAGGCCGGCATAATTGTGTCTATTGACATGGGACTGCTGTCCGATGCCAGTAGACACTCTGCCTGGGTGGCATTTGCGCTCACCACCAGGCGCAATGCGGCCACTATGCCGGGCCAGAAAAAAAAATTGATGTTTTCCTTCATCGTTATAGTGGATGGTGACTGACTATCAACACACACATGACTCCGAAAAGTCAGAGGTGTGCCCTGGGATTTGAACCTGCAACCACCGTGAAAATGCTGAAAGCTACGTCTGGTATGTTTACCATAAGACACATTAACCCACGCCTTTTTCCCAGAAGGGCTAGATAGGGTTCCCCATAGAAATATCCGATATCACTTTCCTCGACCCGAGATTCGAACTTGATACCTCAGCGTTGTAACCGTACCGTAGTAAAACTACGCCACTGAGACAGTCAAATAAGTTTCGTAATTTTTACTTATAATTTTTCATTCACTCTTACTAACATTTCGCCGTACCTACATCTCTTACATACCTACAGAAAATACGTTCTTTACACCTTTCATTAAATTAATTATTATCACAGCAAGCACATACTAACCTACAGCACACCTCAAAACTACATTTGCTAGTCCATGTTTACCATTTACGCCTCTCTTCTCTAAAATAGTACGAAACACTTCAAATATTTATACGTACACCTTATTGAGATGTACGTTGCCCGTCTCAAGAGCAATCTTTTAAATTTCGTCCATAATATCTTCGTTCTCAAACATGTTTACTGAACGCTGGCCAAAGTTCGTAGCGCAAGATGAAAAACTATTGGAATATCAACATATAAATTGAAGTCGGTTTGAAGTTTTGAAGCAGAAATGTGAATGCTATCCAACTGCGTCGGGTTATGGTTATTTGGAAGATTTAGGTTACTGCACATTATTGTTGGTGATAACATTCACCAACAATAGTGTGCACCAACAATATTTTGTATATTTATGCCAAAATTATAATTAAATAACAAATGTATAGGAATTTTGGTAATAATTGTAACAGTGAATTTGAATATGATTAACATTTCCATATTCCACTCCAAAAAATATAAAATACACGGGGAGAGAATGATATGCCATTATCGAATCCCATAGGTAACCGCCATAGATAATTGTGCTCTGGCAATTGTATCCACAATGCATCGTTGCAGCTTAAAAGTGACATTTACGTACATAAATACGTACATATTTAATTATTTACGTACATACATTTTCCCAGAAAGGGTAGGGTAGGGTAGGTGCCAGGACACCGATATTTGGCCTTATATGTTCCATCCCACATTACTTCTTTACATTTTTAATTACAATATGATTGTAGTGGAAAAGAAAAATTTGGAAACCTCACTATGTCTCGAGTTTGAACCTGTAACCTTCAGTTTTACAAACCGATTCCCCTTCTGAATTATTCACCCCTTCTAGGTAACTGCGTATCCAACGTTTTATCCCCAAAGTTGTCCAATAACCACTACACTGAAGATGTAGTTTCCGTGCTCGCAACTTTTATTGGCGAAGTATCTTTTATTACTTGAAGTTAGAGTATCTATAATATAAAAATGAATCGCAAAATGTGTTGGTAAGCGCATAACTCAACAACGCCTGGACCAATTTGGCCATTTTTTTTTTAAATGTTTCTGGAAGTCCAAGGATGGTTCTTACGGCGAGAAAAAATCGAATAATTGCCGGAAAAACCCTAAAAACAGCCCTTTTCTTTTTCCCATACAAACGTTTTCTAACTAAAACGTAAAGTCAATTTGAGCTTTATTGCTATTGTATAAAGTTCATATTACATTACAAGCACTCACTGTTGTTTAAAAAATGTAGGTATGTTCCTAACGTCAAAGAGTCAATTTGCACTTTATTACCGCTAAACAAAGTTCAAATTCAATCATATCTATCAAAACAGTGTGCGTGATTTTCCCATACAAAATGTTCATGGGTTTGTAACTGTCATTTAATTTTCACACTGTCGATATGGTAAACTCTTCCCTCGAATTAAAGAACGTATTTAATTAAAGGTTTCGAATCGAAAACATATATCCACAATATTCGATTGATGGCGTATTTTAGATTTTAAAGATGTAAAATATTGACAGTAGTGACATTTTCACTATTGACATTTTAATTGTTTGTAATTGTTTATGCATGCGTTCAGAAATTTATTTTGTATAAACTAAGGAGAATATATCAAGCTACATTAATATAGGACAATGAAATAAATAATGTTCACACGTAATGGTGGATTTAAATGTTGGCTGAGGCTGGGCCAACGTCTACCAACTCCAAGCTATTAACTATGAAAATGATTATGAAAAACATCTTGCAATTGTTATGTACCCCTAATAAATGATTAACTTAATTAATTACTTTCTCCATTATGTTATATTCAATTTGATCACTTTTAAAATTACTTTATTGTTTATTACTTAATTTCAAATTAAATTTTAATTATTTTTAATATATTTTGTTATTGTATAATTATTTAAATTTGCATCCTGTGGTCTCCTATAATTGAAGATCACGTCGAAATGTAAACCACAACAATGCTATACCATTGTCTTCATTATATGTCATGTATCCACCCTTGGAGGTCCTCAATTTTAAAAAATAAAATAAAAATAAAATAAAACATAAGACCAGCCGAGCCAAACACTCCGTTTACACGCTGGCGTTGGTGGAGGCTGGCTGAGGTTGGCCAAGCGTGTAAATGCAGCATAAGAAGCGTAGACAGATAATACTAGAAGTTATAATTACTCCTTTTCAAGATCGAATGCCATTTTTATCACGAAGTTTTACAGTGGCCTTTCATTCGCTATAATTCACTGATAGAAATGTACATAGTATCGGAGTGAGATAGGTTATATTATAAATAAATGGGGTATAAAAAGGGTTGAAATGTTATGTCTAAGAAAATCGAAACCAATGAAGTTATGTCTATGAAATTTTATATTTTAACTCTTTATTACTAACAAAAACTAAGTGCGTGGTGGCCTGTTGGTAAACGGACTAGACGCGACTGCCAACATGTTCACGGTGGTCGCGGGTTCGAATCCCAGGGCACACCTCATACTTTTCGGAGTCATGTGTGTATTGAGAGTCAATTACCACGCACTAAAACGGTGAAGGAAAACATCGTGAGGACCTGCATACCATAGCCGATTTATAAAAAAATCTATGGTATGTAAGTCCGCCAACCCGCACTAGGCCAGCGTGGTGGACTATATGGCTTAACCACTCTCAATCGGTAGTCAATTGTAGAGGAGGCTCGTGCCCTGCAGTGGGACGTATATGGGCTGATACAGAATTACTAACAAAAAGTAATGGCGTGCAATATTTTTTAGAAAAACAGCATTTTGGTGCTGAAATAAGGGAAGGAATATTGAATGGACAGTATAAAACGTTAAAGTTTTTAATGTCGAAAATTCATAAGGCAATCTTTATATGTATATGTATATGGATGTATATGGAGAGAAGGGACATAAAGTAAAATAGAATGGAAGGTACGGGAGAGGGCTGGGATAGCTGTCAGATTTGTTAGGACTAAATGTAAATGCACGTTATAAAACGGGATGGATAATAAAGAGAAGGGACGGGACAGATTGGGAAGAGACTGAACAGGCGGATGAGACGGGATTGAGCCGGACAGTAGGATAGCTACGTCAAGTTTAGGTTTACAAGAGTTTATACGAAAAACAACATGTATTTGGTGTGGAGTGGAATCAAAAAATATATGCACCCAGGCGAAGCTGGGTCGGGCCGCTAGTTTATAATATAGAGGGACCACTGACTCTCCAAAAACGTAGTGGTGGTCCCTGACCACCTTTTTCTGCTCACCTATTGACTGATATTTGACAGATTGCCAAACACGCACGAATTACTTGAAAATTAAAAAAATAAATAGTATAGGGCTATTTATATAATTCTACTCAAACTAATAGCTAAATGCATTTTCGATTAACAAACGAATTTATAGTAATTTGTTAATAAATAATTACTACAATTTTCACTACGTAATATAGAAGCGCTACCAACCACACGAACCAGAAAATATCTACGTTTTTGAAGACGCAAATGTATGACAGCGCTCCCTCTATATTATAAATACTCTACCCAGAAGTTTGAGCTTGAAAATAAAATCTATTAAGGTTGGAAGGAAATTAATAACACAAATTATTTATCGAACGAACTTAACACAACCACAAATTATTCTGACGCAGCAAATTGCAATAAGCGGAATTCAACAATTTTGATTTTCCAGTCACGATGTCCAAATATTGTAAAAAAGCGATTTACCTGGTAAAGTGGGTTAAGCGGTCCCGCTGACGTCGGGGTATAAAGCACTCGTCGATAAAACAAGGAACACTGAGTTATGAGCCATTTCAGTTTACAGCGAGGGCACGTGTTAGGAGTCTTAATTATTTCCCACAGTTTAGATATTGCTGAAATTGTCTAATAAAATAAAACATTGACGGATTTTGTCGCGGATTTAATTTTATTTTTTTTACTTCTTGACGTAGCATTGTTTACTTTTCAGCGTTCGCGGTCACAGGACGGACTGAAGCTGATAGGTATATGTCATCCGCTCAGTGAATGTCGAGTCTGCGATTTTTTTATAAAGTGTGTGATTTTTGAAGTATAAGTGGAGTGACTAATACATCTAAATTATGTATAACTAGCGCTCGGGCCCGGCTTCGCTCGGGTGCAGATAGTTTTTGAGACCAGTCCACATCAACAACATATTATTTCGTGTATCTACTAACTACATTTCCCGCGCGCCGTCGGCTATATTTCCCATCCCGTTATATCCCGTTCTGTTCCATCTCATTCAGTCTAATGTTGAAAAGCATTAAATCCTGTCCTCTCCTATCCCGTGTCTACTATACGAATTAGAAAGAGTAGAAAATATGTATATTTGTTTTCCTGACTCATCCCACGGGAATACTACATTTTTCGGGACAAAAAGTAGCCTATGTGTAAATCCATGGTGTTCTTTTTTTATAAATTTTATCAAAATCTGTTGAGCCGTTTTAGCGTGAAAGAGTAACAAACATTCATACTCACAAACTTTCACCTTCCTTCTTTCTTCTTCGCCTTATTTCAGACAAAAATCTATTCAATTTCCGTTTACCATTATAACATGACATAACCGCCGTAGATTACTATGTTCTGACAAAGAAAATTGTGCTTACTGATGGTGTCATACACCGATATGATTATGAAAAAAAAAGACGAAGTGTTGCTGAGGGAGTTTCTTGCTTGGTTTCTTCTCTACAGCTACAACACGTTCCGAAGTGTGGTAACAGTAATTAATTATTCAAAAGATCTTGTGAAAGACTGTTGAAATACAATGTAATACTTGAAATATTAGAAATACTCGTTTTAGTTTATTTTGAGTTGGCAACATTTATTGTATAAAATATATTAAATAGATTTTTTTTTTTTTTCACTAAGCTGTCTTCACGTGTCTATTGTTCTGCTTTTTGTTCATTATTTTATTGCTTGTAATATTTTTATCAAAGCCTTTAAACTGACTATAGGTTATTGGCCCAGGCCACGAATATATTAATTAGAAGATTGAAGGCCAAAAAATAAAGCAGAAAAAGAAAAACAAAAACGTCAGTGTGTAGAGGTTATGAAAAAAAACGTGCTTAGTAACTGAGCTGCACGGAAGGAAAATCTGTTAAAATACACGATGGACGGGAGTAACACACATACAGTTATTAGACTGGAAGGAATTAAGAATTGGAATGTTTGGAAATTCCAAACAATGGTATTACTGCGAAGTCAAAATTTACTTGACATCGTTGAAGGTAAACGGCTAAAAGGAGGAAATTCAGAAGAACAGAAAGCGTGGCAAACTATGGATGCTAAGGCTCAAACCTTTTTAGTGACCAGAATGACGGAGGAAGTGATGATACATATAATAACTTGTACTACTGGAGCAGAGATGTGGCGAAAATTAAAAAGTATTTTCGAACAAAGTAGTGAAACAAGCATTCATATAATTCAGCAACGATTTTTTCAATATCAATATGAAGAAGGAATGGAAATGTCAGTATTTTTATCAAAAATACAAGAGTTACAAAACCAGTTGAAGCAGATGGGTGAAGTCATTTCCGAAAAGTTTGTTATTACAAAGGTGTTAATGTCGTTGCCAGATATTTATAAACACTTCATATCCGCGTGGGAGTCTGCGCCGGATGATAAACAAACATATGATAACCTTGTTTGTCGTTTGTTAGTAGAAGAGGAACGATTAAGACAAAAAGGAGAAGTCGCTTCAACATCCTCCGCGTTTGCAACAAAGTTAAATGTCCAGAAATATAGCGTGAAGAAAAAGAATGTAAAGTGCTTCAAATGCAATAAGATGGGGCACTATCAAACTGAATGTGTGAGTAACGTGAACAATAATAATGTAAACAAGAGAGAGAAAAGATGTTACTATTGTAATAAGATTGGTCATAACAAAAGTGATTGTTGGTTTAAGAAAGGAAAAGAGAAAAATGCATTCGTAGTGCAACAAACACATACAGAATGTTATGAAACATCAAAATGGTTGGTGGATACAGGTGCCAGCGAACATATGTGTCGTGATAAAAATTTGTTTTCCACTTTTTCGCCAATAACTATACAAAGATCTGTAATAGTAGGTGACGGTACCCAGATAAGTGTCATCGGATGCGGACAGGTGGAGCTAGAAGTTTTTAATGGTCATAGATGGATCGAAACAACCATAGATAATGTATTATGTGTGCCAGATTTAAAAGTAAATTTATTCTCAGTAAATTGCGCAGCTGACAAAGGTTATGTCATGGTGACGGATCAAAATAAATGCAAATTTTTGAAAAATAATGAAATACGAGCGTTGGCAAATAGAATCGGGAACATGTATATAATGGATGTTCGTTACAAATCTGCTTTTGCAAATGTAACCGAGATGAATTCAAATTTGAATGACTGGCATGAGAAACTTGTGCATCAAAATGTAAAAGATGTAAAAACCGTGTTGGCAAACAATAACATTAAAGTATCGGATGAGGGCCTAGAAAAATGCCAAGCCTGTTTGGAAGGAAAAGCGCACCGCTTGCCCTTTAGTCTCAGCGATACAAAAACTACCAAAACATGTGAGCTAATACACGCCGACGTATGTGGTCCCATGGAGGAAATGTCTGTTGGAGGATCAAGGTACTTTTTAATATTAAAGGATGATTACTCATGCTATGGAACTGTATACTTTCTTAAGAAGAAGGAAGAGGTGGTAAGATTTATTAAAGATTTTATTAACAAAGCAGAAAATGTGTCAGGTAATAAAGTAATAAACTTCAGAAGTGACAATGGTTTGGAGTTTATAAATAAGGAATTATTCAATTTTTTCTCAGATCGTGGTATAGTACATCAAACTTCTGTTCCCTATACACCTCAACAAAATGGCAAGGCAGAGAGGGAGATAAGAACTTTGACAGAAGCAGCAAGATCGATGCTGTGTGCCTGAAATCTTCCAAAGAAATTGTGGGCGGAAGCAGTGAACACTGCAGCTTATGTTATAAATAGAACTGGTAAAAGTAAAGAACCAGGTAAAACACCATATGAAGTATTTGCAAATAAACAATTTGATCTTAATAAATTACATATTTTTGGCACATCTGTATCTGTCCATATTCCAAAAGAAAAAAGGAAGAAATGGGATGCTAAAAGTGAGACTGGAATTATGGTAGGTTACGGAGAATCCGTAAAAGGCTATAGAATATTTTATCCAGAAAAGAATGATGTACTAATTAAGAGAGATGTTATATTTTTAAAACCATGCATTGCGAAACAAGAGAAAGTAAATCTAGAATTTGTAAATGAAATACCAAGCAATGAAACACCAGTCCATAATGACCCAAATTTAATGGATGATAGTATTACAGTTTCAAGGGAGAGAGATGAGACAATACATGAAGATGAGGATAGTTTATATAAACCAGAGGAAACAAGTGATGAATTCAGTGAATGCGATAGTGGAAATGAGCCGCTGCCAGCTTCACCTCGTCAAAGCAAACGTGTCAGAAAACAAACACAATTTTATAATTGTCAAAATGTCTACACTGTGGAAACAGAACCGAGCACATATAAGGAAGCCATGGAGAGAAGTGATGCTTGTCAGTGGGAAGCAGCCATCAAACGGGAACTGGAGACCCTGAAAGCGAATAATACATGGACAGTGTGTCAAGTACCTGAAAATCAAGACATTGTAAGTAGTAAGTGGGTTTTTAAACTTAAGAAAATTGATAATAATATTCAGTATAAAGCGAGGCTGGTTGCCAGGGGATTTGAACAGAATGATGCATTAGATTTATATGATATTTATTCACCTGTTACTAAATTGACAACCTTTAGATTATTTGTTTCAGTTGCTACTAAATTAAACTTAGAAATACATCAAATGGATGTCACTGGAGCTTTTCTATATGGGGATATAAAAGAAAATGTGTTTATTAGGTTACCAGAAGGGGCATATAATGGTTGTGAGAATATTGTCAAACTTAATAAGTCTTTGTATGGACTGAAAAAGTCACCTAAGTATTGGAATGAAAAGTTTAATGAAGTAATATGTAAAGAAGGTTTTGTTAAGTCAAAGAATGATCCGTGTCTGTTTTCAAAATGTAATGAAAATGATCAAACCTATATATTACTGTATGTTGATGATATTTTGATGTTTAGTAGTAATAAACAATTGATAAGTGATCTTAAGTCAAATTTACAGAAAGTATTCAAAATGAAAGATCTAGGATTAGTTTCAAATTATCTTGGTATTAGAATTGAACAGAATTTTAAAGATTGTGTAACAGAATTAAGTCAGAAATCGTATTTAGAAAGTGTATTAAAGAGATTTAACATGGAGAATTGTAAGCCCGTATCTACTCCTATTGATCAAAATTTTAATAGAAACATTTTAGACATAAAGGAATGCAAATCAAACAAACAAATAGAAAATATATGTAGGAAAATGATAGGGAGTTTAATGTATGCCATGTTAGGCACTAGGCCAGACCTTTGTATAGCTGTATCCATATTAAGTAGATACCAGAATAATGCGAGTGATGTATTATTATCTCATTTAAAAAGAGTTTTAAGATATGTTAAACACACTTTAGATTATAAGTTAGTTTACAAATGTGATGGTGATGGGCTTGTAGGGTATTGCGATGCAGATTGGGGTGGCGATTTGAAAGACAGAAAGTCTACCACTGGTTATTGTTTCAAATTTTCTAATTGTCTTGTATTGTGGTGTTCAAAGAAACAGTACTCAGTGAGCCTATCATCAACTGAGGCTGAGTATGTTGCAGTCAGTATGGCAGCTAGTGAGTCTTGTTGGTTAGCAAATTTACTAAAGGACTTTAATATTGTAAATGTGTATCCAGTACCTATATATTGTGATAATCAATCTGCCATAATGGTTGCAAATACTGATAATATTAAAAGACTAAAACATGTTGATATACGATATCATTTTGTCAAAGAGTTGATTAGAGATAATAAGGTATGTTTGATATATGTAAACACTGGAGATCAGATTGCGGATATGTTCACAAAATCTTTGAACAAGGAATTATTGCTTAAATGTCTAACTGGATGTGGTTTAAAGTAAATTGATATTATTTTTATTTATTGTTTGTTCATTCAGTTAATGTACATGTATTACATTGAGTGGGGATGTTGAAATACAATGTAATACTTGAAATATTAGAAATACTCGTTTTAGTTTATTTTGAGTTGGCAACATTTATTGTATAAAATATATTAAATAGATTTTTTTTTTTTTTCACTAAGCTGTCTTCACGTGTCTATTGTTCTGCTTTTTGTTCATTATTTTATTGCTTGTAATATTTTTATCAAAGCCTTTAAACTGACTATAAAGACTATTTGAATTAAGAATATTTTGATTGATTGATTGCCACCAAGGCAGTCTCTAATATAATGTTGAAATCAGATATACTCGTATCATGATCATAAAATTGAAAGTCAAAACTTTCATCGAAATCAATATAATCAAGTTATATAGTTATCTTACTGAAATGTTGACTTGAAATAACTTGTAATGTTGTAAACTTTACTTGAGTTTTAGATAATGTTGTACACCAATTTAATTATTTCAAAGTTCCGCTCTCCAAACTTTCTCATATCAAATTATTGTTCCTTAAGGTTGATGTAAAGAAACACTTTGGCAGTCACGTTTCGTTCGGTGTGTGAGATTGCCAGATGCCTCCCCTCCCGATTTGATGGGCCGACGACTCATCCATGACCCAAGCGTTATGGATGTACACAGGCGTCAAAATACCGTCAGATGACCTGTTTGCTCGCTTACCGGCCCTATGCCGTAAAAAAATTAATTGTGTCGACCAAAGATGGTTCCCTACCACCAATGGTCGGTGATGGTTCTCTTCATCCAAATTGCACTGCACTAACCATCAGGTACATTTTTTGCATATTTTTTTTATTGCTATGGATGACGAGACGATGGCCTTTGACCTGATGGTAAGCGATACGACCACTCATGGGCAGTAGTAATGCTTGGAATTCCACTGCACTCGCCATGCTGAGACATAAGATGTTATCTAACAGTACAATGTCGTTCAAATCAGACCACAATAGTGCACTTATACTGCTGTTTGGCGGGTGAAATAGACATTGCGGCGGTGCCTACTCAGGCGGTACCCTACCCTACCTACCCCTTACATATAACAGACCTATCACCAGTATCAGTATCTCACTCTAAATACATGCATTGCTGCTATAAAAAAAATCGGGAGACTAATGCCGCAATACTCAAACACCATTTGAATATTATGTTGCATTTAACTACGCAAATCCTCAAAAAAATATTATAAGCGTATCTTATATTATTCCCCCACAATATCATCTGAAAGCCTTATCTCGTAAAACAAGTAAACAGTAATACGATCCACATAAAATAAATTACATGAAATAGGTAATTTTGTATTCATTCGAGCAAATATTGTTTCGTAGGTAATGTTTTCTACTAGAATATATTTGTAAATAAACAATGAATCATTGAGTCCACCGAATTACACGTAATTTTTGCATTGTAAATTATATTTGTAACATTTATAAACAACTGTGTTATGTTAGTTTGGTTAAATAGAAAAAGCTTTTGCATTGCTCCAAGATGTACTCAAACATATTTTGGACTTCATAATGGAAATATAAAAAGTGGAGTTTTGAATCACTAAAATCTGATAAAGAAAATTCTCGAAAAATATTTATCATCAAATCATCGATATCAATGTTACACTAGATAAGACGTTCCTTGTAACAAACGTGCCTCACCCAAGTGCGGTGCATGCACCGCACACGAATCAGTCTGCCGCGTGACAGCTACGCAGCAATACGCTTTTTTGTATAAACTTTTATTGATGTTTCCCCGTCAAACCGACAGCAAAATTTTCTGAAGTTACAAAATAATTAAAGAATACAACGTAAGTGATATAATATTGTAGAATAATGCCGATAGTACAGATCTTTTATTTATTATTTCATTAAATATATTTTAGAGCTCGTTAAAATTCAAGGTGAGCTCCTAAATCGTATGTCTCATATCCGCGCATAAAAATTGCCCGTCGAGTGAGAGAGACGAACTATATTAGATATAGATTAATCAAGGGACACTCATATCAGTCGACCAAATAGGCATAAACTATTCGAATACATTAATTACAAATACAAATATGTAGGAAGAATGTAGTTGCAAATTGATTTCAGTTTTTTATTTTAATTATATGTTGTTAATTAATAACACAAAATACGTGTGTTGTATATATGTTTTAAAACAGTGGATAGTATTAAGACCCCATTTCTTAATATGAGTTACTTAATGAACTATTCGAACCCATTAATTATTATGGAAGACTAATATTATTTAAAATTATTTTATATTCTTACGCGTCGGTTATGAAAAAAGATCTCGATAATATTTGTCAAGAATTATTGGAACTGATATAAGTGGTTACCATCAGAACATACCTATATTTGTTCAATTTACTTTCGACACGAAGATTTCAGGTATTCCAAATACGATAGTCATTTTTGAAAACTTCTGTTGTACCATTCCTTTTGTCTACTAGTCCCGAAAAAAGTTTATCAAGCTGATTTAAAAATTCATAAATGTTATTGTCAATACATGTCAGACTGATTGTACACTGATTGACTGATTGTCAGTATTTAATTTCATTTAGATCATTTCCATGAATTATTCACGTGAATAAATAAAATAAACCAGGGACCGAAACCCATTCGACATAACGGTACCGGTATCGACGAATTTCGGTTACCTTTAAGATTTCGGTAACCGCTATGACGCAATATAAAGGTTACCCTTATATACGGGAACCGTTTTAATACCGGTAACCTAAAAAGACCTTGAATGCAAAAGAAAATGCGTTGTTGTTGCATAACAAATAAAAATCATACTTGTCGTGTTGTTTACACAATATCGCTGGATACGGTTCATTTCAATTTTGGTGGGTAATTCTGTTGAAAAATTCATGAAATGAGTAAAGATAATTGTATGGTATAGTGCCATAATGTTTAGTAAAGACAAACGGCGGTATAACCACACACAGGCACTGCCCCCGCTTTGACTTATAAGGAACTTCGCATGAAACATAAAGGTAACCCTTATTTCGGTTACCGGTATGATACCGGTTAAATTCTAGGAATCGAATAAAATTGGCGGATACCGGTTACCATTAAAAATACCGGTATTATTTTTTTCGGTTGATACCAAAAAATACCGGTATTTTCGATACCGGTTTCGGTCCCTGAAATAAACATTACAAAATATATTATTGCTATGACGGTATTGATACTTAGGCAGTATCTAAGGAAAAGCTATTATTGACATGAACTGTCTTGTCTGTCTAATAATCTTTGATCATAATTTGTAATATTCAAGTAAACGTACTAGATGTCGCTACTGAGCTTTTGACAAATACGGGACAAATAGTTTCTATGGCACGCCTCGTCTATCGGTAGAATATAAGTCAATGCATCAAATGTACTTCTTTATATGTTCACCAATAATAACTAATCACTGCCGCCCATTAGCATCCGCAATGCTTAGAACATGGATGTGTTGCCAGCACATTTTATTAGAAGGTGAGCGGGAAAAAAAGAAAATAATAATAATAAATAAATAAATAACACCCAACAGTCACATACATAGTCTTGACCCCACACTAAGATCGAGTCTTGTGTCGTGGGTATCAGTAACTACGGGAGACTTTCCGGTCTCACAAACACCCAGACCCGGAAGAAATATTTGTGGGCCGCACAAACATTTATCTCGGTGCGGGGATCGAACCCGCGGCCTCTCGTTTCATAGGCGGCGTCTAACCAACTGCGCCACGGATGCTGTCAAATGGGATAAGGTACACTGAAAAAACGAAACAGTTTTGCTGTCGATTCACGTTGATTTATGGTGAGACAGTACAACTTTTCATATATTACCAAATGTTATAGTAGAAGACTAACTAGGACACGGGCTTACTCAACAATCGAGAGGCCGATTGAAAGTGGTTGGACCATATAGTCCATCACGCTAGCGTAGTGCGGGTAGGCGGACTTCACATACCATAGAAATTCGTACAAATCGCTATGTCATGCCGGTTTCCTCACGATTTCTTTCACATTAATAGTTTAATTACCTCTTTTAGTATCATATTAATATTAACAAATAGACTTATATCGATTTTGGACGAGTAACACCGCTACAATAGACACTGTATCTCACGTTGAAAGAATTATCTATCATGTGGAAAACAAAGGCTTAGTTTTCATTACGGATATAATTCGGGGATAAAGTATATCTAAAGTAATTTATTATCTTATCTTGACACGGCGCGGCGCGGCGGATGGCTCGTAAAAGCCCATCCGGTGTTGTTAGGCAGTTGTTACATTGTCATTATCTACAATTTCCACAATAAGTACGAGGAATTTTCAATAATCGATAACTTGATGGCCATTGGAAAGCCTACGATTAGTTGATTAACATTAAATATATTGATGTAAACAGATCAACCTAAAAAGAAAAAAGTACACGAGGTGCGTAAAAAATATTTCTAAAAATAAAAATTTAAATTTTCATTAGTAATATTGTTTTATTTATTACTGTTATCTACAAGAACCAGCCTTACGTCCCAAAGGATACCTTAAAATAAGCTTATTGCAAGCAAAATATAACTTAAACTTACAAAAAGCTATTAAACATATTATTATTGCTCTCTATATATGGGTGCACCTATAACGTAAGGGGCGACAGTCTGCGTACACAAATATTTGTTCCGAGGCTGTGTTGTGAAACCAAAGTGCTTTGCCCTTCTCAATACCTACGACATAAAATGTAAATTTTTTTATAGAGGTATATTTATTTTTATATTTGAAGATGCATTCATTTTGTTTGGTAATTATGCATAAAATAACTTAATATTAAACGGATTGATAACTTCATACACAACTAAAATTAAATAAATACACCCAACAGTCACATACATAGTCCTGACCCCACACTAAGATCGAGTCTTGTGCCGTGGGTATCAGGAACTAAGAGAGACTTTCCAGTCTCACAAACACTCAGACCCGAAAGAAATATTTGTGTTCACAAACATTTCTCTCGGTGCGGGGATCGAAGCCGCGGCCCCTCGTTTCACAAGTGGCTTCTAACCGACTGCGCCACGAAGGCTGTCAACAGATTAATTTTTCATTCTTTTGTAATTCGGCTATTTTATACAACAGGGTAATATGCTACGTACAGCCTAGACTAGAAAATACTGCAATGTATTTCTTTACATACAATTAAAAGTGTGTAATAAAATATATTTATATGTCAAGTATAATATATAAGCTTCCCAAAAATGTTAAATGCAGACCAGTCACCTCTACGCAATATTAAATTAGAAGATACAACCGTGGCATAGTTATACAACGGTATGATTGCAAAGCTGAGCTGTGGTAGCAGAAATGAACGTTTCAAAAGATCTTGTGAAAGACTATTTGAATAAAGAATATTTTGATTTGATTTAAGGTCTCGGGTCTAAATCCCGGGTCAAGCAAAGAGATATCAGATTTTTCTATTCATTATTAGTCCTGAGTCATGAATTTGTGCTCGATATGGCGGTAGGCATGCGACATCACATCGTGGGACGGAAAATACAAGGTGAAATGTGAGTGTCCAGACTGGAGGTCTGCATGCCCCTTCTGGGAAAAGGGTCGAGTTCATCTATGTTTATTTTTTATTTAATATTATTTGACATGACATGATGAAGTCAGCTTCCGTGGCACAGTTGGTTAGACGCCGGTTGTGAAACGAAAGGCCGCGGGTTCGATCCCCGCACCGAACCAAATATTTGTGTAAAGTACAGATGTGATTGTGAGACCGAAAAGTCTCTTGTAGTTCCTGATACCTACGACACAACACTCGATCTTAGTGTGGGGTCAAGATAATATTATGTTTGGGGCTGTTAGGTGCATTTATTATTAACCTTTTACATAATCCACCAACAGATGGTACAATAATTCACTTATATAACAATGAATTTCAGATTAACTTATATTGTTCAGTTAGTTACGGGTAAACCAATCTACATACTAACAATTGACATACACTTTGAAAAGTTCAATTCGCAATGTAATTATCGCAATGTTTTTATCAATTCCTATAACTGAACCACGAAATATTCCATTCAAAAACTTCAATACAACCCGCAACTGTCCGAAAATATCCCACAGTACAAAGGGCATGGAACAGCAGATTCACTATAAAAATATTTCTGGACTGCTCTCCACGTGCAGTTCACAAAACCTTTTATGCGAGTATTGAAATGTATTTGAAAAGCTGGAAAGCTATCGAGTGAATGCTTTGTGCATACAAGTGAAAATTCCTTAACAAGCTTTGTATACGCTTTAAATATATAAGCGATATTTATATATTCATGTAATTCATCTGACAACCTGTTGTATTGAATTCTGATAATAATAGTCACTATATTATCCATAAGAATATTGCTCAGTGGAATTTACTATTACAGAGGCTTAAAGGTTTCAATCAAGAATTCTCGAAATCTAAGAATAAAATTACCGATTAGCGGTGTAGGCAACTGGCCAGCGGACAAAGGACTAGCAACCAAAGGCGGAATTTTCGCGGCATAGCGTACTAAAATGACAATTTAATGACAGCAGTATCTTCAGCGCAACAAATACGTTCTGTGTTCCCCGACCCACCGTTTAAGTTCTGAGACATACGGTGTTAAGTCACAATATATCCCGTAGTTACACTCACTACATATCTTTCAGATCGGAACACAACAGTGCAGTAACACCGCTGTTTGGCATTAGAAATAGACATTGCGATTGTACGGATGCGACCTCTCACATATGAGAGACATACCACCAGTATTATTATAATATTATAATATTCAAAACCAATTCTATGACTAATACTAAACGAAAAATCAATATTACGCATAAACAAAGGATCGCGGTGGTCTGGTTGAATGCAATGAAAAAATAATTTACTGATAACATTTATATGAAACGGCGGCATTTGAAAGTAGCTTTCGTTCACGAGCGAAGATAACAAATGATAACAAAAAATATATTATCTAATTTGTTTTTATTATCATGAATGGCGAGGTGAGCATGCCATTTGTCTAATGGTAAGCGATACGACCGCTCATGGATAGTACTAAAACCAATCAACGCCATAAATGACAAAGCAATGCTTGGCATTCTACTCCGGTCTTCATTCTATCTCGTCAATATATTCAGTAGTTACATACACATATAGTAATGTATTTATTTTTTAAATAACTCATAGAACGTACGCATATGTTCGCAATATCTATTATAAATAACTCGAATTATTTATAAAAGAGACACTGTTAAACAAAAATGTTCTACGGGCCGAAACTGCGTTAAGCGGGCGCCCGCGACGGGCAACCGTCGCGCGTCTCCTCGCGTGGACACGCGGGCGGGCTCCGTGAGAACGCGACGGTCCCCGTCGCGGGTACCCGTCGCGGAGACCGGATTTACGCAGTGTCGCTGGTTCAATTTTAAAGGTGTGCATGTACAGTCATGTCGATGGAGAGCTTAATATATTATTACATAGCAAAACGACGACTAGCAAAAAAAAAACGACAGCCAGGAAGGCTGTTTATTGAATTTAGGTTGCTAGGCGGAGAATTGGTTGTAAAGTTCAGTAAATTAAGAGAAAATGAAAACTCATTGTACAAATATTTTAAAGTTTCGATACCGGTCTATGGCGAATTATCTTCGAAACTGGAACCATATTTGATAGTCAACAAATTAAGGGTAAAATCTGTATCAGTCACCAACGGAAAGGCTGGCAATAACATTGCACTAAGTAAAAATTATTTATTTTTGCTCAAGTATATTCATCATCATCATCATCTCAGCCACAGGAAGTCCACTGCTGAACATCGGCCTCCCCCAACGGTCTCCGCATCGACCTGTTGGAAGCAGCCTGCATCCAGCGACTTCCTGCAAATGTAGCCAGGTCATCCGTCCACCTTGTAAGCGGGCGTCCGACATTTTGCTTGCCTGTACGTGGCCTCCACTCTAGAACCTTTCGCTATGAATCATCTATAGAATCCTTTGCGCTATGTCGTTGACCTTTATTCTCCTACGGATCTCCTCATTTTTGAGTCGATCTCGTAGGGAAATATCGGTATTTCCCTACGAGATCGACTACCGATCATAGCCCTCTCGATTGCTCGTTGAGTGACTTTGAGCCTTCTAATGAAGTCCAAAGTGAGAGGCCACGTCTCGGTGCCCTATGCCATCACCGTCATGTTACCGCTGGCGGACACCGCGCGCTTTACCGCGCGTGCCCCCGCGACGGATTCCGACGCACGAAGGCGGGCCCCGCGGCGCGGGTGCGGGACGCGCCTCCCCGTGCTGGACGCCCGCGCGGATCCCCGCGACGGAGCACTTTTGTATGAAACCGCGCGAGTGCCCGCTTAACGCAGTTTCGGCCCTAAGTCTTATGCAGTGTGTATCAAAAATTACGACCGTCGTGTCACCACTGCTAGTTTCTGGCTCACAGAATAACAACAAATTGAATTACCTAAGAATATCATAACCTTTATAACACAAAACTTTTTCGATTGTATACAAATCTGCTACATTTTGGCTAGTGCTTCAGCAAATATGATTTCAGACGCTATTTTTCGATTGTATACAAATCTGCTACATTTTGGCTAGTGCTTCAGCAAATATGATTTCAGACGCTATTTTTTCGATTGTATACAAATCTGCTACATTTTGGCTAGTGCTTCAGCAAATATGATTTCAGACGCTATTTATGAAAGAAACTTGGCAATATCGATCGCCATGTTTGCCAAACGAAAGTAGAACTTGGCCCTATTACCTCAACTTTATACACTTCCAGTCATTTCATGTAAAAAATGAACCATTTACTAAAAGCACATCCAGCAAATTCATAATAAATTCAAATGATTGGCAAGCGCAACAGTTAGGAGTTGGATCTCATAATGTTATTTGGCTAACAAATCATTATTCCGTTGACGTAAAAGAAGAGACAATTATTATTAAATAAAAATCTCCAACCGAAATACGATAGTTTAATATGATACCAAATTTTCAAACATTAGAAAACAGTTCAATCTTGTTGATAATATTATTTGAATTGTGGAAACTTCACTGGATCATGTATTTGCAATTGTATTGTGCTATTTTATTCTTCCGTATGTTCCCAAATATGTATGAAAATATGATATTTACTGAGTTTAAGCATTCACAATATACTCGCAAATATAACTTTTCTATTCGAATACTATTAAAGTCGAAGCTTTAGGCATTTTGCTTCATTACAACTTAGTATTTTGTTATTACAATCCCTAAAAGTAACCAAGATATTTAAATTACAAAATATTTTTCATCAAGTTGAATCTTTTCTTGGGTATAAAAAATAACGAAAAAAATTCATCGCATATTTTTGCAAGATTTTCAGTTGCATTGTGTCTGAAATCACTATCACCCGGCTTCGTTTTCGGTAACAGTCTTATAACCTGTATATCATCATCATCAGCCTATTCGCGTCCACTGCTGGACATAGGCCTCTCCTATGGCACGACACTGGGCTCGATCTTCAGCCGAACGTCTCCAACCGCCACCAGATCATCACCACTCCACCTCGTTGGAGAGCGTCCTACACTACGCTGTATAAAAATATAAAAAATATACATATTATAAAGATATAAAAATATATTTATTTACACTGATGGTGAAGCTCAAGACCCAAGCCACGGGCGTTTAGGGAGACAAAGTGAGGAACCGCCTCACAATTAGTGCCGTGTCCAGTAATACTGCCGTCTGTATTATTTATTATTATTATCAACACCTACATAATGTAACTCTACCGTCACTGAACAGGAGAGAGGAGGCAGCAGGTGGGCGTGTGTTATATTTGATAATGTCAAGCTGTCAGGGCTAATTTCCGATAACAGCGGCCACGGAAAATCATAAACAATATAGTAACGGAAATCCTCGGCAGCCCTGTCAGACGGAAACCATTACGTGCTTAGGCGAAATAAACTCAGTATTTATAAAAGGCTCTGTTTACATGATTTATTTATTTATTTTTATTCATTACGCTTTTTACACATAGATAGTATAAACGCGGACTTAATGCCTGAGACATTTTCTGTCATCATCTCTGGTTATCATCATCATCATCTCAGCCACAAGAAGTCAACTGCTGAACATAGGCCTCTTCCAAGGATCTCCACATCGACCTGTTGGAAACGACCTGCATCCAGCGACTTCCTGCAAACTTAGCTAGTTCGTCCGTCCACCTTATAAGCGGGTGTCCGACATTTCGCTTGTCTGTACGTGGCCTCCACTCTAGAACCTTTCGGCCCCAAAGGCCATCGGTTCTGCGAGCTATGTGCCCGGCCCACTGCCAATTCAACTGGCTAATCCTATGGGCTATGTTGGTAACCTTTGGGTGGTGCAGAAAGAAAACATCGTAGGCGCATAAAAAAGGTGAAATATAATTTATACATTCCTCTATAATTATTTTTATTTTCTAAACACATCCTATAGTAATCTATACTAGGTTAATGATAAAATATGTATAAAGCCAAAACGGGGAGGCTACGGTCATCTTAATGAACAACTTTTACTATGGAGCCAACTTCGACATCGTGAAAAAAAAACAGTTGTTCGATACATTTTGCAGCTTGCAACGATTATTTTTGTGTAGAATAACTATTTTTGCTTAATTTCAGAGTTGGCACTATAGTAAAAGTAGCATTACCCTCTCGGTTTTATAACCTTTAAACTAACCTTGTATATCTACCACGCCTAGCAAAAACTACAAGATTTCCTCAAAAATAAGACGCCGTTTTACACGAGTGCACAGGAGTTTAATAAATGATAGACACACAGGCTTATATCTATAGCTAGTTGCATCAACACTTCTCCGAAGTTATTTTCAATTCAAAACTGATAAGAGGCTATCACCACTTACATGCAATATGAGAATTAACCAACAAAAAACTCACAAAATGAATTACTTACTCATCCTGGAAATCGAAACCACTACCTTATGATTGACAGCCCATTTATATAACCATTAAAACAAGAGGGTGATCAATGATCTCACTAAATAATCTGGTTGTTGGGACAAAACTATTACATTCATCGAAACAAATTTGATGAAATTTTCAGTTCGAATTTACTAAAAAACATTTCTGTATAATTCTTATGCTGTAGAAACCTTTTATCAAAATATACGTGTTCTCAGTATCCAACAAAGTAGATGCAAACAACACAAATAGTGTTAAAGTTTAAACAGAACAATGTAGGTAGGTATATAGGTGTACTTGGGCTCAACTTACAAATATCCTAGGGCTTTCAATTTACAAAAAATTATAGAAGTATAAATAATAATCAAAGGCACTTCGAAAAGGTCTATATGGAGATTCTTGGGAGAGGCCTATGTTGGTCTTCCTGAGGCTGAAGAGAGAGAAGGAAATAATAATTTATGGAGTTAATTTATCCGTGCATAATAATGTTTTGTCCTATAGGTACTATAAAACAATTTTATATAGAACATTTCCCGCACGGCGCGGCGCGGCATCTCGGTTTTAAAACTTAGAGTCGATATGATCGATTCCCCATCCAGTAATCTTGTTTTTCAGATTTTAATACAATCCTGCGTCTGTATATCACAAATACGATTCAGGACCAAAACAGCAAACATACCATTTTGCGATTTTGTTGTTTTACTCGTGGTGGGTCTCTCATATGTGCCAGGTCGCCTAGGTAAGTACCACCGCAACGCCTATATCTCCTATTAATTAGCAGTGTAAATGCACTGTTGTGTACCGGTTTGAAGGACATTGTAACCAAAGTAACTACTGGACATATCATCTTATATCAGCGCAGTAGAATGTCGAAATCATGTGTTGGTTGATTTTACTAATGTCCATGAGCGATCGAATCGCTTACCATCAGGCAAATTACATGCTGGTCTCGCCATTCATCAAAACAAAAGATACAATTGCCCAAAGAACGGACTTACATGTATGTCAAAATGGGGGTTTTTATCTCTAAATTATTACCATAGCCATACTCAATTGATTTTGAACGCTTTACTTACGCTCATTTAGAAGATGGGTCACATGTGCCAGCAAACTGTCATCCGCTTTATGTTACGACAGAGATAAGGATTTACAAACTTTAAGGGTTAACTTGTTTTAATATATTGTATAGGAGTTTCTGTGTCGTCATATGATTAATATAGCCCAAACTGAAAACAACTTCTGGCCTAATTATCATTAAGTAGATTCAATCACTATAAGGTAATATAACTAACATACTTATTATATTATAAGCAAACTTGACAGCCACCGTGGCGCAGGCGGTTAGACGCTGCCTGTGAAACGAGAGGCCGCGGGTTCGATCCCCGCACCGAGATAAATGTTTGTGCGGCCCACAAATATTTCTTCCGGGTCTGGGTGTTTGTGAGACCGAAAAGTCTCTCGTAGTTCCTGATACCCACGACACAAGACTCGATCTTAATGTGGGATCAGGACTATGTATGTGACTGTTGGGTGTTATTTATATTTATTTATTTATTTATAAATTACCCCGAATGACTTCTCAACTACCCCCGCCGCTGCTTATAAAAAGAGCAGATAGACCGCCGGGTGTGTCTTTTTTTTTGGTTCGGAGCGTTCGTCGCGTACACATCGGTCGTATTTCTTGTGCGTTAGGATATAAGTAGATTCTGTTCCTCTAAATTTCATTTTTGTCTTGTTAAATAAAGCTTTGTAAAAGTAATTAAATAAATAGCGGATAAAATATTTGTTTTTTTTTTAAGAATTTCTGCTTCTGATTTCTAAAAATATAATACATGTACTGATACTAACCCCAAAAAATGAGTCATTGGTTACTTGAATAAAGAATTGTATTATTATTATTATAACGATTGCATTTTCTGTGTGAAATATTTAGGTTTTTCTATTCTTATTTATATATTTATTTTTCTTATAAGGACAAAAGTAGATACGTACTGAGCCACACACAAAAATGACAGATGACCTTATAAATATTGCAAGAAATAACTAGACTCAGGACGCTTTCAACAGCTTGCCATGACATTCTTATTAGCAATGGACTACCTAAACAGACTAGCTATTATTGCTAGCCAGTAGCCACATAAATACTTTGCGTTGATCAAATATACTATACTAAGGTGGTTCAGCAAGGCAAATATTATGCTTTGAGTGAAACCAACAACAAAACATAAGTAGTTGTCATCATCATCATGTCAGCCACTGGAAATCCACTGCTGAACATAGGCTCAAGGATCTCCACATCGACCTGTTGGAAGCGACCTGAATCCAGCGACTTCCTGCAACCTTAGCCAGGTCGTCCGTCCACCTTGCAGGCGGGCGTCCGACATTTCGCATGCCTGTGTTTTTGCTCATTTAAATCGCTCACGTAAAATATATATTTTTTATATATAATTTTGAACAGAAATACAGTATTTATAATAAACAATATACCTGCGAACAAACCACTAATACAATTTTAACTTCGATAAATCAGATGCCTTCCTGAATGTAACAAATTCAGACTGTAATCAGCGCTTTCGCAGACACTAAAACCTAAATTAGCTCATTCATCAACTAAATTAGAATTTGTTTCGTCAGGCGAAATTCTAAACTGTTTATATGAAATGGACTGAAAGGCGCGTGTCCCTTGTCAAATGAAATTCATCTTAATTATATTCACTCTGCTTGACTAAACTTCCCTTTAATTAAGTTCATAATGAAAAGATCCCGAGTAACTCAATATTTGTGAATGAATGCCTAAATTTATCCTCTTCATTGAAAATTAAGCTCTTGATGAGATCTTTCATACATGGTTAAAGGTTGAATATTGTTTGCATTGTTATAGAATTGAGAAATAACGGTGAAGTTATGAATGAGATTACCGGATCACCAATATCCCATCCCTCTTATTATCCTTTATCCTTCCGCTCCCCTTCCGATTTGATAGTCTGGCAACACATACTCATGGATGTTCATTTGTTTTATCAGGTCATCTGTTTGCAAATCTACCGGACGTATGCTATAAAAAAAGGATTTCAAGGAACGGGTTTTATCCACTTCTGATGAACTATTGGAGACTTTCATTCGCTGAAAGGAAATAAATGAAAGGTAAAAATTGATATTTTTATTATTAAACATATTCTAGCGAATACATTATGTTTGTCTATGGCTTTGAAGAAATTTGGTTTTTATTTAATTGGACAAACTAGCTGCTAAGATGGGACTTTTTAACTCTCTTTAACTTGGTTATCTCAGAGTTAATCCCTAGTTACAAGACCCTAACTTTTTTAATGTCCACAAGTCTTACTTTCAGCGTAAACAATAATTACATAAAAGGATAAAGGATACTTCAAAACAAAATTACACGAGGCCTTTCTTTTCACAAAACGTTAGGATGTTCATTTGTTTTTATTTTCGTTCAAAGCAAGGTCTGTCCGTATTTGGAATGCCATTCAGCTAACTAACTTACCTTAGATATAACTTTAGCAAACCCTTTCCCTTTGTCAGTACCGGGTTTAGTATAAGTGGTGCTTAGGGAATGGATAGTAGTTTTTTTTATTGTTTGCCAAGACAAATAAGCTCCTTTGATTATTTGTCTCATATTATATGTTATATCAATGTTATATCATGATCGTTAGCTGCCATTACCGCCCGGAGACTTTAATAATTGCTTGTGGTAATATTATGTGCTATTTTATCTAAGAGGCGGCGAAAACGTAAGCATTTTTTTTGTTGCATAGCTTCAGCAAACGAACCAACTGGTCACCCTGTGGTAAGTGATAACTGCCACCCAAGAACATGTACAACGCTTGAGACAATAATTCCTTCTTTTATTATAGTTATTTAAAAAAGGAGATATTACATTTAAAAGGTCAAATTGCATTATTTTCCTTTAATTCTTAATATTTTACACTACCCTCTCTCTCTCCTTTTAAATCCATCCCATGGTTGTCTGTAAGACATTGCTGTTTTGCGATAAGACTGCCGATTGTTGCACGTATTTTAAAGTATAGTTCCTAGTTTTTTTGCGTGGTGTCCAATTTACTATAAATTAATGAATAAACGTAATACAATAAATATAGGTAAATATTGATAACTAAATAATAAAATTAATACGAGCACAAATATTAGCTTCAAATGTTCACGAATTCAAATGATCGTCAATATTTATTTGAAACGTGATGTTATGAATTATATCAAACAAAATACTCGTTTCCTGCTTAAATATGGATACTACTACACATTACATTCATTTTATCCTCAGATTGTTTCGCGTGATTTTAAAATCTTTCTGTCTGCCTCTGTATCAGCCCATATAGGTCCCAATGCAGGTCACGGACCGCCTCTATACGTGAGAGTACGATTGAGAGTGGTTAGGCCATATAGTCCACCACGCTGGCCTAATGCGGGTTGGTGGGCTTATATACCGTAGAAATTATTATAAATCCCTATGCTAAGCAGGTTTCCTCACGATGTTTTCCTTCGCCGTTTTAGTGCGGCATTGACTATCAATACACACCGATTTTAAAATACCTCACACTTTCTTTGTCATCATTTAAATTCAAGAAAATTTTATTATAAGTTTAGAAAGTATATAACAGGTCTCGGTGCTGTAAGTCATCACTTGCAACACACAACTATCGAAGACTTTCGATTTAAGGCACTTAGGTATTTTGGTCGAGAAGACGTCGCGTAGTTTTTCAAACGCTGCCCAACCGAGTTGGATTCGACGATTGACCTCTCTCTCGAAGTTGGACCTGCCTAACCGGATCACTTGTCCTAAATAGACATATTCGTCAACAACTTCAAGAGTCGAGCCCCCAACACCGATGGGGGTGGGCACAACATGGACATTCGACATGTTCTTCGTTTTGTCCATGTTCATTTTAAGACCCACCTGTTGGGAGACTCGATTGAGGTCTTCGAGCATAGTGCTAAGATCTTCCAGCGATTCTGCCAAGACTACAATATCGTCGGCAAACCGAAGGTGGGTGATATACTCGCCGATGATGTTGATGCCGAATCATTTCCACTGCACATAGCACACACAGGGCACATAGCGCGGAGAACTGATGAACGATGGGGTCGGAAAGTGCTCGAATGGAGGCCAAGTAGCGGAATGCGCAGCGTAAGACGTCCACCCACAAGGTGGTCAGACGACCTGGTAAAGGTCGCGGGACGTTGCTGGATGCAGGCTGCCTCCAAAAGGTCTATGTGGAAATCATTGGGGGAGGCCTATGTTCAGCAGTGGACTTCCTTTAGCTGATGGATGGATGGATGGATAACAGGTGCTTTGGCAGTCTTTAAGGGAGATATTTGTTTAGCAGTAGACTTAGTATGCTTTAAGAAAGTTAAGATATGGTATGCTTAACGTGACCATACCCGCTTTCAGGAAGTCTGTCCCGGTGTCCCCAGCAACGCCGACATAGTTCCGCTCTTGCAAACAGACCAAACGATAATTTGAAATGTATTTCCCGCTCGAAATGCTTTACCGAACTACTACTGAAAACCGTGGGGTCGTATTATTCCAGCACTTTCGTACAAACAGTCTTGATTTAACAAACATTTCCACAATTATTGAGTAGATACGTTATATGTCTGCCTGGAAGTAACGCATCCATCGAAAGAGTTTTGCTCACATAAAATATGGACAAGTGATAAAATACAGGCGAGTGGTGCAGTAATTAAACCTATTTTTGATTACGTAAATATATATAAATCAATCATACTGAGTTTCACACTTATCTAAAAACTAGACCTGATGTTTTGAAACAATTTGTTCATCCGACAAATACGACTATAATTATTATTTTATGTTATTCTATCTTCTTTGATGAAAACTAGCAAAACACGAAATCTTTATATAATAATTATTTAATTCCACAGATGTCCCGCTCTGGGACAAAAAATAAATGGTCACATTAGGTATGCTGCGCTCAGGCCTCCTCTAGGATTGACTGATATCAATCTATATGAAATTAAGTGTAAATAATTTATTGAATCCATTAGAATGTTCTACATCATTTAGATTCATTCGTGTGTGTTTTATCTACCACCCGGTTCGGAAAACGGTTTTCACTAGAGATGAACGAGCAAGAAACTGTAGTGTTGCTCTTTTCATAACCAGTTTACAATTTAGTGATTATTACAAAAGTTACAAGTGGTTTAAATCAGAGTAGTTCATTAATAAATATATAATAAATTATATATATATATATAATATAATTACTATATATATATATATATAGTGCCTATTTATATGGCTTTTAGTTGTACATCATTTTCTTTCTTTCCTTTTTAATGACTATCTTCGATTTTCCTTCTCCTATTCATTCGAATCCATCCAAAGGTTGTCTGGAAGAGATCGCCGTTAGCGATAAGGCCGCCGTTTGTACGTACTTATGTTATAAGTCCCTTAGTTTTAAAATTATTTTAATATATTTTGTGTACAATAAAGAATTATAAATAAATAAATAACATTTTTAGTTATATGTTTGTAGTTCACCATGCCGGCCTTTTTTTTTTTTTTTTTTTATTGCCTTGTAGGCAGACGAGCTAGCGGCCCGCCTGATGGTAAGCGGCTACCGCTGCTCATGGATCTCCGTAGTGCCAGGGGACCAGCACAACAAAGTCGCTGCCTACCTCGAGGAAAGTACTCTCCTTAAACCTCGTTTGAAGAAGGACAGGTCATAGCGCTGAGGAAACACCGATGCAGGGAGTTTATTCCAGAGCTTGCACGTACGTGGTAGAAAAGAACGCTGGAAACGTACCGTCCGGGAACGGTACGCGTCCAGGTGGTAGGAATGAACTCTACTGCGGAAACGTGTGGTGCGATGGTACATAGGCGACGGTGGTACCAACTCAAACAACTCCTCGGAGCACTCCCCATGGAACAAACGATAGAACACACAGAGAGATCCGAAGTCTCTCCGCAGTCCTAACGGTTCCAATTTGTCCGTGAGATCGGGATCATTGACTATTCGACAAGCTCGTCGCTGCAAGGAGTCAAGTGGGTCGAGGTGGTATTTTGGGGCACCTGCCCAGAGGTGGGAGCAGTACTCCACGTGGGGCCGGATTTGCGCTTTGTAAAGCGTCAATCTATGACCCGACGTAAAGTACCGCTTGGCTCTGTTCAGGATTCCCAACTTCTTGCTCGCTCAGTTTGGCTTTGTCCTCCAAATGACTCCTAAACTCGACCTTGCTTGATATTTCGACGCCAAGGATTCCAATACTCTCGGATCCTGGTGCATGTTTATTACTTAAAATCACTACGCCTCGTTTTGTTTTGTTTTGTCGTCGTCATGGTCCACTCAGATATTGATTATAGTGAATAATAAATTTCCGTCAAAATGTATTTGATACCATAAAATAGTTTTTTTTATTGCACTAAAAGACGAGACGAGCTTGGCGTTCGCTTGATAGTAAGCGATACGACAGCTCATGAACAGTAGCAAAACCAAACAACACCAACATTTTGATTTACAAAGCTTGGCATTCCACTGCGCCCGCCATCTTCGCCATCATCGTTACTCTGGCTTCAATGTCTTTCAAACCGAACGACAACAAGGCATTTACATTGCTATTTCGCGGGAGAAATAGACATAGCGATTGTACCTACCTGTGGCACCTACCCAGACGGCCCCTCACGGATGGGAGACCTATCACCAGTAAATCAGTATGTTTACCGAAAAAAGAAGCTAAATTAAATGTAAATATTATCACAACATATTATGTTTAGTAAATATAGTTTAAGTACTATGAATATTGACTTGTCAAAAGAACTATTCAATTGCCTACATGAGCAATAAACGACTTTCTTTTAATTTCAAAAGAAACATTAATTTGTTTAAGGAAACTAATAACTTGATAAACATTTAAAAAAACAATGTAGATATTCCTCAATGGAACTTTAAATTAATTGCTATAAAAAACTTTTAATACAAAAACTTTTCATGAACCGTTGAAACGGCAAATCACAATAAAAATATTCGCAATAGTCCCTTAACTCGGGAGTTCGATAACAACAATTTGTTTCCCTCGGATTTGAACGAAACAATAATTTAATTTGCGGGATTACCAAACTTTTGGGTGAAATATAGGTGTTTTCAGCCCACAAATGAGTAAGACGTGCCCCAAATTTCAAGTTTATGGGCGGAATTTGTTGTATTGAAATGTATTGGCAACAATTATTTTGATTCATTAGTGTATTTCAGTCACGTACGTTTGTGTTTACCCCAAATGTCAATATTACCTTTACAATGTAAACACGATGATAAAACATTAACAATTTACTGCTTTTTGTTGGAATGTTAATAATTTATTAAATAATATTTAGTTATATTATACTTTTATAATTAGTCGATGTTTTGAGGAATTAAACTTGAATGATAATAATTTTTATTTACTTACTTTATTACACAGATACACAACACTTTATTGAACACCACAAATTACAGAAAAAAAAGAAATAGAGAGAGACCTTACAAATAAGTGAATAATTGGCAGTCTTATCGCTATGAGCGATCTCTTCCAGACAATCAAAAATCATAGAAAGGATCGAAAGAGAAAAAAATAAATGTAGGCATTAATGAGAAATAGTAAAAATAAAGATAAATTAAATAAGTGTGTGTGTAACTTATAACGGCAATATTAAATAACCTGGGTACTAAAAATGAGATAAATAAAAATAATAAGAAACATATACATTTTATAATAATACAATTACTTAAACTTAGAAAAAAAAACTTACAATGATATAGAAAGAAAATTATTATTTATTCTATTTCTAAAAACGTTAAGCGAAGACGCCAGCCGAATTGCCGGAGGCAGAGTGTTCCATAGGCCAACAGCCTGGACGGTAAAGATCCGTCGAAGAAAACACTTTCGTGACGAGGAGTCTTCAATTTGAAATTCTCTGACGATCTCAGAGCGCGGGAATAAGAGCTGTGGAGGAATTCAAAGAATTCCTTAAGATAAATGGGAGAATTAGAATTAAATAGCACATTAAACAGAAGAATATGAATTAGAATATATATAAACCACAGTAAATAAAGAAACTTAAAACTAAAGGTATGGTTAGAATTGGCAACCTTAGGAGGGATGGGACAATTAAGTTATAGAATTATGGGGTTGTACAAAGTATTTAAAAATAATCATATACATCAGCATGTAGTTGTCAACTGCTATACATATATAGGTCTCCTCCAATGGCGCATATTGTCATTTATGTAGGCTGTATAATTTTGGTTCCCTGTTAAAATAAAAAGAAAGTTAAGGCGGGATGACGTTTTGTAATAAACATTAGGGGTACACGCACTAGGGGTTCACAAGGCGTGCTAATTGCAAAATCATGTGAAGGTGCAAAGTAATTAAATAAATTATTTAAGAAAATAAAGAAAGAAAAATAGTCTTAATTGCCACGAACATTAAAAACGATGTCCAAAAACAGATATACAAAAGTCTACTTATAAAATAAAAAATAAAGAAGAAGTTTGCACGTCGTGGCTGTGACAAGTAGGTGATCACTCAGCAATTATGTTGCGCTGCGGTGCAGGCCGTAGCACAACGCTGATTTGTGTGAAAAAAAAAGTGTTTGATCTTTCTGATCCCCACATATATTCCACCATGTTTTCGGTATGACAAAATATTTAATTGAATATTATGGCATTGTGAAACTGTGACATGAATGAGCTAATCAAGGCAGTGTATGTCACACGGAAATCACAGAAACACGTTTAAAAATACTTTCAATTTCTTTTTGGATGACATAATCGCAGTAGCGACAAATGCCTTTTCGATATGAAATAAAAACACCTTTCTCCTAGTCGTAGTACCTAAAGATTCAAAAAAAACGTTGACTTCTCATTTCACGCTTTCTGCAATCAATAAAAAACAACCTTTTTCATGTACTACAAAACTAGCACGAAGAGCATTGCAAAACTAATTCTAAATTCAATAAAACTGCAATCAACCGCGTGGGTGTTTGTCAAACAACGTCCTCTAATGAAATCTTTCGAATGCGTTTGTTTTCGGAGTTTGATTCGCAGAATTTCCGTCTATTCGCGTGTGTTATTCAATGATCTGCTCAGCACACCTTATTGGTAATAAAAATTGGGCCTTTAGCGCCGTCCAGAGTGGAATTTTTTTAAAATGTTGTATATGCTAACAGATGTTGTGTTTTATTGCAAATCTGTGGCTTAAAACTATTTGTAACACTATATAAAGATATCCTAAAAATTATGAACATATAAGACGATGACGTTTGGATTACCTGACCAAAGAGTTGGCATTTAGTTAAAATCATTAAACTTATTATTTTTCTCACTGTTGTCATTCTAAAAAAGTGGTCACCAACAATAGAGACAAACGATTATCGAAACTCCACGAAAACCACAAGGTAGAATAGTTTTTAGTCACTTGTTGTACAATTAGAGGAAAATTGAAGAAACTGCTCAACTGCCTTTCCAAGACTCGATTTTAGAACCAATGCTTGCTATATGGTTCGTACCACGTATGGATAATTAAACTGCTCTTCAAAAGGACTAAATCGATTTCGTCACTACATGCTGTATAATGAAAAACATTTTACCAAGATAGCAGGCGATGTTAAGATTAAGTTCTTATGTGGTTTTATATTTGAGGAAATTATTCGTTTTGTTATTACGTACTTCAGAGAGAGTGATATTATTTATAGTCGTTTTGCTTGTTTATATAATGGATTTTTATGATTTACTTTATACTTTTGGCAATAATTGTTGGATTAGATAAATTGTAATTTCTGTTATTTTCTTATCTTTCTGAATTTGTTGTGTACATTTTTATAAATAAAGTACGATGGAACTGGCATACACTTTATTGTATGGAAGTCTCTTTAATTTCATTGAATAAAAAAGTTATCAGGCCTAAAATAACAAAACTACTACGTCCGATGTCACAGACAAAGTAAAACACGTGATCAATTACAATGACAACACATCTCCAAACGCGATTATGACTACTATGCTTAAATGAATATGTAAGTTGAAAGTTGCCAAAATGTAAGTTGGTGCCAATTGTCCGCAGTTTACCATAGTCAGTTATCTCAGCCAAGTTAACTATCTTGTTGCAAAACTTTGGTAACGGTGTTAAATTATTTGTCGCAGAGGAGCTTAATAGTCTACCGTCAATTATAGGCTGTACTGACACGACGCGACATTTCGTTTGTGTTACAATTAAACTAAATTAGACAAGAGACTAGAGATTTAAGAATATAATCACTACTAGGTACGGAAACCAACAAAACCTGGAAATTCATGAGATACCTTCAAAATATTAATTAAATTAAATAAATAAATAACACCCAACAGTTACATACATAGTCCTGACCTGTCCCCACACTAAGGTCGAGTTTTGTGTCGCGGGTATCAGGAACTACGAGAGACTTTTCGGTCTCACAAACACCCAGACTCGAAAGGAATATTTGTAAGCCGCAAAAACATTTCTCTGGATGTGGGGATCGAACCCGCGGTCTCTCGTTTCACAGGCGACGTCTAACCAACTGCGCCACAGAAGCTGTCAAAATAAAATAAAATAGCAATTTGAAGTCACCAACTTCAGATCTTATAAGTGTCAAAACACCTTGATTACCCAAAGGATCTAAAACATAACAAAATAAGTCAGTGTCAAAGTCAAACACAGACTTATACATATTTAATATTTGCTTAGGCTCGCTCAATATTTCACAAAGAAAGAGCGCAATAAACTTTGCTCCTTGAACCATTTAATATGCCGTTTTCTTAATGCCCAAGCTTTACCCGTCGCGCCGCGTTTTAAACACGAGCCGACTGACTAGACTACAGCTGACTGGAATGTAACCGACTAAATTGTGACTGACTTAATTGAAGCCAGCCTACAAGGCTACGACTCGTAATATTGAGTCGACAAAAAATGTTTTTCGTCTACCCAAACAACATAAACCCGGGAATAGTGAGTCTTATTTTCGAATCTAAGTAGTTACAACTGCCATTTTAGATATGTACATACATTTTCATTTCACTTTCTAGGATATAGTTAGTAAATACTAATATTGTTTGCAATAATAAAATAGTAAAATTAACAATTAATGCCGTCGTTGTTTACACCAGCTTGAAAATAACATACTATATTTTTACTATGGACATATTTGAAAGATAAAAATTACGAATGCTGTAGTGTTATTTTTTCACAGTTGTGTGCATACATCTTTATTATTTCTATTGTACTGTATCAACCCATATACGTCCCACTGTAGGGCACGGGCCTCCTCTACAATCGGTGGTTAGGCCACATAGTCCACCACGCTGGCCTAGTGCGGGTTGGCGGACTTACATACCATAGAAATTCTTATAAATCGCTATGATATGCAGGTTTCCTCACGATGTTTTCCTTCACCGTTTTAGTGCGTGATGATTGACTATCAATACACACATACATGTTTCTGAAAAGTCAGAGGTGTGCCCTGGGATTCGAACCCGCGACCACCGTGAACATGTTGAACAGGCCGCCACGCACTCATATATATTTCCATAAAGACAAAATAATACAACGCCCAGTAAGCAAAATGAAAACGAATAAAAAATTGATTCTGAGATTTAACAACCTAATCTAAATTTAAGTTTACTGTATATATATATTTAAATAAACTAGATATCATAATTAATCTTATTAAAAACACTTTTTCATTGCCCATAAATATATTTATCTGTCATTAGTTATGCTGAAAAACTCAGAACAATAACTAACTGCAAAATAAGCAAACTTTTACGTTGTCAACCACTCGTATGTAAACAAAAACATTGTAATAAAATGTGAATGTCAAAAACATTTTCACTGGAGAATGTTCTACTATCATTCGCAATAACCGATATCTTCCTACGCGTTATGGCCATTCTAGCTTACTAAATTCCCGAAGAAAATAAGTATTGCGAGTTTGTTTTTGTGATATTCTGTTTTCACTGGTGGTAAGTCTCTCATATGTGAGAGGCCGCTTGGCTTGGTACCACCGCAATGGCTATTTCTTCTGCCAAACAGCAGTGTAAATGCACTGTTGTGTTTCGGTTTGAAAGTTATTTTAGCCAGAGAAACTACTGAACAAATTGAGATTTAACATATTAGGGTCTCATGATGACGAGCGCAGTGGAATGTCAGGCATTGCTTTGTACTTAAAGCGATAAGAACCCCAATAGTATTTTTTATTTTTTTTATTTTTTGGCTTGAATGGCGATCATGTCGTTCGCCTGATGGTAAGCAATACGACCTCTCATGAGCAGTAGCAAAACCAAACAACACCTTGAACCAGAGGCGGCTCATCCGAAAGAGCGCTGGTACAATGCACTCCCACGAAAATTACATACTTAGCTAGTTTAATAATTTATATATATTTATAATACATAAATCCTTACATTACATTCTTTATATTTTACTACGCCTATAATAAGTTTTATTACATTACCTATATAGGTACATGTAGCATCAATTTGTAACGAGTGGAGCGCCAGCGATTGTGCTCCTATGAAACGAAGTTTAGTACGACTCTTAGTACTGTATTCAATGAGAGCGAAAGAGAGCTACGACTCGCGCTGACGCGTGAAACAAAATATATCGTATGAGAAATTAGCGTAATGTGGAGCGCCGCTCACGCGTCACTCAGTTGTCGTACAGCCAGTCGTGCCGTGCGCGCGCCGGCGGGATATCCTACTTATGCGCAGTTGTCGTCCTTATGTATATAAACAACGTCAAGCAAACTCGTCGACTTCGTCAGTTAATCCGCAGTTTTTTTTAAATAAATATTAAAAAATAGTTTGTACGCTTAATCAATTCCATTTCTGATTTTCACAAGAAAGTAATAGATATCTTCGCACGCCAAAAAGAGCGGCGAATGGATTTTGTATACAAATATAATAAATAGTAAGCTCTAGTTTTTCAGTTAATTTTTTTGTGAACCCCCATCAAAAAATTTCACGAGCCGCCTCTGCCTTGAACTACAGATAAATAATAAAAGCAATGCTGCAATGCTTGGCATTCCAGCACACTTGTCATCCTGAGACATAAGATGTGCAGTCTCAACATGTCGAGTAGTTAGTCTGGGTACAATATCCTTCAATCCGAAATACAAAAGTGCATTTAAACTGCGGTTTGGCGGGAGAAATAGACATTATGGTGGTACCCAACCAAGCGAACTCCCAATTATGAAAGACCTACCTTTGTTTGCAATAAATAGTTATTGTATTGTACACATAAAATCAGTTTGACTATACAACTATTTGGCGCACATGGTAGCGGATACAGTAACAATTGATACATTATTATTTATAATCATAATATAATACATCTATCACTTACCGGAATCTCGATCCTGAAGCTGCCTGGACGACGCCAACAAAAACGGTGATTATTGTAACACTCAACATCACAATTTGCACTAGTTATATTGTACACAAAACAATCTAAATTAGTAAACAACTCTAGCGCGACAACGGAACACGAATCATGTTTTTTCAAGCGAACGCGAGAAACTGAACTATTAGTCCAGCAACCGGCACAATGTGATTACAATAACTACCCTCCACTAGATAATATTTTATGGAAAATGCAAGTTCCAAAGTATGATAGTTGAAAATGGTTAAAACAAGAGCAAGTGGTTTTATTTTTTATAATTGCTTGTTAAGTTTAGTTTTTCATATTGAGAAATGTGTGGTGGCCTATTGGTAAACGGACCAGATGCAGCTGCCAATATGTTTACGGTGATCGCGAATTCAAATCGCAAGGCAAACTTCGGACTTCGAATTCACGTGTATATTGACATTCAATCATTATGTACTATAACGGTAATGGAGAGTGAGAAAATCATAGCGATTTTTAAGAATTTCTGTTGTATGAAAATTCCACCAACCCGCACTACGCCAGCGTGATGGATTATTTGGCCTAACCACTCTCAATCGTACTCTCAATTGTAGACAACGCATATATGGGCTGATACAGATACAGATTTAGCCGCATTTCGTAACATCTTTACTTTTCACGTAAGAATGAATCGTCGAATCTTCTGGGTATTTAAACTATTACACTTACAATTAAATCAGTTTTCTCTTTTCATTAAAATATTTCCTTAAGCTAGAATTCCTGTACAGAGATTATAATTGTATAAAAATAATTTCCAGTTCATGAAACACTTACAGCCAACCCGCACTACGCCAGCGTGGTGGACTGTATGGCCTAACCACTCTCAATCGTATTGTCGATTATAGAGGAGGCTAGTGCACTGCCGTGGAACGTATATGGGCTGATACAGAAACACTTACAGTTTAGAGGAAATATTTTAAGATTTTAAACATATTCAAGAATATAAAACTTTCAACACAAAATAAGATGTTTCTGGTGTGAAGCGGAGTCAAATCGTATTTGCATTTAAGCGAAGCTGTGCCAGGGCGCTAGGACAAAACATAAAAATATAAGTCAAAACTGTCTACAACTTCAGACTTTTTGACGTCGCTTCTAGAAAGTCCGGTAAAAAAAGACCACCAACACAGAAAATGTGTTAAATTAAACAGTTGTTGAAATAAATAACTTCACATTTCACAGAATCCACAATTGCAAAGTTCCCGTCGACCAAAGGAACTCAAATAGACTCAAAGAGAACTACTGGCACCGCGGGAGCATTTACAATGTTTGCCGTCCTCTTCATTGCCGGCCCTAGTTTTGATTACATTATCTTTTCAGATCTTTGGTTCTTTAGTGTAGTAGAAGTGTCTTAAATAATTCTGAAAATATATTATATTTATGATCAATGCCTCGGAAGTTACCATACAAGGAATGACTACCTAACAAAGGTTACAAATCGCTGTCTGTTGACTGCTTTTTATAGGTCGCTATGGAAGATCTTGAGTGAAGGAAGGCCCACAGCACCCACCATCAAGCTCACCTTCGCTAAATGATTACCTGCTTGTCACAGCCACGTGTAAACTCCTTTTTTTTTACACATGTATTTGTACATACGTCGTTTTCAATATTGATGAATAAAACTGTCTTCTTTCTTTCCAATTTGAAGATTTCCTTGTACTGAAAAAAGTGAAATAACCGACGGAAGTACTGTATGAAGGGAAGTAGTGAATACTTTATTTCAACTTACCTTAGCCATTCGACCTCCTCTGCCTTGCGTAATATGACTGAGAAAATATTGGGTAAAACTCTAAAATAATTAGTTAAAATGTATTATACTGATCAACATATCAAAGCAGGAAACCTACTAATTGAAGCCGATTATAACGAGAATATTAATAAGCCAGATTAAGCCATAATGGGTAATGCCGTAGGATCTATAAATCTAGTATAGAAATTCGCTCATTTCTCATCCCTTGCACAGAAAACATCTAGTACACAGCGCCTAGCGTGAAGAATAGAAAGGTCTAAGAGCAATATTTAAGTTAGAGTTCTAATGTTACCGCAATATCAAGTTTGTAGGTAATGCCAGATACTAACTCCATATTTTAATCTTCGCGAGAGAATCTCATCGCGAAGTTATATTACCACTTTATGGACGTTGTGAATATATTATAACTGATTTTTTTTTTGCATTGTAAGGCGAGATAATCATGCCATCCATCCGATACCAATACGAATCGATAGCTATAAGACCGTTCATTGACAGTAGAAAAAAAAGACACCATTAATTAAATAGCAATACGTGGTATTCCACTACGCCCGCCATCCTGAGATATAAGATGTTAAGTCTGAAAATGTCCAGTAGTTACTCTGGCTACAATTTCCTTCAAACCGGTACACAACAGTGCATTTATTTGTTTGGAGGGAGAAACAGACATAGCGATAGTACGTAACCAGGCAGCCTCTCTGTTCCCACATAATATCAGAGACCTACCACCAGTAGTGCGTGAGTATCCATCTTTCTAGTCGACACAATTATGACGGTCTGCTCTAATCTGGATACATACAAACTGATCATAATAGGTATTACATACCGGGTATCTCAAGAGTGCTACCGAAAACGAAGCCGGGTGGTAGTTTTAGTGACTACAAACACAATGCAACTCAAAATTTCGCAAAGAAACGCGACAGTTATTTTTTATGATTTTTTAAATATCGTCATTTTTGGGTGGTAAATCCATAGTTTTTGCTAAAATAATAATTTAAACTCATTTATACCTTAGATTATTTATAAATAAAAGGGTATACACTATTATTTTAGGAAAAAATGTATTTAACAACCAAATATGGTCATAGGAAAAAAATAACAAAAAAAAAATTGTCGCTTTTTTTTGCAAGTTTTCTGTTCCATTGTGTCTGAAGTCGCTTAAACTACCACCCGGCTTCGTTTTCGGTAGCAGTCTTGATATACCCTGTATATAGGTAGAACATACTCAAATATTTCTGAAATCAGAAACATCGAGAATTTTTACCTGTCCGCTTCGCGTGGAATGCCCCATATATTACTTTAGCGGGATTTCCTCTATCTCATCCGGTAATAGCTACTCAAGCCCTCAACTACTAATCAATCAGTCTTTTATTCTTCTTTTGTTTAATGTCACCCCAAGGTATGTACTATGTAGGGTTATCTCGACATTAATTACGTGCAATTGGAGAATTATTAAGCTTGTAATTTAAGTGTTACTCATACACCGGAAATAAACATCTTCGAAGAAATGGGTTAATGTTGGTTTAAATAAATGCAGATTCACGATGCTTTCTTATCAGTTTTTATGGAAATGCATTATAATTATTTTATATATTAGTAATTTAACGTTGCAGGTTTCGACGCAATATTTTCTTTTAGCAGGCAAGCAAAGAATTACTAAGAATACACACGTAAACTTAATAATCAAAGAAACCCAATGCGTATAAGTATGCTCCTCAATTTACACTACCCTTCATTATCTATTAACAAAAACGTTCGATACTTTACAAAGAAGCGCCTGCAGTAGCAGCATTTATTCAGACGGTGATTACAAACGGCACAGCAGCTAATTAGCTGTGTCAGCGATACTCGAGTCGGGCTGCATGCAAATTCCAAGACTTGGTGTTTCGACAATTTAGCGTAATGTCTAGACTGTGAGGTACCTACAGGGTATAGTTTGCATTTTGTAGAGGATTAAAATAACTTCTATTTATAGTTTTTATTTAGCTATGTGATTTGCTTCTCTCTCTTTCTTCAGCCACTTGAAGTCCTGCCGAACATAAGCCTGCCCCAAGGATCATCCAACGATATTATTTGAAAAATTTGGTCTGTGTGATCCTGTACATAAAAGAAGGATATGAATAAAAGTCAACAGTAAAACTATAGTATGAATATCATCTCATTAGCCAACCGATTCTAATTACTCAAATAATTGATAGGTATTGAAATAAAAAAAAGTAAAATAAAATCTAAGAAAATATTAACTATTAAGATGCTGATTTCGATTTAGATTTCGAAAACCATGGTTGTGTAATTTTGTACGATTGTACAAGTAAATATCAACCCAACTGTGGTAAACTGTTTGAGAATCTATGAACGGTAGTTTCACTTTCTCGCAAAAACTACTGAGTGCACCTCATTCAAACTTTACGGTATAAGAGATGCTTAATAAATCTGAACAAAAAGGAAAAAACTTGATTATACAACCAAAGATGCGGGCAAAGGTTATTAAATTCATATAACAATGAAAATGAGAGCTGAACAATTTTATGTGAGGTAAAAGGATGTGTCCTATCATATTCCGATATTAACTCCCAGCCCTATGTAACTTGTACTTTGTTGAATAATTTCTGTTCCATTAAAACAACTACTAAATATCAGTCTATTTATTATAACTTTATCATATCAGCCACAGGAAGTCCACTGCTGAACATAGGCCTCCCCCAAGGATCTCCACAATGACCTGTTAGAAGCGGCCTGCATCCAGCGACTTCCTGCAACCTTAGTCAGATCGTCCGTCCACCTTGTAGGCGGGCGTTCGACATTTCCCTTGCCTGTACGTGGCCTCCACTCAAGAACCTTTCGGCCCCAACGGCCATCGGTTCTACGAGCTATGTGCCCGGCCCACTGCCACTTCAACTTGCCAATCCTATGAGCTATGTCGGTAACCTTGGTTCTCCTACGGATCTCCTCATTTCTGATTCGATCTCGTAGGGAAACACCGAGCATAGCCCTCTCCATGGCTCGTTGAGTGACCTTGAGCTTTTTAATGAGGCTCACAGTGCGAGGCCACGTCTCGGTGCCGTATGTCATCACTGGTAACACACAACTATGGAAGACTTTCGATTTTAGGCGCTGAGGTATTTTGGACGAGAAGACGTCGCGAAGTTTCCCAAACACTGCCCAACCAAGTTGGGCCTGCCTAACCGGACCACTTGTCCTAAATAGACATATTCGTCAACAACTTCGAGAGTCGAGCCCCCAACTCCAATGGGGGTGAGCACAACATGGATATTCGACATGATCTTCGTTTTATCCATGTTCATTTTAAGACCCACCTGTTGGGAGACTCCATTAAGGTCTTCGAGCATAGTGCTAAGGCCTTCCAGCGATTCTGCCAAGACTACAATATCGTCGGCAAATCGAAGGTGATTAATATACTCGCCGTTGATATTGATGCCGAATCCTTTCCACTGCTCTTGCAGTTTGCTCTTGCAGAGCTTGAAGGCGTTTTCCAGCGCGGCAGTGAACAGTTTCGGAGATATGACATCTCCCTGTCGCACGCCTCTCTGTAGTGAAATAGCCTTCGTGCTCTGATCTTGTACTCGGACCGACATGGTGGCGTTGTTGTATATACACCTATACACTTCGATGTACCGATAGTCTATATGGCACCGCTTAAGAGACTGTAGCACAGCCCAGGTCTCGATTGAATCAAAGGCTTTCTCATAGTCCACAAACGCTAAACAAAGCGGCAAGTTATATTCCTCGGTTTTTTGTATAACCTGCCGTAGCGTATGAATATAGTCTTTTCCCGCCCTCACACCCGCCACTGTAACTCCTGTCAGCCAGGATCAACAGTGGCACACAAAGATATGACACCGAGCTCCGGAGCTCGGCGAGTCTCTCAGGGACACTAGCTTGTCTTTAACCCGCATCGAAATTAATCAGAAAGAAAAAACAAAAGGAGGAGTTGGAAACAAATAGCTGTCCACTTCCCTCCGCAGCAAAGCGGGTGACAAAAAAAAATATATTGAGTCGAGAGGTATGTATCCTCTTATATAAAGATATACAACTGGAGAAGCCAGATGTATTAAGCACCACGGGATAAACAAATTACATGGGTCCTATAGTTTGAGCTGCTAAATTTGGGTCCAATAATAGGTATGGCAAAAGCGCCGGAAAGCACGGAAGTTCCTCCTAGATTCCACGAGGTCCGTATAGTATGCAACACCAGAAGTTATTTGCATATTTTGACTATATGAATATAGTCTATGGTACTAAAGCCTTTTCGGAAACCGGCTTGTTCGGGAGGCTGGAAGTCATCAAACCTGCGTTCGAGACGATTTGTGATGACCATCGAAAACAACTTATAGACATGGCTCAGGAGCGAGATGAGCCTGTAGTTCTTCAGCAAAGTATTATCACTTTTTTGAATAACAGTAGCACCACGTTCCTGCTCCATGCCTCTGGCGGTGAGCTCTCAAGGAGAACGGAATTGAAGAGCCTCTGAAGGACTTTCAGTATCGGCGTTACGCCCGCTTTCAGAAGGCTGATGTCCGGAGTATCATCGCTAAAGTGTCGGATCAACTCGGCTCTCGAGTCTTCGGCCGAGCTAACAGTAGGTTCGGCAACTGAGGTGTAAAGCTGTCCGTAGAACCTCTCGATCTCTCTTAATACCTCTGCCCTCGTCGATACCACGCGGCCATCGGAAGACTGCAGCGTCAAAGATCGACGTTCGGCCATAAGGTCAAGAGTGTGGATGGAGAGTTTTTATGGTCTATCTCTACGGCGAGGTCTAAAATACTTAGATCCCACCAGTATGGACAGCTTCTACCAAACCGCTGTTTATCTCGTCCACTGTAAGGTTTTCTTTTAGACAATCAAAGCGATTTGTCAACTCGAGTTAAAGCTCTCGGGGTTTTGGATATGGGCGTGAGTAGGTCGGAGCGTAGACTTCATCAAACGACGCCTTTCTAATTGGACGTTGATATTCAATGTGCCCCTAACCATTCGGTGATCACTGCCGGTTTTCACCCTGTTGATCACAGAGACATCACTGAACTTCCGTCTATTCTTTTTTTTTTTTTTTATTGCAATGAATGGCGGGACGACCAAGCCGTTCGCCTGATGGTAAGCGATACGACCGCTCATAAACAGTAGCAACATTCCACTGCGCTCGCCATCCTGAGACATAAGATGTTAAGTCTCAATATGTCCAGTAGTTGCTCTGGCTACAATGCCCTTCAATCCGAAACACAACAGTGCATTTAAGCAATGTTGTTTCACGGGAGAAATAGACATTGCGGTGGTACCTACCCAGATGGCCTCTCACATATGAGAGACCTACCACCAGTAATATGTCGTATTCGTAAGTAGTATTCGTCGTCAAGATGAAATCTATCTCATTTCTCGTAGAACCGTCAGGACTCAGCCAGGTCCATTTCCTGTGTGGCGGCTTCTGGAAAAAAGAGTTCATCGTAAAGAGTCCCTCTTTTTCCAGAAAGTCGGCCAGCCTCTGACCCCTGAGGTTCCGTTGCCCATTTCCAAATTGCCCCACTTTCCACTCTGCATCGCTTCTCTTACGCAACTTTGCATTGAAGTCCCCCATAACAACATTGAAGTAAGTTTTGGAAGTATGTATAGCCCGACTTATGTCCTCATACATCTCCTCTACTTCTTCATCTGGGTGTGTCGAGGTCGGCGCGTATACCTGTATGACCTTCAACGAATATATTTTTTGATATTCTGAGTATAAGGTACACTACCCTGATCGACACACTTTCGATGGATACGATGTTGTTGATGAGAGACCTGTGGACGAGAAATCTGACACGTCCTCGGGACTGTTGGTCGTCCCCCCGGTAGAAGAGTAGGTTACCAGACTTCAGGGTTATCGTATCCTCCCCGATTCTTCGGACTTCCGATAACCCCAGAATGTCCCAGTGTAACCCGCTCTATTCTTCTTCCAGTTCGACAATCTTCTCGTCTGTCCTCAAAGTGCGTATGTCGTTACCAAGGCCAGTCATCGTCGGGGGTAGTAGCTGGCGCCAACCCGGGGATTCTTAGCACCCCCTGCCTCACAGTAACCATGGCTGCTACCATCGCCAGGAATAGTGGGGCTGCCGAGGACTGGAGGCCTGGTCAATTTTTGTGTCGTCATTGGGTGGTATTTGCCAATACTCGCCACACTTGGCGGGTTGGCGAGCGCAGGAGGGGACTCGCGCTGATGACGCTGCTGCCCATCATCAACGGGGGGAAGCAAATAGGGTTTATGGGTAGAGGATAGAGTGAGAAAAGAAAGTATGGCCTGTAGAAGTGGATACTGCAGTCATGGAAGGGAATGTTAATAGTGACTGCAGTAGCTCGGGGGCCGAGGTCGCGTACTCGTAGCACCTATTCTAGGACAGGCCATGACCACTAGATAGGAGCATCCCTGACCAATATACGAGTATATTATAACTTACAAGTTTAATATTTCCACATGAAATAGTGCGAATTTAAAACTTCTGAAGTCAGTGAAACTTACAACGCGCGTCCTTCCACAACTTTATACTTAATCTTGTTGTCAAAGGAGCTTGTAACTGGAAAACGGGTTCAGCATAAATATGCATTACGGAATTGGCATTTTTACCTTCATTAGCATTTCATGATGAATTAAAATGCATTAAGCCTAAAATGTGTTTGAAGTAAAATCTCTATATGCACTCTTAACTTGAGGAGTGAGTCTCTTTGCTTACGAATGTTTTTATTTTTTGTATATTTATAACAAGTATTGTTCTACAGGGTTTCAAATCAAACCCTATCCATCTCATCAAAAAACCGTTTAATCTTGCCCCCACTCACCATACTACAATAACTATTTTACAGCAGAAAATTAACGAAATGAGGTAACAATTTTTTCATGTAGTGCTCAAGAGATGAGAAAGAGGTAAAAAACGCCGCTTATCAACACATTCGAACATTTATTTCAGTGGGGTAAATACGTAGAGACCACAAACAATATTCTAGATTCTCAGTATGAAAGGTTACATTTTTCTTAAGTACCTACCCAACCCTAGAAAAACACAATGAAAAATCAACGTACCGAAGTAAAGCCTACTTGGAAAAATACAATTTTATAAAAACGAAAACTTATAAACAATCTTTTGTGTTTTACAAATACTTTTTGTTGTCAGTGCAATAACATAATAACACCTTGAACATTAGGCAACTTGCTAAGCTTATGCCTTTTCATAGACTTTATAATATTTGGTTTCTTAGATTTACGCGAATGAGTCCGCCCCGGGACCACTTAAACTGTAAGGTGACCGAAACGACGGCAAGTCTTAAAATGTCTTTTTTTTTGCATTGAATGGCCAGACGAGCAAGCCGTTCGCCTGATGGTAAGCGATACGACCGCTCATGAACAGTAGCAACATTCCACTGCGCTCGCCATCCTGAGACATAAGATGTTAAGTCTCAATATGTCCAGTAGTTGCTCTGGCTACAAAATTAAACCAAATCGTCGATAAAATCCGTAAATAATAGTTTAATTCCTATTTTAGCTATCACATCTTATGTCCAGGACGGCGAGCGCGAAATTCCAAGCTTTGTTTTGTAATTAATGGTGTTGTTTGGTTTTGCTACTGTCCATGAGATACTGTCCATTGCGAGTTTGCGAGTTTTCAATCAATCACCAAGACAATAAGAAAGATTTCGCAGTTTTTATCTCATCTCCATACACAATATTTAATTATAATTGTTTTAAGTAAAAATCATGAGACTAAGAGCCAGGTGAAGATTGCTTAGTAAGCCGACTCCAGCACCGGCCTGGGTGAAGTACATAAAGTAATAAGGAATAAACATACATAACATATACCATCATACAATAATAAATTCACTCTTAGTGTGGCATATTATATAGAATTTACAGACAAATACCGGTGCATTATAAAAGGTTCTATAATGGACTTGCGTACTATTTCTGACACACATCAAACATTTGGCGAAAGACCAGTTTCGATTCCCACACCAAGACAATTATTTGCCCGCTTACAAACGCCTAGAAGCGAATAACTAGAAAGTTTCTCGTATGTAAAACAGGTATAAAAAACATGTAGCGCGTTGGGTTTTCAGCTATATTATTGTTCGTTATTTACTTATATCTATGTATATACTAATTATCAAGGCGTAAATTTATCAAAAGGTAAATAAATAAATATACCCAACAGTCACATGCATTGTCTTGACCCCACTCCAAGATAGAGTCTTGATTCGTGGGTATCAGGAACTACTAGACACTTTTCGGTCTCACAAACGCCCAGACCCCGAGACAAATACTCGAACCCGCGGCCTCTCGATTCACAGTCGGCGTCTATCCAACTGCTCCACGGAGGCTGTCAATCAAACAATAATATCTACATTATTAGTATTAATACTACAAATGCCTAATATATTTTCCATACATAAAGAATATGTCAAACGCAGTAGCTAGTAACTTGTATAATAAGGTTATCCATAACGCAAGAACAGAAATGGAATAGCGCCATATCCTTGGCCCAATAACGTGGCTCTTTAATGTTGGCACACTCTATACAGTAGAATATTTTCTGCTGCTTGTACTATAACAGAACACTAATTATTTATATAATACTAGTTTGTTTTCACAGCATCGCCCGATAGGTTTAGATAACTCGATAACAGTTATTTTCTAAATATCAGATTTTGAGTAAATTTGCCACGGAGTCCTATTCCTATGCGGCCATAAAGAGGTTATTTATTCGTGTATGACATGGACTACCGCATTCTTTTCGGGTCAATTTCTAATAGTTCTGTTGCTGTCCTTTTGGAACTGTATTTTTTTTCCAGGAGTATCCTACGTCCTTTCCGTAAATATATCTTACAACGTATACCTTAATTTATGAATATTCTAGTAATACACAATTAATAATCAATTCAAGATTTTTTTTAGCATAGATTTATTCCAGCAATAGGGAATTAGCACAGAACGGAACGCGACGGCAAAGTTTTCACGTTGATTCTGTGCGACGGTGGTGGCCGCTCCGGACGAGCCTGTCCATTCATGCTGAGTCATAACTAATAATAGTGTTACTTTACCACTTCTACCATTTTTTACAACAACGTGGCTTATTTTTCTTCACTTATTATAGGAATTATAAAAATGGGAGAAAAAATATCTTCTACTCTATATTGAAATAAACATGTAAATACACTCCATCTTACCTTTATTACGCAAACCAAGGAAACATTAAGACCGTATTTATATGCCTCATTTTATGCCTCTGTATATCTGTATATAAATATTTCTCGACATATAAAACAGTAATACTGACCAGAGCCGAAATTAGGCTATGTTTTAGCTTTGAAATATAAGGTCTATTTAGTCAATTTATTAAGTCTTAAAGATCGTAGAATTATGTAGGATCCACTGAACAAGGTCTGTGTTGTGTTAATATTTCGGCATACATTTATGTACTGGGCTACTTTATATTTAACAAGCTGTAATTGTTTGTTAATTTTGATTTGTTGTTAGGTATCTCTTGTGAGATGTGGCCTAATTAACAATTAAACTTCGATATCTTTTTTTTTTCGGCAGTGTAAATGGCAGTGTAAATGCACTGTCAATTGTGTTCCCGTTTGAAGGACATTGCAGCCAGATTAACTACTGCACATATTACGACTTAACACCATAAGTCTCAGAATGGCGAGTGCAGTGGAATACGAAGCATTGCTTTGTAATTCATGGTGTTGTTTTACCACTGTAAATGAGCGGTCCTATCGCATGGTAATAAAAAAAACGAACTACTCGCTCTTTTCAGTCAATAAAAACCGACGATAGTTCTCGAATCGCAGATTTATATATTCAGACATACTTTAGTTAATCCGTAAAGAACTCGAATTTTTTTCTTCGCTAAAACATTCTAGGTAATAAAACAATAAGGTGCTACGTAAAGGCTCATTTTAAATGAAAATTATGTGACTTTCATTTCCTTTCCACTAGAAAAGGCATTGTTTTTAAGACGAGTAAAATTTTCTGTTCCTTTCTTAGATGTTCTTACAATGAAAACAATTTAATCAACGCTTGGGGTTATATCGCCAGCAACTGCAAAGGTCTGAAGGCTTTAAAGTTTTTATTGTAGTTTTTATACAGCAACATTTTAATTTGTTTTTTTTTTAAGCGAATTGTACCAACTTAGGAAATAAAATACTGGTTAGCCCGATTTTACAATTCCAAGCCTAAAGCACACACTTTTCGAAGTTATACATGTATGCGTTCGTATAATATGATATTCGCATGCATGATCGCTTAAGAAAACATCGTAAAAAACTTGCATTCCTGATTACCTAAAAGATTTTCGCGAGCGTGTGGAGTCTGGCAACCAGTATTAGACTAGTTTTTTTTTTGCATTGGCACAGCATAATTATTGCACTGCACCAGAGGGTAAGCGCAAATGCCGTCCAGGCAGAGTTTCGAATGGCATCAGACGGCAGTCCCATGCCAATCGATACGATTATGCCGGCCTGCTACGATGTTTCTTCACACTACGGCGAAGGACCCAGGATTATATGATGGAAGGAACACGCGTTAGTCGTTCGCGTTAGGCGCTTGTAGTCGATTAAACCGCTCAATATCACATAACTTGACGTCATGAAAACAATCAGCCTTTTTGTAATCACAATCTCCGGGAAAGTCTAACTTGTGTTGAACCCGCAATGAAATCAATCAGAAAGTTAAATTTATACGAGGAGTTGGAAAAAATATTGTATATAGTGTACAGTATTTCTAAATAATCAACATGCAACGACATGAAATGAAATGAAAATAATTTATGGAATCCATTAAGATGTTCTACACTATTTATATTCAGTTTTTTTTATCTACCACCCGGTTCGGAAAGCGAATTTCACTCGTGAAGAACGGGCAAGAAACTCTAGTGTTGCTCTTATCAAAACCAATTTACAATTTAGTTATTATTACGAAAGTTGCAAGTGGTTTAAATCAGTGCAGTTCATTAATGATTTGTTACAAGATTTTAAATACGAACATGTCTACGTTATACTTAATATGGCTGAGTGAAGCGAAGTCGAACGAACAGTATCCTCTGCTTCTTGTGAAAGCCTATATACTTATAAATAGTGGCTTCACTACACAGCTTTTTGCTGAGATGGTCACCTAATTGGCACAATGTGAGTGGGTTATATGTTTTGATTTCTTTTTTTTATAGATGTTATGTACTGTATCAGCCCATATACGTCCCACTGCGGCCTCCTTAACAATCGAGAGTACGATTGAGAGTGGTTAGGCCATATAGTCCACCACGCTGGCCTAGTGCGATGTTTGTTTATTATTGCTACTGTTTCAATATATATATATATATATATATATATATATATTTCTATATATATATTTCTCTTTTTTTCTACTTCTGGTGTCAATAAATCGTTTTTCTTTTTCTTTGTTCTTTTTTTGCAAGCAGCACACGTTCACGTATCCATCTGGTTATCACAGTGTGCATTAGCCGGCACTTGCGCCGCGGTGACCCTGATAGGCGACCCCCGCGGTGTCTTGAGTTAGTGTTACATACTCTCCGAGGGCGTACACCACTTCGCACTCACAACTATTGCCGAGATGCCTTTATGAGCCAGCGCCTCTCGTTAACTAAGTTATTGTGACTTAGTATTGGGAATTAATGTTTAAGTTTGTATCTATATCCATACTTAAGATATACAGCTGAAGAGTTTGTTTGCTAGAACGCTCCAGGCTCAAGAACTACTATTGGACTTATCAATTATTTTAGTATTTGATAGTCCATTTATAAATGAAGGCTATGGGGGTATTTGAAGGGAAAATATACAAGGATAGTCATACAGGGTATTTAAAATCGATATGGGGTTGCTACACTCATCTTGTGAACAACTTTTAGTATGGAGCCAACCATAAAAAAACGAAAAAAATCAGCTATCACAAAAAAAATTCTTTCTGCGGCTTTTTTTATATCAAAGGTATAGGAGTTACAGGAAAGGAAAACATTACATGCCTTGAGTCATGGGATAGACAGGGGGGGATATAACGGGATAAGACTGGAAAATATACAATATAAGAATTCTACTTAAACGCAGAAAACTTACTAAAATAGATTTTCGACCATCGTACCTTGTGATCGTAACTATAAGGTTATCGCCCTCTGGCCATTACTCTTAATAACAGACCTTTTAGCCTCAGTAGTCCTAAATAGTCTATGGTCTAAATTAAATTAACTATAAACCAGCTCTACAGATGAACTATAAATTCGACGAAATAGAGAAACTATTAATTAACATCCCACATGGTAATCTGCGCAATATTCATATTGCTTGTATAATTATCGGAACGAAATAATTGTCAATATCAGACTAAGCTGGCGTTGCACAAAGCACAAAATGCTAAAAGGCTTATATTGACATATCGTATCGACAAAAGCTTTGAAACACGAATACTGTTTTAGGCACAAATGGATTGAAATGAAATACTGAAAACATGTAGGCGTTTTCTGTTATATACAAAAAGAACGAATATTTTGTTCTGTGAAGCATAAAATAGAATTGGAAATTGAGGGATACAATTTAATAAAATGGTTGTATGAAAGGTTCTGTCGCTGAAACAAAGTTGAGAAAGGAAGGCAGCAGGTTTGATAAACACAATGAGACAAATGTTAGTAAGTTCATAATTATTTGCCAAGGATATACTGGGTATATCAAGACTGCTACCGAAAACGAAGCCGGGTGGTAGTTTTAGTGAGTACAAACACAATGCAACTAAAATTTTCGCAATAAAACGCGACAATTCTTTTTATGTTTTTTTAAATATCGTAGTTTTTGGGTGGTAAATCCATAGTTTTTGCTAAAATAATTATTTAAACTCTTTTATACCTTAGAGTCCTTATAAATAAAATGGTATACACTATTTTTTTAGGAAAAAATGAATTTACCATCCAAATACGACCATAGGAAAAAAATAACAAAAAAAAATCGTCGCTTTTTTTTTTCAACATTTTCTGTTGCATTGTGTCTGAAGTCACTAAAACTACCACCCGGCTTCGTTTTCGGTAGCAGTCTTGAGATACCCTGTATGTAATGAGCAACAAGTGGGGAACACCAATATTCAAGACCACACTTACAACATACCTATACCTACCTACCTACCTAATATACCGATTTATGTTGTTGCTATATTTTTGTACGAAAAACAAACATAAATTTTGCAGACTTTATTTAAATCACCATGGTGATTAAGACCCTTCCAAGGATTATAAATTCGTTCAATTTAGTTCCGAATACAGTCTTGTCTATATCCGGGCACAATGTTATGAATACGTGTCAACGTTATAATAAAATAGCAGACTGTAGTGCAACTAAAACCCAAGACTCAATACATTACTCTATTCAAAACGTTCGGTAGAATATAAGTCAATGTTCCCAATTAGCTCTTCGGCGTATTCGTAGGAATGTTCCAGGAAGTTCGAGCAACGCTTATTTTAAAAGGTTGACCTAAACATGAACTCTAAGTCATACACAATAAGTTCCTTTTATAACAAAAATTGCACCGTATTCACGAGTGAAAAAAAAATATTATAAAGAATAAATTGAATAACTATTCAATGTACATACATACATAAACGTCACGCCTATATCCCATAGGTGTAGGTAGAGACTATGGATCACCATTTTGCTCGATCCTGACGTACTACTTTCGCTTCCTCCACTTTCATTAATCTCTTGTATCTATTAACATCTTTTGAATGCATGTCACGTCGGTGCAGGGTACTTTAAACCTGACCGTTGTAGAGGTTGCCATGTAATATATTCGATGTTATTTGTTTTAACCTGGAGTCCTTTGCTCCTGTTGTGTTTGTTCAATGTACGTAGTGCCATCTCTGATCAAATGTAGGTACTATTGCAAAACTTGTAGATCTATTAATTTAATATACTTGTTTTTAGATTGTCATCTTCTAATAGACAGTTTAAACTCAATTGGAAACGAAGCAATTTGAATAATAACAGTAAACCTGCCAGATAAACGCAATTCTGTTACATTAGAACAAAAATGTACAGATTAAACTAATTATGCAGTGCATCCATGTTATAAGGATTTAGTGATCTACAATAAAGATATTTCCATCCATCCATCCATCAGCCAAAGGAAGTCCACTGCTGAACATAGGCCTCCCCCAATGATTTCCACAGAGACCTGTTGGAGGCAGCCTGCATCCAGCGACGTCCCGCGACCTTTACCAGGTCGTCGGACCATCTTGGGGGTGGACGTCCTACGCTGCGCTTTCCGCTACGCGGCCTCCATTCGAGCACTTTCCGACCCCATCGGTCATCAGATCTCCGCGCTATGTGCCCTGCCCATTGCCACTAAGATATTTAGAAGCCAAATAATTTTGATTATAGTAAATTTCGTAATCCCTAAATGGGATTATAATACGATGCAATGAAATTCTAGTTCCTTATATTCAAAATAAACTTGAATAAATTATAAAATTCCTATAGGAGATTTAAAATTAAATGAAATAATTTTATAATTTAATTTAGAAGCCAATTTTAATCTTTTATAACTGCCACATTAAATGCTTAATGCAGACAATTAATATGGTGCCTTTACTCTTTCGTTTTTATTTTCTACGAAGGCGGGAAATACGCGCCATGTTGGCCGCAATTTTCTTGCCGACTAATGGAGTCTGGTCCTCTGCAAATATTGCTATAACGTGTTTATTAACCGTACAACCGGACCGTTATACTGCTCCAGTTTTATTTCTTCACTTGGAAACATCTTGCAAAATATTTAGAAATGTTTATATAAAAGCCTTCAGTCGAGAAGACAGAAAATGCGCTGGCCCCATTGACCATTCTCGCATAGAATGCATGTTTAGAGCACGCAGAAATGGCACAAACTGTATAAAATAAATAAGTGCAGACTGAGTCATCAAAATATATTTTTATCTATATTCTTCTGCAGAATATATTTACTTTATTACTTTAGACTCCCCTTTTAATTTTCTAACTGTGAACAGGTTTAAGGCTCAATTGCACAAACTAACTTTGCCAATACCTTTGCCCTTGAAACTGTCAATTCCATACATTTGCAAGGTCAAATAGATCTCAAATGTATGGCGATGACATTTTCATAGGCAAAGGTATTGGCAAAGTTACTTGGTGCAACTGAGCCTAAATGTGCATTCTCCAAAACCACTTAACCTGCAAATTCAAGGGTGACAAGGCAGAAGACTTTAAAACCTGCTGACTCGTAGGAACACCTTATTGTGCCACTTTGTGTAACCTTCGATATCCCGTCCATTAATCGGTCACTCGAAAAGTTTGTGTCAAAAAATTCGCAACCTCCGAATACCCGGTGCGCTAAAAATAGCACTTTGAAAATGTCCTTGCCGTGAGGCTAAAGAACCTTTTATAATGCAACACGTATAATGTACTTGTGCCTTATAACAGCTATAGAAGATACAGAAAAAAATATTTAAACACTTTTCCCCACTTTCACGGATGCCTTAATCTATGTAAAAACAATGCAGGTGCTAGAATGAAAAGATGAGATTTTTTGTTGCTATGTATGACGAGAACAAGACGAGAACAAAAGGTATAGTCCCAGAGATGACGACCAAAACCATGTATTATAACAATACGGTCGAAACTGTATAAAATCGTTAGATTATGTGATTCTGAACCCGACTAGGTAGGTAGTAACGGTCAAAAGTGTAGCAATTGCATGTGAGGCTATTTCTGCTGTGTTCAAAAAAAAAGGCAGTCGGTATCATAGCAATACGTCTGATATTGGAAACGTACATAGATTTTATAATTTTATGACGATTAAGTTGGCCTTCAGACATTTTGCGCGTAGTATATAGCTGAAGCGAATGGAAAATGTCAACAAATTTAGCCGACCTGTATTATAGCAATCCGAATGATTTTTTTTTCTACCGTACGTAAATAAGGCTGGATTGCAAAAAAAAATGTTTTCAGACATTTTAGATGTCGCATGTACTCCCAAAATAGAAAAGAACGTTTTGGAGCCGCTTGGCCGATGCCGGAGCGCTTCTTACGTTCCTGCTGCGGTGGGAATGGTTTTTTGCATATTATGCTCCTACCACTCTCTTCCTATACATAGTCACTCACCAGCTGTCCTAAGCGTTGAAATGACGCTTAAAGTGACAACAAACTATAAGTCGCTCAGGCGGACGTGGGTGTGTCGCGGGTTGTCCGAGGGCTCGCGGATGTATTTTTTCTTCTATTTCCAATGATAAGGCATGGTTTGCTCATCTGCCATTGACGAAGTTTTCGGGGATAGAAAAGTAGGTTTTAAGAATTCAAAATTATCAATAACTAGCTGTCGGGCCCGGCTTCGCCCGGGTGCAGATAGTTTTTGAGTCCAATCCACATCAAGAACATATTATTTCGCGTGTCTACTAACTATATTTCCCGCGTGCCGTCGACTATATTTCCCTTCCGTAGGAGAGGACATCCCGTGCCAACAATTTGAATTTGAAAGAGTAGAAAATATGTATATTTGGTTTCCTGACTCATCCCACGGGAACACTACATTTTTCGGGATAAAAAGTAGCCTATGTGTTAATCCAGGGTGTCAGCTATCACTATACCAAATTTCATCAAAATCTGTTGAGCCGTTTTTTTCATGAAAGAGTAACAAACATCCATACATACATACAAACTTTCACCTTTATAATATTAGTAAGGATAATAGACGTTTTTATAGCATAGATACTTATAGCATAGACTTGCAATCAGTCACGCTTCCACACGGTCGATATCGAAAAGTTGTCTGAAAAAGGAGGTACTACACTGAATTCTTCTGATATATTTTTTTTACATCTGGTTAATTCATTTCATCAAGTTCAACAATTTTCAGACAGATTGCTATGATACCGATCGGTAAAATTCCTTAACATATTTAGAATGGCCTCAAAATTTGATGCATCCAAATTTCCTTTTGAAAATATTTTTTCCTATTAACTAATCCTAATTTACCCGTAAAGAACATTTTCAGACGGATTGCTATCATAATAATTTTTTGTCTCATTTTTAATTGTTCTAAAATATTTTTTGGGTTCGCGCTACACTATTAACTTCTGAAAAATATGTTTTCGGTATCTTATAGCTATTATATAACTACAGACAGATTGCTACGATACAGCCCGGTAAAATTGTTGACATGTTTGAAAATTCAGTTCGGTCAAACGCTACGCAAAAAATGTGTTCGAATAATCAAATCTATCAATTTTATGCGGTTGTGGCCGTATTGCTATGAGACAACAATTTTGGTTATCATCTCTCGTACTAGTATATTTCTTATTTATTCTTGCGTTCACTATTTTTTATTTGTTTTGCATAGTGTGACAAATATGCAATTCGGTTGATGGTAAGTGATACGACCGCTCATGGACAATAGCAAAATCAAACACCATTAATTACAAAGCAATGCACTGCGCAGGCCATCCCGAGACATAAGATGTTGTCTCAATGTGTTCAGTAATTAATCGGGCTACAATATCCTTCTACCCAGAACACAACATGCACTGTTGTTTGGCGGGAGTAATAAACATTACAATGATACCTACCCAGGCACAATTATTTATTTTACAAAAAATCGTTCTGTGTACCTACGCACGTAGCTTCAAAAAGCCAGAGGTATCTTGAACTTGTGCCTGCCAACTCTGTCTGATTCCGATCCACTTCAAAAAATACAACGCGGCGCTCATATATTAAATTGATCCACACATCAAATGCCATTGTATTGTCTACTACAATTCAATTCGCAGCGAACATGTCGATATAGTAATAATTTTATCATCCACTTTGGACTGGTAGCCACTATTACTTAAATGGGAATGACGCAAATGCTATGATTTTCACAAATCTTACAAGTCATTGACTTAATCACCTTTATAATACCCACTTATAACACAATGAAAGTACTGAAACGATTTCAATTATCCACAAGCCGCCTCTTGAGATAACGTGAAAACGGTTAACATTTTACTTATCTTTCAAGACATCAATTACTCGCTTCGTTTACAATTTGATAACTCTCTCTCTCTCTCTCTCTGTTCACCCACAGGACGTCGACTGCTGAATATAAGCCTCCACCAGGATCTTCACATCAACCTGTTAAAAAGCGGCCTGCATTCAGCGACTTAATGCAACCTTTACCAGTTCATCGTTGATTTTTTTTTATACGACGCTATTAGGACTTTAGGGAGTTGGGAGTTCGGTTTATATTCATATGCAGGATCGCTGCCGTGAATATATTACGGATATTATTAATTGGTTATTTGCCGGCAATATGCTTTTTATATTTGGATAATGGGTATGGCCTCCAGGTTTAATAACAAAGGCAGTGACTCTACTAGAGGATTACTACGAAAACAATATATCAGATGACATGTCATGCGATTTTTGTATTGGAATCTATTCCTAGATACATCCTTTTTACTATGATATCGATAATATGCTATACCTTTTTGTTAAAAGGTTTAGTTAGGTTTTACGTTGTTACGTTGAATCGTTCAACAATCGATATGAGCGAACTCAAACGTAAAAACATGCACTAGGAGATGGTTTAAACACGATGTATCGCATGACATATCGATCATCTTTTTATCTTGTAGCCAGAGATGTGGTTCTAGTAAAGCTTGGACGGGCCTTGTCCTGGCACAATGAACATTTTTGCTTGAAGTGCCGGTGTAGGATTTTATCAGGGACTTTATCTAGCGGTTACCAGGCAGGCAACATCTTTGCCTGTGGCTTAACGTTGACTTGTAGGATAAGCGAGTCCAACATCACCGCTGCACCCAACTCAGAGGCAAGACAATATCGATAACTTGTTTAGTCTTGCGAAAACAAAAAGGTGGAAAAAGCAAATTAAACTAACAATTTTTTCAAAAATATCAAATGGAATAGATACTTCAGTAATAAAAGAAACAAAGCATTATCAGTGGAAAATACAGCGAGATTAATATACTTTAAGAGATATTAAATTATCTATAGTAAGTTTAATTATAAAAGAGAAATTTCAATATTAGCACACATTTCAAGAGTCACTTTGTGGCAATATGCGACGCAAATTGCACATGTGGGGCGAATTCCACCTTATTCCTTTGAGATAGAGTTTAGTAGGTTTTGTGATCAATAAAATGTCACAGGTAGCTGGAACACTTCATAACTGTTTGCTAAAGTAATTGATATTGGATTGCTTTATATCCAACAAAGGCATTGCCCGCGACCACTGGCCGATAAAAACAAAATATATTAAAAAGTATAAATGCTAAATGGGGATTTAAGGTCGAAGCTGTTATGATAATTAGTTTGATAAGGCAACTTGAGGCAAGGTTTTAATCGAGCCTGACCTTGCGCTACTTGTTCTGTTCTGGATAAACAATAAGTGCTCGTATTCAGAATTAACCTAGTATTTATACCTACATATATGTAATTATTTGGAAATTCCATGCATGGATATTAGCTGGTATGATATTAGAGCACACGCCTCTGACTCTTCGAAGGTACTTTTGCATTATTTAATAGTTTTTTTTTTTTGTATTCGACCCAGCAGGTCACCTGTGAAATGAAAGAATTATGAATGTGTTGCCGGCCCATCAAATCGGGAGGTGAGCGGGAAAGAATAAGGATAACAAGAGGGAAGGGGTATCGAAAACCATCGCTTCACGCCAATCTCCTGCGAGTCAATCTGACATGATGGGCAATTGCATGGCTCTACCACTTTTAGACTAAATTAACAGTAAAAATATCATCATCGTCATCATCATAACAGGAAGTCCACTGCTGAACATTGACCTCCCCCAAGGATTTCCACAATGACCTGTTGGATGCGGCCTGCCTGCAAAAATATAGCGGAGTTCTAAACAAACCAGTTTTATCGTTTTGTAAAGATATATAAAGAACTTCATGCCTAACTATACATTATTATAGACTGTATCAGCCCATATACGTCCCACTGCAGGGCACGGGCCTCGTCTACAATCGACAGTACGATTGAGAGTGGTTAGGCCATATAGGCCATATACATTATTATATTTACTGCGAATTAATCCGCTATGTAAGCTCTGGAATAAACTGCCTACATCGGTGTTTCCTGAGCGCTATGAGCTGCCCTTCTTCAAACGAGACTTGAAGACAGTACTCTCCTTATGGTAGGCAGTAACTTTATTGTGCTGGCCCCCTGGTACTGCAGAGGTCCATGAGCAGCGGTAGCCGCTTACCATCAGACGGGCCGCTAGCTCGTCTGCCTATAAAGGCAGTACAAAAACAATAATAATAATTAAATGCATTTCTTTGTGCTCCCACTACTCTCATTCATCACATGCGTCAGGTTATTAACACCATATCAAGACTTCTTTGACACGTGATAAGTCAACTTAAAGCTCCGCCTACTCCGATATCCAACACATTCGATAAGCCCGCCTAATCGTCCGTGTACTCTGCAAACACGACATTCAACCTGAAAATACAACTTAACAGATCATTCACATATCAGAATCATAGGGTTATTGGTCCTTTAGACTGAACCACGAGTGTCACCACCTCGTGGCTTATTCATTTTTTGCCGTTTCATTAAGATATTGAGTACTTTTTCAGCCCACACCATATCATTTTAAATTCATCCATAATCTGGCTTTATGTCAAAAAGTAGGATAAATACTCGTTATTTATATTATGAAAACATATCTCAAACAATGTGTTAAATAGCAATTCTTAACTTTAATTTTTTGTTCAAATTTTCGCCTATAATAGAATATATATGACTTATGCTGGTATACAAATTCTCAGAATCGATAGCACATTCACTTTTAAAACCTCTATTCTACATAAAACTCTCGCCCAACCTTCGACGCCCAATGCTAAAGTTGTCGCCTCGTTTTATTACAAAACATTCTGTCCTTTCATTCGGTCGTCGACACTGTATTGTCTGAAAGTAAGCTTATATGGTATAATATTTGAATACGATATGAAATTCGCCTATGTGGGTAATATTCTGTACATATTTAAGTATGAAGAAATGGAGTTAATCGTATTAAGCTGTTATTTGAATAACATCTCACGCTCTAGGCTTTGAAGGTGATTGACACATTATTATAAGGGGTTCTCACGTGTTACAATGTATTTATTTTGGTAAAATTCGATAGAGTAAAAATATGAACTGAATATACACCGTAAAACTTTTTTATAAATATATTATAACTAGCGGTCGAGCCCGGCTTCGTCCATATGCCGACAGTTTTTAGTCCAGTTCAGATCAACTACATATTATTATTTCGCGTACAATTTTTTTATAATTAAACTCAATGTGCCGATTTTTTCTATTCATTATCAGCCTGCTGGGACGGAAAATACAAGGTGAGTAATTGGTGCCCTGATCGTACCTACCCCTTCTGGGAAAAAGGCGTGTGTTTATGTATGTAGAGTGTTCTATTATTTATTGATGTGAGATATCTGAATCTTTAGTTGTTAACACAACACCTCAATCACGACTTAAAATCGAAGTTATATTCAACCCTCTACTATGCAAGACTTATTTTAAGTAATGCTCCACTGTTCGTCGTAAAATGCACTCATATTTTATTCCCGATATATCATTCTATTCCAACAAAGAAAATCGCATATTTTATTTCCTTTCATAACCTAAGTTTATTACTTTACTAAAATTAATTCTGCAGTGTCTGAACAGATTTAATACCTAACAATAAATAAGGTTTGTTACACATTGGCACTTTTATTAACAGCAAAATCTTATGCGCAAAAATAGATATATTATAAACTGCTCAGTGAACCTCAATTGCTTAACAATTAATGTTCTTTATATTACAGTTCTAGCATAATATGACAAATAAATGCTTTCTTTCTTCTTTCTTTCTTTTTATATTTAAAGGTAAAAAAATATTGCAGCAGCCATTTTGAACTTTCTGTTTGTAGATCTGAATTATTATTACATACATACATTAACTCACTCCTTTTTCCCAGAAGAGGTAGGCAGAGGTGCAAGGCCACCCACATTTCAATTATTATTATTATCATTAAATGAGTCAGGTAGGACTCTCAATTATTATTAATTAATAAAATAATCCCTATTTTACTAAAGTAGACTCAAGAAATACTAAGTAGTGAGAGAAATCGATTGCCGTTCGGTTGTTATCCCAGGTCATACACCTTTAACTTCCCGAAGTCACGTATGTAACATATCTAACCCTTTTGAATTGAGAGAAGTACCAGTTTTGCCGTGGTCAAATTCATAATGAGACACACATTATTACATTATTGTTATATATATATATGTAGATAACCAAATGCTATGCCGGTAATACGAGTATACCTATAGTTGATTATGTTTAAACAGTGTATATGTGGAATTTAACGTTGAAGGAAAACATAGTGAGGGAACCTGTATAGCATGGAGATTTTATTGCATACTTTTGACAAACGAGCAAACACCTAATGGTAAGTGATCACTACCGCCTATAAAATATAAATATCAATAACTTATATATTGGTTGGATATTTCATCATGGATTTGTTGGCGGTTCAACAAATTGGGCGAAGAACGGGAAAGAAAAAGGATGGGAAGAAGAAAGGGCTATTGGGTATCCAGCAATATTGGTTACGGAACGATACGTGACACCAATGCCATCTACTGTGAGATACTGGTACCGTCCAGCACGAGCCTGCCCATTCATGCTGAATCATGACAACAGCGTGGCTCTACCACTCTTAAACTCTATAGGCCTTATTAATAAACTCGGATGAGCGAAGGATTAACTTTAGGCCTTGGACTTGAGAATTCACTCTATTATTATGAATAGCTAGATAGTAATGACTGTATTAGTAAAAATCTATGTTCTTCAGCCTAACATTATAATCCTGTTATAGCAATCCACTGATTTAAAAAATAAAAAGAATGGTCAAAATAAATTAGTCAATTTTAAAGCTTTGCGCTAAAGTTTAATCCCTCGCTCATTCGAGTTTATTAATAAGGCCCTATGACTAACTATCTCTATCAAATTCTCGGTAATACAGAAGTACCGTGCATAGTAGTTTGCGATAAGGAGTGAATACGGTACAGCTTTTGACCACCCTTTGGATGACGATCAGTGGCGTAACAATAGGGTGGCATAGTGCGCCAAATGCCACGGGCCCCCGGCCTTAGGGGCCCCCGGCCCGGCAGGGCCCTGGTACCGACAGGGTTTCAGACCCGACAGGGCACCGGCTCGATAGGGTCTCAGGCTCAAATAAAACAGGGTGTAAGCAGAGAAGAATGTAACACATAAGTCAGTATTTTGGAAATGAGCAATTAATTGATGAAAAAGCCAGTAAACAGAGTCCCAGAAATGAACGAATGGACGAAATTAAAAATTCTAAAATAGCAAATCTCGGCGATAGTGAATATTCAGACTCAAAAGTCAAAACAATCAAAACCAAGTACTACAAATAAAAATGAAATTGAACCATATTAATAGGAGTAGAAAATACCTATCAAATCTCCATATGTTATAGACAAGTGTGACAAAAAAAGGCGAAGTTTATTAATAAAAACAACCATTTGTGATTGAGAAAGGTCACTGTAAGCCAAATAGCCCCTTCTTATGAGACTGTAATAATAAATAATAAAATAAGTAAATAAAATAATAAAAAATGTAGAGGACCTTTCGCTGACAATAAAGTTTTGATGGTGGAATCTATGGAGGAGCTGCCACAAGTGCTGCACGGCCTGGCTTCAGCCTTACAGCGAATAGTTGATAGAATTAACTTCAACAAAACTTAAGTAATGATCAGCCACCTACTCGAAGTTGTTTCCAAATATACCAGTGGTAGACCACCAGTGACAGATGGTCGCTGTCACTTCACATTATTTCATAATGAAGTTATCCGTCCAAGAACCTAAGTAATAGACGGCAAACAGAATTAGCAAACTGAAGAGGCAGTGCGCTGGCCACATCTGTCGAAAAACCGATAACCATTGGAGTAAATGTATTTTTGAGAGGAGACCACATCTTAGCCAACGCTCTCCAGCTAGGTGGAGTGATGATTTGCATGTTTTTTGTATGACAAATCCTGGTTACATTGGACATGAGAAGAGGAGCAATAATCCATATAAAAAGAAACACTTTTTGGGATCAGGAACTTACTATACTCCACGAAGTTACCTATTTAGCTTTTCGTGGCAATAGCGATAACGCAGATAGTAGTCGGCCTAAAATAACTTTTTGAGTTATAACTAGCAAAATGGGATCCTAATTTAGAGGAATGGTTTAATAAGTTAATTGGGCAGGTAAAATATTTAAGCCAGAAAATACGAAATGAGCTAATTGCTCTTTCAGGCCTAAATTTACTCCATTATCTTTGATACAACTCAAGATAAGTTTTTCAGTGCCGTGTGGGAGAAAGAAATGAAAATGGAAATCCAAAAGCACTCTTTAATCATTATTAGAGAATCCGTTTTAAGATTTCATGAAATGTTAAATGTTCAAAATCCGATGAGAAATATGAAGCCATGTCATTAAAAGGGGTTCTCTATCAGCTCATATCAGTCCCGCTGCAGGGCACGGGCCGTATATCATATATCACGCTGGCCTAGTGCGGTTTGGCGGACTTAACGTGCCACAGAAATTCTTACAAATCGCTATGGTATGCAAGTTTCCTTGCGATGTTTTCCTTTATCGCCATAGTGCGTGGTGATTGACCATAAATACAAGCATGATTACGAAAAGTCAGAGATTCGATCCCGAGACGATCATGAAAATGTTGGCGACCGCGTCTGGTCCGTTTACAAATAGTCCCCCTTGAATATTCCCTATTCTTATAAACGAAATTACAATGTTATGTTTTTTTACATGTACGAAGGGCCCCATTTGATGAACTTTGCCACGGGCCCCCGATGGGGTAGTTACGCCACTGATGACAATAAATCAAATCAAATGCATCAATATATTTTTCATCAAATACAATGTGAACAAGACCTTAAATCGACACGAAGTTCCTTCCACTCGAGTTCATTTCACTGGAGAGTGTTATATCTTCAATCGCATATCTAAAGGAGCTAGATAATACTGGAATGGTATAAAAGAATACATTTCTGCACCGAATTGTAAAAGCATCAGGGACTTTACATTTATTGCCAGCTAGATAAGTGCAGTCATGTTTAGACACGTCGTTATTTTAGTTTCTATTTTAGTTGCGCAAAATGGAGGTGAGTTAATTTTGGCTTTATGTTACTAAGAATTTATAGGAGAGGAAATTTTGAATTGTATTATATTGTTTGTTATCAATTAATAGCATCTCACATTGGATAAAAACACAAAAATCTCATTTTGATTTAATTTAAAAAAGTACTGCACTGTATCAGCCCATTATTATGGACTTCTCTACAATGGAGAGTACGATTGAGAGTAGTTAGACCATATAGTCCAACAGGCCGCGCCTAGTGCGCGTTGGCGGACTTTACATACCATCGCTCAATTATTTAATATTACAGAATTTTCATCCAAAAATTCTTTTTTCAATGGAAATGGTCATCAATGTTGAAAATAATAATTTAGCACTCAATTATTTATGTACTTGTTTAGTTTTTTTTTTTTATTTACCCTCTGAATACAACTTTAAACGGCTGATATATTACTGCTATTTAATTAAATCTCAAAATACATTCTTTTTTATTTTATTTCAGCATTCATACTACCAAATTTGTTCGATGAGTTACCAGCCTCCCGCGTGGTAGGAGGTGTAGTGGCGCCAGACGGTCGAGTCCCATACCAAGCTTCTCTAAGGAATATTTTCAACTCGCATTTCTGCGGAGGATCCATTCTAAGCAGCAGATGGATTTTGACAGCCGCTCATTGTTCTGTTGGGTATGTAAATAATAATTTTTCATCATATTTTATTAGCGCAACTTTCGAAAATTCTTTTATTAATAGTCTTTTCACAATATTTTTGACGGTTTCATAATTCCAACACCGCTTCAAAAAGTATTGCTGCTGTGAAGAAGAAACCCTGCGGTAATGTGTCAGCAATTACCATTGTCCTCTGAATTTCTTTCCTTTTTTTCCATATTGCCGTTTATTATAATAACATCCCTATTTTATGATATTTTCATTTTTATCTGCGTTAAATTCACTTTATATTCAATTAATTTTTCATGCAACACATCCCATAATTATCTCCGCCATTTCATCAGGCAAAACAAGAACTCCGTAATAGTCGTGGTTGGGTCCAACAATCTCCTCGCCGGTGGTGATCGCTACTCCGTCGACAAGATCATTATCCATGAAGACTACAACAGCGCCAGGATCAGCGATGACCTCAGCCTCCTCAAGGTTGCTAGTGACATCGTCTTTAATGACAGGGTCCAGCCGATCCAACTGCCTGACAGTAATACTGAGGAAGGAGCTGATGTGCTGCTGAGTGGATGGGGAAGACTTTCAGTGAGTCATAACAGTTTAGTGTATCAAAAGTGTATTTCTGTTCTACTTGTTTCTGCAATGGATACATGCACTGATGTTCACAATTATTTGTTTTATGACTTCATTAAAGTTTACGCAAATGTGATTGGATAGTTTTATCAATATGGTACGAAGCGAACTGTTTACAAAACACAGTTAAACTTGTGTTCCTATAATTATGAAAGATCTCACTTTATTTAAAATAATAATTAGCTTCATATTTTTGAGGAATGTTTAAGTATGGATCCAAAAATATTTGTTACAAAAATTCACAAGTATCGCCATTTAAATTTTACTGTTTTTTTGTTAGTATGAAGAAAGAACCATATTTTTGTCCAGTATCCAGGCATATACCCGACCCAGCTGCAGATGATTAACCTGACGGCGCTGAGCGTGGAACGCTGCCAGTCCATCTACGAGCACATCAACCAGGTGTTCTCCTCGCAGATTTGCTCCCAGACTAAGGCTGGCGAAGGCGCCTGTCATGTAAGTACCTTATATTGGTAATTCGTAGATCTACCTAATAGACTAAATTTCAATTCGGTGTTTCCGGACCACTATGAACTAAAACCTTCAAAAATTGAGCATATTTCCATATTGATGGTCAGCAATGCATATCTATGGTGGTGGTAGATATGGTGATGTTCATGGACGGTGATCACGTACCATCAGTTGAACCATATGCTTGTCTCCTATAATTAAAAAAATATACCATGACTATCTAAAGGGTGTAAGGGGCATCATTGTAGCTTAAGTCAACTTCACCTGCATTGTACGTGGTGCACCTACTGAATGACGGACGAGACTCTGATGACAAAACTCACCAAGACGCACTAGCTAGCGTGATGTTTTGTGGCTAATACCCTTTTATATTATGAATCACAATATAATGATGATGATCTAAAGCTTAATTCCCAAAATATGGAATTCACCAGTAGACGGTTGTTTATAGACCGATTAATAGTATCTAGACTGAATATTAAATTGGGCTTAGGAGTTGACTATAATTTAACAAATTAACCAATAAGAAAGAATTACGTGATTGCACTGCGTGTTCAGTTCCTTTCATGACTTCCTGTGCTACCTGAAAAGAGAGAGATAGTCAAATGATTGTTTTGTCCTTTACGCCTGTATATGTTGTTCCACATTCTCAATCTTGACCAGAAAAATTGAAAACATAAAAAAGAAGAAAAACCAATAATAACTTTTATACGAACCGTAGTGCGGTATTATTTAATGTAGTAATATCTAAAAGTAAAGAAAAAACTTGAAATCATCTGATTAAGGCTAAATAGCCGATTGCAGATATGGAATATAAGAAAATGAAAACAAAAATGTTCCAGGGTGACTCCGGAGGCCCACTGGTGGAAAACAACAAGCTGGTGGGCGTGGTGTCGTGGGGCATGCCCTGCGCTCGTGGTTACCCTGACGTCTACTCCAGGGTCTACGCCTTCAAGAGCTGGATACAAAACAACATTGAAAATAATTGAAATGCATATACGGAGCGTTCTAAGAACTAGTGATTTTCAACGACGCTTTTAAATAGATTTTTAAAAATAAAATATGGATTTTAAAAATTGTGAAGGCTTAAAATATTTTGTGTATTTGTATAATGTTCAGTTATGCTTCGATCTCGAGTATTGCAAAACATGAAATTATTTGATGTTGTTTATAGCCAATTTACTTTATCGAATAATGTTCAAATTTAGTATAAAGCTATACCAATTTGAGTCTTATCTTAAAACAACAAATAACTATGAATGAAGTACCTCGTTCAAAGATTTCCTGTAAAATATATTTTGAAGACAAACCCCGAGCACACAACTTCCGTTATAAAAATAAATCAAAACTCTCACTGAACGTATTAATACCAAAATGTAGCAGCTTGTTGTTCCTTTGTCTGAGAATTGCTTCACTAAACGAGTTTCTATTATTTCTACTTATTTATATACTGTCTTGAAATGAGAAAAGATTTTATCGGAGGAAGCCATAAATATAAATAAGTACGCCCTATGCTTATCAATTAAAATAATAGATAGAGTTGAAACTAACAAAATAATATGTCTAAAGTAAGCATTTTAGTCTGAGATTTTTACCATATGATCAAAGATATGATCACATATGATCCATGTCCTTTGGTGACATATACTGTCTATAGAATTATAAAAAATACGAAACTATTAATTGAACTTTAAACTTAAATAAATTACATTAATCTGATAATTTTATTGTACAAGTACGATACGTGTATGTATGTTTGTACGTTTGTTGCTAAATATGATTATACAGAGCAACAAACCCGTCCCATTTTGATTACGACACAGACAGAGTTGTGGACAAAGTTAGCCAGATCGTAGATTAGACGTTAAGTTCCGGACATTTGGCCCCAATGCCCAGTTGAATCGAACTGTGTCATTTGGACGGTAATACAGAATAATCAGAAACTTTGTCGTTCTATTGTGTAGCAACTTTTGTATTATGATTAAGCTAATGTACCAAATAACAAACTTATCGCTTTGGATGTATAACTGCCTCTATACCATACAATTTGACTGGTTTGTTTCTCTCATATATAAAAGGCCGCCTGGGTACCACCACAATGTCTATTTCTCCTACCAAACAGCGGTGTAAATGCACTGTTGTGTTTCAGTTTGAAGGACATTGTAGCGTGAATGACTACTTGAATTGTTAAGTCTTTTTTTTTTATTGCACTGAATGGCGAGACGAGCAAGCCGTTCGCCTGATGGTAAGCGATACGACCGCTCATAAACAGTAGCAACATTCCACTGCGCTCGCCATCCTGAGACATAAGATGTTAAGTCTCAATATGTCCAGTAGTTACTCTGGCTACAATGTCCTTCAATCCGAAACACAACAGTGCATTTATGCAGTGTTGTTTCACGGGAGAAATAGACAATGCGGTGGTACCTACCCAAATGGCCTCTCACATATGAGAGACCTACCACCAGTAAACCACCAGTAAGTCTTAACATCTTATGTATCAGAATGGCAAGCGCAGTGAAAGAAAGAAAGAAAGAAAAACTATTTATTGACACACAGACGCAACGTACATAAAACACACAGTATTATAAAACTTAATAATAAAAATGGCTGATCGCGACCGGTAGATGGCCACTCAGCTTTATGTTAAATACCATTGCTTTATAATTCTAGGTGTTGTTAGGTTTTGCTACTGTTCATGACCGGTCGTATCGCATACAATCAGGTGAACGCCATGCTCTTCTCGCCATCGCTCATAGTAATAAAAAAATGAATATACTTAAATAAGAGAAAAATAATTATCAGATCAAAAGCCTCAGCAATTATTTTATCGGTAACCGACATATCTTGTTACGGAACCAAATAGAGTTATATTTAAACACACCCGTTCGGAAGGGGAGCTTTATCGTGAAATCGATTCTCCCAAATCCGGCCTCGGGTTGAACCGGGAACAACAGGAAGCACGGTATCGATCCCTTACCTACAACCCGAATTTATATTCCACATTAAAATTTACTCTCAAACTTCTAACAAGATATCTAGAATCTATGTCCTATTATCTGGATGAACAACTTGTCATGTTTAAAAGATTTTACTGCTATCATAACTTCATCCTAAATATTTAATCAAAGGCGGAATGGATTGCAATTTTTATTTTAAATAAAAAGGCAATACAAAGGATATTTGTTATTAACACAATATTTATATTGTTAACGAGCAAATAAACTCATTTGCAAAAAAAACGGGCACCTAAGCAATGAACCATTTGTTACTATTGGTTTGCTTGATAATTATAGGTAGTTTTACTTTCACAACTTTGTAAATTAATAAGCAAATAATCGTTTTCGTCAGTATTATCATAAAATTTTGATAAAATTTATGGGTTTTAATACTAAAGTTCACTAGTAGTGTATGCTCGCTAGTAGTGCTCGTGAAGTAAAAGTTAACAAAGATTTTTGTTTGTTTTTTTTAATAAAGTAAAAGCAGATAAATGTTTAGTATCGAGTGTGACCCCCTCTAGCTGAAATCACAGCTTGAATTCGTCTGGGTATGCTAGCGAGGATATCCCGGATACTTGCTTGCGGAATATGTTCCCACTCCGCGGTAATCACATTCTTCAGCTCTCTGATGGTCTGCGGAGCCGGTTGTACTGATCTCACGCGTCGTTTCAGAACGTCCCAGACATGCTCTATAGGATTGAGGTCGGAACTTCGAGCTGGCCAATCCAAACGACGAATGCCGACCTCTTGCACATACGCTTCCACATCGCCAGACAAGTGGGCGCGAGCGTTGTCGTCCATAAAAATTGAGTCTTCGCCTAAAGCGGCCAATGCGGGTTGTGCATGAGGAATTAGAACTTCCGTTATGTATCGATGTCCAGTCAGTGAGCCGTTTTCAATGAAGACTAACTCTGTACGATCCATTGAATTTATTCCTGCCCAAAACATAACAGAGCCCCCACCATAAGGTGTGATTTCTTCAAAACAAGCCTCTGCAAAGCGTTCTCCTCGTCTTCGTAGCACTCGCCGACGTCGATCTTCACCGAACAGAGATATCCTGGCTTCATCGGAGAACAATACCCTATTCCAGTCTTCTTGAGTCCATGACTCACAATTTCGAGCAAACCTAAGACTGGCAACTCTGTGCTCACGGAGTAACTTAGGGCCGCGGGCCGGGCGATGACTGCGTATATTGGCCGTCCATAGACTAATATGCACATTTCTTACTTTTTCGAGGTTGTTCTTAAGGTCCACATACGAAGACTTGCGATTTCTCAATGCGCGACTCACAAGAAAACGATCATTCCGTGGTTGGGTACATGGTTTTCTTCCAGAACCAGGCCTTCTCTCGACGGAACCGGTGTCTTGATACCGCTGCCAGGTCCTTTGAACCGTCGAGCGACTCACACTTAGCCTCTGAGCCACGAAGCATTGGCAGCAACCCTCTTCGAGCAGCGTAATAATTTTGATAGCTTTTACCACTTTCTCTAACATTATTGAGACAGCTAAACAGCAATAAATGAAGCTTTGACAATTAAGAATATGAAATAAATTCATAAAAATTGACTAAAAGTTATGAAAACCGATATTATCTTTTGGAACTTCGCACCAAAAATGTAGGATAAAAAGGTTTTCTGTAAAAACGAGCATCAAACGAAAATTTGAATTTAGAACGTACTGTTTTAAGCACCACGGCATTTTTAAAACCGGCCAGTAACATGTACAAATGATTGAAATCATTTTGGTACCGTATTTTTTTAAAGAAGAATTAAAATCAAAACCGCCCGTTTTTTTTTGCAAATGAGTGTATTAAAGTTCTTTATTTTTAACCGACATGAAATAAAATCAATTTGAGGGTTCTCTCTTTTGTAATTTGTAATGCATAATTTTGGTGAAATTACTTATGGGCCCATTATTATTAAGAGCGTATACACCTTGCGCGCAAAGTCAACTATAGGTATTTCTTCGTTAATTTCACGCACACATAAGCGACCAAAGCTGTGTGCGTAGAGCTGCCGCGGCGGCTCGCTATACAATCGGCTCAAACAACTTTGATCCGTGCGCTTCGAATATTCAATTAAAATGTAACTGTAATATATTATCATAAAAATATTTTATTTGCATTATAAGTAGGATTGGCAAGTTGAAGTGGCAGTGGGCCGGGCACATTGCTCGTAGAACCGATGGCCGTTGGGGCCGAAAGGTTCTCGAGTGGAGGCCACGTACAGGCAAGCGAAGTGTCGGACGCCCGCCTACAAGGTGGACGGACGATCTGACTAAAGGCCTGGTCTGTCGAAGGATACGCGCGGCACTGCGGTAAGCAGCAACGTCATGACGTCATGCAACGTAGTTCAAATAACAACAAAAAAGGTGGTTCACATATAGGTTTTACTCTGTGCGTAAAACCGTTGACCAATGGGAGAACCGTTCATTGACAACAAACGTTACTATGGCAATTTCGCATTGAAGTTTACTTGAATTTCCATGACAACAAATAACAATCATTTATGTTCGAAAATATATATAATTTCTTAAAAAAAAGTTTGTGCGTCATTTTAAATAAACTGGGTATTTATGTTTACGAGACAATTTTCGCAATATTAATACGTGATAAAAGTGGTTCGTATCATTCTAATGAAATACGCATCTGCTGAATACATCTTTTTTCGCTTAATCAATTTATTGTCAGATCAAATTAAATTTCACTGGATTTATGTAGATATCCTTTCTTAAATTATCGTTATCGATCGTACCGTAATTGGGGTAAAAGCTAAATTCCATAACGATTAAATTATTTTCCTATAAAATTATCACGAGCAAAACCTGGAACAATACTGATGGGCACTTTTTACAATAATAATTTTATTTTAGTATTTAACAGAATTTATAACACAGAGCTAAAAATATATATGCGTAGGTGCAAGTAGCACAAATTACAATATATATAGAGGGGGTTTTAATGGAATGGGAATGGAAAAAAAGGGAAAACACAGAACTTGATACTACGTTGAGGAACTACATATTTAAGATTGCTCCATGTTATCACATGCTGATGCACTCCAGGTGCTAGGAGAGTGGTGCTAATTGTGTCGAACAGCGATAGTTTATTATATCTTGCAGGTGGATTTTGTAAATAACTACGACGATAATATACAACCATTATACAACGAATGTATGTATATGGGCTGATACAAAACTCATAATAAGATTCTTTGTAGCTACTTTTTCGGGCTCATATAAAAAGTGCATGCACTTAAACGATTGATGTTCTTATTAGGTTTATTGTTTGTATTTCTTTCTATGCATATATACTATATAAAGGGATAAGGTCAGCTAGCGTGGTGGACTGTAATATGGCCTAACCACTCTCAATCGTATTCTCGATTGTAAAGGAGACCAGTGCTCTGCAATGATAGCTCATAAAGTGCCCTGTGAATAGGAATAAAGACTGAATGTATATAGATACCCACTAATAAATCGTCTCCAATTGTACCCTGATCAGTTGCTATATTTTGTTTAAAAGCATGGGGTACTAGGTACTTAGAACAATGAACATACAATTCCGTTCTCCATTTTTATAACAATAAAATAAATGTAATTGACTCCAGTTTATAATCTTGTACTTATTAAATATCAATTATTTTTACTTTTTAATTGTATCTTTTACCAAACCAAGGCTTTAAAATGTTATTCCTACGTGGTGTAATATTATACCATTGTCATTGGGAACGTACGTGAACAGTATTGAACGTAATGTGCGGCAGCACATAGTCGATATACGCGCCACAGCCTAAACAAAAGTTTAAACCAAACGAAAATTGATAAAAATATTGTCCTCAAATAAATACATTGCGCAAATACGCTTACCGCGACGAAATGACGAGAATGACGGCACGTTGTGCGGTGTATCCGCCCCGCGCTTCACCGCACTTTCCGCTCTACACTGACGCATACTGTGACAGCACAAAAGACCAGTCTACCCGTCACTCGGTTGACCCCTCACCGCAGACGCGGGCTGACGCATACTGCGGCGAAACGTCATGTCAATGTCAATGTTTTTCATACAAAACCGAGTTTGACACCGCATTCCGCGCAACGCAACGTTGTGCGTAGCTTCGACAGACCAGGGCTTAAGGTCGCAGGAAGCCGCTGGATGCAGGCCGCTTCCAACAGGTCATTGTGGAGATCATTGGGGGAGGCCTATGTCCAGCAGTGGACTTCCTGTGGCTGATATGATGATGATGATGATGATGATTATAAGTAGACAAATATTACTGTGCAAGCAAAGAATAATACAAATTTAGATACTAATCATATTTTCGTTATTATTACATTGTTAAGTTGTATTCAAATCAGTGTTCAATCAGTAGACACTATGGACGTTTTATTAATCATTTCGTGTTTGAACACATAAATAGTGTTAGGGGCCTTACAACCCCTTACAATTACGAAATATATTTAATTTTATATTACAATACATAACATAATTTAGCCTCGGAATTACATCCCATTATATTACCTGAAACAGAATTTATACTCACTACAAAATCATTGTAGGTAATAAAAATAATTAAATATGTTACTACCAAAGTACTAAGATGTGGTAATCGCAGTCCGCGCGTGGCTATTTTTACTACGCGCGGCAAAAATCGACTGCAGTTAGGCCGGAGCGACGAGCGATACGTCCTCCCTCTAGAAGGCCTTGCGGCGGTCTGATTTGATCCACGTCGGACAGCGTGTTTTATAGTGGTTTTTAAAATATTTGTAGAAAACATGAAAACTAACTTTGTTGAAATATAAAAATTGTAATTTATTGATAAGATGTTCTTCTATTATAATATGCAATTGCTATAAAAAATTATGTACGATAAGTTGGTGAAAAAAAATATGTTCTTGACGAGAGTTTCTGAATAATTTCGCATTGTTTAAATTTTTATTTTTCAGGAACTAAACACTAAAAGATTATTTTTCTCAGCAAAATCCCTCCATAAGGGTCTTATTAGTCTGATAATATTTTCATCTTATATTTAGTGGTTTCGGATATCTTAAGCTTCTAAATTGCCATTTAAAGCCTAAATAACGAAACTTGTGTTCAGTAATCCTTATAGTACTCACAAATTATCCATCAATCTATAATGTTTTCCATCAAAATCCCTAGATGACAACCTTTTCTAAAATTAGTAATAATTATTTTTCCTTTAAATTGTTTATTGGTGGCTATTAACTCATTTGAAAAGTCCAATTTTTAAGCCAAAAAGCGCGTGCAGGGTATAAACGCTCTTAATCAAAATCTGCAGCATATAATGTATTCTAAAGACCTTGACCAAAAAGTGAAAAAATATTTCCAAGAGACAACTTGAACAATCATAATAGGATCACTGTATCAATATTGCATTTCAGCTTTACCGCTTGCTCGAAAACCGAGTGAAAAAAGACTAATCTACTGCGCGTCACCAATCTACTTAAAGGCAAAATAAATCAACAATATGTTGTCCTTAGAGATACAATGCTCTCACATTAGCATGCATATTGCGTAGTGTGGAAAAGTCCCGGCTACATCGAGCGACGACCTTCGGAAAGTCAGTAATTGAATGAAACGAGTGGGATCCAACTCAATGCTTCGTCCTTCTAGAGTGATAAGTATCTTGCAGCTTTTACGACAAACTTGAAAGATACACTCAAATTGACTATATTTTTATTAGGTTTAATAATTATAATATGTTCCAAAAGAAAAAGGATGTGAAACTATGGTGCAGCTATCTTTTCTATTAGTGCGATAGCTGTAGCCCTGTTTCGTCCTATTTCCTCATATCTCTTCCATTAGCAGAGATAACTCACCTACAATTCAAATTCCGTAGATGTTCATCGATGAAAGTAAATACTTACAATCACGTGACCCGTTAGCACTCTGCTTGACCGATGTAATTGATTCTAAAAACTAATCTATTAATTCTAAAAACCTTCGAAAAAAATGCTATCATACTATGTGCATTTTAGTGTTAAATAAAACTAGTTTTAAAACCAGCTTTATGCACTTTGAATACTACTGGATTTATTTCTAAAGCGGTCATTACCAAGCAAAGCGCAAACAATCTGAGAAGAGTCGTAAAGGACACAAACCCTCGCACTAAATGCAAGCGCTTCAACCCCGACTGGATGCTTTTCTAGCTTTCTTTTGATCCTTTCGTTCTTTTGTTACGTTTAGTACCGTCTGTTGTTGCACTGCGTTTGTACTTTGTTTTGTGATGTAAATGATGAATCTAGCTCGAAGGACCATTTTTTATGTTCCCACTTTTAATTCCTCTGACAAGTATCAGAAGAAGTATCAGTATCAGAAGTAAAATGCCATTTTATTATCGAATAAAAAATGGTAGATAAAGAAAACTACCATTCGTTTTGTAGACTTTCAGATTGCATTGATATCAATCTCGAATCCCAGTAATGAATAAATAAAACAAAATTGATCTAATATAAATAATGAGTATCTTCACTCAAATCATTATTTCTTACATCACAGTCATAAAAAAAATAATTAAGTATTTCCATTAAATATAGATCAGCCCACGCAAACTAATTAAAAGAAACTTAAAAAACATTTTATACAAGCGGGCTTAAGACAACTCCACGATTCTTACGACCAAAAATATCCGACGCAAACCTGGAGCGGAGTTTGCAAGCCCTTGTCCGATATCCACACAATAGGCAACCATTAAGCCACTTACAGCCCGCGGTGTACACTTAAACCGTTCTTAAGTAAGTTTTAATACTTTACAACGCTCCAACAAGGCAATATTTTGCCCAGCCGTCTTGCCTTCTTCAAGAAGGATTAGTTTATAAAAAACTTTCCAACTCCGCTTATTCCGAACTTTTTAGATTACGTATTTTATTTATCTTTTTTATAAAGGGCTCGTTTAGGTTGGTCTATTAAGCCTGAGTGAAAGAATTTTGTTTACGCATACAATAGAACATACACTATAAAGGTGAAGGAAAACACCGGAAACCTGCATACCGTAGTGATTCGGATGAATTATTAGGGTATACAAAATTACAAAACAATACTTGGCATTCCACTGCGCTCGCCATCCTGAGACATAAGATGTTAACTCTCACTATGTCCAGTAATTACTCTGGCTACAATATCCTTCCAACTGAAACACAACAGGGCATTTACACTGCTGTTTGGCGGGAGACAAAGACATTGCGTTGGTACCTAACCAGGCGGCCTCGCACATGCGAGACCTACCACCAGTATTATATCTCAGTAGATCATATCATATACATATATACTCGTAGTTAATTATAAAAAAAATAATACAGTAAAATTGAAAACCTCTTGTTTTGAGGTCGGTTAAAAATACTATTTCATAGCAAACCGTCATCATAACTTCCGAAAAGCAATTTAACTTCTCATAACTCGAAACAAGGTAGGCATGTGGGGAAAGAATGCGCTGTATCAAAAGTTTTCCTCGTGCCCTACCTACCTTCGACTATGTTGAAGTACTAAACGTGGCACATGAAAGCAAACAGCCCGCATTATTATAACGACGGCACATTGCACTGTCGCACGAGTATGTGGAAACAGTACTGCTCTTTGAAAACTCCGTGACATGTTAATTTTCACAGCGGTAAAGATTTCCTTAATCAGAATCTAAGTTCTTGTAGTTATAATGAGAATTAAGAAAAAAACTGAAGCTTAATGATTGTTAGATACTTATTTGTAATTTATTCGCTCATACAATTTGCATACATACATAACCTTACGCCTTTCCCCAGACGCGTTCAGAACCACAATTCGCCTTATTAGTTCGATCCCACCACAGGGTGCCACGCTGTGATAGGGGGCAAGCCAATCTCCACATCTGGTACAAATTCCTGACTGACAGTGAATTGAAAAATCTAATATAACTTTGTCCGACCTGGCTCGAACCCAAGACCTCAGCTTTGTAATCGTACTATAGTACAAATACGCCACCGAGGCGGTATCACTATTTAAAAGTGCGTAGTGGCCTGTTAGTAAACGGACCAGACGCGGCCGCTAACATGTTCCACCACTGGCTTTTCGAAGTCGTGTGTATTGATAGTCAATCATCACGCACTATAATGGTAAAGGAAAACATCGTGAGGAAACCTGCATACCATAGCGATTTGTAATAATTTCTATGGTGTGTAAAGTCTGCCAAGGACTGGACTATATAGTCCACCGCGCTGGCCTAGTGCGGCTATATGGCCTAACCACTCTCAATCATATTCTCAGTTGTAGAGGAAGCTCATGCCCTGCAGTGAGACGTATATAAGCTGATGGGCTGATACAGAACAGTTTAAATATTTTGTAATTTTACCACAGCAACTCTCATAAACCTTCTAGGGGAGGATAAAAGGCCATTGCGCAATGTTAAATACTAACATCTTATACCCTACTGTTCTCCCATACCGTCGGTCCCATACACGCCTCGAGAACTTGGTAGTTTTCCAATAGTGTCGCCAAGTTCCGGAGTGATTATAATTATTATTCTTTGCGAAGTGGTGGAAAGTTTCAAGTCAAGGCGCGAAATATCTCGCTGGAGAAGCCATGCGCCTAACTTACTGAAAACCGTGCAATAAAGCCAACTAGTTAAAAGGAGTTAATTAGTTTCGTGTAGTGCATTTGTTTTATCTTGCAGTGGCAAAATGTTGCTGTTTCATTGCTTCTAGTAAAAGGACAATATGGGATGTAAACATATGATCTAGGGTAACAATAGCAGTATAATAAATAAATAATAATAAATTAATTAATAAATAAATACACCCAACAGTCACATACATAGTCCTGACCCCACAGTAAGATCGAGTGTTGTGTCGTGAATATCAGGAACTACAAGAGACTTTTCGGTCTCACAAACACCCAGACCTAAAAAAATACCTGGGGATCACAGTTCACACATACAGGGTATATCAAGACTGCTACCGAAAACGAAGCCGGGTGGTAGTTAAAGCGACTTCAGACACAATGCAACAGAAAAAGTTGCAAAAAAAGCGACCATTTTTTTTTGTTATTTTTTTCCTATGACCATATTTGGGTGTTAAATACATTTTTTCCTAAAATAACAGTGTATATCCTTTTATTTATAAATAATCTAAGATATAAAAGTGTTTAAATTATTATTTTAGCAAAAACTATGGATTTACCACCCAAAAATGACGATATTTAAAAATCATAAAAAATCATTGTCGCGTTTCTACGCGAAATTTTTAGTTGCAATGTGTTTGTAGTCACTAAAACTACCATCCGGCTTCGTTTTCGGTAGCAGTCTTGAGATACCCGGTATATTTGTCTCGGTGCGGGGATCAAAGTGAATTTTATAAAAAAAAAATAAAACCGACTTCAAAAATCCACTAAAAACCAAAAAATAATAAAATAATAACTAACCACTTAAAGCAAAAAATAATAATATTTATTTCATGGAACTCGTGCATGTTGATTCATTTGCTTAATGACTTGACTAGCCAACAAATCAAAATATATGCGTAACATATTGAAGGCGGGCCGCCAAGTACCAAACATGTAGGACCTATGCCTTATATTAATTTAAATATCTATATGTTTGGTACTGGGCGACCCGCCTTCAATATGTTACGCATATATTTTGATTTGTTGGCTAGTCAAGTCATTAAGCAAATGAATCAACATGCACGAGTTCCATGAAATAAATATTATTATTTTTTTGCTTTAAGTGGTTAGTTATTATTTTATATTTTTTTTGTTTTTAGTGGATTTTTGTTTTGAAGTCAGTTTTTATTTTTTTTATTAAAAATTTTAGTTATTTTTATCTTTTTAGTGTTGATAGGTATTCAAATGAAGAATATGTGGTCCCCACGCCACAAGGAATATGTTCTTTCCGATGACAATGAAATCGCTAAAATCGGCTAAAAGCTGCCAAAGATATTGGAATATTCACATGTTTATTTTTTTTCTCATATTAGATATTCATCAGATCTTCACCATATTTTTATGGGACCAAACGACAAGCACCAGCTTTCAATCAAAGAAAGAATGGTCGAAATCGGTTCACACAGTACAGAGAAACGAGGTAACAAACATAAAAAAAAAAAGCAACATGCAGTCGAATTGAGAACCTGCTCCTTTTTTTGAAGTCGGTTAAAAAGTTACAAAATAATGATTATACTCTGAATCCGTTGCTATAAGGGAGTTTGGGAGTGCTAAAAGTTAAATGTGCATACTGCAAATGAATAATTTATTACGTCTGGCAATCTACTTAAATAAAGTTTGAGAACTTGGTTTTCTGAGTTTGTAGTCATAACCACTGTGTCATTAAACTCGCTACCTTCACATATTGGCCAAATAAATGTGTTCTCGTAGCTTTTGAATATAAACCTATTTGAATATATATCGGTTTGAAGGATATTGTAGCCAGAGTTATAACTATTGGACATATTGAGACTTAACATCTTATGTTTCAGGATGGCGAGCGCAGTGGAAGGCCAAGCATTGCTTTGTAATTCAAGGTGCTGTTTGGTTTTACTACTCTCCATGAGCAGTCGTATCGCTTTGCAATAGACCTTCGATCAAATAAATACTAGATACAGGGTCTGGAACAAAATCACACGCCAAAAGTGGCCGAGGTTGCTTACATTTGAATTTCGAACTACGAAATGTAGCAAAAAGTCTTAAATTATAATCAACTTCAGGTAACAATAAACCTTATTCCTTTAAATTAAGATTTATTATAATTTGAACCATACTAAAATCAAATAAGAGTACGTTTGTGCTCTTAATTCTCTTGGCGTTTTTTAGGCCGTTACTTATAGTTTAGTATATATTTGATCAAAGCTAAAGCAAAGGACATGCTCGTCTCGCCATTCATAGCAATAAAAATGCCTCAGGTATTAAGTCCACTTATATATAATTTGTATGAAGTGTAAATAAATAAATACATTTTGAATTCCTTGGTATAACTCAGCTAGTAACCAAGTGTGTACGGTGTCAGAGCTTCCGCGGATTTGTTTTAGAACCTGCGAAGTTATAACTGGGCCATACGCTTTGTATCCAACGTCATATTGTCTCTACGGCTTCATACGACTATATTAAATACACTTCAGTTCATATTTCTATCGGTATTATCCTCTTATGACATACGTGTAGGAAACTATTAATATATTTAGTAATTAGTATTTACAAATTGGCTAAGAGCATTCAATAGATTACATTGAATTAACTAGTACTCTTAAATTAAATAATTAATTGTGAAATCCAACTCTGAGTCTTGATTTGCAATCCTGTGTCATTGTGAATGGCCTAACTTCAATCGTACTCTCAATTGTAGACGAGGGCCATGCTCTGCAGTGTCACATACAGGGTATCTCAAGACTGCTACCGAAAACGAAGCCGGGTGGTAGTTTTAGTGGCTACTAACACAATGCAATTAAAAATTTCGCATAGAAACGCGACAATTATTTTTTATGATTTTTTAAATATCGTCATTTTGGGGTGGTAAATCCATAGTTTTTGCTAAAATAATAATTTAAACTCTTTTATACCTTAGATTATTTATAAATAAAAGGGTATACACTATTATTTTAGGAAAAAATGTATGTACCACCCAAATATAGCCATAGGAAAAAAATAACAAAAAAAATTGTCGCTTTTTTTTTTTTAATTTTTTCTGTTGCATTGTGTCTGAAGTCGCTTAAACTACCACCCGGCTTCGTTTTCGGTAGCAGTCTTGATATACCCTGTATATGGACTGATAATGTACTGCACCATGATTGTGAAACAATATCTATTCAATATTTGATCATAATATATCAAATTATCAACAGATATGTACATAAGTAGATATTATTTTTAAAAATTTTCAGCGAACCCGTACACAGAGCAAAGCTAAAATAATTATGTTTTTAAAGCGTGGTTCCTATAATGTTATAATATTTCTGCCATATTATTCTGTGTGGCAATCATAAATAAAATGCCGGCAGAAAATAGAGACTCATAAAAGAGAAGTCATTCGGCAAAAAAAACTATGTTCTATCCATGTGAGATATTAAATGACGTCATTTTAAAGCGAAACATTAGTTTAGATTTTTTGCGACATGTGTGGAGATACGGTCAGCAGATTTCAGTAATTATTTCTTTATCCAGTAAAGAGAGCGCGACTGGAAAACCCATTCGTATAATTAATTGGTTAACACTTTTCGCCTTGGTTTCTTTACAAAACGAGAAAGATATACAATACCATCACAAATATATTTAATAATCAAAATATAGCACGAAATATTATTATAATAAACTGATAAAATGGTGCCTAATGATTTACTGTCCCTTCTTTATCCTATCTGTATCTGAATCAGCCCATATACATACGCCCCACTGCAGGGCACGGGCCTCTTCTACAATCGAGAGTACGATTGAGTGTTTAGGCCATATAGTTCACCACGCTCGCCTAATGTGGGTTGGCAGACTTTACATAACATAGAAATTCTTTACATACCAAATCGCTATGGCATGCAGGTTTCCTCACGATGTTTTCCTTCACCGTTAATTTGCGTGGTGATTGACTATCAATACACACATGACTTCGAAAAGTTAGAGGTATGCTCTGGGATTCGAACCCGCAACCACCGTGAACACATTGCCAGCCGCATCTGGTCCGTTTACCAACAGGTCACCACGCACTTTATCCTAACATATAAGTAAAAATAAAATTTCGGGGCGACCGCTGTGTAAATATTATAAATAAATTCACAAAGCCACAAAGTAGATGCAAAAACTAGTTGCAAAAGTTGCTCTTTAGTGTTGATAAAGTTTTCAAATATAATTTGGTAACAACTATAACAGATGTGGAGTACAAAGCGTTAGTTTGTTATCAGAGAGAGGTCCGGTAACTTTTGTTAATTGTAAACATAAACAACTATACAGATTAACTATTATTCTGCTAGATGCTTATTTAAGTTATTATTAGGTATGTATAGTCTAGTCGACAAGTTGAAAATGGTACAAAATAGAGATACTGCTCTTAAAATTATGTGCGATAGCTCATTGGATTCGGAATGACGTCTAGAAAAATGTGCCAAAAGCGTGTATTAGCACATAAACAATTGCAAAAGTTATAAATAATTAAAGATGAAAAAAAATGGCATTTCGTTTTTTGCCAATATTTAATAAACTATTAATATTTAAGAAATTTCAAAAAAAGATTCTGAAGGAGGAGGAAATTTCTATAGACTAGTATAGCGTGGCAACAAAGAATTTTTAATGATGACGCTAAGATCGAGTTTAATATTAATATGGCAACTCGATATACTACAAAGGATTTTTTAGATACTTGTTATTTTAATTTATAATTATTAATAGTCTCTTTGTTTAATTTAAATCTCAAAACAAACAAAAATTATACGAAAATGTATACAAATACCTACATATAAAATGATTCAACGAACACAATGATGTTTTAATGGTGTTGTCATAAATGTTTTTATTCAATGCCAATTGTCACCGCATCGTACTCTTTTTGCCAAGTTATATCATATACCTACATATTTTGGTTTATTCCCAGTAGTTCCACTCACAGTTCCACTAGAATAATTAGTGGAACTACTGGGACTTTTCATTCCCAGTAGTTCCACTAATTATTCTAGTGGAACTACTGAGACTTTTCATTCCCAGTAGTTCCACTGGAATAATTATAGTGAATTTACACTGTTTCCTTACTTATTATTATTTATTGATTATTTTTAGCGACACATACGCTGACGTCGGCTTTGCTTAAGGGGTAGGTTACTAAGTAGGCTAGTTCTACACAAAGTACTCCTAAATTTTATGTTGGCCCCAAATTTGTGGTAGAGGTGTACCTATCGCCATATTGGGGACAATTTAAACTCTCAGGCAATGCATACCAGAATTTTCCAATCGAAAACTCGCACATTATTGCGTTTCTTCGACTTCATAAGCCAGTTCATTTTGGCCTATATACGTTGTACCTATACTTATGAAGTGTCGCGTCTATACTTTCTCTTTGTTCTCGCTCTCCTCAGCCACGGGAAGCCCATTGCTGGACACAAGTTTATTCTAATAAATAAATGACACCCAACTGTCACATACATAGTCCTGACCTCACACTAATATCGAGTCTTGTGTCGTGGGTATCGGGAACTACGAGAGACTTTTCAGTCTCACAAACACCCAGACCCGGAAGAAATATTTGTGGGCTGCACAAACATTTCTCTCGGTGCGGGGATCGAACCCGCGGCGTCTAACCAATTGCGCCACGGAGGCTGTCAAATTATTATTCTAAGAATTTTTAATTACTTTTTATTGTGCACAAAGCAACATTCCGCAACCTAATCGAGATCATAATATTTTCCAGTTATTATTGACACGTTACGATTATCTAGGTAGAGACTTTTAACCAACTTCGGAAAGAGACACTTTCTTCCTACCATCTGGTACACAAGGGTGTTTTCGCCACAGAAGAATGGGTGAGAAACTCTAGCGTTGATATTTTCAAAATAAGTTTACAATACAGTGATATCACCACAAGCTTTTATGGAGAAGAAAAACACAAAAAACGAGAAATATACATTTTGAATAATATTAAAAACGTAAATTTATATAATTATGATTATTGGCTCGGAAAAGTAAGGTATGACAGGTTTTTTTATTATGGCACAAAATATTTTAATGAAAATAGCATAAACTGCCAAAAACATACAAGAAAGAAGTTAGGTTTTTTTTTATTTCAACTTTTTCGTACTGGTGGTAGGTCTCTCATATGTGAGAGATCATCTGGGTAGGTACTACCACAATGTCTATTTCTCCCGTGAAACAGCAATGTAAATGCACTGTTGTGTTTCGGATTGAAGGACATTGTAGCCAGAGTAACTACTGGATGGCGAGCGCAGTGGAATTTCGCTCTTTTTATGAGCGGTCGTATCGCTTACCATCAGGCGAACGGCTTGCTCGTCTCGCCATTCATTGAAATAAAAAAACAAAAAAAAGTTACGTCTATTTAAGATCCTCCGCTCTTTCCGAAGTTGGTTAAAAGTCTCTACCTAGATAATGGTAACGTGCCAATAATAACTGGAAAATATTATGATCTAGATTAAATGCTTATGCTTTTATTATGCTTCATGCATAATAAAAAGTAATTAAAAATCCTTAGAATAAACCTGTGTCCAGCAATGGGCTTCCCGTGGCTATGGAGAGCGAGAACAACAGGAAAGTATAGACGCGACACTTCATAGGTATAGGTACAACGTATATAGGCCAAAAGGAACTGGCTTATCAAGTCGAAGAAACGCAATAATGTGCCAGTATTCGATTGGAAAATTCTGGTACGCATTGCCTGTGAGTGTAATTTATCCCCGATATGGCGATAGGCTCTATCACAAATTCGGGGCCAAAATAAAAATTAGGGGTACTTTGTGTAGAACTAGTATCACTTCTTCCTACCTCTTAAGCGAAGCCGTCGTCCGCGTATGTGTCGTCAAAAATAAACAATAAATAATAAGTAAGGAAACAGTGTAAATTCACTATAATTATTCCAGTGGAACTACTGGGAATGAAAAGTCTCAGTAGTTCCACTAGAATAATTAGTGGAACTACTGGGAATGAAAAGTCCCAGTAGTTCCACTAATTATTTTAGTGGAACTGTGAGTGGAACTACTGGGAATAAACCCATATTTTCCCGACTTAAGACTGCGCTCAGAGACGTTTAATGTCAATTAAAAAGTTTCTTAGTAAAGATTCTCTTCGTAAAATCGGTACGGCAATTTCACTGAATTAATCATTCGAAGAATTGGTAGAAAAGTAGGCGAGTACTTGGATATCCAAATCAGGTTCTTTTTATTATGGCTTTATAACAATTATTCCAATTTCAAAGGAGACAAGGAGGGTTAAATTGAGAAATAAATAAACCTTGCTTTTAAGACTTATCTTAATAAGTGTATACGTAGAGGTACACTTCCACTTGGATCGCATCACTAGTGTTTGATAAAATTCACATATTTTCCATATTCATTCGAAATTACTGTAATATTTTCTGAATATCAGAGGACTTGTGTGTAATCCGAGCGCTGATTGTATGGTATACCGCATAATTGGCGCTCCTGACTAAGCCATTACTCGGCAACTGCCTTGCTATTAATTAGTACATTTCATATTATCGTTACAAGATATTCAGTGTCTCAAATTATATTTGACACTAGATTTAAATTACAGCTTTCATGGCATAGTTTAGAAATGTACCAAGACCCAATCCTAATTTGCAATTCTTAGGCTGTAAATTACAGCCTTCGTGTCGCAGTTGATTAGACGCCGGCTGTGAAACGACAGGCCGTAGGTTCTATCCCCGCATCAAGACAAATGTTGTGCGGCCCGCAAATATTTGTTTCGGGTCTGGGTGTTTCTTTGACCGAAGTCTCTCGTAGTTCCTGATACCCGCGACACAAGACTCGATCTTAGTGTGGGGTCAGGACTATGTATGTGACTGTTGGGTGTTTATTTATTACTTATTTATTTATATTCACAAATATCATAATATATTTAAAAAAATAAGCCTTTTAATTAATTATACCCAATTCGAAGTATTACAGAAACTCAAGTACAAATAAAAAAATAATACAAAATTCCCATTGGATATTTTAGCACTTAAAATGAAAAATTCCGTCGGAAATTTGAAAATTATGATTTTCCCAGTCAATATTATGTTTTTTCGAAGAATAGTGTAATTTTGGAAATATTCCTAGAATATGCATCAATTAATATAATTGTAATAGTGTTTTTATTTTTACAAATACGTAGAATGGAGGGAAACTCGTTTATGTAATTATTTTAATTATTTATCAGAGAAGTTTTATTTATATTTCATATAAATATTTCCTTCATAATTAATAAGCACCTGCTTCCGTCTCTCTGCGCTACCATAAATTTGGCTGGTAGAAAATGTCCTTAGGCATTAAGTCCACCTGAACTATTCATTTGTATAAAATGTTTAAACAAATAAGTTTTACTAAAACTTCAAGGATGTTATAGAAATAAAACAATACTATAAACTGTTGTCCCAAAGAAGAGAAACTTAAAATGTAGCGACCAAACAAACACTCTTTGTTCATCCTAGAAATAATTAGAGCACGAAACTTTACAGCAACATTGTTATTTCACTTGGATTTTCAGAGATACTGTAGTACCATACCGTCTGTACGGGCTTATTGGTACTCCAGTTTTAATAACCTTTTTTGTGCAAGGGAATAGCTTTATAGGGGGTTAGTATGTAGCTTCCCAGTACCCTGGGGAGGCCGCAATATATGTCAATGTAACTGGCCTTCCAACCCGGTTGCACGCTGTGGTTGTTGCGGCCGAGCCAAGTCCCTAACAAAATCTACCCGAAAAATATTTCAAAGCGACTAAAGCGCGATATTATGTTTCTTCACCGAATTCAAAAGAGGAGGTAATTAATTCGATTAGTATTTTTTTACGTAAATTCGTGTTAACGGAATTGCGTTAAAACTGCTACAGTGCACGCTACGTAGCGTTACACTGCTACTAAGTAAACGCTACGAATTATTACCAATTGTACCGGCACAGAATGCTACATAGAACGCTAGAAACTTCCGTTTGAATAACAAGTAATAACTATTATTTCTCAAATTCTTCACTTGCAAGCTATGCCTGTGTTTCATTATATTATTATCCACCACAACTGGTAATAAGGGAGCCTCAGCCGTGTAACACTCAGAACATATAAGCAAATAACACTTCTAACGGAATTATATAATTAATACGATTCGAAAAAAAATTATGTAGGTAAATAAACTATTTGAAACTGGGGTGTTCTTTCTTTTTTTTAAATTTTCATACCTTGGATAAAGTATACCTATTTCTTCAAACCAAAACAATACAAAAGGAAACAAATTCCTATATAATCCTGAAAGAATAAGCGGTGACCGCCGACCGCCCGCGGTGCACTCGCAGTCACGTCCATGGCGAAGTAGGTCAATGATACGGCCTGGTCGATAGCTGTTCAAGGCCGCTTGTGCCACCATTATATTGCAGCCATCATTGTGAATTGTTGCCTTTGAATGCGGTACAACTCATGCATACGTGCCGAATTGAGGGTGGTAAATTTTCTGTTCTTGCGTTGAATCTTTGATACTAATAAAAAGGAGAATTAGTCGACTTTTTGGTCTAGTAAAAGCTGGCTGTATTATTACCGAAAAAGTCCACAGACAATCGCGTAAAATTCAAAATTAAATAATCTTGGTGCGAACTATTTCATATAGGAGTTTTACGGAAAAGTGAAATGTAAATATTTTTTGTTGTGTTATCTCTCCCCTTATAAATATTTAATTCTATCATCTACGACGCTAACATAAGAACCAATAATAACTGCATTAAATCACTGTAGAATATGCAGATCGTTCCAACAAGTCGCTGTAACGGCCTTCGGAGGTCTACCAGGAATTGTTTTTTATGACAGACGATCATGATAATATAATTCCAACATCAGTGAATATAAAAATAAAACAATTGTTATTAAGTGTTGATAGATCAATAAATACTCTGTCTATCTGTCTATCTGTGTATTTTAGAAATAGATTATACGAGAAATATTAATTCAATAGAACAATTGGAATTCAATTTCAGACTATAATACCTTTGTTCTCATGAACATTGAAGAGTATCGGTTCTATTTAGTCACGATATCATGAACTTCTATCCAAATAATGGAGTGATATTTGAAGATATACCCTGGTACAAAGTTATTCCTCACTTCAACTTGAACAGATAGTATCGCACAATAATATTCGGGCTTTGTGAAAGGAGAAATATTAACCCCTCTCATATTCAGCGAACAAAATGGAATAAGTAATTGACTGTCGTTGTTTTTTTTTCAAATACATGAATAGGTAACTCGATACTGTCTAAATAGTCCAGTTTGAAATAATAGAAATCTTTATTGTATTGCATATTGAAGATGATGAATAAGAGATTAAAGCCATAGTTTCAATTATTAAATATCTTTCTACAACCTCCTAAGTTGGTTGGAACCCGGCTGTAAAACAAGATCGGTTCGATCCTCGCGCCGGAACAAATATTTGTGTGAACCACAGGTATTTGTTCGGGTCTGGGTGTTGGTGGCACCGGAAAGCCTCTCGCAGTTCCTGATACCCACGACACAAGACTTGATCTTACTGTGGGTCTGAGTCTGAACTCTAGTTTTTTTTTAGTTATAAGCTATTATAAAGCAAATAACACCGTTAAGTTAAAAGCTAATGGCTTGTACCACTAGACAGAAACTTTGTCCAACAATTTGTGAGAAAGTCTGTTTATCTAATCTTTAGCCCTTTAGAACTCCCTTGTAAGCTTATCTTAATCCACAGCGACATCACAAAATGGATTTCATTTGATTAATGGCCAAACGATTGCCAATCAATTCCGTAAACCAATTGACAACACAGCTTGCTATCCTGAAATTACTATAGCACTCACGTATATCGACAATAGGATCCAGTCTATACAGAGGCAAGAATTCCTTTTATAACTTCAAAGACATCAAAAGTATTAAAACCCATAGCCGCGCTGGTATAACGCAGGGCTATTTGTTAAATCATCAATACATTACATAGTACCAAAAAATATTTCTACTAACATTATATGTACTTTCTAAATACGTGAGTGTATTTCATGGTATGTCTTTTTATACGGTGCTAATTTACCGACCGACGAGTTACTAATTATTATCATTTGACTAAAAGGCAAAACAGTGCAGGAATTTTCGACCTAAGCGAGCAAGGCGGCGGATAATAACTTGTGATAGATAATTACTAAACCAGCGATAATATTCTTATAGTTATTTCTCCATGAATAATCAACGTGCTAATATTTCAGTAAGCCCCTGGGGCACTGAAACAAATATATCACAATACCTTTATACGGCTTTAAGTAATTAAGGGCCTATCCAGATAATATTCGCATCGTGTGGGGCATTGCTTACGCGCAAAACCATATTTAATTTCATTGAAATCGTATTATATAAATACGTATTTATTTCTGCTTGTGACAAAATACTCACACAAGATGTTACGTTTCAATTTCAGCCTGTATAGATGCGATTTCAAGACCGGATTAATTTTGTAGACCGATGAGAAATTGATTCTCATGCATTTGATAACGATGAATACGAAATACCTACTGTAACTTTTCTGCACTGAATTTATTATCATCAAGTGCATTGAAAGCAGATTGTCGTGCCTATACTAAATCACGAAAGGATAACCGGTAACGCTTCGAATATTAACACCGTTTGGCCGCCGTTATTTTCAAAAACTGGCTTAGTATTTTAAACCTCAGAAACTCAGTAATGGTTCTCATACAGATATAAAGACTACGGTTCATTTAAGTACCTCACCGAAACCCCGAAAGGATCTTTTCAAGTTCCACCCGCGCCTCTAAAGGGCCCTTACTGGCGCTTCCGCCACAATAACGAGTGCCCGACATCCTCAAAGTTACATAAGACCCTTACGTTGACCTTGAATAAATTTAAATCTAAGGATATCAAGGTCATGGTTTTCCATTGTTTTCCGTCAATCACTATTACAAAAATATATCTTCTAAGCGTTCTGTTTTTGACTCTTCATAATCCTCCGCTTGTCAACTCTCTCGCTCAATAAATCAGGTCGGCGCATAATACTAGCCATATTATTGCTAATTAATTTTACTTCCTCCCTCGGTGGCGCAGTTGTACTCTGTTAAGATTGCAACGCTAAGGTCACGGGTTTGAATCTCGGCTCGGGCAAAGTGATATTGGATATGTCTATTCATTATCAGCTGGAGTTAGGAAATTGTGCCTGATAATAATATGGCTTTGCATCCAATCACATACATAGTTGGATGGAACACGCAATGTGAAACATGGACGTTCCGGTAGCACCTCTTCCTACCCTTTTTGGGAAAAAGTCGTGAGTTTATGTCTGATATCATTAACAATTTTGCAATATTTGGTAATTAGTTAAATAGATAAACAGATATTGATATCAGAATATAAGTCAATGTAAACAGACAAATTGGAACCGTTAGGACTGCGGAGAGACTTCGGGTCTCTCTGCATGTTCTATCGTCTGTTCCACGAGGAGTACTCCGAGGAATTGTTTGCAATGGTACCATCGTCGCCCTTTTACCATCGCACCATCCTTCACCGCAGTAAAGTTCATTCCCACCACCTGGAAGCGTACCGTTCCCGAACGGTTCGTTTTCAGCGTTCTTTCCTACCACGCACGTGTAAACCCCGCTACCCACGACGCTTATTTCGATGCTGGATAGCTTGCTATAATTTGCTGCTGGGTTCATACTTGGCTGTGGCGCTGGGTGCAATGATGGCTCTCTCGATATGTTGACTTCAAACGGTGCTTGCCACTACATGCCGCTAGGCGTGCACGCGAAGCGACGTCGCCATTAAAGGCACGAGTATTCATAACTTCTGCAGTACCATGAACGCTGGAGTACAAAAACTATTGCAGCTGAGATAATTCGACGTAGAAAAACTATTATTGTGGCAGCTGCAGTTATTGCTTTTAAACGGAAACGAGAGCTTGAACAACGAAAACGTCGATTGTGGAGTTGCGAGTGGCTGTTACGGCGTGATACAGGACAGAATGTTCTACTAAACATGGTATTTAGTGAGCTCGGGTATGTATCTATAACATCTCAACTTTATATGTTACTACCTTAGAGTATATATATATTAAGGGAGCGCTGGTACTTCAAAAACGTAGATAAAAATGGTGGTGCCGGGCCACCTTTTTCTGCCCTCCTATTGGCTAATATTTGTACAGGTTGTGCAACACACATAAATTAATTGAAGAAATAAATAAAAATAAACAGTTTAGGGCTATTTAATTTCAGTCAAACTCGTTTTAAAAGGATAATAGCTAAATATAATTTCGGTTTTGAAAGGAATTTATAACAATTTATTGCTAAACAATTTATTAAATTTTCACTAATATAGGAGCGCTACCAACATTACGAACAAGAAAATATCTACGTTTTTCAAAACGCGAATGTATGACAGCGCTCCCTCTATACAGGGTATATCAAGACTGCTACCGAAAACGAAGCCGGGTGGTAGTTTAAGCGACTTCAGACACAATGCAACAGAAAAAGTTGCAAAAAAAAGCGACAATTTTTTTTTTTGAATTTTTTTCTTATGACCATATTTGGGTGGTAAATAATTTTTTTCCTAAAATAATAGTGTATACCATTTTATTTATAAATAATCTAAGGCATAAAAGTGTTTAAATTATTATTTTAGCAAAAACTATGGATTTACCACCTAAAAATGAAGATATTTAAAAAATCATAAAAAATAATTGTCACGTTTCTTTTCGAAAATTTTGGTTGCATTGTGTTTGTAGTCACTAAAACTACCACCCGGCTTCGTTTTCGGTAGCAGTCTTGAGATACCCGGTATATAAATACTCTAAGGTTACTACATTGTTTGGATTTTTAATTTCATACTTCACTTTTTAATATATTTATATTTTATTTTTGTTTAAGCCCTGAAGATCCTTCCAGTCTCACTAATTATACGAAAAAAGAAAAAAAAATTAAAACAACCCCAAACACGCAAGCAATCTATCACGAAAAATAGCACGCGTTCGATCACCGAAATCCAGCACGCGACCACGCTTCAGAGACAGCAGTGACGTCACTTTCTCGCAGCGCTGCCAGCAGAGCAGCCATCGGCGAACCCCGCAAGCAATTCAGCAGCAAAACAAGCGTCGTGGGCAGCGGGCTTAAGCTCTGGAATTAACTCCCTGCATCGGTGTTTCCTGAGCGCTATGACCTGTCCTTCTTCAAACGAGGTTTAAAGAGAGTACTGGCCTTAAGGTAGGCAGCGACTTTGTTGTGCTGGCCCCCTGGCACTGCAGAGGTCCATGAGCAGCGGTAGCCGCTTACCATCAGGCGGGCCGCTAGCTCACCTATAAAGACAATAAAAAAAAAGTATGAAAGCAACATTTGCCGTATTTCTAAAGCGGTTACTAATTATTTAATAAAATAAAATGAGATGACTGAGACTGTAAGGGCTACAGTTCCTTCGCCAAACATTAATTTTTAAAGTAGGTTTGACATTTAAAACATTACAATGACGTGAGCTCATCTCAATCGAATGCGTATTGTCTCGTCCCCCATATGCACAGATTGCGATCTTAATGTTGATCATACAATTAATCACATCGTATATGAATGTCCTGCATATAATTTACAAAGAATTCTGTTTATTGACAAATTAATTAATATTTACGGCAAAACTGAGCTCATCCCGCGCTCTATTGAAGAGTTGCTCAATAAAATGGAAACATATGATGCTATATATGAATTTATATGCAATACCGTTAGGGAGATATAAAAAAGATTTCAAAATTTACACAATTCGAGAAGACGAATAATAAAATAAAGAAGAACTATGAAGACTTGGCTTCGGCCTATTAAAATAAAAAAAACATGAAGACGTGGCTTAGACCTAAAATAAAACTTATTGAAGACGTGGCTTAGGCCTAAAATAAAACTTATTGAAGACGTGGCTTAGGCCTAAAATAAAACTTATTGAAGACGTGGCTTAGGCCTTATTGAATTACAAACATACCATATAAACGTACAAATGACGAGGCTGTATGGGCAAGAACCCTTTGCCTTCCCAACAAATGGGAGGTTTTAAAAAATTAAAAAAAAAATACAATGACGTGACATGACAGTGACACATGTCAGTTGTCACAGTCATGATTTTCTCTAGTCTGTGTCTGTGATTTTCTCCGATCATAAAACAGCGAGGCGGACATATAAAATATTTATACTAAACGTGAATAATATTGATTAATGAATGAGGTGCGTTAAGCTGTGCCAACATGGATTTCATAATTGACACCGTAGGTGATCACCATTTACAGGTGAGACCGGAATTATTTGAAAACGACAACAATTATTTTACAGGTTAGTAATGCATGTTCATATTTTAGTTCAAATTCAATAAAACGTATGGCTACATGGTCCAAATTATTTAATGGTGTGAGATTCTTATTTAGTTCAATTGGAATTCTAGAAAATAAAAATGTTTAGTTGTATTGAAATAAACTTTTATTTACTTTCCAATAAATAATTACCATAATTTTTATTTTATTTTTATTTTATTTGGAAATAATTACCATAATGTTTTAAACTTGCAGAAGATGACAAAATACAAGCTCTTCTTGCCTTATTTGACGAAAAAAAGAAAGAACTGGACGCAAAATTCGAAGCGGAAGATGAAATACAAAAGAAATTGAAAACATTAAAAGTGGACAATATATTCGATGATTTTTTCGACGAAATGGGTTGGACAAATTCAATTATTAAGAAGAAACCAAAACCACCACTATTCCATTTTGAACAATTAGACCTTGAGACAGGAAAATTGAAGTCTAATTTGGGTTCAGTTGATGTAGAAAAAGAAATGAAGAAATCAGTTTTGCAACCCGGTTTGGAGAAGGAACACAGTCTGCCAGCATATCATGTTAATCAAAGAAAATTGAGAGCTTTGAGAAAGGTATGGCAAAAAATATGACTAATAATAAATGTTGATTAAAACTCAACTAAATTATACATACTTACCTTAATTTTTATTTTCTGACACAATATCTCAGTTAAATAAACAGGCATTAAATGTATTTTTTTAAATTTACATTTCATAAACATAACATACAACAAATATTATATTCTTGCAAAAGCAACTACTTTTATTAATTTGCTACCTAATTTACTAATTGCCATGAAAGGCAATACATATTATATAATATTGAATTGTGTTCACAGAAAGAAAGAGAGAAGACCAAGGGCCCAAAATGGTTCAATTTACCTGCTCCTGAAGTCACTGAAGAACTTAAGAATGATCTTCAAGTATTGAAGATGAGATCGGCATTGGACCCCAAACACTTCTACAAAAAGAATGATATGGAACTTCTTCCCAAATATTTCCAAGTATGTATAAAATGAAATTTAATGAATTTTTTATTCATAAATTTTAGCAAAATTTTTAAAGTTAAAAGCAAATTGTATCTGTTAAACTTACTAACGGCTTAATCTAGAATCTAGATCAACCCCCAATCTATACAAGGTTGACAACAGGTGAATTTAGCCACCCTGTTATAATTGTATGTTGGACTTTTTGCTTCAGTTCATTGATGTAATCCTAAACTTAAGACAATATAAAATTTATGACAATATTGAATATGTAAGAAAATTTCTTAGCAAAAATATTACTACATTATATTTTCTCCTATAGGTTGGCAGAATCATGGACTCCCCATTAGACCATGTCAATGAACGATTGACAAAGAAACAAAGGAAAAGGACTATGGTGGACGAACTCTTAGCTGATGCTGAATTCAATAAGTACAACAAGAAGAAATACAAAGAAATCATTGATACCAAACGGAAGACAGAATACAAAACATTCATGAAGGACAAGAGACTCAAGAACAAAGCTGAACTCAAGAAGAATAAAATGAAAATTAAGAAAAGCAAAGCTTAACTTATTAAATATAACATTGTTTGGAATATACTTCATTTATTGCCGGTAGGCATGACCATAACAATTTTAGGACATTTAGCGGGTGAAATTGAATACTACTGACATGTGTATCAGCATCAACCCATGTATGCCCGCTGCAGTGAAGGGGATTCTAAAATCTAGAGTATGATTGAGAAGGATAAGGCCATAATATAATCCACCACTTGGCGGACTTTACAAATCATAAAAATTAATTAAATAAATTTATCAGCGTACTGCTTCATAATGCTTAAACAATAAAAAATAGTAAAAGCTGGTGTTCAAAATTTCGTAGTCAAATGTTGTTATGCAATTTCAATTATTATTATTTTTCTATTCTAAGTATCAAATTTTGTAGTGTTTCAATGAATTAAATTTCATCATGCATGTCAACTATTTTGCAACGGTATGCAAAACTTAGTTTTCAGTGTATTTAAACTTATTTTAATTATAGATATGGTTCTCAGAAATATGTTGGGGTATAATGTGAATATTTACTCTGTATTTTAATACAATAATTTTAGATTAGTAAAGAATAATTCTCATTGTGGAACAGAACATATTGAAGCAAAGTTCTAATCTTGAATATAAGATTTTAATACCCTTTCCCTAGTTACAAGCAATCTGTTTTATATTACCGTTTACTAAACTACTTTTTAAAATTCTGTATCAGCTATTAGTATGGCCCACCTTTTCATGTACCTACTTATTTGAATTGTTTTTTTCTATGGTAAATTGATCTTAAACAATTATTAGCCACATAAATATGTGTAAATACATTTTGTTGTAAAATAAAGCTAAAGTACAACAAAGCTAAATTCATTTTTATTGTTTTATCAATGCTGTAACTTTCAAATTTAAAAGTTTATTGCTAGCTTGGTGAGTTATTTTAAGATATTTTTATTATGTGCAGAAAACTGCTATAATCCTAGTTTCTAGTTTCCTAAACATAACACCTTCTTCTTCGTGGGGAATGAAATAAAAAATGCTTTAGAATAGTTTTTATTAGAAACATCACTTGTACAAAAATATTCGACAACAATCAAATATCACAGGTGTTGGAAGACGCGGTTTATACATATATTGTACAGCACAAGAAATAGTACAAAAAACATTTATTATACAAGTCATTAAATTATGTAAACAATTATCTTTACAAGTGATTTTCAATAGGTACACAAAAATCTATTTCATGTGACTTTGTGTTTGTGCTCAGTACGTTTGTACAAAAAACTACAAAATTGTGGGAAAAAGTGAAATGAGTGCTAAAACTGTGCACTACTCGAGTCAAACCTAAAACTTCAGTAACGCCCAAAACCTCGTATAGATATAGAAAAATGTACAAAAATATAAGGAAGTCTATACAGGTATAAATCCTGATATTTCTCATTGTAAAACAAATTCTATCTAATAATTCACATCAATAAGTGCATTTGAATCTTAATATCCGCCACTAACGTCAATAGCTGCGCCCGTTATAAACGAACTCTTCTCAGAACTCAGAAATGTGATTACTTCTGCAACCTCTGCAAATCAGAAAAATAAAACATTAAATATTTATTCCTTTATATTCATCCCGGGCCCTTCCGTCCGACGGATCAATTCGTTACATGCCGACCCTTTCGTGCTTTGGTGTTCATTCGGCCTTCTTAATGCCCAGACTTAGGCTCCTCGATGCCTCTTCGCCAAACCCATCTCTTCAACCTCATGACAGTGCAATTAAACAGAGCAGGTTCTTCAGCGGTGCATAACCCCACCAACGCGTTCACTTTGGAGTTCACCAACATCCGCGGACTCCATACGAACCTCAATGCCGTCCACCACCATCGCGAGACGGCCCGGCCTGCTTTGCTCCTAGCTGCTTTACCCCGGTTATTTGCTTGAAGAAAACTTCAAGCTTAAAGTCTGGGTATGCTTGTATTTCGGTCGGACATCTGCTGTCGCCGTTTGCGCTGCATGGATTACCCCTCTAACGCTATTACTGACGAGATCAGGCTTGGAATAGAATACTACATTCCTTCCTCTGAGATCGCCAGTAAGGGCTGGACGCTCCTGGTTCTATCGTGTATGCGCCAATGCTGGCGGTGACAAATAGGCGGCGTATTGCGCTTGGATCAGGGGTCACGCCATGAAGGATCTCAATATCAGTTCCCTCAAAGAAGCCTACAACGAGCTACCAAGGTCTGCAAGAAGGCCTACATTAGAGCGGATGCCCAGCGTATAAGCAGGGTTGGGCGTGCGTTGGCCAATCACCCAACTAGCAGTCCTACTTATTGGAGTTTGGTCAGGGCCGTTCAATCTAAATTCTGCAATCCAGCGTTGCCACCGTTCAGGGTCGCTGGCTCACAAGCCGCAAGAAAAGGCTGCCTTACTGACAAATCTCTTTGCGGCTAATTCCCGCCTCGAGGACCGTAGTTGCCGGACGCTGCCTACACTGCCTGATTGCGGTTTCTTAATGGCGGATATCCGCGTGAGCTACGGTCTTTGGATGTACGAAAAGCTAGTTTTAAGAGATTGTGCAGCTGAGTTATCTCATTTTTTTTTTCTCGCGGTGAAAATCCCTTTACGGACCATCCCACCCCCGAAGGGGCGAGGGTGTGTCGGACTCACCGGCGCCTTCCGAGCCCAGCGAGATGTTGTGCCGCCCGTGGATGCGTCCTCAGGGCAGTTGCCACAATGGTGGCACACGGCGAACTCCTCAGCTCCGGCTATGCGACACAGGTACGCACCGAAGCAGCCGTGCCCGGTGAGCACCTGTGTCAGCCGGTATGTCGGCGCACCGTGGCGCCTGTCCAGCCACTGTTCGAGGACAGGTCGCACTGCCACGACGGTCCTCGTACCAGCATTAGGGTTCTCCAGCCTGGAACGCCACTCCTCCACAGCGGACCTGCGGAGGGAAGCCAGCATGGCCTCGACCTCTCGGGGGACCAACCTCTGCCCACGCCCGGACGCCTCATCTCGCCGGAAGAAAGCCGACGAGAGGGTTTTAGCGTCCAGCACCCAGGGACTCGGCCCAAACGGGCCACCCGTAGAGGGCCATAGACCGCACGACTCCAGCATATACCGGGTATCTCAAGACTGCTACCGAAAACGAAGCCGGGTGGTAGTTTTAGTGGCTACAAACACAATGCAATTAAAAATTTCGCATAGAAATGCGACAATTATTTTTATGATTTTTTAAATATCGTCTTTTTTGGGTGGTAAATCCATAGTTTTTGCTAAAATAATAATTTAAACTCTTTTATACCTTAGAGTATTTATAAATAAAAGGGTATACACTATTATTTTAGGAAAAAATGTATTTACCACCCAAATATGGCCATAGGAAAAAAATAACAAAAAAAATTGTCACTTTTTTTTGCAACTTTTTCTGTTGCATTGTGTCTGAAGTCGCTTAGACTACCACCCGGCTTCGTTTTCGGTAGCAGTCTTGATATACCCTGTAGGTTTCGGCAAGGGATGCCAGGACCATCAGTGTTGGGCAGCAGGCGCCCCAGTGCGCCCGCCGCCCTCACCAGCTTAGCTGAGTTGTCTCCTGCACTGACTCGCCTCTACCGAGCGTCCTACCACACAGGAGTTGTGCCTGAGTCTTGGAGGGAGGCCAATGTGCAACTGATCCCCAAAAAGGGTGATCGGTCAGACTCTACCAACTATCATCATGGATCATAAACGCTCAATTGATCGGATCACTCGTTGATCAGTGACAGACAATATGGATTCCGTCAAATTGATAAACGGGTGATATTCTAGCGTTTGTTCTGCATCGCTGGGGTGAGGCGATTGATCCGCGTGGCGAGGCTCTTGCTGTGAGCCTTGACATAGCTAAGGCTTTTGATAGGGTCTGGCACCGTAGTGTTCTTTCCAAACATCCGGCATACGGTCTGCCCGACAATCTGTGTTCGTGGGTTTCCGGCTTTCTGCATGGACGTAGAATACGTGTCGTCGTCGACGGACACGTTTCGTAAAATGCGGGAGTTCCTCAGGGCTCGATGATGCCGCCCACCCTGTTTTTTCTGCATATCAATGATATGTTGTCGCTAGGCAACATTTATTGCTATGCCACATAAAACATACATAGATACACAACCACATAATTTATTCGTTCTTCTTTTTTCGATTAATCAACTATAACTAACTAGGAAACACAAATTGAATATTTGGAACTAAATATAGTCGTTGAGATCGGCGAAGGAGTGTCCAAATATAGCTTCAACTCTTTTTCACGCGCCCGCGCATATTCATTAATTTTGCGCCCCGCGAAAAAAATGTTCTGCAATGTCCGTGTAAGTGGTGTTACGTTATTGATGACTTATATAGTTGTCTTCCAAAATTCAATATGCCACGACCCCGTCTTGCCCCCCCTAGATCCGAGCCTGTGTAAAACATAGCTGTAGAGCGATAAGACCGCCATTTGTATAATTCAGGTTTGTGCACAATAACAATTTAAATTAATAACAAAAATTTTAACGGTACGATTGTCTATTAATAGTAAAGGGTTATATTTTAAGTCATAAACAAACAAAATCAAAGTAGGTATTAATTTTAAAATAATGCCTTTTGTTACTGAATAATTAGTGTATGAATTATAATGATTTATGTAAAAAAATCTTACCAATAGGATCACCTAGACGTCCTAACGGAATTAACCTCAATAATTGATCCTTCACTTTATCTGGTACAGTTTTTATAATTGGTGTGTCTATAAAACCCGGAAGTATAGCATTCACCCTGAAAAATATAATAAGTAATAAATAAATACGCCAAAATGTCACGTACATAATCCAAACCCCACACTAAAGTGGAGTCTTATGTGGTATCAGGAAATATGAAATATAATATAACATATACATTGTGTTGAATAGTGGATACTATAAGTGGTGTCTGTAACCGTTCTATTCGGTAAAATAAAATAAATAAATAAATGAGAGGCCTTTCGGTCTCAAACACCCAGACGCGACACAAATGCCTGTGGATGCTTGAAGATACAGATATTTGTCGCGGTGTGGGGATCGAACCCGAGGCCTCACGTTTCACAGCCGGTCTCTTACCAACTGCGCCACAGAGGCTGATTACACATCATAGATATCTAAACCTTTTTGTTTTTATATCATTCAGAAACTTCTTTTTTTTTTCTATACCGCGAATAGTGTTTTATATTACTGTTAAACGCTATAGTCGGCAACTTTATCATACAATATAATAACGTTGCTAATCGCGGTGTACCTACACCGAAGAACTCGGAATTCGATGCTTACCGTGAATTAAGTTCATATGAGTTTTTGGTCATCTATAAAATCCCAAAAAATGATCTTAAGTTTGTCATAGCATACATTAGGAATTATTTGTCGGACTTTGTACCATCTGAATATTTAAGATAAAAAAACTCTTCCTTCTTACCTGATTTTAAACTTTCCCAATTCTTTAGCTGCGGATTGCGTCATTGCCACTACACCAGCTTTACTGCTAGCGTAATTTGTTTGTCCTGCATATAATTCATTAGAAAATTTTATTAATGGACGAAGAAGACGCGATAAAAACGCCATTTGTACTTTGTTCTCGTCTATTAGGGTAAGCAGGGGGAATGGCGCTCACTGGGTAATGGCGCTCACCTCTGTAACTCAGACCTGAACATAGCAACACGCCGCGTTACGTGGAGCGTGAGGGGAGGGGGCCTCTAACAGACAGCAACGCCAACGGTCAATCAGCTCGCGTCCTGTGACCGTGAAGTGCGTTTCTTCGTTTGCGGCCGCGTCGGTGTAATTTTAGGTTAGGTGTTTTTTGTTGGTAAGTCCAAAACTTTAATGCTTATTCATTATTAATTTTACATTTCTGACACTAAATATATTCTATTTTTAAATAATACAATCAATTTTCAACAATTATGTGTAAGTTTTTTTAAATTTCAATTTATCACAAAATGGCCGTTTGGGGTTATACCGCTCATCTGAGCGCCATTACCCCTTAGTAATTTTTTTTAAACTTTTATAGATATGCCAAGAAATCGTCAAAGGACCACTGCCAAAGCGGTTTGGACCGAAGAAGACCTTCAATCTGCTAAAACTGCGATTGAAGTAGGTTTGTCGAAAAGAAAAGCAGCACAACAATATAACATACCATTTACTACTTTAAGAGACCGTTTAAAAAATTATTTGTTAAATTGAAAAAAGGCTAATCTTACGTATAGTTGATGCTGATTTGTGATTATAGATTTTATATTCATCCCATACTGTTGATCTCATTAATATTTCTTTAATTAAAATGTATCTTACTTGTTATATTCCAAATAAAATGTTTGAGCGTTATTACCCCGTACCCTGAGCGGCATCACCCAGTCAGGGGTAATGCCGCTCAAACTTTTTTTTTTATCATTTTTTCCTATTACTCGTAGATTAAATATATTATATGCTTATTTTGTTAGTTTGGTGATTACTCGATAATTAAAGACTTTGTTATTTTTCTTAATTTTGATTTCTAATAAATAATTTAAAAAATACACCATGTTTTCCTTAAGTGAACGCCATTCCCCCTGCTTCCCCTACCTGTGTATTCTATTCAATTTATTGTGTACAATAAAGAATTAAATAAATGAGAAATTAAACCTCATTATGGCAATATCGCAAGAATTGAATCATTATGCATTATTAAACAGAACATACAAACTACAAAAAGAAAATCTTGACAAAATCTTGTGTTATTATTAAAATTATATGGTAACATTTATGAAGTAGGTACCAATTTGGAAAGTTATTATTCCGAATGCTGACAGTAATTTTAGATTGAATGTTTGAGGCATTTTCAATATTTGTTATTTAGCTCTCCCATATATCCCTAACACAAAAATGTAGGCCTGGATGGAGGGTAGCGGCATTTATCAACCCTAGAATTGTTTTGTTTGTTAGTAACAGCACATTGAAATCTTAACGGGGGGATTATGTAGCAATAAAAATATTTTCCAAAAAAATAGGTTATATTGTTGGGATTTACTACCTGACAAGTGATCAAGAGTATATGACCGCGTAAGCGTTTTAAGTAGCGCCATCTATGGACAAATACAATTAAATGTTTAAAAAACCTATTACTTTTTGTAAAAGATGAATACATTTTCACAATGTCTCAAACAAATACTCCAAAAGTACCGTCAGCTCTCGGAATAATTGTATTTACACGTATTCCAGTGCACATGTATAAAATGTTACAAAATAATTAATAAAAATAATAATTACCCATATTTCCATATTTTCCCACAATACTTGATATGTTAATAATAGACCCGGATATCTGCGCCTCCGTCATGGCTTTGGCAAAAGCTTGCATGACTAGAAATGTACCCTGAAAAATATTAAAATGATTAACTCCATAACATATTTTACAATACAAACTGCATTTACTACTAAGTTAGACTATTTTTTGTAATTTTCTTCGTACCATTTTATTTGGATGGTAAATACATAGTTTTTCCTAAAATAATAATGTACACCCTTTTATTTTTAAAAAGACCCTATGGTACGCAAGGGTTTAAATTATTATTATAGCCAACTATTGATTTACCACCCAAACACGATGATATTTAAAACATCATAAAACTAATTGTCGCTTCTTTTGCCAAAATTTTAATTGCATTGCATTGGTAGTCACTAAAACTACCACTCGAGTTCGTTTCCGGCTGCTGTCTTGATATACCCTGTATTTTGATCACAAAAATAAATATTGCCATTTGCCTCTAATGCAACTAGGTACTTTGCAAGCTTTATAATAATAGCAGGAATAATGAATCAAAAATAATAGATATGCTAGTGGAAATCATAAACAACCTTCAAATTAACATTAAGCACACTATCATAATCCTCTTCAGATAACTTCAGCATCCAATTATCCCTAGTGATGCCAGCAGAATTGACTACAATAGATGGTGGCGTTTTGTACTGCTCAATCATCATTTTTAACAAACCCTGCACTGCTTTGGCATTTGATACATCCAGTTCTACAGCACTGTGGTCCCCAACATCTGAAAATATACATTATCTTTATTATTTTTATATCCAATGGTAGGAAAGCTGGAATTTACCAAGTTTATTATAGCATAAAACAGTTACACAAACAAGCACTTAAACAAAATAAAATGTGATTTCCACTGCCCATGAAAACATTCAACACCCGGGGAGCAACGAAAGGATTTTGAAGAAAATTGGGAAAGGCAAACAAAGCAAAGTTTGTAGCAATCTCACTAAAACGTCACAGCACATTTTTTTTTCTATAGTTTTCAGTTGGAAATTGGTAGTGTATGACCATTTGTATGACATACCAATTTGATCAGCCAATTCATGTTGTGGTTGTAACTGGCTAGAGTTTGGTTGTCCTAAAACCCAATTTAGCACATTATATGAAGCTGACTTGACTACTATTTTAAATAGGCAGATAAAATAAGATGGATTTCATTTCTATTATCATAGTTTAGATCTTGAGTACAAGATAAAATATAGGCTTAATTATTGATTAAATCAGTTTGGATAGCAAATTATGATTGAGGAATTAATTTGATTGTGCTTATTACATGCATGATGTGTTGTCTCATTACATAAAAACTGAAATTGTTATACCTTGAAATAAATAGTACAATTTATATGCTGTACAACGGTACCTAACAGTTGGAAGAGAATGGGAATATAGTTTAAAAAATGGAATAGGTATTTTTATTCTTGTTTTCATGCAATATTTTTGCGTGCAAGTGTTAATATATACATTTACATGATTTTGGTAACCTGCAAACTAATGTCTCCAATAAATCAGACATGGACCCACCATTTGAACCGGACGCCAATGCAGTGTATGTTTTGATTGTTTGCTGAGCCGCTTCATAGTTTCTGTCGGCTGCTATGACAGTGGCACCTTCTCTTGACAACACTTGGCAGGCAGCACGACCAATACCAGATCCAGCACCTGTACTATTACAATCAAGCATTACTTTATCATAGGTACTAATTGATTTAATTTCATTTCATTTCATAAGTACTAGATAGTTAAATATCCTGTAACTATAACCTATATTTACTTTAATTTTTGTTTCCAACCAATGTCAGCATTGTCCAGTATTAAGACTACAACACACACCAAATCCCTGTATTTAAAAATGTATAAATGCCATGGGAATCTGATGAAAAATGAATACTAGTGTAAATTAGAGACCTATTGATAAACTTAATTGATAATTAAATAATGGAATCATATTTATTAGTATATGAAAAGCTATTAAATAATCTATATACTAGTGTATTGTTTTGTAAGACAAAATTATATTTTGTGAATGTAATAGCACTGAACACTTATTACACCACAGCTCACTGTTTATTGCTTTGATAGGAAAGTATGCGATACTACTTACCTGACAGACAGAATAAATTATGACATGGATTATAGATAACGTGACCATTTATTTTTTGTGCCAGAGCGGGACATCTATGGAACGAAATAATAATAGTTTTTACAAAGTTTTTATATAGATAAGTGGGAAACTCTGAATTTTCTGAAAATCTCAATTTTCGTAATCAGAACAGCTTTAATTTCTGCGGCACTCAACTGTGTTATATGTTATATGTTTATAACTTGTCCATGTTTTCTTAATGTGAGAAAAAACTCATTCGATAGGTACGTTACTTCCAGGCAGACACGTAATGTACTCAATAATTGTGGAAAAGTTTTTTTATAAGTTTATAAATTAATCAAGACTATTTTACGAAAGTGCTGGAATCATTATTTTTAGCATTAGTTCGGTAAAGCATTCAAGCGGGAATTACATTATAAAATATCGTTTGATATGTTTGCAAAAGCGGGACTATGTCTTGCTGGGGACACCGGGACATACTTCCTGAAAGCGGGACTGTCCCGCCCAAAGCGGGACGTATGGTCACGTTAATTATAGATAACACTGGTCAACACAAGTCTTGTTTCCTTTATTTTTTTTTTCTGTTATTGGATATTTCTATGGCCCTGAGTATGAAAAAAATACTGGAAGATTGCTAACAGCTTCAGTTTTTGAAATATAGAGTTTTATTATTTTGATAAAAAAGTAAAGAAAATTAATAAATGATGTTAACAAAATTTCTATTGAACACTATCAAATGATCTTTTATACGATTTTCTTGAATGAACGACTTTAGGTAGATCACGTTCCAAACTCCAGCAGTAGTCTGCCATCATATGTGGGTCCTACCGCCCCTGATACCGCTCTTCCATTGTTCGAAGATCCTGATGGAATCTTTCACCCTGCTCCTCACTAAAATCACCTAGATTTTGTGGAAATCGGTCTAAATGTGAGTGCAGGAAGTGGATTTTTATGCTCATGTTGCACCCTAACTCTTGCAAGTTCGATAGCATGGACTCAACAAGCTCGACGTGGTCGTCAGATTTCTTTTTGCCTAGGAAATTACTCATAACCAAAACGAATGACTTCCAAGCTTTGGATTCGACTTCAGTCATTGATTTGACAAAATTAGGATCTTTCACGAGTTGCCTAATCTGTGGCCCATCAAAAATACCAGCTTTTAATTTTTCTGTACTTAATCCTGAATCAAAGTCTTCACTTGATGTATTTCGTTCGGGTTCACAGAGATTTGGATCATCAGAAGATTTAGATGTGCTGGGCTATACCTCTCGTGGTTTTAATTGATGTCATTGAGCAGAAGGTAAGTTAGGATATGACCACTTATTTCGGTTTCCAGGGTTAACTCCGTTTATTTTCACTACGCAGAAGTAGCAATCGTCATGATGATTTCGAGGTTCCCGCCAAATCATGGGTGTTACGAACATTACTGCATCTCTTTTTCCACTGGACCATAACCGTAGACATACCACACATTTCTGGCATACAATATGAGGAACCCATGGCTTGTCCTGATTACACAATTTTATTTTAAAGTATTGATGATACGCAGTTTTTACAAAGTCCGATATAGGTTTTCGATATTTTGCAAATACATATTCACCACAAATGTAGCAAAAAGAATCAGGATTAAGTACACAACACCTTCTTGACGAAGCCATATCGAAAACAACAACAAAATATATTTCAATGTCCAATAAAAAACGCAACTATAAGTAAAAATAGTAATGGAGGGTAGTTAGCTGTAACTCAAAAACAAAAGCTGTGAGAGAAAAACTGTTACCATATTTAAAAAATACGCGTTAGTTTGAGCTAGAAACAAAAAAAAATTAAAGGAAACAAACAATTTTATTTTTTTTTTGACCAGTGTAATTAAAGCCACTTTAAATTCGACACAAAGTGAGAAAATCGTTTAATAACTAACCAAATAATGTATGATTGATTGTTTACATTATGTTTTGTAATCAGTGTACCTTATTATGCTTCAGTAGGCTTGAAATAAAGCCAATATAACGAGACTGCTAACAAAACTGGAATATAATTTATATATAACATTTTTCCACTCAATATCTCACCTGTGACTAAAGCCAGTTTCCCCGCAACTATTCCTGACACCATTTTTATTTATGTTTCAGCGTTTAGTAATACAAAAACAGGAACAACCTGTTTCTTAAACTGTTTGACTTTGAAGTTTGAACTTTCTTATCAGCAAGACAATCCTTATCAAATGAGTTGTCACTATGGCGTTTCAAATTTCGTTCAGAAATTGGAAAAACTTAAGAGTTACGTGCGTTAAGTAACGTTAATTAATAAAAACGGACAAATAACTTTTAAAGCCTAAATAGTGTTCATAATAGATTCATATTATTATTGAATTTGTAAATATAGATAGGATACAAAATAAAACGAAATACTTTATCACAAGTTAAATATATAATTTTTATATAAACTATGTTTCCGATTGCGATACTTATATCGTGCAAAAATATTTTATAAAATTTTTCACCTCCAATTAAGTGTTTAACATTATAGAAAATCAATCTTAGGATTATTTTAAATCGTAAAGGTTACAATCATTATTAACTTATTAAAACTATTTTAACAATCAAGAGACCTTAAATATTACCAAATAATAGTGTTTTAGTTAATATTACAAAAGTAAAAAAAAATCTACATATTCTAAACTGCAAATTATAAAATAAAACAATATTATCACATCAAAAGCCAATGTATCAATCAAACAAGTTGGGAAAAATTAAATTCTATTCTATACATCTTTAACTAAGTGTATTAAAATATACTGTAATATTTACCAAAATGGGGTACTAGATGCTTCTAAGAGCATTGACATTGCATGTATTTTCCCAAATATTTTTAACTGATGAAAAAATGAACTGGGGCATAAAGAAAAGTACAAAAATAACATTTGCTCTGCCTCTATTCAACTAAACTAGTATTATCACATTTAAACACATCTTTCACAATGCTTCCAGTAAATTTTTATGAATTTATATTCATAAAAATTGATATATATTTATAATATAAACAGTATAAACACACAAAACTGCAACAATGAGTGTCACATTAAGGTATCTTCAAGTCAATGTTCAACATAACACTGAGATATGAAGACAAATATTACATCTCAGTTACTGTTTAAAAAGAAAAGAAATATAGTTAAAAGAGAGAAAGAACTTTATAGTCAAAATGGTCAATAGCATTATAAAATAACAATAAATTGTCAAGTAATACACTAGCGTTACTAATAATAATAAACTTAAAACACAAACTAAGAGCTCAAATCACATTGCAACAATGTTAAATACACACTTGGTGTGTATACTTTATAAAAAGTTAGGATATTTAACCTAGTGACAAGCCACAAAGTGAAAATAGTCATTCATAGTTAGAGTATATTATAGTTACAAGAAAACCTATAGGAAAAAATCTTGATAAGTCAACTACAACCAACATGTCAGCTGCAACGCCTATGTATTATGTATGGCAATTACACACCATGTGTGTGACACCTTCAGGTAACATGTTACGGTTTTCTTATAATAATTATTGCTAAGCATTATCTAATGTTCATCGCACAAGATATTCCTATACTTGGCACAAAAATATGCCAGTTTTACTTGGACTGAATATTGCAGTGCTCTTTTAATTGTTCACAAACCATTATAACTTTTATTAATCATAAAATACTGATTATGGGGGAATAAAATACCATAAAAATTGACCAAAAACCAGACAAGAACCATTCATGTATCTGGCTCTGACTACAGAGTCAGCATATATATCACATTGTTTGACTCTATAAAAAATGTTTTAATAAACATCTAAACATAACCAACAATAGGTTTGAACAGCACCCAAAGCCTTTCAAACTCTGCTTTATATTGTGCAACCAAGTTTTTCTGTGAAGTGACCATCACATTTTCCCAGTTGCCAGACAAAGCCTGGCTCGTCCAGTTCAAAGACCCAGACATCACAAAAGGTGTTGTTTTACTGCCTTCCACTACATCTACAAGACAGAATTTGTGGTGCATGATGTTTGTGGACTTCATCCATCGGATCGGGATACCTTGTTTCTCCACACGCCTAATGCTTGATCCTGCCGTAAATGCCATATCGGCGTCGACAATTAGCCGAATTCTCACACCTCTAAAATGCAACTTTAGCACCGCGTTGGTCATATCTGAGTTTGTGAATACGTACATGCAAATGTCTAAAGAGTGCCGCGGCAAGTTCAGGAAGTAAAGAAGTCTGTCCATACTTTGAGTAATCACACATTTTGAATATTTACTTCTCTTCAGCTCTCCTGTCCCATGCGAGAACATTATAACCTCGTTGATTTCCTTTACTTCTTCTTTTTTCTTCTGTCGTTTAAAATATTTAAATGCAGCATGAGATACAAAAGCAATTGATATGAGATAGACTACAGCTTTGCTGTAAGTTTTAAGAGACATTTCTCCTAAAATTCTATCTTTGAATAGTTATAAACAATTGCTCCACTATATTTAACAAAGATAGTTATGCTACCGATGACGAAATGAAGCTAAATAAGCACTTAACAATTATTTTTTCATTCACCAACATTGTTCAATCAGCAAAAATAAATATTTTGGCGGGCTGACACTTTATTATGTTTTTCGACGAAAGGAAATAGAGCCATTCAGCCAAGTTGCATATTTCTTTAATTAGAGTCATTGAGATATTATACTAGAGGGGACACTGCAAACAAAATGTTTGTAACAAAATGAAGGGTACATTATATTTCTGTCTCTGTCACGCCTACGAAGTAACATATCCTCCCTCTCGCTTCAATGTGTACTCTTGTGCACGCACCATACGCAGAGATTTTGTTCCTGATGTCCGCTCTAGTATAATACCTCAATGATCAGAGTATATTTTAAAATTATGTAAAATAATTTACAAAACAAATATTTCGAAAGTTCTATAAGTACGTCAAATGTATAGCTTACCTAAATCTAATTAGGGCAAAATATTCAAAACCAAATTTCAATATCGTCAAAAATATATATGTAGGTATACTGTGTCAACCCATATACACCATAGGTACATCCCACAGCCCACTGTAGAGTACGGGCTTCCTCTACAATCGAGAATATGACTGAGAGGGGTTAGGCCCATTACCACCACGCCGCGCTAGCCTAGTGCAGGTTGGCGGACTTTGCATACTATAAGAATTCTTCGAATTTGCCATGGTATGCAGGTTTCCTCACAATGTTTTCCTGCACGTTCCATCCATTTTTCCCTTCACCCTTCCTTCATTGAAATTTTCATTAGGAAATGGAAACTATTCCGAATATTTTTCCTATCGAAAATCGATATTTACGGAGAGAATCTAGTCTATTGTTTAAAAATCAATTCGATTAACTTTTATTATAATTGAGGCTAAGGGGTTATAGACTCTATTTGTTCAAAAAGCAGCCATCAGATTTGATTCCCACCAAGAATTTGGACTCTACAGTGCGAAAAAATTACTTTATTAACAAATTATTCAAGAATATACAAGGATAAAATTAATTTTACAATTTTCATGTTCCAATAAAGCTCAAAAATATATTTTTTCTATTATTCTTCAATTGTGTTTATTTTTTTCAGAATAATGGATTTTTTCGTAACATTACATATCTCTAAGTATATCATATATTATATTATGTATCAACGATATCAATTTTACACCAATTAAATGTATAATATTGGCATAACTTGGCCGGAGAACCATTAGTTTCAATGAGGACTATCATAAATATATACATACCGCTTGGTTTGCCTACATTATCTATATAGGATTATGATAGTACAAGAATACACAATTAAGAGTTTTAATGTTTATAAAATATGCAATGGTTTTTTGGGATCACGTAGACATTTATTGCAATATAAGAATCGAACTTGGGAGCTTTTGCTTTTCAGACCGGTTCTCACCGCCGCGCCGGAGTGTATCAATTACAGAATACAGACCACTCTAATAAGCTTCCAATTATTCTTGTATAACGAAATGAAAAATATATTAATCCCATTAATGTTTTTATTTACTTATTTTCAAACCATAATTACAATACAATTGTTAATATACATAATACATAAACTCTTATTTCACAATGTTATGTTATTTATACTAAAGTCGTGCGGTCGTAATCTTAAATTTAGATTGTATGAACTGTGATGGGCTGATGGCAAGGCTCCATTATAACCACCGATTAAAGCGCATGAGCCGTAATTTTCACTACTTCCGCTGTAGCCAACCATACCTTGTCCCATCAAGCTATTAGAATTCGGCACATACTGTCTATTGCTAACATTTTGCATCATCAATGAATAATCATTTTGGTATAAACTGGAATTAGCTATAGGAATTCCGAGATTTAGATTTAAATTGTTTGTCTGGAAATGATGAAGCCACGGCTCCTTGTTGGACCGTGCAAATTCTTGTCTGTGGTCAGTTTGATGTGGGATGCCGATTGGCACAGCTATTGGTTCCGGAGACGTCTGGTTAGCGGACCCTCTGTGGTTGGATAATGCTGATCTTTCGTTCCTTCTGAACTTGGCACGTCGATTTTGAAACCATACCTGTGGAACATAAACAAAATTGCGTTAGTTTATTAAAAAATATGTGATTGGTTATCCATTAAATTGTAACTACATATTAGAATAAACCTAAGACGACATGAGCATTAATTTAAAATCATTTTTAATTGCTTTCATAGTTGTGTACCATGAGATAATTATTTATGTTTTTAAATAAATAACGAGTAAATATTCGATTCTCACATAAGCTCATAATTAGAAGTCGATCCTGATCAAAATTATCTAATTAGTAATTTTCTTACTTGTACTCTAGCTTCAGTCAAATTTACCCTGGCAGCTAAATCTTCCCTTACAAACGCGTCGGGATAGTGAGTTTTCTCGAACACCTTTTCCAATGCAGCTAACTGTTGACTCGTAAACGTTGTTCTATTTCTTCTGGGCTTTTTCCTTTCGTCTGCTTTCCCTTCTCGTTCTTCTTCCGATTCCTTTTGAACTTCTCTATCTTTCGTAGCCTTTCCGTCGTCAAACTTTCTTCTCATATCATCATAAGAAAGATATTCCACTGGTTTGATGTACTGTCGTTGTAAGTCTTTCGGATACCAGGTCAGATCATTTTGGTATGTAGGTTCGTATGCTCCATTCATTTGTCGTCCTGCGGTCAAGTGGTGGAGACGTAGAAGGCTATCTTCATGGCATTTGATCATTTGGAAGAGATTATGATTGTTTTCGGTGTAGTTGCTAGTATTCACGCTGTAATTGAGTGCAGTTTGGGCTTTTGCTTCGTAGGTTTTCGTTGGATTTAGTCTTGCGTTCGATGTGTCTGTAATCAAATTAAGAGAGTCTATAAGAAATTTTAAATTTAAGAATAAGGCGGTGTTCATTTGATGATATATTTTTATAGGGACAATACTCATACATAAGCAGAGAAGCAAGACATCTCTAGTTTAATTACTCTATAAAGTATAAATACTATTTACGTGTTCTACAATAAATAACAAGTGAAGAAAAAAAATCTCATAATAATTTTAATAGCATAAGGAGCAGTGAGCATAAACCCCTTAGATGTCAATACCTAAGCAGAACTAGATAAAATAAAATATCAAAATGAGTAACATCATCGAGTAACATAGATTTGCGAGAATCCATGTGAAGATGGCAGATAGTGAACAATGATCCGTTGAGCGGTGGGATTGCTCACGGCCTGGCGGCTCGTCTCTGTGCCGCATTGTTGGGCGGACTTGCGGGTGGTAAGATACTATAGGAGTATCGATTTCAACACACAAGACCGTTCATACATATGTATAATACGATAAAGGTCTGTTTATATAGATGGCAAATATAACTGGTCTGTTATATTTTCTATACCATTAAGGTGGCAAACAAGTATAGAAACATATCATTGCTTTTTTGAAGAGCGTTTTTAGTAGTTTAATCACTCAATCTAATATTTGTAAATAATCAAGTTATCAATTGAAACAAAAATAATACTTGAAAAATAATTCCATACACATTGAACGATTGTAAGATGCCTAAATGTACAGTTTTGTCTAAAGATCTAGAAATCCAAGATATATTATAATCTTACAATCACATATCCCAAGGAACAGGCTTAGCCTAGTTTGGGTAACTTTAGAAAAGTTTTTGTTTAGTCTATTAAATTCTCTGTCTTAGTTTAACTCTCTTTTATCTCATTTTAGACTGAAATCTGTTGTTATTACAGGTTTATTTATTTACTTACAGCCGTTCTCAATAATCTATCTATCTTTAACAAAAGATTTCGTTAGATATTTAGAAGCATTTTATGTTTCAGTTAACAGAGATAAAGAGGTAGGAACATTTTGCACAAATGTATAGATAGCTAAATTATATAAATACATATGTTTATTTTTATTTTATGAAGCGTAGTATTGTACCGACATAGTCATGGTAGCTATTTTAACCCCTTGTTAAAGATAGATAGGATATTGAGAACGGCCGTAAGTGTTATTTTTCTATCGTATCTGAACATAACTTAATTTTGTATTAAGTAAAGACGTTTTTAAAAACAAATTATTGCTCTAATTTTTTTTTCATACTGTTTAATTATTAAATTACGAACAGCTTGTGTAAAGAGACAATCGTTTACCCATAATTATTCGATGCCGTCGGGTAAACTTATTTTGTTGTCAATAAATTAGTGATTAGAACTTGTACTAATTCATTATCCATGTTCTAGAAATTATAAAAAAAAAATGCAAATATTTTCAAAGTTCTTTAATATTTATTTCAACTTTGTATATTATATTATAATACATCAGCTACCAGTAATTACATCGATTGTTTATTTTTACTGTTATTTTTATCATCAAACGCTTTACTCTAACAGCCAGTACTTATATTACAAATCGTCGTAGGCTGTTCGGAGTATATTCCGTTTCTGTACCCATGATAAAAAAAAAAGAATAAATAGGATAGTTTTGGCGGGAAAAGTTAGTGATTAGTCCTATCCAAGGTCCTATCTGATCACCATGTCGATAATTCAATTGCTTAATTGTGATTATAGTGTACCATTGTTTTTAAATACTTATATCAAATGAAAACTATACCAATACTTTATTAATTTTAACTAGTAAAAGAATATCTAATTATATGTGTTGTGTGAGTTATTATTTTCACAATACAGCCGTGAATGTAAGTGTTACTTAAAATAAATTAGTGATCTACAGATTTTATGTCTAAATATTATATTATGAGCTTTCAAAAAACAATTTTACGGGTAATCACTAACCAGCAGTAGGTAGAACAGGTAGTTGGATATTAAATTTAGGCCTCAGTGGAATTTTCGTTAGTTTCTGATGCACAATATCTAGATATGGCATATTACTTGAGTATGGTTTAACAAAATAGCTTATATTTCCTAAAGACAATAAAATTGTTAGTGTTTACTAATCGAAAGCTTAAAAAGGTAACAGATATGTACCTAACGCCTGAATACTGGAACGCCATTCAAATAATAAGTTGCTCTTAACAGCGCACGGCTCACTTACGTCCAAATACTGAAACGCAACTTAAATATAAATGGCGCTTAACTACGTTAATCCCGATTAAATGTACTGGCTAAGTGGGCTGGCTAAGGGTACTGGCTATTCGGGCGTTAGCCAGTACATTTAATCGGGATTAACGTAGTTAAGCGCCATTTACATTTAAGTTGCGTTCCAGTATTTGGGCGTTAGAGTATTAATACATTAACATTAATTTGGTGATTGATATAGGTAAATATTTAACTGGTAACACACAACATTCGCACATTGAGGACAGACGAGAAGATTGTCGAACTGGAAGAAGAATTGAGCAGGTTACACTGGGATATTCTATGGTTATCGGAAGTCCGAAGAATCGGGGAGGATACGATAACCCTGAAGTCTGGTAACCTGCTCTTCTACCGGGGGGACGACCGACAGTCCCGAGGAGGTGTCGGATTTCTCGTCCACAGGTCTCTCATCAACAACATCGTATCCATCGAAAGTGTGTCGAACAGGGTAGTATACCTTATACTCAGAATATCCAAAAGATATTCGTTGAAGGTCATACAGGTATACGCGCCGACCTCGACACACCCAGATGAAGAAGTAGAGGAGATGTATGAGGACATAAGTCGGGCCATACATACTTCCAAAACCTACTTCAATGTTGTTATGGGGGACTTCAACGCAAAGTTGGGCAAGAGAAGCGATGCAGAGTTGAAAGTGGGGCAATTTGGACATGGGCAACGGAACCCCAGGGGTCAGAGGCTGGCCGACTTCCTGGAGAAAGAGGGACTCTTTGCGATGAACTCTTTCTTCCAGAAGCCGCCTCACAGGAAATGGACCTGGCTGAGTCCTGACGGTTCTACGAGAAACGAGATAGATTTCATCTTGACGACGAATAGACGGATATTCAGAGATGTCTCTGTGATCAACAGGGTGAAAACCGGCAGTGATCACCGAATGGTTAGGGGCACCCTGAATATCAATGTCCAATCGGAAAGGCGTCGCTTGATGAAATCTACGCTCCGACCTACTCGCGCCCATATCCAAAACCCCGAGAGCTTTCAACTCGAGCTGACAAATCGCTTTGATTGTCTAGGAGAAAACCTTGCAGTGGACGAGCTAAACAGCGGTTTGGTAGAAGCTGTCCATACGGTGGGATCTAAGTATTTTAGACCTCGCCGTAGAGATAGACCACAAAAACTCTCGATCCACACTCTTGACCTCATGGCCGAACGTCGATCTTTAGCGCTGCAGTCTTCCGTTGACGCCGAAGCATATCGGCGGCTCAATAGACAGATCTGGAAGTCCTTGCGACACGATGTCCGTGCTCACAATACTGTGAGCATTAAGGAGACAATTGAGCGGAACGGAGGCTCCAAAGTGTTTGCAAGAGACTTGTCTATTGGGCAAAGCCAGTTGTCTAGGCTGAAGACGGAAGACGGCCGCGTAGTATCGACGAGGGCAGAGGTATTAAGGGAGATCGAGAGGTTCTACGGACAGCTTTATACCTCGGTTGCCAAACCTGCTGTTAGCTCGGCCGAAGACCCGAGAGCCGAGTTGATCCGACACTTTAGCGATAATATCCCGGACATCAGCCTGTGTGAGATTGAGATGGCCCTGAAGCAACTTAAAAACAACAAGGCGCCGGGCGAGGACGGAATAACTTCAGAGCTTCTGAAAGCGGGCGGAACGCCGATACTGAAAGTCCTTCAGAGGCTCTTCAATTCCGTTCTCCTCGAGGGCTCAACGCCAGAGGCATGGAGCAGGAGCGTGGTGGTACTGTTCTTCAAAAAAGGTGATAACACTTTGCTGAAGAATTACAGGCCCATCTCGCTCCTGAGCCATGTCTATAAGTTGTTTTCGAGAGTCATCACAAATCGTCTCGAACGCAGGTTTGATGACTTCCAGCCTCCCGAACAAGCCGGTTTCCGAAAAGGCTTTAGTACCATAGACCACATCCATACGCTTCGGCAAGTTATACAAAAAACCGAGGAATATAACTTGCCGCTTTGTTTAGCGTTTGTGGACTATGAGAAAGCCTTTGATTCGATCGAGACTTGGGCTGTGCTACAGTCTCTCCAGCGGTGCCATATCGACTATCGGTACATCGAAGTGTTGAAGTGTATATACAACAACGCCACCATGTCGGTCCGAGTACAAGATCAGAGTACGAAGGCTATTCCACTACAGAGAGGCGTGAGACAGGGAGATGTCATATCTCCGAAACTGTTCACTGCCGCGCTGGAAAATGCCTTCAAGCTCTTGCAGTGGAAAGGATTCGGCATCAACATCAACGGCGAGTATATCACTCACCTTCGGTTTGCCGACGATATTGTAGTCTTGGCTGAATCGCTGGAAGACCTTAGCACTATGCTCGAAGACCTCAATCGAGTCTCCCAACAGGTGGGTCTTAAAATGAACATGGACAAAACGAAGATCATGTCGAATGTCCATGTTGTGCCCACCCCCATCGGTGTTGGGGGCTCGACTCTTGAAGTTGTTGACGAATATGTCTATTTAGGACAAGTGGTCCGGTTAGGCAGGTCCAACTTCGAGAGAGAGGTCAATCGTCGAATCCAACTCGGTTGGGCAGCGTTCGGGAAACTACGCGACGTCTTCTCGTCCAAAATACCTCAGTGCCTTAAATCGAAAGTCTTCGATAGTTGTGTGTTGCCAGTGATGACTTACGGCACCGAGACGTGGCCTCTCACTATGGGCCTTATTAGGAAGCTCAAAGTCACTCAACGAGCTATGGAGAGGGCTATGCTCGGGGTTTCCCTACGAGATCGAATCAGAAATGAGGAGATCCGTAGGAGAACTAAAATAACCGACATAGCCCACCGGATTAGCAAGTTGAAGTGGCAATGGGCCGGGCACATAGCGCGGAGATCTGATGACCGATGGGGTCGGAAAGTACTCGAATGGAGGCCGCGTAGCGGAAAGCGCAGCGTAGGACGTCCACCAACAAGATGGTCCGACGACCTGGTAAAGGTCGCGGGACGTCGCTGGACACAGGCTGCCTCCAACAGGTCTCTGTGGAAATCATTGGGGGAGGCCTATGTTCAGCAGTGGACTTCCTTTGGCTGATGGATGGATGGATGGATATAGGTAAATATAAATTTATTTATGTAAGATGTAAATATATATTTATGTTAATGACCAAATTAATTAATTTATTCATGTAAATGAACAGGACGGAAAGCGCGTAGTTGGACGTAAGTGGTGCGCGCGCTCCAGTAGGTACATCTCTAGTGGTGCGTTACTGAAATTAATCGTTGCGTCGCTTGCAACGAATTTAAAAATTATTGCTTGTATTAGAACATTTATTAAAAATAAAGATAATATTTTTTTAGACACCTTTTAGATGAAATGTATTAATTTAAGTTTATTATTTTCATCATCATCATCATCATATCAGCCACAGGAAGTCCACTGCTGAACATAGGCCTCCTCCAAGGATCTCCACAATGACCTGTTGGAAGCGGCCTGCATCCAGCGACTTCCTGCAACCTTAGTCAGATCGTCCGTCCACCTTGTTATTTTAGTTAGTTATAATTATTTTAGTGCGATTTTCACGGTCATATTTTTAAAAACACTTTTTTTCGCGGATTTGGTTTTTCTGTTTTACATTTTAACGTCAATGACTTCGGTTTAACATTTGTAAATTTGTTAACTGTTATGCTTTGATTTATCGCGGTTGTGAGAAAAAGAAAAATAAATAAATATGCTTCTGTATATAATATACTCGTCAATGGAAACTTGGTATTGTGAAACTGAAAAATCTCTAGTAGTATCCGATGTCCACAAAACAAGAATTTAAGGTAAGTACGTTTTAATTTAATTTGGTGGCATGACTAGTGTCTTGTTGTTGAATATTCATATAGGTGGTGATTTCACGGATATTTTAATGTATAGCAATGAATTAGTATACCGAAATATATAGCATTACTGCCTTTGTTTTTATGATTTTTCAGACACAAATTATGCTTTTTAATTGCAAATCGATACAGTAATTCATAACAAACAGGCACAACACTTACAAAATATCTAAACAAATATCAGAATCAAATAACACTAGTCTTTCTATTTACTGAGTTTGAGAGAGAAAAAAAAATCGAAACAATACGTGCGGCTACCAATTTGTGCCAAAGCAATACCAGGAATAAATTATAATACCGCTTACCTTTATTTTGATCCATCGAGTAGACAAATAATTCGGCAATCACAGATGAAAAAATAACAAATGTATTTTCTAATACATCCCTCTATCACTGTCGCATTCGTTTAGAAATCGCGTCCGATGTCCGAAGCAACGCCGATCGTAAGCGGCCGAGCCGAATAATTGTTATTAATTCACTCTCTTATTGAATTACTTTATTTAATTAAATAATTCGACTAACTCATACTAATGTGCGAACTAATGGAGTATGTGCCGTGATCTGGCTGCATCCAGACGCAATCTTAACATGTGTGGTTGCTAAAAAATCCTATAAACATCGCCTCCCAACACACCCACTTACGAAAAACAAACATCATTATTATTCCTACTACCTTATGTTAAAGTTTAATATTGAATAGGATTGTAAAGAAATGATTAATTATGCTTTTTGCTGGAAAATAGACCTTAATGTTCGTTTTTAAAACACATTTTGTCTCTATAATGTTTACAGAGGGGTGTTCTATAATGTTCTATTTTGAAACTAAAGACCGTAAGGCGTGGTTATTTCGTTCCCGCCTTCGAATTTAAAAAAATGTTAAGCGGGAAACGATTTGGAGTAATAATTGACACGTCAACATGTATTATTTATAGCGGAGTTGGAAATTAACATTAAGTTTTTAAGTAATTGATTGTGATAAGTTTATGTGGTCGGAACGTCGCAACGCGGATGTGAAATTTCGTTTTTATGAATGTCTAAATTAAAACCAACGTGCGCTATTGAGGTTTCTGTAAGCTTAGAATATGAACTCTAGATTTCTTGTTAATACAACTCTCGTATACAATCGGATACAAATAGTACATAGATACTAGATGACAAGGAATTAGAAAAAGATTAGGCGTCACCAGTGGCGTAACAATAGGGTGGCAAAGTGCGCAAAATGCCACGGGCCCCCGACCTTAGGGGCCCCCGGTGGTCCGGCTCCTCAGGTCAAACCAACCAACATTACCAACTAAATTGCTAATCAAAAAATATTTTTCTAAGAAAATAAAGTTTGATTTTTGTGATGAATAAAAAAAGTAATGGTTCTTTAGATTTACGCAAATTTTACTCACTGAAATAAAACTATTATGGATAGATTATAGCACCGATTTGGTTTTAAAAAGAATTTAACTTCAATATCAGGCCTCTGACCGGGCCCCATCACCATTGCTACGTTTGCTTTCCGTGGGACAATCGATAGATTACGCAGAGACTCAAAGTTTCACCGCAATCCTAACGGCTCCACATTCTCCGTAAGGTCGGATTTATCGACGATTCCAAGACCTCGGGTCTGTAAGAAGTAAAGTGGGTCGAGCTAGTATTTTGGGGCTTCTACCCAGAGGTACTCCACGTGGTGACAGAACATCGCTTTTATAGAGCAATAACCGATGGTCCGACGAGAAAACCGGCTTGGCTCTGTTGAGAATCCCTAACTTTTTACTGGCCAATTTTCCCTTGTCTTCCAAATAACACCTAAGCAGCACTGCAAAAGGGGTCTTGTTGGTTGTAAACGAGCAAACTTGTGTCTCGTGGGGTTAAACTGAGCTATGTTCAATCCATTCCATTGCGAGGCGCGCCCCAAAGAAGTCTCGACTTCCGACAAAAGTCCATCTTTCCTCAAAGGATCCCCAATAGATATTCTGTAGTCTGATGTATCTTGCGTCACTTGCACTAGCATCTATATAGCAATGCCAGCTGGTGATAGACAACATAATATCATTGATATGCAGGATAAACAGTGTCGGTGAAAGCACAGAGTCTTGGGGAATACCAGAATTGATGGTTTTGGTCTCGATGCAAAAGCCGTCCAATACGACTTTTATGCTCCGATCATTCAGAAATCTGGCAATGTACTTTCAAAGTTCCTCTGGTTGAAATACCAGGCAGGTAGCTTCACCAGAACGACTCCATGCCACACTCGATGAAAGTTTCAAGGCCTACGGAAATCGCCTCATCCGCACTATCCATTGCCCCCGCCTGATGGTGTGTGGGATAAATGAGAAAATCACCATCCGAACGACACTGATGGAAGCCATACTGACGGTCACTAATCAATTGGTGCTCCTCAAGATACCTCAGGAGCTGCTTATTTATAACTCGCTCCAAGACCTTGGAGAGTAAGCATGTGACAGCAATAGGCCTGTGATTCGAAGGATCCGATCGGTCACCCTTTTTGGGGATTGGATGAACATGGGCTATAATCTATGAAGCCGAGCCTGGGTTGTTTTAATAGAAAATACGACATAAACGCGTGAGTACGGGAGTTATCTAAGGAGCAAACTTAAGTCTTAAGAACTACTGCGGGGACACATTCCGACCCACTCGACTAGTAGATGTCGAGAAGCTTGACTTGAGGTGATGAGCGAACTGTGAGTGTTGGCCCTGATTTTATCCATTGCCAAGAGTCCCTGGCTTTGCGAGAACATAATGTCACAGTTAACGATCGCGACTATGAGCGGAACTATCCCGCTCGCCGCCGACTCCAAAGAAAAAACGTTAGGTCTCGATCTGCTTAAAGGACTCCTCTATCTTAAAGTTAGAGGGCCTCAGAATTCCAGCACGGTCTCCCAAGCAAGACTTAAGAGGCTACCTATAAGTAATTGCTGTGGGGCGCACTCTTACTATCTGTGATTCCGAGATGGACAACAGAGCACGTGGCCTGGCTGGTTTGTCGTGGATGCCCACAAAATCTTAAAGGGGCGTCCAGGTCTTGACATAAGTGGAGATCAACTTCCATCCATACTGAGAGAGACCTGCGTCCAGGTTTTGCGCTGGGCAATCACTGAGAAGGAACCAGGGCGCTTCTCGTCCTGAGTTTATATCCAGTAACGCCCAAAATGATGCCCGATTTTTGTTAGGGACCCTCGGCCGCAGTTTGCTGACAGGCCAGTGACACTAATATATTCCTTTCAGTCTTCTCTGGGGTATCGGAAAATAAGCTTATCAGTTTTCCTCTCCATACAAAAAAGGGGGGCCCCATCTGATGATTTTGCCACGGGCCCCAGATGGTGTAGTTACGCCACTGGGCGTCGCTCTTTGCGGGAGATACTTTCCGCAAAGTAAAACGTTTAGATATTTATTAGACCACAATTAAATATGGTAGCTACAGGTGGTTTGAACTACAGTAGGAATTGCCGTTTACACTGTGTTATCTACAAAAACCGACGGCTTTGGTTGAATGCTGTGAACGTTGCATTCGTGGAATGAAATTGACGAAGGCCTAATGACTCTTTCCTTCTTTTGTTCCTTTACACATTTTAAAAGTCCAGCTAGGTATTAAGTCCATGTGCACTAGTTGATTATGACGTAACCACTTACCCTCGGGTAACCCGTTTGTTCGTATGTCGGACTTCTACCTAAGAGTGTAATTTATTGGACGCCAACTAATGCACGAACCTGTTGCACTAGAGTCGGCCTTCCTAGTTGTCCCTAAAAATCGGCTACGAATGAGTTCATCGTATCACCTACTAAAGTACCAACCAACTTTCATAGCAAAGAGTTTTGATGTTGGGCCAATATGATAATAATTGAAAGCACATCAAAACTATATTAGATTTGCATCTAGCAGGGATGTTAGACCCATAGCTTTCACTATTAAGTTGCGTGCTTAATCCACGCTATGCTTACGGATTAGCCCACAGATCTCTCCGATTTGTATCTTGGAGGCTAAAAACTTAATATATTATGACAATATCGATATGCCTATCGGATGTCTGAACAGATTATAATATCATGACTAATACTGATGCTCGTCCAGATAGTGTGTGCTAGAATCGTTTTACTCGCCAGGCAGATACGTTATTATGAGATTGGTAATTTCCCCGGACTTTTTTTCTTTCTTTCTTCTTATTTATAATCAAGTCTGGAGTCAAAAATAGGCTCACCCCATATGACATCGTGACACAAAAGGCAAAACGTGGGTGTCTTGGTAGCCTCTCTGCCTTACTCTTCTGGCAAAAAGAAGAGTTTATGTATAATCTCTGATATATTTGGCATTGAAATTTGGTAGAGTCACGCTGCTACCATGATTGCAGTACCGGGTCAGCTGGACCAGGATGGTATCACCATCACATAGAAAGCCGACATGAAGTAATTGAATATTAAAGAAGCAATTCCCTAGGCAGATAGTGATACGTGCACGTTGGACTGGTGTTTGATTTCTATAACCTTCCTCCGAGCCTAACAATAGGGTAGCAGAGTGTGCAAAATCTCATAGCTGCGGTTCCGAGATGAACGGCAGAGTATCTGCTGTGTACACCACATATAAATGAGGGACGAATAAGTACCACAATTAGGAGGTCTAATAATAAACCTGCGCCGGGTGGTAAGAGGGAAGGATTCAGGGCGCTCTCGACACAAAAAAGGCTTCTATCTGATAATTTTGCGACGGAATTAATGAGAAGCCATTATAATTTACTTCCCTCTTGTTGTGCGTCGCTCAGGTTGCATCGAACGAGCCTACAAGCGACTGATCGTATCAAAATCATTATTATATTTTTTTATCGTCGTAATACTATTGAAATATGAGAGCAGGCAGATTAAAGAACAAGAACATTTCTATTTCTACTGGTATGACAATGACACTATCGCATCTGATGATAAAGTGTACTAGGCACGTTTATTATGAAAAAAAAACCATTAAAGAACTGAAATTATAATTAAATAATTTAATTAAGTAATTTTTGTGACTGGTAGAGCAAATGTTGAAATGTCGGTTTCGTTGCCAAAAGTCTGAGCCAATTATTACTTTCAAAAGTTATGAGTGACAATTGACTGTATTGACTTGAAAATCTTGGAGCAATGATAAGGTGAGCAGCATTCAACAATGAAAATAAATCATTAGGAAAATACGTTTATTTTATGAAATTTAAAAGCCACGAGTTCTTAGCTTTGTGAACGTAGATGCAGCTGGTTGAGAGTCCGAAATATAATTAATATACATATAACAATAAGAGAAACAAACTTTTATTACGATCAAATCTAATTCTTAGCTCACTAAACATTTTCATCATAAGGTTATGTGTAGTACAATGTCTAATCCTATCACCTTTTATGAGAATCTAAACTTTTTGTGACTGAACAATGTTTAGTGAATCAATATTTATCATTCAGTGACCTATTAATTATCCCAATACAAGTTGCACCCCAACACATTGTTCCAGATAAATGGGCCAATAAAAAATATTTCACGGCATAACATAATTTTGTAAATTAAAGTCTGAACTATTTCTTGTATATAAATTCTTTCGCACCATAACACAATAAAATATTAAAAGTCAGACTTCGTAATTCAAATTAAAATATAATAAAAGTCTTGCATCAAAACCGTATTTAAATTAGTTGCTAACAAAATATTTAAATGTGAATTGTAGATATATGTGTGATGAGGCATCCGGCGTTGGGGCCAAGTATCCCGCGTATCGCGCCGGGAATAGAGCGGGCGGCCTGTCGCTTCGAATTAGTGTAAAATGTTGAAAAACGCCTGTAGCCGTGTAGCGTGGCGACTGGCGCGGCGATGCCAGACTCGCCTGTCTAACGCACATTATATGACTAACATACGACAATTTTTTTTAATTTATGTAATAATTATTGTTTTCTGTGAGGAATAATAGTCTCTTGTCGCAACTGGCAAGTACTGCTCTTACCATCAGATGCAATTAGTTCACTTACCTACATTGTTTTTCAATACGTTTGATTTTAAACTTAATGGCTAGTTCAAAATAAAATACCAATACCAAAAACAAGGTCCATACATAATGGACTATGCAGTGATGAAATTGATATAGACTATTTTTCTATATTTGTTTCGTACTCACTCGAAGTGACTAAATTATTGCATCTGATGAAAATTACAGCGCCAAACGCACGCCTTATGCGCCTAATATTGCAGTCAATTTTTTTACATTTCCAGGACTTGTCTAGAATTCTCAATCATCCTCTTTGATCCGCCCATATCATAGCAGTATTGGAACATATACTGGAAATATGAAATAAAAAGCGTTAGATTCCATCCAAACATTCTATATTGGCCTGCAAGCGCGCGTAAGTGTCTCGGCGCCCGTAATTGGTGGTGACAGTTGACAGCGAGCTGCGCGCGCGCATCTCGTTTGCGAGACTGCATAACGAGACCGTACTCATTTCATATTGCTCTTTCATTATAAGATGAACATAATTTCATTAATACTGTTTATTGTTTCCGTTTGGTTATAAAATTGTTGATGTTAGCTGGCAAGATAGCTAAATAAATTAGAGTTATAATTATAGGTTCAAATGCGTGCTTAAAGTTATCTGATTAATTAAATTATTATATGTTTTCCTACGAAATTTACTTATTCATATATTGGGTAAATCAAGAGTGCTACCGAAAACGAAGCCAGATGGTAGTTTTAGTGACTACAAATACAATGTAACTAAAAATTTCGCAAAGAAAGGCGACATTTTTTTTTTATTATTTTTTAAATATCGTCGAGCTTGGGTGGCAAATTCATAGTATTTGCTAAAATAATAATTTATAGTCTTGCGTATCATAGCGTCTTTAAAATTCAAAGCGTGTACACATTTAAGAAAAACTTAGGAATTTACCACACTAATACGATAATAGAAAAAAAAAATCGTCACAATTTTTCGCATTAATTTAGTTGCATTGTGTCTGAAGTCACTAAAACTACCACCCAGCTTCGTTTTCGGTAGCAATCTTGATATAACGGGTATAGTTAGATCTCATCTGAATATATTTCCTAGAGCAGCCGGAAAAACTTAGTCACGCAATGGCAATGTATCGTAGCCTCTCGTAGACCCTTTACTTTGTAGAAAGAGGCAAAAGTTAAAATATATTTTTTTTTGAAATACTAACCACAATGCCTCTGATAGTAAGTGCATTCAGAACATCAACCGGTAAGACATAATCCAATTAACCATTTCGGTTGCACAGTCATGCTCAAAACCGAATATCCACAGGTCGAATTCTAAATGCAATACCGAGACGGACCACTATTACTATTACAGGGTTTTGATCGTTAGGGTGTTCGCTCTAGACGGATGCACATCATAGCATGGTATAATTCTATTGTTATTAATTAATAATTTAAATTAGGAAGTAGTATTTTAACTTTAACGGTAGTATTTTATTTTATTTCTTTTTTATTTTAACTAGTAAGTAGTATTTTTTGATTTAAACTGGGTAGATACGAGCTAGGGCGGATCCAGCTTTTACGCCAGGGGGGGGGGGGGAGTCAAATTATAGTTCATGTCAGATTTTACGCCAGGGGGGGTCATATAGGTCATGTCAGAACACTGGGTCCGATTTCAATACTCTAAATCATATTAATTACTTTTAAAGTTTGTTACAGACGTGATTTGTGAACACACACATACTTTTTAAGTTATTTATCAACATACAAAGAATTAAATGTGCTTATGAATTTTATCAACAAGATAATTCATAAATTTTGTCAATCTGGGGCCAGCCCAGGGGGTCATGACCCGCATGACCTCCCCCCTGGATCCGCCCTCGGATACGAGTAAATTAATTAATTATTAATTAATACTTAACAATAATTTTCAGTATATGCACGTAGATGCGAAATGTCGGTCACCCGACTACAAGGTAAACGGACGACCTGGCTGAAGTTGCAGGAAGTCGTTGGTTGCAGGTCGCTTTCAACAGGTCGATGTGAAGATCCTTGGACCTTGAGGAAGGCCTATCTTCAGCAGCGGACTTCCTGTGGCTGACATGATGATGATGATGATATACACTTTACATCTTATAAACAATTGACTGTGTTCTTTAATCTCAACCATAAAATTATATTTAGAAACTCGAAGTTAGAAACCCTCAATTTTACCGGCTGAAATAATTTCAAATATCCATTTGCTGAGGCCATGAGGAAAAAGCAATACATCTATTTTTTGAATGGATGGGTAATAAATCATAAGAGACACCGTTTTCGCTTGTTGTCCTAATGAAGCGGGTTTTAATGAATTTCGCCACGGTGTGGTCCGCGCGACGGCAACGTGTTCATTCTGATGGGATGCCGTCTCAATAACGCGTGAACATAACCATTTGTCAGGATATCATCCGGTACGGTAACCATTAAGATTGAAAGACTGTAGAAAATTCCAAAATGTTGTTTTGGGATTTTCTACAGTCTTTCAATCATCAATCAAATCAAATCAAATCAATAATTATTTAGTTTTATACAGTGAATGTCTCTTGTTCGAAACAGTACTAGCAGCAATTATCGATGTGTAACCATCTGTCGAAACATAATATTAGAAAACGATCTAATAACAAAACTAATAACTGGCCTAACCAGTCTCAATCGTACTGTCGATTGTAGAGTAGGCCCGTGCCCTGCAGTGGGATGTATATGGGCTGATACAGATCTAATAACTAACTTAATTTGAGAAGCAAAAGTCAAATGCATTCTCATTTTTAATAAGTATGTGCGATAAGTTAATATATACGAACTAAATTAAAATCATTTTGGTGGTTCAATTTCACTTATTTTACAATTTGCAGATGTTAGTTTAAATTAGTGTTTGTTAATTATAAAACAGACAAAAAGGCCACCTCTTCCTCTAGGACATTTTATACTGTTTTTATCATCATTATACTTGGGGTTTAAAGTTAATAAAGCGACTATTAGAGATAACAATGAAATCGTATCTAATATCTATCTAAAACATTGCCATTCCATTACAAAGGAAGTAAAAAATTAAATCAATTATTTTTGCATCAAAAATATTCTCATCTGACAAGTCACGGGTGCTTAGTTGTGCTCGCTTGACAATTACCTCAACTCACTGCAGCCATCAGTCACGTCGCATTCACGCAGCGGTTCACACAAACGATTAATTAACAGTTTTAATTTTAGCGCTTAGCTCGAAAAATATACTGAACAATCATTCCTACGAAAATAGCCCGCGATAATTGGTGATGTATGGATTACGAGTTTTGTCTGCGCGGTCCCCGCGCCGATGGAAAAACAGCCCTTGGAATTCAAGTTATTCTAGATTAAGAATCAGCTGTTTTGTTTATTTCTGAATTAATTTCGAGATTTTATTTTCTCGTTTTCAATAAATACAAGTTAAACATATAAAGATAAATTGTGATTTCAAAAATATGCGAGTAGGTATACAATAGTGCACTAATTGACATAGGTACAATTTTGAGCTTTTTGTATGATTGCTAATACAAACAAACTCTTTACTTACATAACTTTCATAATATATGAAAATATAAAATGTTTATTTAATAACTATATACTTAACTTATTCTGTGATTTTTATACAGCAAAAATAATCTTAAACGGCAGAATCGCTTTTTCTTGGTCCGTCTACTGTCAAGTTTAGGTTAAGCCGCAAGTTAAGCAGTTAATTGTGTCCTATGTTACCATTAATCTTCAACCGGTTCTGGCTCATTGGTGAGCACTTCAGTGTTGACGTTTGTGGCAAATTAATGGAGGGCGCGGCAAACGGGTCGTGCAATTTGCAACGCGAGCACTTCCGGACAAATGTCACCGGTGCAATGTGCGGGCGCCACCGCAAACATAATGATTTATCCCGAAAAAATATGGTCCTCTATCAGTATATAATTAATTTGAAATCCGTGGTTTCCTTGTTTTACTTTAAAGTACAAATCTTACTATCTTGTTTATTAGTTTATGAAATTATATTTAATGTTGTAGAAGTTCTTTGTCAGAATTTCATTATATTGTATTGTAATTGTGCCTTGTATCTGATCTCTTAAAGATCAACATACCGTCTCATATAGATGATGATGATATAGATATTAAAACTAAAAAACTACCGAAGCTTTAAGACTTCAGTACACACAGTGTCCACTGTCCAGCGATATTAAAATACTTCAAAGTAATAAGTCACTCATAAGAAAAAAAAACTTTCGTAAAAAATCTGACAAAACACTGAATTTTATCTCGACTCATAAACAACACTCCCTAGATAAAAATAATTCATAATCAGATATATCCTGAGGAAATATTCAATTTGTACATTTTTAACTATCGTTTAATTGGAAACAGTCGTTTCAAATATAGATTTTGGTAGTTCCGTCGCTTTTACTTTTTTATCGTCCGAACTGTCGTTAGCTTTTGACACTTTTTTACTGTTTTTTTTTTTAGTTTCGCTAAGTGCGTGTCAGTGTTAGTTCTCGTCGTTTAAGTACGCTGGTGAAGTGTCGATTCTCTCTGGGGGATTCTGATGTATCTTTGACATGCCCTTTTTGTATAAAAGATCTTTTACATTTAGGCCTACTTTAGATAAGACGAAAAAGTGGTGTAAAAATTGTTTGCACAAAAAATACAAACTGCTTCTGTGTATTTTAAAAGTATCCACTTGAGAAACTAATGTGAGTGTTTTTATCAAGCCATTAGTAATGTTCCTAGCTTTACGATTAGGTTCAATCAATATTTTTGTATACCTAATAGTAATTATAAATAATTTTGGTTTCTAAATCTAGTAAATAAAACAATAAATAAAAAAAGAACATTAAAAGACTTCTGTACATTATCTTGCGTGTTGTAGTATTAATATCTGAAATGTAAAGAGCTGTTACTTCAGTCTTTAACCCACGTATTCGAGACTACAATCTACCTTACACCACTCCGTGACCTTCCATTTGGCCATTACTACACCTACGAGCAGCGAGTTGACTTGTGTTTTGGTCGTTTCGGATCACTGAGAAATAAAATCAGTTCCGCACTTTTCAACTTACTCTACTCGTATTAGATGCATAAATTTCATAACAAAACAACTGAAATACAAACACCTCTGAATACAGCTAGAACGAAAATCGTAACAAACAAATATATTCATTACACAGTACGTCGGTTCGTCGGGTTTTTGTATCTCCACTTTTGAGTAACTAGTAACTCAATACTCTATGTTGGTGGTTTCGGCGAAGTATCACAAATAGCCGGCTCCTTCCCGGGGTATCGGTTACGCCCTTGCGCTCGATCTGACTACCCGACAGTGAGCGGCGCGCCTGTCAACAACCGTGTCACTGGACCGTGCCATGTCACAGCATCAAAGTACATACATGTCCTCAGAAATGTCGCTGGTTATTTCAGAAAGCTTCAGTAGTTTATTTTGTGTATTTGTGTCCTCTTGTCTTTTGATCGAGGCCTCTTGATATAAGGTTTATGTTTATTTTGCTATAAATTGCAATTAAAAATTAATAGGTATTTACCATTACTTGTCTGATATAAGTTCAACATTTCAAAGTATTAACTTTTTTTGAAGTAAAACACCAAACCATAATGCAACAAATGAACAATCGAATTTATATACAAACATTGCTGTATTGAACGACTCATTTACTTACTTCAAAATATTTTCATGGCAGTAAATTTTCACTTTGAAATCAGCGACTGAATATCAAGAACGCGAAGCCGTCGCCAGCGATTTCCTTTGCTATCAAAAGCGCAAGTTTACCGTCATGTTCGCCATTCATTCATACATATTGTTAAATAGTAATAAATCTGATTAAATCAACGCCCGTTGCGTTTAAATCTCGACGATTTCAAAGCGTTCAAATTTGTCGTGACAATATTTACGAGTCTCGAGAGCGGCGCTTGCGCACGCCGCGCCGCGCCGACATCAAAGCGACGCTCGTCGTCATGTGTTCCGTACATGTAGGTCGCGCAGCCCCTCGGGAGCACTTAAAAAAACTAACCATGTATGTTTTGTAAATAATATTTTATTAGCTCTCGTTAGAACGAGCCGACGAAACACTTTTTGTATGACTCCTCTTGCGATTTAGTTCTGCTGTGTTATGCAAATGGTAATATTTAAGTATATGAATATTTTTCAATGTATTCAACATCTCTCTTATTTGGATATGGTAATTAAAGATATACCTAGCAATAATTTTGTCGTTAAGTTTACAATAACTATTGCTTTTATTTTGACGCATTCAACTTTGCTATTTGTATTAGACAGCAATAAGCATACTCTGTTAGGTACATATGTGTTTCAATAACACAGTGAAAACTACAAGTTTTTTGGTTAAAATTGCAAGATGTCAATATTGTGCAATGTGCAGGAATGTGATACTTTTCGACTGAAGTGCGTTTAGTAAGATAAGTGTATCTGTTGGGATCTGTTTTTATCTTATCTTGATCTTCACTCTTCAGAAAATTTCCGAATATTTTCTTCAATAAGTGTTGATTACTTTGTGCTAAACAACTATGTTTTGTTCAACATATTCTTTCTACAAAGTGGTTAGTAGTCTGTGGTACATGAAGAGAATAAAGTCTGTTATAATGTTAACATTAACTCAAAACGAAATTCAGTTGTATTATAAATTATACCGTACCTGTACCTTCCTATCGACTACTTAAGGTTGGAGAAAACACTACTTAAGATAAAGTGGGATTTTCTGTTGCAACCTGACTAAATTGGCGAAAATATGCAGGCAATATTAGTTCGTCCTAAAATGTAACTTCGTCATTCATCGATGACATTAAAATAATGATAATCAATAATAACTATACTGCCCCAGAAAATAAATATTCAAAAATGGTCGGTTTGAAATCTTTGTCGCTCCATCAAACAATTTGAAGTTTTTAGTTTTATGATATAAACTAAAGAGTAAAATAGTGACAGAAGGTCCCTTGTGTTACGAAGCTGATATCACCGCATCAATGATTTGATATTGACGTATTTTATAATTATAGTGCAACATTTCAAACCTAGCTGTTCGCAGTGTGAGGAATGCGTAGATAGGATTGTCAATTATCATGTTTTGTATCAAAGAAGGTAAAGTAGTAAAATACATAACTATGAAATTATTTATGTATTTGTAGTTGTCGGTAAAAAATTGCAATCAGAGTATTCAGTCCCAAGCGGCAGGGCAGTCGTAATGCCTGTTGATTCGGAGCCAATCCTTGTCAGTGACGTATACGCGTTGACCCATAGTACCTTCGTGCTCCTGAAAACAAAGAGTACTTTACTTTGAGCAAAAGTAGTTAGTTTTGGTATAGCGATTGTATTATAATCGTGAAAATAAATGTATGTGATGGTCTTAAATAGTTTGATCTGGGGGTGTAATTTAAGTATCTACCCATATATTTACCTCCGTTATTGCTTTAGGACCAGTCATTGTGACCCACATAACTGTCATTTAAGTATTTTATACAAATCCTGTGTGTGTCTGGATTTAAATGTGTTATCAAATGAAATGAAATGAATTTATTAAAGAAAAAAATCATCATTCAAGGAAATATTGCATAATTGTATTGATTTATAGACATGAATAACTCTCGCCGGTTGCAATATGACTGAACATTGTTTAGTTATTTTGTTGAAATAGTAAAAAAATACCTGAAGGGCGACGATGGTCATTTCGCCGTTGACGGAGAAGGCGTAGGGTCCGTAGTGCAAGCAGCTGACGTAGTCATACTCGATGTCCAAGTTGCTGACCAAATCCGAAGTGTAGATGGCGAAGTTGTGTTCGGTTCCTGGAAGAATCATTTAATTAACCTTAACTACACACGTAAGTACCTAATAGAGTTTTTTATTAGGCGCTATGGGCCCGAAACAGTCACCGATACAAATGTAACGTTCGAGTGTTGTGCAAATAAGGATATCAAATTTTATGAAAAAAATATTGCACTTTAAAATCCTAGCTTAGAATTTGATTTTTTGAATTCGAGTGCCATTACATTATTCTTTTGCTTCTAAAATACCCGCGTGCATTGTTTTGAAATAAACCATTACACACAAATACAAATTTTATTTCGTGAACATAGCTAAACTACATTTTATTTAGGTTACTTGAAATCATTTTGCCTGGACAGCATTACTTTCAGTTACAGTGCCGTACAAAGCTAAAAAAGTCATATAAAACTCAATAAATGTTTTTCTGTGCTTGCGAGTTCAGATTGTATAAGGCTGTAAAAAAACCCACCAGGCATGAGGTTCTCTTCAACGATCCTGACGTAGTTGTCCCTGTTGTAAGTGGACTGCATGTGGAGGAAGCCCAGGATGTGCATCCACTCATGGACAATGGTGGCGTGGCGGAAGCAGCCCACTCCAGGAGTGTTGCGCGCCAGGTTCATGGTGTGAACGCCGCGGTCAGCCCAGTAACCAACGTGGGCATAGCAACCACCGGCACCACCCTGGTGGTAAGTAACCATGGTTAAACAGTTTCATTCTCTAATTTATATATTTATTTCCTGTACACCAGTGACAAAAATTAATAACAAAAGAAAAATTTACAAAAAGAAAAGACTAATTTATTTCTTTAAAATCTTTATTGTGTGTATGACATAAACAAAAAATAAATTACAAAAAATAAAAGAGTACAATGGCGATCTTATCGCTCGAGGCGATCTCTTCAAGACAACCAACCATAGGATGGGTAATACAGAGACGACAACTGTTTCGTGCAACTTATGGAGCAGTGATGACGTATGAATAAATTAATAAAGTTGACAAGAAATATTTGAAAAATCGTGATATAAAATTTTATGTTATTTGGCATTGTTGATCTTAGTTCATAATTTATCTCTAATTTTATATCAACATTTTAAAATTCGAGACATTTTTACTTTTCGAAGGCATGAAGTAGGAATCTTTTCTAATATTTATTTAGCTTTACTTTCAGCACTTTATATAAGGTAACTAATTTATAGAGCCACAAAGTTATCTGGCCCGGTGGCCAAAACTGGAAACAAAGACTTCATTTGAAATTGTCAATCTAGCTGCCAGTCGCTGACATATCCGCCATTGGTTGTTTACTCAATGTATTTATTTTTCCTGCATTATTTAAAACTAGTGAAAAATGCCGAAAGCTTTAAAAAGTGATGCTAGGAACGTTATACTTCAAGTATTAAATTTTACGTAGGATGAAAAGCGTCTTCTGACATCAATAATACCCTTCGAAAAATTGTATTAACGCGTAGCTGCCACCAAAGGTTTGTGTTGTCAGCTTTATAAAATAAATTCCACGAAAACAGAATTATGTACGTACTAGTAGAATATAATATGTAAGTACATATCATAAACTAAAATGTATCTTACTCGTCTCATTTTACGTTACGTGCGTGGTGGCCTGTTGGTAAATGGACCAGACGCGGCAGCCAACTTGTTCACGCTGGTTGCGGGTTGGAATCTCAGGTCACACTTCTGACTTTTCGGGGCCATGCTTGTATTGATAAAAACGCGCTATAACGGTGAAGGAAAACATCGTGAGGAAACCTGCATACCATAGCGATTTATTAGAATTTCTATGGTATGTAAGTCCACCAACCCGCATGAGGCCAGCGTGGTGGGCTATATGGCCTGTGATATGGCCTTACCCCCCGCAATCGTACTCTCGTACTTGTGGAGGAGAATACAGATACACTTTTTTAAGGGTTTTGGGGAGCGATTTGTTAGAAATCGTGTGAAGGAAAAATAATATGCAGATGAAACTGGCCATTTTCTCGACACTATTGATCGGATTGAAAAATCTTACTTTACCCCATTTATTGCAATATCTATTTTTAATGGCAACACCAAATTCGATTACAGCGACTCTCTCACCGGGTCAGATAACTTTGTGGCTCTATACTTACAGTAAGGCGTACGTACACGGTGTTTTCAGGTTCGCGGTAACGGAACTTCACACAGGTGTGTTCCTCAATGTCTTTGATAGCATCTTCAATGGCTGCCCTCTGAAGCGGGCCTGGGATTAGAAGACAATCAAAGTCATTAATGTTCTCCTATGTCTCCATATAGGTACTTAATATAATTTCATCAAAGCATTTACACAAATGTAGTCGTCTTTGACAATAAGTACATTATTTCTTAAATAATCTAGATGTGCGCTAAATTCATTTTTTTACAGAAATTGTATTTTGTATGTTGAGTTTATTATAATACAGCCAACACCCGATAGTTTGAAATGAAGAGACCTGTATTTCGAATTACTAAGAGTTCAAAATGTTGAGAGGCTTGTATGGTCTCTTTATGGTCTGTTTGTATGTAGGAGCATAGGCTTACATAATCGTTCCTGTGGATATACATATGTTTAAAATTTTTTTTTTTTTTTTTTCAAGTTTGTACATTATCCATTTTATGAATCGCTTATATGTTATACAATATAACAACAGATAGGATAAAAATTACACTCTAACATCCAAGGTAAGAGTTAACTTGAGTTTTGGATGTTAGCGCTTTACAACATGTTTCAAAGGGAGTTACATTGTAGTCGGAATGAACGTGATCCATGCTATTTAACAACATTGAAAATTAAGGCATAAAATATTAATAATAAAACTAATGGTATACATAACAAAAAAAAAAAAATTACAAAAATTGGCAAAAATATAGCTAATATCAGCATGTGTTCAAATAATAGATAATTTGATTATGTCTTCTGTCTCATCGTAATTCAAGAACTGTAGCCATTGTTGTACTTTCATTTTGCAGGATTTTCTAGTAAGCGGAAATATATTACATATCCTATTGATTTTGTTATAGAGATAGCTCCTTATAATGTGGTAATGTCGCTGGGCAGTGGCGGTATTTGACTTATAAGTAGTACAAACTTTATATGAGCGGCGCTTTTTCGTACAATCTGCTTTAAATATGAGTGTGGCATGTTTTCTGAGGATAGTGTGTAAGATAAAGAGTTGTCGAACCGTCAGGACTTTACAATCATTGTACAGGTCTGAGGTAGGGTATCTAAACGGCTTAGAGCACATAACTTTTAGAACCGCTCTTTGTGATCGTTCTAGTGATAGAAGATTCGTTTTGGAAGCTCCACCCCATACTGTTATGCAATATGTAAGCAGACTCTGGCATAGAGCACAGTAAACAGATTTTAGTAAACTAAAATCTGCAGAGTTTCTCAGTTTCCGAAAGATGGGCAAGAGCTTGCGGACTCGTGAAGTTAACTTTTTTAAATGTGGCTTCCAGCTCAATGTGGTATCGATGTCGACCCCAAGGTATCTAACTGTAGTTGCCTTTGACAATTGTGGGCAGTTGCACGGTGCACTAGATGAATTTATAAGGCAATCATGGGCATGGGCTTTAATTGTATGGGAGTTGAGAAAATTTGTTGCGGAATATTTTAACGCAAAAGGCATATAGACTGTTTTTGCAAGATTGAGTGTAAGAAGGTTTGCAGAGAGCCAACTCGTTATAATTTTTAGTGCCTTTTCAGCATACATATACGTCTCCGACCAGCTATGACCGTGTATTAGTAAAGCTGTATCATCAGCATATGTATAGATAGAGCAGTTTGTTAAAGAAAGTTTGCATAGTGAGTTTATATAAATCAAAAATAATGTTGGTCCCAGAATCGAACCCTGAGGAACACCGAAACTCACAGTTCGACTATCACTAACAGAGTCGTTTATTTTAACACATTGAGTTCGATCCTTAAGGTAGTCTTGAAAAATGTTTAGACTATGTCCACGTATGCCGGCAGATTCTAATTTAGATAGAAGATGGGGCACAGACACAGTGTCGAACGCCTTGGTCAGATCGAGAAATATCCCCAAGCATTTCATCCCTGAATCCAATTTATCCACAACATGGTCAATCAATGATGAAACAGCATTTTCTGTGGACATACCACTTCTAAATCCGAATTGATTTCTGGCTAAGATATTATATGTTTCTAAATAGGATACTAGACGCTTATTGATTATATTTTCTAAAACTTTAGAGATAGCAGGTAAAATAGATATTGGTCTGTAGTTATTAACACTGTGTCTGTCCCCACTCTTGAATATAGGGTGAACAATTGCCTTTTTAAAAGGTTTTGGAAAGCAGCCTGTGGATATGGAAAGGTTGCAGATATGTGTTATAGCAGGGGCTACAGCTGGAAGGCAGGACTTCAGTAACTTAGTGGAAATTCCATCCCAGCCAACTGCAGCATCCGTACGCATGCCCAAAATTACTTTCACCACCTCTCTTTCATCTGTTGGTAAGAGTACAAAGGAGTTAAGTGGCCCAGAATTACTTAAATTATTGAAAAATAACGAATTTGGAGAAAGGGATTCAGCCAATCGCTTCCCCACATTGGCAAAGAATTCATTCACCTCATTAATTGAAGTGGATTTACAATACCCGTTCTCGAGAAGTTCTTTGGGGGAGAAAACATTACGTTGTGTAGATGTTATGTTCTTGATAACTTTCCAGGTAGCTTTAGGATCATTTTTGGCTTTTTGAAGTTATGACCTCTCATATTCAATCTTTAATTTTTTAAGTAACTTATTGCAAAAATTTCTGTATCTCGTAAACGTGATCTTGAGAATGTAGTTCGTAGGATCTTTTTTAAATTTTCTAGATAAGTTATCTCTGTGACGAATGCACCTTAGCAATCCACTAGTTATCCAGGGCTTGATAATCCTGCGTTTAGATGTGATACGCACAGTTTTTGATCGTTTTTTAATGATAGAGCTAATAGTGGATATAAAGAGTTCTGCGGCAGCGTTTGCATCTTCAAGTCTGAAAATGGCAGTAAAATCAGTACCAAAAATGTCATTAGTGGCAGCAACATAATCAACAACAGTACAGCTAGGTGTGGATAGTTTGGGTAGTTGGCTCCACTCCATATTTATAATTGTTGGTTTATGGTCAGTGATGAAAGTGTCAAGAACTAAAGTAGTTGTATAAAGGTCTGTTTTCTGCATTACGTGATCCAAACAGGAGCCATCCCGAGTGGGAAATATGTGAGATGGTAGTAAACCATGTGAAGCAATTAAATTGAGATACTCATGAGCTTGCTGAGTAAGGTTATTCGGCGTGATATCAATATTGAAATCTCCCATAATTAATATGTTTTTCACGGTTGATATTGATATAAGAATATTATTTAACTCTGAATTAAAATTATCCAGATTACGACTAGAGGGAGAACGGTAGACTGCTATTACTGATAGATTATGCAGATTTAAGTTACATACCAAATAACTAGCGTCTTTCAAACGAGGTTCCGTTACATTATGTGTTAAGAACGATTTTACATACATTATGAGGCCATCGTTTTGATTTTTGGGTTTACTTGTATGATATGACAAATAACCATCCATTGTTGGTATATCTGAAGAAGAATTTAACCAGCATTCGGATAGAATTATTATCTCACACGTGACATTTAGATTGTGCAGAAAAACTAAGAAATTGTCAAAATTGCAATTAACACTGCGAATATTAAGATGCATTATTGTTATGGACTTGCGAGTATTTTTGATAAAGGTTGTACATAACTCGGGCTTACAAAAGCTAGAGTTAATACTACCATACGTATCGATCTCGTCGAAAGCTCTAGAATCAATCATTCTTATATTGGTATAATTGCAGTCTTATATGATCTTCTGAAAATGTGTTTAGTGAAATGACAAATAGTTTGCAGCCCGGGTGTGCAAAATACGCAATGTGTAATAAAATGCGTATAAATATCTTAAACTTGCTAAAAAAGACGTTAGATACATGAATTATTCCGCTAGACCACGATATGTAATAAGAATAACATTGGAAACAGAAAGCATCCTTAGTGTAAAATATATAATTATTGGTTGATAAAATGAGGTACAACAAAGACAGAGATGAATAGCCAAAATATAATAAATTGATTTTAAACGAATCATGAAGACATGCTGAATAAGTAATATAATAAATAACAAAATAAATGTAATCAAAATTCATAAAAAATAGCTTAGTTTTAAATAAATGACTAACATCTTTTTTATTATGATGTTTTAGGTGATAAGTCCCGTAAACTTTTTTCCGAGACAATAACAATAGGTTTATCACCTTCCCTTTTTCGTAGAAAAATCTTGCCATTGGACGTCCAGCAAAACTTAAAATCATTGGCATAAGCGAATTTTCTGGTTTCATAAAAAAGTTGCCTGAGAGTGCTTGCAAGGCGATCAGATATGTAAATAGGCATACACTCACCGGAAAGACCGAGTAATGCAGAATTTAACTTCTGCGTGTTAGGTTTACCCATGTTATACTCACGGACAGCTCTAAGAATATCATATTTTTGTGTAACAGAATGCAGTTCAACAACAATTTGGCTTGATTTGATTTGCTTGGATTTTATTCTGCGCACATCACGAATATCTCGAGGTCCAATCTGTACTTGCAAAACTTTAGAAATATCAGTAATTAATTGTATTAAACTTTGATCAGTTTCATTTTCGTTTAAAGGAATATTCCGTAATTCAAGTACAGCTGATCGCTGACACTCTTGTAAATCATATATTTTTCTCTCCAATTTTTCAATATATGTACGCTGCTCAGATCTCTCATTTTCCATTTTTAAAATTTTAGTTTTTATTTCCTCATAGGTAATATTCATAAAGGTCACGGATTCTTCAATTTCGGCCTTAACTTTTTGAAGATTTTCATTCTGAGTTTTTAGTTCAGCGAGCTCCAGTGAAATTTTGGTCATAAAATTCTTGAGACTAGCTTCCTGTTCCTGGTACCACTTTGCCAGCATACATCGCATTTCCTCCTTGAAGTCTTTAAGTTCGTTCGACTGATTCGATTCCGATCGTGGTCGTTTAGTCCTTTTTGTTAAATTGACAGACTCAGATGTTGTTGAGGTTTCAATATTGGGATTCGAAGAGGCTCTTTGTGCTTCAGATATTGGAGTAGGCGGCGGGGTACGATTTATTTTTGGCATTTTAACTTTCGTTACAATAGTCACAGTAGAAGGGTGTTGTGATGTTGCACAGGGCTAGTTGATTGATGAGAATATAGTTGAGTATTTCGTTAAGTGACGTCACAAGCTCTGTGGCACAGCGGCAACGCGCGCACGCTCCACAGCCACACACGACCGCCACCGCTGGTTAAACCCGCGCAACAGCAGCGATTTTTGTAAAATTTGAATTTCCAATTTCTTCACTCACCGACAACAAATCAGCCCGGTGTCCAGCGATATGAGCCTAGAGCGAGACTTCCGACACAAATCAAGATGGCTGCGGCTCCTTACGGGTCAGCCCGCAAGATGAAAAAGGAGGGACCGAGTTTGGATGCGCGTTCCTCACAGTACTGGTAGATTCGGAATATAGGAAATTATTAAGATATTGACAAACAGCAAAAACACACGTCCACTCCGAACAATGACCAAACGATGAATGAAAAATGCCGATTAATTGAGTGTTTGCATCAAAGAATTTATAAATTACCGCGTCTTTTATTTATATTCGATTGTTTTTGTCTGCGTATTACGGAGTGTAAATAAAAAACATTAAATGTATTAGATTTATCGAATTTTGCTAGTATCCAACAGTTCCTTAAAATTATAGAGAGATTTGAATGATCAAAAGTCTACTGTTTTTAGAAAAAATGCCTTTCAGGGTTTATAAACTTTTTACAATATTAATATACATTTACGTTTCTAGTAGTTTGTAGGCACGTGTGTAAAATCCTTACAATTAATCTCCTAATCACATCCTTCAGTAGATAAAAAGATAAGTAACATAATACATGATAATTGTAATTATCATAATGGAATTTGTACATATTTATATTATCATCTTTGTTATTATTATTTAATGACTGGTTTACGACTTATTGCTACTTATCATACTTATCAACGGATTAACACTGATTGGCTAATCCAGTTCTGTCCGGATTTTTGTATATACAATTTAATAGAATTTGTATGTACGTTTGAGTCATTTGTATTTTGATATTGATTTTAAACAAACAATATGAAAATGATTGATTACTGTTTTTATATAAACATTTGCCACGATTTCTAACGAAAATATCAAATAATTATTGTAATAGTACGAGAGATGACAACCAAAATTTTTGTCTCATAGCAACACGGCCACAACCGCATCAAATTGATAGATTTGATTATTTCGAAAATAACAATTTCAGACATTTTTCGCGTAGCGTTTTGAAAAATATTTTCAGAAGGAAATTTGGATGTATCAAATTTTGAGACCATTCTAAATATGTTAAGAAATTTTACCGATCGGTATCATAGCATTCTGTCTGAAAATTGTTGAACTTGATGAAATGAATTAACAAGATGTAAAAAAAAAAACAGAAGAATTCAGTGTAGCACCTCCTTTATCAGACAACTTTTCGATATCGACCGTGTTGAAGCGTGACTGATTGCAAGTCGGGCAATGACCTTGCTTTTGTCTTGCCAAAATAGAGCGCGGACAAAGTATCTATGCTATAAAAACGTCTATTATAATTAATAATTTTGAATTCTTAAAAACCTACTCTTCCATCCCCGAAAACTTCGTCAATGGCAGATGAGCAAACCATGCCTTATCATTGGGAATAGAAGAAAAAAAACGTCCGCGAACCCTCGGACAACCAGCGACACACCCACGTCCGCCTGAGCAACTTATAGTTTGTTGTCACTTTAAGTGAACGTCATTTCAACGGTTAGGACAGCTGGTGAGTGACTATGTATAGTAAGAGAGTGGCAGAAGCTTAATATGCAAAAAACTATTCCCACCGCAGCAGGAACGTAAGAAGCGCTCAGGCATCGGCCAAGCGATTCCAAAACGTTATTTTCTCTTTTGGCAGTACATGCGACATTGCAATCCTGCTAAATTTACGAACAAAAAAAATCATTTGGATTGCTATAATACAGGTCGGCTAAATTTGTTGACATTTTCATAAATTCGCTTCAGCTATATACTACGCGCAAAATGTCTGAAAACCAACTTATTCGTCATAAAATTATAAAATCTATGTACATTTCCAATATCATACATATTGCTATGATACCGACTGCCTTTTTTTCGGACACAGCAGAAATAGCCTCACATGCAATTGCTACGCTTTTGAACGTTACTACCTACCTAGTCGGGTTCAGAATCACATAATCTAACGATTTTATACAGTTTCGCCCGTATTGCTATGATACATGGTTTTGGTCGTCATCTCTGGGACTATAAGAGTGACCCTCCCGGGACATGCCCGGACGCCGAATTTAAAAAAAAATATTCTGTCGTCTATGTTCATCAAGGATAATGTAGGATTGTAATGGTGAAACAATTTTTCAAATCGGTCGAGTAGTTTCAGAGCCTATTCAATGCAAATTTTCAAATCCTTCCTGGAATATTAGTACAGATTTAGCGTAGATAATGGATACTATAACGGACTTAATAATAAACAGTTTATACACCTATTTTATTTACTTATCGATGCTTTTGACAATTTCTAATAACTTTTGGATTGGACTTGAGCGAAAACGACAAAACATTCGATAGCTAAAATAGTTTTATTAATTGTCTATGAATTCGCATAACTCTATTTATTTATTTATAGTATATTAATTTGAAAAGTTGATAATACGCGCAAATTCATATCTCAATCTCACGGCGGAAAACTCTTTCGAGGACATACCTTGATTTATGTTCGTGTGAATATTGCGTGTCAACCAACTACTGGACATATTGAGACTTAACATCTTATGTCTCAGGATGGTGCAGTGGAATGCTAAACATTACTTAGTAATTTAAGGTGTTGTTTTGTCTTGCTACGTTTTATTTGTGATCGTATCGCTTACCATCAGCCGAACGACATGATAGTGTTGCCATTCATTGCAATAATAAAACCTAGATTTCTATAAACATGTACCATATCTATATGTATATATCTATCTTTGTTAAAAGAAACGTAAAATGCATTGAAATATCTAATGAAATCTCTAGTTAATGATAGATTATAGAGATCGGGTGTATATGGCGTAACCCTAATCAATCGTGTTTTCGATTGTAAAGGAGGCTCGTGCCCTGCAGTGGGTCGTATATGGGCTGATACAATACAGTACAAAAAAACAGTATTGATTCGTACTCACCGAACTCGTCCTCTCCGAATTCCCACACAACAGTGTCATTGGGCCACTTGGTGTCAGGCCAGGTGTAGGCATTGCGGCCCATCGCATACTCCTGGATCATGCTCTCAATGATGAAGTCATCAAGCACAATATCTCCTTCGTATTTGCCGCTGTTCTCCTCAGGGTTGGCCAGGGGAGACGCTTGGCTGCGCATGAGGTATTGGTCGCCATTGTCTGAAAATATTTAAATAATAAACAAAAATAAAGACAATTGTTTACATATAAGTTTGTTTTTGATGATGTCATTTTTTTATTCTCGATAAGAATAATATTAGCGCACTTTACTCAACGTAAACGCTTGATAAAAAAATAGAGATATTTTGAATATGAATTATATACAAAAATGACGCAGTTTAAAGACAACGTGACGCAATATTTCATAATAATAATTATTTTAGTATTAATTATAATAAAGTTTCTACGTTTCGACCACGATTTTGCCTCTATTGTTCAACTAAATAGTCGTCAAAAAATATATGACTTAGAAATATGGGTAATATATAAGATTATTTATCTGTCCAATCTTGTGTAAACATGTATCTACTTGAAATTACTAATTGCTCACCAGACTTTGTGCCCTCCAAGAAGCTTCTGAAAGCCTGAATCTCTTCCCTGCTGCGGACTATAGCAGGCGTCCCCGCCGCCAATCCCACAAAAGCGAGTACCACAACAAAGCGCAACATCCTGACTCCCACAATGTCGAGCGCGAAACACATTACTTTATATTCAACCAATTATCTAGGAGTCGAGATAGCCTTATCTGTTAATAATTAAGTAGGCACTTGATACTCAATGAATATTATAACATCGTTTAATATTTATCTACAGTTTAGGGATAATTTCAATTAAAATTTATTACATTTCACGATGGCTGGGGATTTCTACCAGATAATATAATTATATAGATAGCCAAATTAATAATAGAACTGACTTATGTTCCCAAGTCAAACATTACTGGCTGTTAAAGTTACGTATTTATATTTGTTAACTACATGTTTTGGTTTATCCCAATTATTTTTGTTTCAAACTCAACTTCCACTCAATTCTCATTATTATAGTCTTCGATCAAATATACACTAGATATACAGTTCCCTGTAAATGTTCTGTTAAAAATGGGCACCTATGCAATGAAACAAAAAAAGTAAACAAAAAGATCACATATTCCAAATATATTAACACAAATTCCACCTTATGCCTGGAGCTTAAAGTAGCTTTTCACATAATATTGTTTAAAGTTCTGCGACGTTTTAGAAGCAACGGTCAGTGCGTGACTGAAGGCGAAAGAGTGCTTAAAGCACTCTTTTTTGGCGCAATTTTCTAAGCGCTCATGTTGTATCTAGTGTATATTTGATCGAAGATTATAGTTTTCAGTTTATTAAACGGACGTGTCTTTTGTGAGGGTGGCTTAATTTCCCAGTGACCGTTTCGAAACAATGTAAGAGGTAATTTCGCTTATCTGATTTGTTTCCCTTCCCTCGTACACATAATTCAGAATAGTTTAAACGATGTTTTATTTTAATAAATAAATTCACCCAAACAAAGACGTCATGAGCCTACAATAAGATGATGAGAGTCTAGTGCATACACTACAAGACACGTTTCATTTTTCCAAAATCCCAGACTCAAAACTATCACAAAAGCCCCGCGGGCTGCAGGTTGAGTATGGCTGAGTTATGTCGTCGTCTAACCAACTGCGCCACGGACGCTGTATACTTAATTCCACCAGTAAAAAAACTGATGGCCTCCGCAATATAACCTTTGCTTTATGGGTAAATTTTGAAAAATATTCAAATTAGTGCTTTTTAAATCCTCTATAAGTACTTTGATCGTGATGGTCTCATCGTGTAACAAAAAACTGAGATGTCATATCTCTTCATTTTGTCTTAATGCATTGTATTTTTGTATCATGATTATTTGTTTTGTAATTAGTATCAAGCAATAAATAGATTTTTATTTATTTTAATTATTTATAGATGAAGCTTTGCCGTTGCATTTGGTTTCGGTGAATGCGTTTTTGGAAGTACTCTATTCCTTTCGGCTTTTGTACTTATGTATCTCTGGCTGTAAAAGTTTTTTGCGAGGTTATTGACCTCTTTAGTTCATTGTTTTGTCACGCGATTTGTTACAGAGGGAAGTGGACATTAATTAGGTATTTTAAACTCCTCTTATTCATTTGACTTTGTGATCGATTTCGGAGTTGAGGGTTAAAGACAAGTCAGATATTCCCGGAGACTCGCCGAGCTTCAATGCTCGGTGTCATTACAGTGCGTGCGACTGTTGATCCTGGCTTACAGGAATTGCAGTGGTGGGTGTGAGGGCGGGTCAGTCTCATTACCGACTTTTCACACGAAATAACCTAAACATTATTTTAGACGCATGTGTGTCAGCGGTTTCATTGCAGCTTGTATCATTCCCCTCTATATCTGGGTTTGAGACCGGCGGAAAATCTCTAGCCGGTAAATATATTATTTAGCTTATACTGCATGTATAATCAACTACATCGTACTAACATAATTACGTGAATTAGAAAATATATTAAGGCAAACTACACCAATAAATACACAAAATGAATTTTGAATATATCTATTTTTTTACAATACTATAAAAATGATACGCCTATTAATATTATGTGAAAACATATTTTAATGAAGAAGGCGGGATCTGCGAACACCAGCAATTTTATCTTTCTTGGACTCTTAATGCTTCTTCTTGAATTAAATGTACAAATGCTAATGTTTTGCTATGCTACGGACGTACTCCACGCGCCAGCACACTCATAATGCCGGTTAACTCGCAGCCAGTCCCATCGTGTTACGTAGTCTTGTTGACCCATCAAATTATCGTGATCCTGAAAGTATTTAAAAATAATTAATTACATTAAAGTTCTTGGAGGCCTGTTGGTAACACGAACCTGGCGCGGCTGCCAAAATGTTCACGGTGGTTGCGGCTTCAAAGCCCAGCACCTCTGATTTTTTGTAATCATGTGTGTACAGTAATTATATAAAAACATATGTAATAATTTAGTATCTGTAAGAATTTAAGTAATAGCAGTGAGCTGTCCGAGTGATTTGGAGAAAATCATAGGCAGGAGTTAAACGAGGTGTGAATGTGTGATTGGAAATAATTTCGGCAAACTGTGGTTTGTACTCGTTTCCCAAATGCCAATACGAGTATGTTCGGAGATATAAGCATGGGGTTTATTGATAAATATCAGACTAATAAATAATTAAATTGCATACTTACATAGATTCCTATAAGAGTAGGCTGAGAATTACGACTGAAAGCAAATGGCCCATAATGCATGTTACTCGCGTAGTCGTAGGGAACGCCCAGATTGCTGACTACTTGTGAGGAATATCCCTCAAAATTGCCCTCAGTACCTAAAACACATTAATTACATGAAATTACAAATAAACAATTCAATCGCAATAAGTGCAAGTTGAAGTGGCAGTGGGCCGGGCACATAGCTCGTAGAACCGATGGCCGTTGGGGCCGAAAGGTTCTCGAGTGGAGGCCACGTACAGGCAAGCGAATTGTCAGACGCCCGCCTACAAGGTGGACGGACGATCTGACTAAGGTCGCAGGAAGTCGCTGGATGCAGGCCGCTTCCAACAGGTCATTGTGAAGATCCTTTGGGGAGGCCTATGTTCAGCAGTGGACTTCCTGTGGCTGATATGATGATGATGAAGATGAAGTACTGGTATGTAGTACCTACTGGTAGTATTAGGTCTCTCATACATGAAAAGCTGCCTGGGTAGGTACCGCCGCAATGTCTATTTCTGCCGAACAACAGTGTTAATGCACTGTTGTGTTTCAGTTTGAAGGATATTGTAGCCAGACTAATTACTGAACATATTGAGACTTACCATCGTGTCTCAGGAAGGCGAGCGCAGTGAAATGCCAAGCATTGCTTAGTAATTTATAGTGATGTTTGGTTTTGCTACTGTTCATGAGCGTTCGCATCGTTAACCATCGGGTGAATGCCAAGGTCGTCTCGTCATTGATTGCAATAAGATATCAAAAAGGCTTTTCAACTGCTGAAAGCGGCAATAACTGATTCCACGCAGTCACTGCTTACTAAATCTACTATATTTTATTGATAATTCATACCAGGCAGTATGTTCTCCCATAGAACCCGCACGTAATCGTCCCTGTTATACGTGGACTGCATATGCCAGAAGCCCAAGACATGAAGCCATTCGTGGATGATAATCGTGTGAAGGAAGCAACCAAATCCAGGTCTATCCTTGGCCAGGTTTAATGTGTGGACGCCGCGGGTTGACCAGTATCCCACGTTTGCATAACAACCGTCTGGATTTCCCTGTGAAAATAAAAATAAACATTAACAGCCAAAATCAATTCATAAATTTTGTACGTATCTATGGATCTGATTCGAAAATAGACCAATAAGGGTAAATATATTAAAGATTTGACTTATATCGATAGGATTATTTTAAGGATTGATCTTATGCGACGATAAGGATCGCTTATTGATTTCCTATTAAAGTTGACATGCATTGTATAATAATATGTTTTCATGTTATACGTCAATTTAAGAATTGAGCAGCGCTATCTTGTATTTAAAACATAATTATCTATAATAGGTCCGATTGGTCTCAAAATCGCTATCTGAGGGATCCTTTGCTACCTGCAACGTTTTGGCCGCCATTTTGAAAAGTGTATCTACACCCGGGCGGATCCACGCCGGACAGCTAACTTAATATATATTCCTAAATAAACACATTTACTTAGCCGGCCAATTTGCATGACAAAAAGAGAACGACAACGCTACAATTACCTCGTCGTCGTCGCCGTTTATTAATTAACTATAACCGCTGAAATAATATTAATTTTGGTGTTTTCACGTAAGCCTCGCATATTTATAGTCAAACCTCGAAGCTCAGGCGCTGCTATACTCCATCGGTTTAGGTACTTAACTAAATGTAAACAAACCATAGAAAAGGTTATTTTACATTGCCATTTCTCATTTCTAAATTAATTGAAGACAAAAAAATGTTTACGTAAATGTAAAACTACATTGCAGTTCAAATTTATTATAACGATTATAATTGGACCGAGTTATGCCAAAATGTACCAACTGCATAAAATTGATTTCGAGAAAATGGTGTTTAAAGTTAGATTTGTTATTACTCATGGTTCAACTATCTGTATGAATTTATTATTATTACCAATTTGTGCCTTTACTAAAGAGCTTGGGTATACATATAAGTAGATTGTGTATAAACTCATTTTGATTTATTTATTTGAAAATATATGCAGTTGGTACGTTTTGGCAAAAATGTATTTTTAAGGTAATCGGACATAAATTAGATATACCAAAATGTACCACATTTATTTTGTTTACAAATTAATTATAAAAGAGCATTTTATTTCAATAAACTATAACACATATTTTATTACAGGAAGAGGATAACATATTTTTTTAAGGAAGAGGATTTTTATTATTCCTATAATGAAAAATGAAACAATAATAATTTTAATCATTTAAGTGATTCAACTGTATTTGGTCCATGTTTTTCGACTCTGATAATTCAACTTAAAATTGCATACACGAACCATAATGGTTTGAGTCATTTATACAAAATATATTTTATTTAAATTTTATTGACTCAGAGTCATTTGGTTTATATTTATATGATCAAGGGTGCACCACTTGTTTTTGGATCATTATAGCAGAATTGTTAGATAGTTTAAACATAGTCCATATGTGTGGCTTGGTTCGTACATACTTTTTTTCCGTCAAATATGAACATAGGATGGGCTGTTTTTGCTGAGTAGTAATATATCGCATTCTGATCAGTTTGGTGTCAGTAACTCATTTTTTGACAATTTGTGGGTTGGTACATTTTGGTATAACTCGGTCCAATAATGAATGTGTGAGCTTGGAAACAATTAAATTATGTAAGATCATAATTAAATTGTCTTAATTAAATTATCTAATTTTACATCATGCAATCTGTCTATAAAAAAGACCCAAACAGTCGGCATCCAAAACATTTTCATAAAAGTTACAAGAAATATTATGCTATAAAATCTAGAAGTACGACTTTACCGTAATGCGACTATTTAAATAAAAGATAAGGCGTTAGGTCGGATAACTAAGCATCATCATATTATGTTATCTAATTATTATTCATTGCGTTAACGTACTTACTGTTTTCGTGAAGTGGTGAAGTGTTTGGAAGTGTTCATTGTTGTTTTTTACTCTTTTTAGTTATTATTTGTTATTAGCTGCTGTTAATTGTTGTTAATACTTGTCACTTGGTTGACTAAGAAAATATTCGTAAATTGGACATTGCAATAAAATATTGAACAACCATGCGTCACCTGTTCTGGTTTGTTTACATTTAGTTAAGTACCTAAACCGATGGAGTATATTTTGACTAGTTTATCCTCAGGTATGTCTTACCGACGACTGACCTTAGTCAAAGTCCAAGCAATTACCAACTGAATAAACAGGCCTTGTAATTTTTATAGGTTTAGCAACAACTTATCGTTTAAATTTTAAATTTAATTTTAATCCTACCGTAATTAAGCTTATAAACTTTAAATACGGTTTCTTTATTGCAATTCTATGTTTTTTTTTTTCTTCCTTACTTCGCTTATTATGCTATTATTAAAAAATACGTTCATATAAAACTAGTTAATTTTGAGAGTAATTTTAAAAAATTTGAATCCATTCTTTCTTCATCTTGTTTTCAAGGAATCGCAAAACAAATGTTGTACATGATGAGTATCTAAGCTAAAGATTATTATATAGTTAAAGTGAATACGAATAGTTTTGCAATAATACTTACAGTTATGCGAACGTAGTTCCTTTCGCCAGCTCTTCGCTGCCGAAATCTTACGCATGTATTTCGCTCGATATCCCGAATGGCAGCCAATACAGCAGCCTGTTGTGATGAGTCTAGGAAGTGTCATAAATTATTATAATTGTAAACAGTAAAGCACTTTTATTATAATTTCAATTTTTATAAATATCTTGTCTATTATGTTATTATAATGGAGAAAATGTAAACAAAACATACCAAATTCTCCTGCAGCAAATTCGTAAACAACGGTGTTCTGAGGCCATTTAGTATCGGGCCAGATATATGCGTTTCTATAGAAATATGCATTAACCATATCCTTAGCTTCTATGGCATCTAGCAGAACATCTCCTTCAAACCTTCCGCTATTCTCCCAGGATTTTGCCCATGGGCTAGCAGCCATTCGTTCTTCAAGTGTTGTCTCATGTTCTGAGAACACAGGAATATATAGAAATTATAAGAACTAATATATAATCAATCGGACAGCTGGAAATAGTATCTAAAATAATCTTAAATTTTTAAAGTCACGAATCTACACTAATATTATAAAGAGGAAAACTTTGTTTGTTTGTTTGTAATGAATAGGCTCAAAAACTACTGGACCAATTTTAAAAATTATGTTACCATTCGAAAGCTACATTATCCACGAGTAACATAGGCTATTATATTTGCCTAAAGGGGTTGAACTGTTGAACGGAAACAGAAAATTTAAATTATTGAAGATATATTTGTGAAATTTATATTTTAGCTCCTTATTACATACGCAAATTAATGGCGTGCAACAATTTTGGAAAAAAAACATCACATGGGGGTGAAATAAGGGAAGAAATATTGAACTTTTTAGTTATTGATCCAATAGGTATCAAAATGGATATCTGAGAAACGCTTTGTGTAAATAATCCAAATTCATAGTCGAAATCGGAAATTTTGACCGCCATTTTGAACTTTTTTGTTATTGATACGATTGGTCTCGAAATTGATAACTGAGCCACCCTTTTTCCGTATAACCTAAATTCGGAGTCAGAATTGAAATTGTTGCAGCCATTTTGAACTTTTTTGTTATTGATCCGATTGACCTCGAAATTGATATCTGAACCACCCTTAGTTCGAATAACCTTAATTTGGACTCCAAAATGGCGGCCACAAATTTGGCCGCCATTTTGAACTTATTTGTTATTGATCCGATGGGTTTCGAAATCGATATATGAAGCAGGCACCCTTAAAGAAATTACGTAGAAATTGAATGGGTACTTGACGGCAATCTTGAACTTTTTTATTCACATTAAACTATTCGTAGTAAACCACAATGTTTTGTCTGTGTATAAATTGCAAAATAAGTATTAAAAAAACTATTCAACGCGAATGTAATCGCAAAAAAAGTTATACTTATTTTATACATAATGCAAGGATTGTCAATATAAACTTCCAATCAAATAATAAGCCGTATTCAAATTTGAGTATTCCTTTTTCGCCCTTTGTAAGCGCATTGTAAGCATATTTTGGTAGCAGATATAATCCGATGTGTATTTTCAATATAAATTTAATCTTTTGATTGCAATAAATGTCGCCGGAGTAGTAAAAGTTTAATAACATACCCGTAGTAAAATGAATAAATTAAAAAATAAATTTCGATTTACATCCTAGAGCGATGGGATGGAATAGAATACGGGTATAAGGTGGATAAAAGGAGACAAAAGAATACAGGACGGGATTGGATAAGCGTTATCGAGAACGGCAATTATGTTGAGTTGAAATAAAATATGGACTGAAATCGTATCTGTACCCGGGCGAAGCCGGGCCCAGCCGCTAGTATTTTATAATTAGAAAGTTTTTTCTTAAAAATTAAATTTAATATTGATAACCTCTGAATTTTTTATTGAAAATTGAGCAAATATAAATCTAAATTCTGTGATTTAATCACAACATTTCTTAACATATTTAATATTATTACCAGCCCTTGTATCGTCTATATACTTTTTGAATAATTCCGTTTCTTGCAGAGACCTCTTAACAGGACTCCTGGCAAATGCTACACAGAAAAATATTAACAAAATGGAGTACATGTTGTTACAACGTTAAACCGACTTTCTAGTGCAATACATTGAAAAATACTTTTATACACTTTCAGCTGTTATTATCAATATAGGACACCGACCTTGAAATACAGGTAACTAATCAAAGGGCAATAAAATATCTCTTACTAGGTCAATGCGACTGTAAATGTTTATGACAGGAAGTCTTTCAATACTTGATTATTTCTTTAACAACAATTGATATTAAGAGCGTTTACACCTTGCGCGCAAAATCAACTATAGGTATTTCTTCGTTCATTTCACGCACACATAAGCGACCAAAGCTGTGTGCGTAGAGCTGCCGCGTCGGCTCGCTATATAGTCAGCTCAACCAACTTTGATCCGTGCGCTTCAAAATTCTAATATTCAATTGAAATGTAACTTATGATTTATATATTGGTAATATAATATCATAAAAATATTTTATTTGCAATATAAGTAGACAAATATTACTGTGCAAGCAATGAACAATACAAATTTAGATACTAATAATATTTTCGTTATTATTACATTGTTAAGTTGTATTCAAATCAGTGTTCAATCAGTAGACACTACGGACGTTTTATTAATTATTTCATGTTCGAACACATGAATAGAGTTAGGGGCCTTACAACCCCTTACAATTACGAAACATATTAAATTTTATATTACAGTACATAACATAATTTAGCCTCGGAATTACATTTGTCGCAATGTATTATATCCTTCGATCAAATATACACTAGATACAACATGAGCACTTAGAAAATGGCACCGAAAAAGGGTGCTTAAATCTCGAGTAAGCACTCTTTCGCCTTCAGTCACGCACCGACCGTTGCTTGTGACAGAGCATAAATTCTCTGCGAAAAAATGCAAAAACTAAACGGTTACAAAGCTTAAAACACATGGGATTTCATATTTTCGGCAATTATAATCCATGTACATGCTTTCTACATTAATAAATATGCGAAATAGAGTACCAATAATTAAATATAAAGGAATTTAGCAAACTGAAATCAACAAACTGTGCATTGCACTTGTCCGTTTCTACTCGCTTAAATAGACAAAGACGGGTAGTGTCATGATTTGGAAAAGAAAATATATGGAATCGTTTTATTATTATAAAGTCGCTAGTACTAAGTAATGTATACTTATTATAAATTAACACCAGAAACATTTATTATATAAGTTTTTTTCGGTGTATAAGCGCATCCTAAAAAAAACAATTACATATTTTCCAAACACAAAAACCTTTACAAAGCCTTTGATTCGATCGAGACTTGGGCTGTGCTACAGTCTCTCCAGCGGTGCCATATCGACTATGGGTACATCGAAGTGTTGAAGTGTATAAACAACAACAACGCCACCATGTCGGTCCGTACAAGATCAGAGTACGAAGGCTATTCCACTACAAAGAGGCGTGAGACAGGGAGATGTCATATCTCCGAAACTGTTCACTGCCGCGCTGGAAAATGCCTTCAAGCTCTTGCAATGGAAAGGATTCGGCATCAACATCAACGGCGAGTATATCACTCACCTTCGATTTGCCGACGATATTGTAGTCTTGGCAGAATCGCTGGAAGACCTTAGCACTATGCTCGAAGACCTTAATCGAGTCTCCCAACAGGTGGCTCTTAAAATGGACATGGATAAAACGAAGATCATGTCGAATATCCATGTTGTGCCCACCCCTATTAGAGTTGGGGGCTCGACTCTCGAAGTTGTAGACGAATATGTCTATTTAGGACAAGTGGTCCGGTTAGGCAGGTCCAACTTCGAGAGAGAGGTCAATCGTCGAATCCAACTCGGTTGGGCAGCGTTCGGGAAACTTCGCGACGTCTTCTCGTCCAAAATACCTTAGTGCCAAAAATCGAAAGTCTTCGATAGTTGTGTGTTACCAGTGATGACATACGGCACCGAGACGTGGCCTCTCACTGTGGGCCTCATTAAAAGGCTCAAAGTCACTCAACGAGCCATGGAGCGGGTTATGCTCGGTATTTCCCTACGAGATCGAATCAGAAATGAGGATATCCGTAGGAGAACCAAGGTTATCGACATAGCCCATAGGATTGGCAAGTTGAAGTGGCAGTGAGCCGGGCACATAGCTCGTAGAACCGATGGCCGTTGGGGCCGAAAGGTTCTTGAGTGGAGGCCACGTACAGGCAAGCGAAATGTCGGACGCCCGCCTACAAGGTGGACGGACGATCTAGCTAAGGTTGCAGGAAGTCGCTGGATGCAGGCCGCTTCCATCAGGCCATTGTGGAGATCCTTGGGGGAGGCCTTTGTTCAATAGTAATCTTCCTGTGAGACATAAGATATTTTTATAACTATTTACACCACCAGAAAACGAAGATCGGGTTGTTTACCCTCTGTGCCCCAAAGCGGGCTCGAGCCGTATCCGATTTTCGGCCGAATATCCGGCCGGCCATAATATATATGATAATATTTTTATTTTCTTCTTGTATTTAGTGATTTCGGATATCTTATACTTCTAAATTGCCATTCGAAGCCTAAATAACGAAACCTGTGTTCAGTAATCCTTATAGTATTCACAAATTATCTATCAATCTATAACCAAAATCCCTAGAATACAACCTTTTCTAAAATTAGTACTAATTATTTTTTATTATTTTTCCTTTAAATTGTTTATTGGTGGCTATTAACTCGTTTGAAAAGTCCTGTTTTTAAGCCAAAAAACGCGCGGAAGGTATAAACTCTCTTAAAATAGATTTATAACGTACAATTAATGCAAAATATCATTACTCTGGTCTTTTTGGACAGAGCAATCACAGCCATAGCGATTAGAAAAGTCATAAAATCATAAATAAAGCCGAATTTAAATGCACTAGAAAGTTGTGATTACGTCTCATAAAAAACATGATAACGATCACTTATTTCACATAACAGTCACATTCATAAGCTTATTATTTAATTTCAATAACGTGTCATAGCAATCATAAAATTCGAGAACCAAATCCAGAGCAATCATAGACTTACTATCGTAATGTTGGAGCGCGGGAACCTGGTACACAGGTATCCTCCTCGGCGGTTAGTCCACTACCGGCATTACCCCGTGGGAAGGGAACAGAATGTCTAAAACGCGTAAATAGGGATGAACGCGATGTTTTACCTCAGCGCAGAGCGATGAGATAAAATGCCCGGTCACGACTTTAAATTCAAATTGTGGCAAAAGTATTCTTAATAAAACTAAAAAGAATTCATTACTATGAAGATTAACTATCTATTATATAATCTAAATAAGTTGTTTCATATAAACCTTCTTATTAAAAAATAAATAATATATTTTTCGTTCAATCGGGAGTTGGGAGTTGAGTTGGTACCCAGAGCGATCAGGATTTTAAGTTTAAGATTTTTTTTTAAATATTTGTTATAAGCTTATTCATAATATTAGCCTTGTATCACGTAAATTAGACACCGAACTGTATAAAAAATATATTTTGAAACCGTTTTTCGATTTTAAAATGAGTTTATTCATACCGACACGAAAAATATTGCCTCTGGAGATCGACCCCTGTCCTCAGGTATGACTTGTCCGACTGGCCTTAGTCAAAGTCCAAACAAATAAAATATTCGGCCTCTGACTAAAGAACTTTCGTTAAGAGAAACTAAATCTTGGCTCGACCAGTCGACGTTTGACTATGACAGATTTAATAAAAAGCTTATTGAAATCGGAAATAAACTAGCCTAACTATTGTTTCATTTCGGCCGGATATTCCGATTCTCAGTTTACCTATTTGTTTAAATATGTTACAAGGACAGTCGAAGTTTGACCGAGTTTCCCAGTCGCTTCTAGGATCGACTAGGCAAAGCCTGAAACAGATTATTTTATTTTTCACTCCTGGGTTTGACTAAAAACTCTTTAATCAAATGCCGACATTAGAATTTATTTCGTGGTTTGCCTGAAGGATTTCGTCAAACCTAGGATAGTCTTTCCGGGAAGAGACTACACATCGACCTTTGACTAAAACACATAAGCCAATAGCTTTTGAATTAAATTAAATTTGTGCAAATGTTTTATGGTTGACACTTTGCGCAAAATACGTCATTTGAATAATACTAAATCGGTAAATAGCGAATGCGTATATCGGTCTTCAATATTACTATTTATTAGCAGGCGATGACTGCCTCGGTGGCGTAGTTGTACTACGATACGGATACAAAGCTGAGTTCTCGGGTTCGAATCCCGGGTTGGGCAAAGTGATATTGGATTTTTCTATTCATTATCAGCCCAGAGTCAGGAATTTGTGCCCGATATGGCGATAGGCTCGCCACCTAGTACCGGAGACGTATGCTGAAAAGGCACAAAAAATTGTAACGAGTTGGCTCTCTGCAAACCTTCTTACACTCAATCTTGCAAAAACAGTCTATATGCCTTTTACGTTAAAATATTCCGCAACAAATGCTCTCAACTCCCATACAATTAAAGCCCATGCCTATGATTGTCTAGTAAATTCATCTAGTGCACCGTGCAACTGCCCATAATTGTCAAAGTCAACTACAGTTAGATACCTTGGGGTCCACATCGATACCACATTGAGCTGGAAGCCACATTTACAAAAGTTAACTTCACGAGTACGCAAGCCCTTGCCCATCTTTCGGAAACTGAGAAACTCTGCAGATTTTAGTTTACTAAAATATGTTTACTGTGCTCTATGCCAGAGTTTGCTTAGGTACATATTGCATAACAGTATGGGGTGGCGCTTCCAAAACGAATCTTCGATCACTAGAACGATCACAAAGAGCGGTTCTAAAAGTTATGAGCTCTAAGCCGTTTAGATACCCTACCTCAGACCTGTACAATGATTGTAAAGTCCTGACGGTTCGACAGCTCTTTATCTTACACACTTTCCTCAGAAAACATGCCACACTTATATTTAAAGTAGATTGTAAGAAAACGCACCGCTCATATAAAGTGTGTACTACTGATAAGTCAAATACCGCCACTGCCCAGCGACATTACCACATTATAAGGAGCTATCTCTATAACAAAATCAATAGGATATGTAATATATTTCCGCTTACTAGAAAACCCTGCAAAATGAAAGTACAACAATGGCTACAGTTCTTGAATTACGATGAGACAGAAGACATAATCAAATTATCTATTATTTGAACACATGCTGATATTAGCTATATTTTTGCCAATTTTTGTAATTTTTTGTTTTGTATACCATTAGTTTTATTATTAATATTTTATTCCTTAATTTTCAATGTTGTAAAATAGCATAGATCACATTCATTCCGACTATAACGTAACTCCCTTTGAAACATGTTGTAAAGCGCTAACATCCAAAACTCAATTTAACTCTTACCTTGGATGTTAGAGTGTAATTTTTATCCTATCCGTTGTTATATTGTATTACATATAAGCGATTCATAAAATGGATAATGTACAAACTTACTTGAAAATAAAGATATTATTATTATTATTAACCTATCACATCGTGGGACGGAACATACAAGGTGAAATGTGGGTGCCCTGGCACCTCTGCCTACCCCTTCTGGGAAAAAGGCGTGAGTTTATGTATCTATGTAGCAGGCGATAAATTAACACGCATTTTAGTACGAGTATTTTCATTACTCATTGATTGTGTTAACTGTTTATATTTCATTTTAATCCGGTGAAACCAACTAAATAAACAGACCTTGTAATTTTTAAAGGAATTAACTACAGTCGCTACAACTTGTCATTTAAGGTTTGAATTTTATATTAATCCTACCGTAATTAAGCTGCCACGAATTAAAAAAGTTTGTAGTGGAATTTTATTAAAATTCATTTTCTTACTTATGTCGCATATATATACAAATTGCGTAAATAAAAAAAATGGCATCATATAAAGCTAGTTAATCTTGAAATAATTTTCCAAAATCTTAATAAAGCCTCTATTATTTATTCTTTTAAAGGAATCGCAAAAGTAAACAATTCGCTAAGATAGATTTTTGTATAGTTAGTAGTGAATATTAATATTTTTGAATTAATAAAACTTACTGTTATACGAACGTAGTTCCTTTCCCCAGCTCTTCGCTGCCGAAATCTTACGCATGTATTTCGTTCAACATTCCTAGCCTGTTGTGATGAGTCTAGAAAATGTCATAAATTTATGATTGTTATAAACAATAAAGTATTGCTCTTTATTTCATAATTTCCATTTTTGGAATGATAAGTTTATTGTGTTAATTGTTATTATGGAGAAAATGTAAACAAAACATACCAAATTCTCCTGCAGCAAATTCGTAAACAAGGGTGTTCTGAGGCCATTTTGTATTGGCCCAGATATATGCCTTTCTAGAGGAATATGCATTAACCATATCCTTAGCTTCTATGGTATTTAGCAGAACATCTCCTTCAAACCTTCCGCTATTCTCCCAGGATTTTGCCCATGGGCTAGCAGCCATTCGTTCTTCAAGTATTGTCTCATGTTCTGAGAACACAGGAATGTATAGAAATTATAAGAACTAATATATTATAATCAATCGGACAGCTGAGAATAGTATCTAAAATAATATATTTTTTTTAAATTCACTAATATTTTATAATCAGAAAGATTTCTCAAAAATTAAATTTAACATTGTTAACCTCAGATTTTTTTATTGATTTAAATGTTTTACCCGAAATCCAAATTTAAATCCGAATCTAAATTCTGTAGTTTAATCACAACATTTCTTAACATATTTAATATACCAGCCCTTGTATCGTCTATATTATGTCAACGTAAAATTGTAAATAACGTTAGGTTGTAATCTATCTCGCGAGATTGTGAACTGTCGAAAGATTGTGAATCGTAACATACTGTTTACAATTTAACGTAATATTATTCGTCAGATTATAATCTATCGAAGCGAAACTGTTAAATCACAATCTTATAATTGTCAAATTGTCAATTGTCCGAAGGCTTTCCCTGATTGGTCAGCTTTACAGTAGACCGTTATGTGTCCATAGAGTTAGGAATAAAACACAGGTATCAGTCAAATAACCCTTAAAACACTTGTTGTCAATACAAATTAGCTTCTGCATCGTCTCCGGCGCTACGGGAAGTTCAGCCCCTTCGCCCTTGCGTAACAAAAGATAGGCACCCATGCTCACCTCCGCAGCTTCGGCTTGTTGGTCGCCTCCGGCGACCAGCCTCAGCCGCTACGGCTCGCACGGTTGCCTATCCTTCGTTACAGTGGGTGGGGGCTGCTCTCCCTCCGCGCCTCCGGCTTTTTATATACACTCTAGGGTCGGTAGCCAAAAGACTACGTGAAGTCGGGGTGTTCTGAGTCGGTTTTGGGGCACAGTCGACCTAACTGATCCATAAAGTGGGTACACTAATTTTCTTCTGAAGATAATGTTTCGGACGTTAAAAAAACCACTAAACATAAGCAGATCAATTCAAGCTTTCTAATTTATGGATCTATCGCAGATGCGATAATAATAGTTTATTTGACTGACACCTGTGTTTTATTCCTAACTCTATGGACACATAACGGTCTACTATAAGGCCGACCAATCAGGGAAAGCCTTCGGACAATTGACAATTTGACAATTGTAAGATTGTAATTTAACAGTTTCGCTTCGATAGATTATAATCTTACGAATAATAATACGTTAAATTGTAAGCAGTATGTTACGATTCACAATCTTTCGACAGTTCACAATTCTTGAATAATTCCGTTTCTTGCAGAGACCTCTTAACAGGACTCCTGACAAATGTTACACTGAAAAATATCAACAAAATGGAGTACATGGTGTTATAACGTTAAACCGACTTTCTAGTGCAATACATTGAAAAATACTTTTATATACTTCTAGCTGTTATCATCAATATAGGACACCGACCTGGAAATACAGGTAACTAATCAAAGGGCCATAAAATATCTCTCACTAGGTCAATGCTACGAAACGATAAAATGTTTCATGAAGTCGGGGCGACTGTTAATGTTTATGACAGGTAGTCTTTCAATACTATCATTAATACTGTAGCAACAATTGATATTAAGGGGAATATTGTGGAACATTTTCTTTTGCTAATTATTTAGAAACAATAAGTGCAGGAAAATAGTGTTCTAAACGATCGTTTATTTATTGCAATGAATGGCGAGACGAGCATGCCGTTCACCTGCATACGACTGCTCATGAACAGTGCCAAAACCAAACACCTTGAATTATAAAGCAATACTTGGCATTCCACTACGCTCGCCATCCTGAGATATAAGATGTTAGGAGATGACGAGATCCTGAGATACGAGACATAAGGTCTCAATATGTGTAGTAGTTACTCTGGCTACAATGTCCTTCACACCGAAGTACAACAGTGCATCTACACTTCTGTTTGGCGGGAGAAATAGACATAGCGATGGTTCGCTATGTCTATTTCTCCCGCCAAAGAACATTAAAACCAAAAACATTAAATGTACGATGGATCATGAATGTAATATACCGATGGTAGGTCTCTAGGTAGATTGGTATCTACCCAGGCGGCCTCTCACATATGAGAGATCTACCATTGGTATATTACATTCATGATCCATCGTACATTTAATATGAAAGGCAATAATCAATGCTGCCAATGAATACGACTGAGTATGACCAGTCCGATTATGCAATGAGTACAACCTCAATGTTCCCGGAGGCTCCATTGGTCGTGTGTGTGTTGCGTTGCCGCTGCACACCATGTGAATTGTGAACTCTATGGGTAATTGTATGTAAAACAACTCAACGCTGACGCAACGAGCCGTTTGGACTCAGCCTTAGGATCAGCATATCATACGACATTTTAAAGTTTTTTTTTTTTGTGTGCAAGCACTTTTATGAAAATTATGTAAAGTAGGTGCTTATAAGAGGTATCAATCATCATTTTTCATAAACCAAATGTGTATTTCTGTAACTGTGTTATCACATACATTGTGAAACCAGACTTTGCCATACTCTCTAGAATTACTCCTATGCCATAATCCCTGGAATAATATCCTTATTTACAAACTATAATGTGTGCTGTGCAGCTTTATTACCGCCAAATATACTTGTGTAACTTAGCCTCAAATTTCTATACTTTGTAATCGTTGCCATTTATCAGTTTTCGGACTGAAGAAAACTGCTTTTTGCATGTACTTTGTATGTACTGGACAGCCTCCATGGTGCTGGTTGTTAGACCGTTAGACGCAGCCTGTGAAACGAGGACGCGGGTTCGATCCCCGCACGCACGCATCGGTATGGGTGTTTGTGAGACCAAAAAGTCACTCGTAGTTCCTGATACCCACGACACAAGACTTAGTTTGGGGTCAGGACTATGTGTGTGACTGTAGGGTGTTATTTATTTACATTCCTGTCATTATAGTTCTGTCAATATGTAAGGAATAATTAATTGCCCTCCGAATAAAGACCTACCCTTATTTAACATAATGAATCGTTAGGGGGACATGTCAAGAGGTCACAGAAAAATTAAAAAGGTCGCGCTGTTTGCTAATTTTGAGAAATTCAAAAATGAAAAAAAAAATTGAAATGCTTTTTTCTTGAGAACTATTGGTTTTAGGAAAAAGTTTTTTTAAATATAAAATGTAGAGGGCATTGCGAACTACATTTTTTGTCATTGAAGTGACGTCATCCGACTTGAAATAATGTGATGCAAAACATAGATAAATTCACCTAAGTTCAAATTTTTGCTGAACAAAAGTTCAAATTTTTTGATAAAATAATAAAACAGTTAATGCTATTTCATTTGAAATAAAAAAATATAGAAACTGAATGGCATGAGTACTGTGCGACGGCACGGTACATAATGTACAATTTGTACACTTCGACAAGTTCCAGCTTGAAAACGGTAAGTTTTATAAAAAAATTGTTTCAATAAAAGTTGTAGCGAAAATAGCGTTGGAACACTTTTTTGATCCATTAGCGCCCTCTACTTTTCGTATTTCAAGTCGGATGACGTCACTCCAATGACAAAAAATGTAGTTCGCAATGCCCTCTACATTTTTATACAAAAATTTTTTTCCTAAAACCAATAGTTTCCAAGAAAGAAAACGGTTAGAATTTTTTTAATTCATTTTTTGAATTTCTCAAAATCAGCAAACAGCGCGACCTTTTTAATTTTTTTGTGACCTCTTGACATGTCCTCCTAACGATTCATTATGTTTAATAAGGGTAGGTCTTTATTCGGAGGACAATTTACATATTGACTGAACTATTAGTTGAATTACACTAAGGTCAGGCTCTCAATTATGTGTCGCCATTAAGGGGGGTATTTGCCAATACTCGCCACGCTTGGCAGGCGGGTTGGCGAGCGCAGTAGGGGACTGGCGTTAATGACGCTGCTGCCCGCCATTAACCGGGGAAAGGAAATAGGATTTGTGGGTAGAGGATGTTATAGGAAAGGAGAGTATGGCCTAAGGGAGTGGATACTGCAGTCACGGACGGGAAGTTAAGGTGACTGCAGTAGCTCGGGGGCCGAGGTCGCGCACTCGTAGCACCTATACTAGGGCAGGCCATGACCACTAGATAGGAGCATCCCTGACCATCTAGCGTTCGGGAAACTACGCGACGTCTTCTCGTCCAAAATACCTCAGTGCCTTAAATCGAAAGTCTTCGATAGTTGTGTATTGCCAGTGATGACTTACGGCACCGAGACGTGGCCTCTCACTATGGGCCTTATTAGGAAGCTCAAAGTCACTCAACGAGCTATGGAGAGGGCTATGCTCGGGGTTTCCCTACGAGATCGAATCAGAAATGAGGAGATCCGTAGGAGAACTAAAATAACCGACATAGCCCACCGGATTAGCAAGTTGAAGTGGCAATGAGCAGGGCACATAGCGCGGAGATCTGATGACCGATGGGGTCGGAAAGTGCTCGAATGGAGGCCACGTAGTGGAAAGCGCAGCGTAGGACGTCCACCCACAAGATGGTCCGACGACCTGGTAAAGGTCGCGGGACGTCGCTGGATGCAGGCTGCCTCCAACAGGTCTCTGTGGAACTCATTGGGGGAGGCCTATGTTCAGCAGTGGACTTCCTTTGGCTGATGGATGGATGGATGGAAGGTCAGGCTGGGCAGCAAGAATATTATTGGGATTATGTATCAAGATTTTTATCTTTCCGGCTTACTTTAAATATAATTGACGTGTTGTCAGCGAATAAGACGATGTCTGACCACTTCTGTACCATATAAGGAAGATTATTTATATAGACTAAGAACAAAAAGTTACCCAAAATGGAACCCTGAGAAACCCCAATTTTAACTTTTAATCCTTTCGAAGTGATCCCTTCCAGAGAAACACTTTCTTTCCGACCCGACAAATAAGACATTTCAAGATCAAGCGACGAACCACCGATGCCGTAGCAACATAGTTTCAAGTATGTTGTAAGCAACATAGTTTCAAGTATAAGTGTTATTGCAAAAGCGAGTACCGGACATTAATTAATTTATTTAAGGTAATGAATACATTTTTTTTAATTTGAAAAAAATATGATGTGTTCTGAACACTATAATTAATTTATTCCCGTTGGAAATTTTACTAAAAGTTAATTTTTCAACAAGTTAAACAATTGTTAACTAACGAAATTTTCTCGAACTACCGTCTTAATTGTAAGTGAAAAAAAATGTTTAAATAATGGTCGCAAAAAAAATTCGCTTCGTAGAGCCTTTCTTACATACATACTTAACAAGATCGTGCCATAAAAGTTAAAAAAATATTTATACTTAACAACTTTTAACTTAACAATTTTTTTAACTTAAACAAAAACTAAAAAATCCAAGTAATGTTGTTAAAAAATATTATTTTTCTAAATTAATTTCTTTTATGGTACGATCTTGTTAAGTATGTATGTAAGAAAGGCTCTACGAAGCGAAATTTTTTACGACCATTATTTAAACATTTTTTTTCACTTACAATTAAGACGGTAGTTCGAGAAAATTTCGTTAGTTAACAATAGTTTAACTTGTTGAAAAATTAACTTTAAGTAAAATTTCCAACGGGAATAAATTAATTATAGTGTTCAGAATACACCATAATTTTTTCAAATTTAAAAAAAATATTCAATAGCTTAAATAAATAAATTAATGTCCGGTACTCGCTTTTGACGCCACGCGCGCATCCTAAAAATGTCACGCGCAGACCTATTTTCAGCGTTAAATTAAAATTATAAATAATAGAGATAGAGTTCCGGGAGTTAGGAGTTTTTTATTGGAAATTCTTCCTCTTTCAGAATCTTTTTTTGATTTTTTTTTTAAATATTAATAGTTTATTAAATATTGGCAAAAAACGAAATGCCATTTTTTTTTCATCTTTAATTGTTTACAACTTTTGCAATTTTTTATGTGCTAATACACGCTTTTGGCACATGTTTCTAGACGTCATTCCGGATCCAATGAGCTATTGCACATAATTTTAAGAGCAGTATCTCTATTTTGTACCATTTTCAACTTGTCGACTAGACTAATAGACTGTTGGGTGTATTTATTATTTTAAATTTCCTTGACACTACCTGAAATTATTTATCCAAGGAAATAATCTTTAACCAGTTTATTTACATAAGTGTGGAGACGTGTATTGTGTAGCATTTCTACCCTCCAAAAGAAAAAGAATAATGAGCATGCGATCGCTTGAGAAAACGCGGCGATAATAAAACTTCCTTATAAATCAAAATTGTATTTATTTTTTTGCTCTATATATAAAAAATCTTTTCATAATTCTAGAAAGTAAAGATGAATACCATATCACTATAATACTTATGTATAAAATAATAACAAATACGTAAAAAGTACAAAAATCGTGGACGTCATACCATTCTTACTTTCCTTTTAATTTTTAATATAAAAATTATCAGGACTTCTCAACCACGCCGTCTCCTTTGCACACCCGCGGCTGTTTTGCTTCATATAAAAATATTGTCTTACATCAAATATCTTATTCTATCAGTTCAGTAGTCTACGCTATCGGATATATAGCTAAGTTTAATACAATGTTATTGGCAATTTATACGCGAAATATAATCACATACGAAAAATCTCAATGACAAACTTATACATATTGCGTGGCACATCGTTTTATAAACATTCATATAGTTAACTTAAATGAGCTCCGATATTAAAACTAAATATGAAGTACTTGTGCCTGTGATACAAAGAAGTGGTCCGCAGATCAACACACAAACGCATTGATATCCCATAAAAAAATAAACCAAAACAATGAGTAATCGAATATTTGTGCGATATATTCATTGTCCTGATCGATATAATATGTTACTAAAATTTAGTTTTATTCTAACTCAAACAACATTAATATGGTATACTGCCTTGTAAAGCTAATAAAGAAATATATTGTAATTATTGAAAATTGGGGATGCAAAATTTTATTTTTACAAACAATTTTGCAGTATCAAAAATAGCTAGATTCATCTGAATTGATATCAACGTATCAGTGAAAAAATATAATAATTTATTCATATGATACATATATTATATTCTTGTAATATTCGGAATTGCTTTTTCGTATGTTCTTAAATACCTCAATTGTATAACTACGTAGAATCAAAATTGGCAATTCTTAGGAATTGAAAACTCACGAAAGGACTTACAAAAGCGGAAAGCCCTATAGATATTCTTAAGTTGTACTCTGTGTGGAAATTACTAGCAAAATTAATCTAATTTGAACAAATGTTTCGAAAAACCGACACGTATTGAAATATATTTTATACACAATATACATTTAAAAGATTGCCGTCAATCGAACAACAGAAAACAATGCGTGTGCGTGTGGTCACATTCCACTTGAAGCTGTAATTTAAACATACCGAGCTCATTCTAGAAAACATCATAAGCGCCAAATATTAAAAACATGATCTTGATAGTAACCTATCAACCAGACAAGTTCGTACCTAATCATGCCACTCAGAAGTTATATTTCGAGTGAACACATTTAATTTTGAAGTCATCATCAGAAAAATATCAATATTTTCAAGAACTAAGTAAACTTTTTTAAAATAAGAATTGCCTTTATGATGTTTCTTCTGAAATGGTTCGATATTTACCTTTCTTTATTAACGGTACTAGTGAGCAATATAATAAAAATATGTTTTTCGTATTTCTTTCAGAACTTAACATTAATTTTATAAGGCGTTCTACAATATCTACAAATAACTTATGCAACCATTTCACCTGTGGCCGACACCTTTTTTATTGAATCAAGCTGTCTTCGCTTATCAACATTATAAGGCAGTTCATTAGAATACTCTAAATTATTCTAAAACTAAAATTTTCTTAAATGAGAATATTTTTCTTGATTATAAAAATAATAAGTATTGCAACAAAGATACAATTTGCTCATAGCAATTTCTTAACAACGGCAGTGAATTACTGGTTCCCATAGCTGATACACAGCTTACATATACGACAAAATAAATTGTGCACAACGTAGCATAAAGAACAATAATATCTCAAAATAGAATTAAGTATTCAAAAATATCGACACTTTATGCTAAGTATTGCACTGTTGCCTTCACATAAAATAATAATGGAAATGTTGATAAAAAAACAAATACACGGCTCTAGCTAATTAAATATTATGAAATAAATAAAAATACATACATAAACTCACGCCTTGTTCCCAGAAGGGGTAGGCAGAGGTGCCAGAGCACCCACATTTCGCCTTTTATGTTCCGTCCCACAATGTGATAGGTGGCGAGCCTATCGCCATATCGGGCACAAATTCCTGACTCTGGGCTGATACTAAATAGAAAAATCCAATATCACTTTGCCCAACCCGGGATTCGAACCAGAGATCTCAGCTTTGTAACCGTATCGTAGTGCAACTACGCCACCGAAAATATATTGCAATAAATCCAATCCGTGTAGAGACATAATACATTTCAGATAAATCAATTTTAAGAAGAGTTCGATCCAGTGAATTGTTCTTTATCAACACAAAATAAATGAATCAATGAATGAAAAAGTGATTTACAAAACGCACAAAAAGTTTTTTATAAAAACCGTTTAAGACAAAAACTATCCGAAGGTTTCACCCTCTACTACATCTAATTATACTAAGCTGCACAAATATTAACAACATATACATTACAATATTAAGTAACTTACACAAAATGGCAATGATTACAAATGTGGCCCACGTAGAAAAAATCCTAATATTTATAATAAATAATATTAAATTTTATAAAATAATGATCGATTCTTTATTAAAAATATATCAATCGATACTTATTTGAATAATCGATCATAAGAATCAAAGGCAATTATAGAAATATCTACGTACGAGTTATATACACACATATTTTAGATACACGGCACGTAATCAAGACCCAAAGCAAAAGTTGTTTGAATTTTATTGTGATGTTTCAATGTAATTTATTCATTACAAATAAAATAATAAGTTATATTCACTGCTGAGTTTATATGCCACGTACTCAGTACTGAATAAAAAATATATTGTGTTTTTTTCATCATAAAATGAACATATTTGTTAGATTATGTAAATCAAATATTCGTTTTCAATATAACTATATTCATCGCCGCTGTAATTTTAGATAATTAAACAAAATAAGAATAAAATTAACTAATGTTTCGGAACTTGACTTTTTAGATACTGAAAGTAAAATTCTTCTCTATTTCTCGTATTAAAAATACTTTAACTGCGTAGTTAACAATATACGTATTTAATTCATTAACTGTTCCCTTGGCCTGGTGAACAAGTTATCAGTGCGATTTGAATGCATTTGGCAGTAAAAAATGTAAAATAAGCGAAAAGGCTAAGATTTATAGCTAGATCCATTTTAAACATTTGTTATGCATTATGTAATTGGCACTGTTTGTAGGAATTTTTGTTACGGCATTAGACTCGACATTCTATTTTATTATTGATTTTTTTAACTAAAATAATATTAGTCTGTTATTACCAAGAGAGGTAATAAGAACAGATTTTTGGAAAAATAGGTATAAGGCCAAAGCAAATAATTATTTTATAGACATATTACAAATTCTTAAGATGATTTTTATGTCATATTGAGCATTTTTATGATGAATATTTCAGTTCATAATTGAATGAACGACTGAAGTATGAATGGAACTTAACCGTACAGCATTCTGAAACTAAATAGTTACCCTAAAAATATATTTCATTAATTGAAATTAAATTGTTAGGTACTATCAAATGTCACATGAACAAAAGTCAGCATTATTACATTCTCTCCGCCATGTAATTCGGTTTTGATTTTACTAGTGATAATAGAAACGTATCATTTGGATATCGGTTTACATTTCTCGACGCCCCTTAAATTTTTGTATTGCTGCCGTAATTGTTTTACTATTTATATCCAAAGCGTTTTTGATTAATAGACGTCAGAAAAACCACATTGTCTGTACAAGATCTGAATCAAATCGATTTTTATCGACAGCACAGACTTTTCATGTTTTATTATTTTCTTCAAACAATATTGATCCAAATAAGACTGGCTAGTCACTTGTTCAATACTTTCAAGTAGTGTATATTACTGAATGTTCAGTGAGACTAGTGGTCGCCTCTCAGTAGTTCCATGAGGAGATTGAAGCTTGGTCCGTCTCCGTCCTTGCTCTTGTTCGCAGGGTTCAGCATTTCCTTGCCTACTTGCATGAAAAACTGTAAAAGAAATAAATGTATTTTTGTGGGAATTTTCATTGGGTCATGTATAAAGAGGTCAGAACAAACGAGCATTTGTGTTAAAGTTCTTGTTGAGGTGAATAGTTTACGTTTTTCGTGTTCGTAGGTACAAGTGCGCGCTCGTGCGTGCGTGCGTGCGTCCGTGCGTGCGCATACATGCATGTGCGATGTATATGCATGCATGTGGGAATCTTATATTAGAGTTTGTTCTTTTTTGTAAATTATAGCATTTTAAATTAATTTATTGTATGTATTTATTAATCTTAAGTTGTAGTCTCTAGTTAATTTGTATCTGTTTTTATGTCTCTTCTACTGTTCTATTCGTGTAATCAACACGTTATAATTTTATGCATACCCATTAAATACGTTATGCTGTGAAATGTGTCATTTTTTTAAAAGTATACAATTATTGAAAAGAGGGTTTGGAGGCACCTTTTAATTTTGAAATTTTGGCAGAAGACACCAAAACATCCGTAACTTAAAACACACCAAGTGAAACCTCATAGTTATACAAACACAACAGTAAACATCAAAATCACAATAAAGTATTACAAGAAGTAGTAAAAGTCTAAGTTATAATGTAGTTGGTGTGCTTATTAAATAAATAAAATAAAAGGAAATATGTGTGTGGGCATGCGTATATATGCATACATGTGTGTGCGTGCGTATACATGCATGTATGTATACGCGTGCGTGCGTATGTGTGTGCGTGCGTATATATGCATGTATGTGTATGCGTGCGTGCGTATATAAGCAAGCATGTGTGCGTGCGCGTGCGTACCTGGCACGTGCGCTGCAGCTCGGGTATGCGCAGCAGCAGCTCGCCGAACTTGGCGGGTGTGGCGGGCGAGTGCGCCGCGGTGTACGCCTGCAGCGCCGCCAGAGCCTTCTCCTGCGACGCGCGCACCTTCTCCGACTCGCGTAGCTCCGGCGCGTCTGCACAAAACAACACATCACATTTCTTACTACCTTATTACTAAATTGATGAGACGATTTAAATGTATATTTCAAACTTTGTATACCGAGCTACACCTCATTCTTAACTTACATTCTTATTACACTCATGACACGATTGAAATGGGTATATTAATATTTGTTAAAATAGGATTGTAATGTGTATACCGAGCTGAAAAAAGATGTGTAAGTCACGAAAATGTTTTTTCGAGAATCGAACCCACACCTTCCTAACCCAACTTCTTTTTTGCCACCCAGTGGTCGAATTAGAGAAAATAACACTTACATTGAAATGAGACACGTCTGTACATAGAATCACCGATTAAACAGACTTTTCTTAATATTTTAATATGACGCATATTATTAGGTTATTGTGTTCGATTTGCAAAGGTCATATGAATATACCTGAAGTAAGCAGTACGATGACCTTCAACGCGACGTACTCGTAGCGGTCCACTCGCAGTCTTCTCAAATGGTCCGTGAAGCTCAACATGCGCTCTATACACGGCGTCAATCCCAATCTACAAACAGATTTAATGTTTGGTATTATTTAGACCTATTTCTAAAAATAAAAAGTGGTGGGAAATTTATCGTATTGTCGATTGTAGAGTAGGCCCGTGCCCTGCAGTGGGACGTATATGGGCTGATGATGATGATGATGATGATGAAAATGCAAAATAAATTACATATGGAGAAAAAGTGAATGGCTATATAAATAGAGTAATAAGACATGTATAAATTTATTATTATTTATATAATTTATATGTTCAATACTTAATATTTGTGGGAACTACAAATACACGTATTTATTTCGGATCTGGGTGTTTTTGAATTCGAAGTTTCTCGTAGTTTCTGATACCGACTTGATCTTAGCGTGGGGTCAGGACTCTGTATGTGACTGTTGGATGTATTCTTATGAGAGTACATACTTGGCACTTTGATGTAGCGTGATGCCCCGGCCGCCGCCCACCCTCACTTCCCCGGGCGTGCTCACCCCCCGGTAGCAACACGACAGCACCAGCAGCTCGCACCAGCTATTGATCAGCAGGCAGATCTGGTCGTCGATCTAAAACAATATATTTAAATTATATTTATTGAAAATCTTTGTTGTTCTATTTTGTTCGATAGCGTTGATGTGCAGAATGCAACGGCTCATGTTTGTTAACTTCGAAAGTCTAAAATGGCGGCCATAACACAGCATATGCACTTCTGAGGATTAATGTCAATAAAAAATATAAATACGAAACAGCCTTATCACACTTTAAAAGAATAAGCTGTTTTATTTTTGGCTCCTTGTGTCTCGACATATCAGAACAGAACAATACACAACAGAATACTTCTACTCGTAATGGCAGACCATCGATGTAACGAAACTAATGATATTACAAATGCTATAAAATTTCTTTCTGCTGTAAATTTGAGTGTGGTCATATAAAATAAAATATAAAACATAAAAGCATGATTAGATTTGGAGTTTCGAGTGTGGGCTTTTTCTCGAAAACTCCTTTAGTCACGTATATAAGTTCCCGAGTTATATACAGGAGATAAAATATGGGATGTGCTAAAATTCAGAATGCCGATCGCCTAATTTTGTGCGGTCTTGTGATGGATGAGGTGACATAGATAACGAGAAGAAACAGCAATCAAAACCTTTATATACCATGATTTTAACGTAAGCTTATTGGACCATTCTACCAGTGTTGCCACCGAAAATAAATGTAATTCTACCGCCACCAATGTGTCTCAATATTCTTAAAGAGCGCCAAATTCTTGCAACATGTTACGATATTATAGAGACTGTGATCGATTATGTTACACATTCACGGGAATATTTGAATAGTGTTGTCAATACCAATAAAATTAACTGTATAAAAATTCCTACGTAGCTATAACTATTATAGTCACAACATTTTAGAACAGTGTTACCAACTCAATTAAGTTTTATTCTACCAGTAACTAAACCTACGTAAACTCACGGTTACATTCTTTAACAATGTTGCCAACTGAAATACAATATATACTATTTCTATCATAAATAGATAGAAAATATCGATATAAACGTGAATTAATGCATACAATGTAGCTCGTAAGTAAAATATTATACTACCAGCAAATGGACTATAATAGTACAGGTTCCCTAGAACAATTTTCATAATGTATTACTAACAAGCTGATTTTTCGTGAGTAGCTCCCTTTCGACTAGACGCCCTACTTTTGCCTTACAGTAACGTTGGTAAATGGTAGCTTAGTAGGGTAGCAAGGATAAAATATGTCTATGTGACGAATTTTTAAAATTTATTAGTAACTGAATTTTTCTTTGTTAATTATCGAGATAATTATCTAAATAACGTGAAAAATATTTGTCCTACAAAATATAAGGTTTTGTTAGGGAGTCCCCCCTCTCCAACATTCATAAACAAGGTCATGGAAAATAATTACTAACCAGCTGATTCTTTTTTATTGGTTAGCTAACATTTGTATAGTTTACTACCCACAATGTCCTACAATACGTGGTACATTGCGTGGTATGTCATCTTGGTCCTACGCTCAAAAGTTGTCAATACCGCAGGACTTTTTTAAAATTAGTAACTGTAGGACAAATATATCACATGATATGTTAATATATTTTTCATCCAAATAAAACAATGTCCTACAAAAATAAAGGTATGTTATATTATTCCTACAAAATTTGTAATTTTTGAGTATACAAAATAAAATAGTATTCGTATACAACGACTTCGCTTATAATGACTAACCGGTTTTAACGACGATAATGTTTACTCAAGTTAGGTTTCATAGTACCATAACTGAGAAAATATCACCGTTTAGTGCGATTCCGGTTTAAGCGACCAACTGCTTATAGCGACCAATAATTATAATAATACGTCCGGTTCCATGACCTTGTTTATGATACATGTTGGAGGGGGGACTCCCTAACAAAACCTTATATTTTGTAGGACAAATATTTTTTCACGTTATTTAGGTAATTATCTCGATAATTAACAAAGAAAAATTCGGTTACTAATAAATTTTAAAAATTCGTCAAATCGACATGTTTTATCCTTGCTACCCTAGTAAGCTACCATTTACCAACGTTACTGTAAGGCAAAAGTTGGGCGTCTAGTCGAAAGGAAGCTACTCACGAAAAATCAGCTTGTTAGTAATACATTATGAAAATGGTTCTAGGGAACCTGTACTATAATTATCATAGCAAAACAAACTCACAGAAATATTCTTAAAAAGCGGCAAGCTCTTGCACCACTTGACTATTTTGTAGAGTCTGTGGTCTGCGATGTTGCACAGGTCGGCCAGGAAGTCCGGGCTGGAGTTCTGCGCGGTGATGCCGCTGGCCGCCAGCAGCGGGTTGGCGGAGGGACTGCCCGGGGACTTGCCCAGGCGGTTCAGCTCGGACTCGTTGTATTGCCACAGGTGCTCCACGTCCATTATCTCCTGGTATATTAAATCATAAGCTTTTTACTAATATTATTATAAAGTTGAAAGTTTCTGAATATGGATGTATAGATGTTTGTTACACTTTCATGCAAAAATGGCTCAACAGATTTTGATGTAATTTGATATATTGATAGCTGACAGTCTAGACTGTTATAAATCGCTTAATCAAATCAGGATTCAGGACGATGGCTGACGATACACGGATACTCAATATAAATTACACTACAACTCGTATAAAAATTATATTGTGCTTACTCCAGGAAGACGAAGTAAAAAATAGATTATACGTACTTGTAATAAAGGCGGTATGTCGGGCGTTAATCTACTGTTGCTAGGCTCTCCCCGACTGTTGTATGATCCTGGACCGTTTACCTAAAATCAAAAATAATCTATTGGTATGTATTTCATCTTTTATTTTAATGAAGTTTTCTAGGTAATTCTGTGATTTAGTTTTCTCATGGTAAATTCATGAGTTTTAATTTTAATACTAGTTATAAATAGATACAAACATATTCATGCTCCTTTATGAATAATTCGGCCTCCTTAAGTTTTTTAGGATGGCGGTAAATTTATTAAAGCAATACTGGGTGATATTAATATCAACAAGTCCCCGAACTCAACCCATAAAAGTCTCGAAAATAAAATAATAATTATTGACAATAAATCCAAAGGGGTGATTTATAAAAAAAAATATTAAATTTTACAAACATAAGTTTGTGAAGGTATGTTGTATAGCGAACACAGATCACTCTCAATAGATACCTAATGCAAGGCAGCGGTTGCGCCCAACACATATAAGATATCAGATAGATATAAACCGATGCCAAATGTCGCGTCATCAGTGTCGTCCAAGTAGTGGACCCGCACATGGCGTCGCACGTTAGCGAAAATTACATTTTGGGAACTTAATATTACAGTTAATAATGATTTGTTCAATAAAATGGTGTGCAAAAAACTCAAAAAAATAAAGTATCTAAAAAAACGCAATAAGTTTTCATCGATAACTAATATTCTTTAAATTAATTTGGTCCCGAGCGAGCTCAATTTATACTGGTTAATGTATCAATGTTAAACAGTCGAGTTCGGATGGAGAATCAGCCGTCTCTTTTCCGCATAGCAATAACCGTAATAAGGCATCTTTTTTTGGCGAAATCACGCGTTCTTCTAGTGTTTGACGCATGTTTATAATATAATTCCCAGAAATATCGATATTGTAAAACAATAATGTAAATTAATTTTATTAAATGACAATGTCACAAAATATATATTGATTTAAATAAAAATTGCAAATTACCATAATTACGTTATTTTATGTAATTTGAAATAGTTAAATTTGTTAACAAGGTACTTTTACAATATTTTTGTATTTATCTTTGGCGTAATTAAATTTCCTTTTTTCCCTCTAGTTGTATACGTTTTCAAATATAATGGGAGGGTATTTATCATAAGTTTTAGTATACTAAGTTTATTGAGAATCAGTAGCACAAGCTATTGTACTAATTTTAACATACGTTGTATATATCGTCTCAAAAACATTCATAGTTCGTCAAGTGGGTTTCATCGTCACTTGTCGATATTACATTTACTACAGCCGCCGTCAGAATTCAAGAATCGGAATAAGTTATTGTAGCCCTTTAGGGCGTGAGGTTTAGTTATTTACTATTTAATATTTTTATCTGATCTTTTATATCAACACTTAATTTGGGTATTTCGCCATTATGGTATACAAAAATACACGGTGAATAATAGAAATAAAACCGTTACATACTAAAGTATAAATCTTAATCCTATTTTATTCGTAGTTAGCGGTTGCCGGTTGGTATAATTTATCAGATCAGGCCGGTGAAAAAATATTATCAAACATTTAACAAGTTGGTAATTAAGTTATAGAAGCGATCAAAACACATGAACTTACTGGCAAATCGAACTATCGATACATTTTTTTATTTATCGACTTATGCCTTATCTCTCCAGTGAAGTCCACGTGACCGCGCTGCAACCCGCCCACCCCCCGCGCAGTTCCCTTCGTTGGCGTTTTCGGTTCAAAACAAAACTATCGTAATGCGGTATCTATTGGAAGTGATCTGTGATAGCGAAGTAAGGATGGAGGCTAAATATAGTATACTAGTGTGTGGTGTATAGTTTTCAATCCAGTTCATCTAATCACTAATTGTTGTCTGGAAGAAACTACTACAAGCTATAAGACCATTGTCACCTTTATTAATTATATTATTTTTGTCTAATATAGTATGTATTATTCAATAATACGACGCAGGAAAGTGATTTTGTCGTATCTCAAAATATGCAAACCAAAAAAATATATTTAAAAAATGAATACCTCTAAACTAGAATACTTAGGAATACCATTTCTTTAATAATAACATTTTAAAATAAAACCTTACATTTTCATGGGGAAATTCAATGCGGTATTTTTTTCAGAATTAAATAGTATATAAAACGCATATACGCATTTTTTGAGATACGACAAAATCGCTTTCCTGCGTCGAAAATATAACTAAATAATAAATACACACGCATGTGAGACTGGAGGCGTGTCGCAGCGTGGTGGGCGCGTGCGCGGACAGCAGCGAGCCGGTGGACGCGGCGCCGGACAGGCTGTACGAGCACTGGTATGTCGAGCGCCCGCCGCGCGTGCGGTCCTCGCGGATCGCTGGAATGACACGATATTACTCAATATTAATTCATCAATACATATGACTGCGAAAAGCCAGTATGTTTTTAATGGTGGTCTGTCATACATACAGCCTTCGTGGCGCAGGTGGTTAGACGCTGCCTGTGAAACGAGAGGCCCCAGGTTCGATCCCCGGACCGAGAGAAATGTTTGTGCAGCTCACAAATATTTCTTTCGGGTCTGGGTGTTTGTGAGACCGAAAACTCTCTCGTATTTCCTGATACCCACGACACAAGACTCGATCTTAGTGTGGAGTCAGGACTATGTATGTGACTGTTGGATGTTATTTATTATAATTATTATTTTATTATACGTGAGAGGCTTAACTCATACTTGAATATTAAACAACCATTAATTTGCCGAACACTATTAATTTATAATTCAGAATATGATGCATATTTTAGTTATTTATGGAAACTCTGGTCCCAGCAATATTTATCATTTTTTTCAGCTATAAGAAGTCCTCAACCCATAAGTCTATATTTTATTTTATTTAAAAGGGACAAAAAACGGCAGTATGCTAAAACATTAAAATAAAAATATAAACTTAATAATAAAATTAAATAAACATACAGCCCACACCATTGCCCACATATTGACAGATAAAATTAATGACTATTGACTAGGAAAGTCATAATAAACGCGGGATACTCGCTATTTAGGAATTTATTTGGTTATTTCAAGAATAGACATCTTAAATTTTGGGTTAGAGAGGGAGAAAATATCAATATTAGCAAAGTGTGAGTGTAGCTGTTTAATAGACGGCGGATTGGTGCACGTACCCCGGCATTACTTTTACATGAACTAGTGAAAAATAACTGAGGCACGCGCACCACTCGCCTAATCACAGTTCTTGGTACTCTATAATATATCTTATTTGTAAGTTCTATACAATCATACTTATTATTACACAAACCATGCAGCATCATAACATCAAGCAGTGATCGTCTCGCTTCTAAACTCAAAATATTATATCGGTTTAATAATTGATTATATGGAATTTTCGTGTTACAGCATTTATAGTTCATGGTACATAAACATTTTTTTTGAACATTCTCAAGTTGATTAATATATTTTTTATAATGTGAGTTCCAAATCTGTGCAGCGTATTCTAGTTGAGAACGAATTAATGTTTTATAAAGCAGAAGATAAGTACAAGGTGTCACAAAGTCTGATGTAGATCTCATGACGAAACCATACTGACGAAAAGCTTTATTGACAATATAGTCTATGTGGGAATCAAAGTGTAAATTTGAGTCCATCATGACACCCAAATCCTTTACCAAATTAACGTTGGTAAGAATCTCGGTGGCTAAAGTGTAATTGAAATTAATTTTGTTTTTATTTTTTGTAAAGGATATTGCATAACATTTACTAGTGTTGAGAAATAATTTATTAATAAGACAGTAATTGTATAATCGGTTAAGGTCATCCTGAAGAAGCTTGCAGTCATTGTCATTTTTACAGTTTTTGTATATTTTTAAATCGTCCGCATACATTAGAAAGTTGCAGTTACGGAAACAATATTTGATATCATTAATTTATAAGATAAAGAGAAGTGGCCCCAGTATGGAACCCTGAGGAACTCCGGATTGAACCGTGACATAGTCAGATTCGTAGCCACTTACTACAACTTTCTGGGTCCTATTATGTATATATGACGCAAATCACCTCAGTAAGTTGCCACGTATGCCGTTGTAGGCTATTTTATCTAGAAGTAAGGAGTGGTCTACTTTGTCAAATGCCTTCATGAAATCTGTGTATACAGCGTCCACCTGAACCCTACGATCCATATTTTCAAAAAGATAGTTAGTAAAAATCATGAGATTAGTCGTAGTGGAGCGTTTTTGTACAAACCCGTGTTGTTCTGGTATAATTACATGGTGCAATTTGGGATAAATGGCATTATGTACAAGGCGTTCGAATAATTTGGATAGAGTGTTAAGTATGGAAATTGGGCGATAATTTTCGATATTAGCTTTTTCACCGCTTTTATATACGGGGGTTATAAAAGCTTTCTTCCATATATTGGGAAACGTTCCTTCACGCAAGCACTTATTAAAAATGATATAAAGGGCCTTGTATATACTATTAGCAGTCGTAATAAATAGTATAGGTGGAAGGCCATCTGGTCCAGCTCCTTTAGAGGCATCCAGGGATTTGAGCCCGTTAAGCACAGTTTCCTGAGATAGGTGAATATCACACAAGGACAAACAATTTTCCGAGTTTGAATCTGGTGGTTGCCAAGTTTCTGTATTAAAATAAGAAGGCTTATAAACAGAGGTAAAATAATTCGAGAATAAGTTGCAAATAGTGTAAGGGTTATCGGATGGTGTGTTTTTAACAAACATTTCGGAGGGATAGTTTGACTTGATTTTTTTGCTTGATATGTATGACCAGAATATTTTCATATTTTTAGGAATGTTTTCTTCAATTGAGATTATACAGGGTATATCAAGACTGCTACCGAAAACGAAGCCGGGTGGTAGTTTAAGCGACTTCAGACACAATGCAACAGAAAAAGTTGCAAAAAAAAGCGACAATTTTTTTTTGTAATTTTTTTCCTATTGCCATATTTTGGTGGTAAATACATTTTTTCCTAAAATAATAGTGTATACCCTTTAATTTATAAATACTCTAAGATATAAGAGAGTTTAAATTATTATTTTAGCAAAATCTATGGATTTACCACCCAAAAATGACGATATTTAAAAAATCATAAAAAATAATTGTCGCGTTTCTAAGCGAAATTTTTAATTGCATTGTGTTTGTAGCCACTAAAACTACCACCCGGCTTCGTTTTCGGTAGCAGTCTTGAGATACCCGGTATAATTATGATAACAAGTTCTACATTCACGTTGGAAGAGGTGGCGATATTTAGAAAAGTTATTGTAATCCGAGAGATTTTGATATTTCTTCCACTTTATCCAGGTACACTCTTTTTTTTTTGAAGATGCGCCTGAGTGAAGGAAAACCAGACAGGGAAACGAGAATTGCGGGATCGAGTCAAAGGAACATGTGACTTGATAATACCATATAGTTTATTGTAAAATACATATATCAACAGCTTGTTCAGAGAGAAGACGTTGAAGAGAGTTTTCCCAATCAATGTCAGAAAGCTCAGATGCAACGATGCTTAAGTCTGCTTTAAAATATAAGTCTTACACCTTTACTAGTGCTAACTCTCATATGTGATAGACCACCTGGGTATGTACGCCGTAATGTCTATTTCCCCCACCAAACAGCAGTTTAAATGCACTGTTTCGTTTCGGATTTAAAAACATTTTATCAAGTGTAACTACTGGACAAAGTAAGACTGAATTGTCTCAGTATGGTGAGCGCAGTGGAATGCCAAGCATTGGTTTGTAATTCAAGGTTTTGTTGGTTTTGCTACTGTTTATGAGCGGTCGCATCGCTTACCATCATGCACGTCTCGCCAATCATAGCAACAAAATTAAAAGGCAGATGTGTGCTCTGGGGCTTGAACTAGCAACCATTTCAAGTATTATATGTGTGTTGATACCTGTATACCATAGCATTATTAGTAAGAATTTCTATGGTATGCAAAGTCCACCAACCGAGGAGTTAAAATGCTAAGAAGGCATCACGTGATTAATGGACAGCCCCACATTTTTCGGGTCGAAGATCGTGCCAATTTAGTGAAAAAATTCGTTGATCTGATTTATAAAATAAAAAAGTATAGTACCTTCAAGCTTCATGCCGCATCCTAGACACTTGTCGAATCTACACGCAGGACATTTCTTGCGCGTGGCGACAGTTACAGGGCAGTTTCCTCCGCGCAGGCACATGTAGTTCTTGCGATTCTGCACCGTGCGCTTGAAGAAACCCTTGCATGACTCGCACGAGAATATGCCGTAGTGGAACCCGCTGATCTTGTCGCCGCAGATCGGACATGGACTGGAGATTAAATTTATTTATTTAACAGATGTGTTTATTAAACTAGGTGGTAGTAGAAACTATTGTATTCGGTGATTTCTTTAATCAGAAGTGGTATGGAATGACAGTAATGTTTGGTTTTAGTATTCGTCATTATTGTCCCGGTTAATCCAAAGGGATTATGATAAAATGGAGCCAAAAAAAGTGTTTTTGGGTAATATATTTTAGTAACATCAAACATGCTACACAGGATTTTTTTTAAATGACTGCGCATACACTACAACATTCGAAACGTTTAGAATTTAAGAGCGTTTACACCTTGCGCGCAAAGTCAACTATAGGTATTTCTTCGTTAATTTCACGCACACATAAGCGACCAAAGCTGTGTGCGTAGAGCTGCCGCGTCGGCTCGCTGTTCGATGTTCTTCTATTATAATATGCAATTGCTATAAAAAATTATGTACGATAAGTTGGTGAAAAAAAATATGTTCTTGACGAAAGTTTCTGAATAATTTCGCATTGCTTAAATTTTTATTTGTCAGGAACTAAACATAAAAAGATTATTTTTCTCAGCAAAATCCCTCCATAAGGGTCTTAAAAATCTGATAATATTTTTATTTTCATCTTATATTTACTGATTTCGTATATCTTAAGCTTCTAAATTGCCACTTAAAGCCTAAATAACGAAACTTGTGTTCAGTAATCCTTATAGTGCTCACAAATTATCCATCAATCTATAATGTTTTCCACCAAAATCCCTAGATGACAACCTTTTCTAAAATGAGTACTAATTATTTTTCTTTTAAATTGTTTATTGGTGGCTATTAACTCGTTTGAAAAGTCCTGTTTTTTAGCCAAAAAGCGCGCAAAGGGTATAAACGCTCTTAAATCAAAATTGTTATTTAAATAAATCCGTAAATATGAGCTTTATTTGCATGTATTGCACATTATCGCGTAAGAAAACGTGGATAAAAAAAGTATAAAGCATACCTATTGATGAGTTGTTGCCTGCTGATACCCTGATGATGGTGCAGCCTCTCGTCAGTAGGTTCGGCGTCGTCGTCGTGCGCGGGGGACAACACGCCGCCGGGCTCCCGGTACACCACGTGCGGATGCCGGCCCTGGACAAATCATGAGGTTTATAAGGCTGTGTAACTGTTGGTGATATTGAACATGATCAATAGGCGTCCATTTAATATACTTTTGGTTTAGTTATGCCGGCCCTGGACAAATCATGAGGTTTATAAGGCTGTGTAACTGTTGGTGATATTGAACATGATCAATAGGCGTCCATTTAATATACTTTTGGTTTAGTTATGCCGGCCCTGGACAAATCATGAGGTTTATAAGGCTGTGTAACTGTTGGTGATATTGAACATGATCAATAGGCGTCCATTTAATATACTTTTGGTTTAGTTATGCCGGCCCTGGACAAATCATGAGGTTTATAAGGCTGTGTAACTGTTGGTGATATTGAACATGATCAATAGGCGTCCATTTAATATACTTTTGGTTTAGTTATGCCGGCCCTGGACAAATCATGAGGTTTATAAGGCTGTGTAACTGTTGGTGATATTGAACATGATCAATAGGCGTCCATTTAATATACTTTTGGTTTAGTTATGCCGGCCCTGGACAAATCATGAGGTTTATAAGGCTGTGTAACTGTTGGTGATATTGAACATGATCAATAGGCGTCCATTTAATATACTTTTGGTTTAGTTATGCCGGCCCTGGACAAATCATGAGGTTTATAAGGCTGTGTAACTGTTGGTGATATTGAACATGATCAATAGGCGTCCCATTTAATATACTTTTGGTTTAGTTATGCCGGCCCTGGACAAATCATGAGGTTTATAAGGCTGTGTAACTGTTGGTGATATTGAACATGATCAATAGGCGTCCATTTAATATACTTTTGGTTTAGTTATGCCGGCCCTGGACAAATCATGAGGTTTATAAGGCTGTGTAACTGTGGTGATATGAAGAACTGTTGGTGATATTGAACATGATCAATAGGCGTCCATTTAATATACTTTTGGTTTAGTTATGCCGGCCCTGGACAAATCATGAGTTTTATTAGGCTGTGTGGGCGATATGATATAATATGAAGGTCATGGGGGTCATGACGCACCCCTGGACTAGTTTACGATTAACAGAATTTATTTATTATCTTGTTAATAATGTTGTTGTTGTTAATAAGCACAATAAATTCTTTGTTTGTCGATAAAAAAGTAAAAATGGATTTGTGCGTTCATAAATCACGGCTGTAACAAACTTTAAAAAATCAGTTTAACGAATTAGAGATAGATATTGAAATTGGACCCAGTGTTCTGTAAAGAACTATATGACCCCCCATAGTATAATAGCTGGATCCGCCCTTGTATGTATTATAATAATGTAGAATTCGTAGTAAAGCATTATACCTGCACTGGCGACTGCGTGGGCGAGAACTCTGAGGAGTACGAGTAGCATGATGAGTGTGACGCGTCGCTGTTGTTCCGCGAGAGGGACGGCGTGTAGTGACGCGACGCGCGCGGACTCGCCGACGGACTGCTGTACACGCTACACAAACATACATTATTAGTGATAGATACAGTTTATATACTAAGGGTAGGTAGGGTGCACTGATAGCTACCGTTGAGTCAAATAGGTGGGCTTCCAATATCCAAGAGTTCAATAGAGAATATTATGACATTCCACGTCGCTATAATATGAACAAACCTTTACAAGGCAGCAAATTCCTATTTGGAATGGAATTACGCTGGAACTCTTTCACACTTTAAACCGGCAGCTTGACGAAATGTGTGTGGGACTATCGGACTTCGTATCTCTATCTTCTATCTATCCCAACCCCGTCAGCTCATTTAAGTATGTTTAAACATCTCCTACTTCTACTACTCTATCTCCCTACTCCCCCGGGTGTCGTGAGCTTATTCGTGTTTTTTTTTATTGGCTATTAGCAGGCAGACAAGCATGCGGCCCGTCTGGTGGTAAGCGATCACCGCTGCTCATGGACCTTCGCAATGCCAGGGATCCAGCACTGCCAGGTTGCTGCCTACCGCCTATCCTACCTCAACCTCTTTAACTTTTCTCTTATCTCTCGCGTGTAACATTTCTTTTTATTTTTTATTACCTGTGCGTGTACATGGAGTGCACGGCGGAGTCAGTGCTCGCGCTGGACTGCACGCGCGGCAGTCTGCCCAGCAGCGGCGACCCGTGTAACGCTCCTATCAACTTGTCCATGCCCGCTGATGGTTCGCATTTCAACTCTGGAAATAAATTAAATTGGTTTATTAAACATCTAGGTAAATAAATGGATCTAATGACAAGCCAATACATTACAAAATAATTGATTGATTATATTATTTATAACTACATATTTATATAAACATTGATACATTATACGTCATATAACTTGTACAGTATACCAACGGCCCTGAGCCAATGGACTGGATTCACCAGTGTGATTTTGTCGAAAAGAAAGTAATGTGACATGTTTATACCATCTAAAAAACAATTGAGGTCTAGTATTAAGAGACTTTATTATCGCAAAATTTTGCAGTAGTCAAATAATCATTTTCCTACTAACGGTTATGATACTGACATTGTTGACGCAGATGACACGAGTACATACTAAATATTAATTGAAAAAATACAAGAACGACATTAATCCCACGACATATAAATCGTAGTTACCTGATAGCTGCGTCTCCTTCTTGATAGTGAGGTTCTGGACCTCGCCTACGTTGGTCTGCTGCATGGCCGGCACTGAACCCTGGTCCGACAGTGCAAGTGACTTGGCGCTGTTGGTGGGAGACGAGGGCCTCCGCGCCAATGAGAGAGAACTCGTGTCTGTTAGCACTGATATCTGAAAGGAAAAACATTATCATGAGTAGCCTGCATTGAATTTGCTTATCGAAAATAATTCAAGGAACGAAACATGACGGCAAAGCCGTAGAGTAATGTAAAATAATCACAGCGCTACTCGACCACTGTTAACCTGTAATTGTTGCTGCTTGTTGAAATTTTGTACCTTTGTTTGGCTTGTGCCTTTCTTCAACACTTCAATTCTCAACTGTTACAATTTTTTTTATCAAAAATATTCTTGGGCTTCCCGAGATTATTACACTAGCCTCGTCGATCTGTTCAATGAAACTTATTGACCGACATACGATGGCCTGCACAAACACGAGCCTCTGTGATAGTTTTAAGGACATTGCAATGTCCTTAAAAGTAGAGAGATGGAAAATCATTGTAATTTAAAAAAAAGAACCAATATACCAAATTAATTGTAAAGGTAGATACATACCCTGTTCATACTAAGGCTGCGTTGGTGCGGCTGCAGTGGCGCGTACTTGAGGTCGAGCGCGCGCTGCGGGTCGAGCGCGGGGAACGCGTCGCCCTTCGGCTCCGTCTTGATGCTCACGTTGCGAAGCGTGTCGATCGAGTCGCGGGATGACTGCAGGTCTAGTGAACTGCTGTTCTCGTCTGAGAATAAACAATAACATCAGGTATGGTGTGTGTGGTCTCGTGGTACGTCTCTCATCAAGGCAATCTGGGTAGGCAATGTCTATTTCTCCCTTGAAACAGCAGTGTTAATGCACTGTTATGTTTCGGATTGAAAGATATTGTAGCCAGAGTAACTAATGGACATATTGAGACTTAACTTCTTATGTCTCAGAATGGCGAGCGCAGTAGAATGTTGCTACTGTTTATGAGCGGTCATATCGCTTACCATCAGGCGAACGGCTTGCTCGTCTCATTATTCACAGCAATAAAAAAATGGCCTTTGGAATATTTCATACTGCGTCAGGCGACCTGATCAAAGACAGAAAACATCCCATGGAAATCAGCTGTGCGTTCTACAAACTTTTTTATGTGGTCCATAATAATTCAAATACTACAGCTATGATAATCTTGGAATTTATTTATCAGCAGCCTACCAAGAGACTTGCCTAATGGAAAGAAGGGTATTTTTTTCATTAACAATTTTTAAGTAGCGTTGAGGAAAATTCGTGCCAGAAAAAGATAGAGTTCCTGGCTGATGTGTATATTTATTGAGCAGCAGGTAACCAAGTAACTCGCCTAATAAAAAAAGGGTATTTTTTCATTAACTTAGCACCGATGAGGAAATTTGCTACAAGAGAAAGAATTACCTGGCTGATGTGTCTATTTATGGACTCTAGATGGATATAATTAAGTTGCCAGTTCGTATAACAATAAGCTACTACTAGCAGTACATCTCACCGTTGTTAACACTAGTGTCGATGACCATCTCTGAGTCTGAGAGTTCTCCCTCCCACGACATGGGCCGCTCTCGGTCGTTGTTCTGCAGGTCGCAGTGCGCGCCGCTGGATGAACGCTTCTTCTTGTTCCTCATGTTTACCTTTAAAACGAGAATAAAAAAATATAGGTACCACTTTTGTGGTAGTGCGAGGAAGGAACAGTAATGCAAGAGGAATTTACTAGCAAATTATTGAAATGATTACATGTTATTTTGAAGAAGAATATTGACTGGGCAATTCTTCATTTAGCATGCTAAGGAAATAAAGCAAATATTCATAAATAATAGTATAAACAATCCTTCGCATTTATAAAATGAGTGGGGATATGGAAAGAGTAACATCTCCGATAATGCGCCTTTAATAATTGAGGATTCCATCGGGATAGTTATGGGAAAAATACTTTTTTCGACTGAATTAACCCTAGGTAAAAATATAACGAAGACATTTGAAATAAAGCTGCGAACCGCCATCTACAGTGACGTGAACAAATTACTAGAGCTATAGTGTTACAAGAGCTATTACAGATGGCATAACCATCGTTGTTTTAGGAATATAAGTTGTGCGTACTCTAAATCGTATAATTTTGAATGAAACTTATTGAATGAACTAGGTTCGATTCCAAGAGCAAAGTTAAATGCAACATGAAAAAAATAATTAAATATCTACTCCGATTTAGGTAATATATTGTTTCATTGATAAGATTCATTAGTATACTGTATATAATAATGAAATACATAAATAAACTTTTGTATTTAAATTTTCAAATTAAAATCCTTAGTTAAACTTTAAGTCGAACGATGTATTGTTAAATGTAATGGGTCCCTCACCTCGTATTGGTGCTGTGTGAAGTCGATCTTGGAGATCTCCGCATCAGTGGAGTCTTCGTCATGTGGCTCCGAAGAGACACTGATGCGCACTCCGCTCGAACTATACGAGAACTGGCCTGGAAAAGTAAGAAACATGATTTTGTAAGTAAATATTAGGTCAATATAATATCTCTTATTTCTTTGTCAGCCCATATACGTCCCATTACAGGGCACGGGCCTCCTCTACAATCGAGAATATGATTTTAGTGGTTTGGCCATTTAGTCCACACCGCTGGCCTAACGCGGATTAGTGGACTAACATACCATAGAAATATCTCTTATAATTAAATATAAATAATTTATAGATAGGTTTATTTCGTCAACTAGGCAGACTTGTCTTTATAAGACAAATAATTAGACATGTCCAATGCCGGTTGCATTAAATTTGGGTAAACTAAGGTTGATCCCGTAACGTAATACAGTTACCGTGGCCTCTAATATCATTATGACAGGTTTTCCGCCCTCTTAAATTATGATGGTGATATTATGATTGTAGGCTTAGATTATATGCTACCTACCCTCCGGACTCACAGCCCGACGGGTTCCAAGCTACAACGTTTACCTACTTGATTATAAGAGACTTGTTGAGTTTATAATCTAAGATTGTAGGTACGAATTTCCTGCTAGGAACTACCAGCCAACGAATATCAACGTCGTTCCTACATAAACCTCTTTTCAAGTCCCTATTTAAAATTTAATATTAATTTATACTATCATATTTATTTTGATAATGAAATTAATGCTTAAGCCATGTGCACGTTTCACCAACAAGTCTGATATAATCTCCTTCAGTTGCCAGTAACTCCCGGTAATCTTGTAGAGATCATTGCTCTGTCGTCACGAGTAATGTACGTTCACACAAATGTTATACAATATAATATGACGCTTATAGAAAAACCATTTACTATCGCCTTATCAGATTATATTGACTATCAGAAAAGTAGAATCATCAGACGTATATTGAAATAATAAATATACTTTTTCTGTCGGCACGAAAAGTCACCTGATACTACCTTTGCCTTTAAAAATGTCATTGCCATACATTTGAGACGTATTTGACCTTGCCAATGTATGAGGTTGACATTTTCAAGGTTTGTAGTATTGGCAAAGTTAGTTTGTGTAACTGAGCCTAAGTAAAGTCAAATTCTAATAGTAAACCACCTAAAAATTATAGTCACTCAATATCGGTTCGTTCGAAACCAAAATATGTATAATATACGATTATAAAGCTGAGATCTCGGATTCGAATCTCGGGTCGAGCAATGTTATTTTGACTTTTTCCATTCATTATCCGCCAGGAGGCAGGAATTTGTGCCCAATATGACGACAGGCGCGCCACCTATCACATCGTGATTGAAACGTATTTGTCCTGGTTGCTATCAGGAGAACCTCTGCCTATCCCTTTTAGGAAAAAGGCGTGAGTTTAGGTATGTATATACAAATGTTTTTTATTGCAATGAATGGCGAGTTAAGCATGTCGTTCGCCTGATGGTAAGCGATACGACCACTCATGAACAGTAGCAGAACCAAACAACGCCTTGAATTACAAAGCAATGCTTGGTATTCCACTGCGCTCGCCATCCTGAGACATAAAATGTTAATTCTCATTATGTCCAGTAGTTACTCTAGCTACAATGTCCTTCAAACCGAAAAATAAGTGCATTCATACAGCTGTTTGGCGGGAGCAATTGACATTTCGGTGGCACCTAACCAGGCGCCCTCTCACATAAGAGAGACTACTGGTGACTACTGGTGATAGCCAGTAAACCAAAATGCCACATTGTTAGGTCATTATGACGGTTTATCACTATCCGTTGACTGTCGCTATTCGGGTGAATAATGTCCTACTAGATTCCCCTAGGCCCCAACTATGGGCATTCACCAAACATATATGGATAGAAAGGAGGAAAACCTTTGAAATGATGAATGTGGAGCTGATGAATGAATAAGATGGAATAGCGATCAAAGGAGGTGAAAGCTGACCGCTAAGCTAAAGACATATTGTGCAATGCCAAAAATGATTCAGAATAGATCAAAACGAGAAGGTTTTTTTTATATTTGCATTTTAGTAATACCATTTGAAGTCGACACTTTTGTTTAATAAAGAATCAATTTCAGTACTTTTGTTATTTGTATTTTATAATATTTGTAAAAAACATAGCGATATAACGAGTAGTTTTGTAAATCATTCATCTCAAAATAAATACGTATAGTAATTACATATCAATAAATTTCGATATATCTTAGACGTTTAGATTGCTAGTACGGTATATTTTACTCTGCAATCAATATTGTAAAATCTTAAATAACATTAATATGTAAGACAGACCTTCCCTCGTTAATAAATCTTTTAGTACATGTTTGAAACGAACTATTCGCTTAGGTAATACTTGAATATTAAACAAGCATTCATTTGCCAAATCCTATTAATTAATAATTCAGAATATTATGCATATTCTTGTAATTTTGTGGAAACTGTGGTCCCAGCAATATTTATCATCCTTTTCAGCTATAAGAAGTCCTTTACACATCAGCCTTACGCCTTTACTAGTGCTAGGTCTCTCATACGTAAGAGAACGCCTGGGTGGGTATCACCGCAATGTCCATTTCTCCCGCCAAACAGCAGTGTAAATGCATTTTTGTATTTCATATGGAAGGAAATTGTAGCCAGAGTAACTACTGGACATATTGGATGGCGAGCGCTGTGGAACGCCAAGCATTGCTTTGTAATTCAGGGTATTGTTTGGTTTTACAACTGTTCATGAGCCGTCGTATTACCATCAGGCGAACGGCATGCTCGTCTCGCCATTCATAGCAATAAAAATTCTCCTCGAAATATCTATAGCATCTCTAACATGTAGCTTGCATCCAGCGAGATAAAATTAATATATTTACTGTTTTCATACGAACAACTTTCTCGTCTGCATTATTGCATGCAAAAATATTAAAGTAAATATTACGGTAATAACATGAAACTTGTTCTGCGGTGGACAGTCTCGGTAAACAGTGCGTATTAGTTACAAAGTATAAACATAAACAAGAGTCGAGTTCCCCCATCACGCTGGTTCGTCGACCGCGCTATCACCACTTTTTATTATAATTTTATTACACGGGGTATTATCTGTTGCAGTAATGTTGTGTTTCTATAGAAGATATTAAGTTTAGTGACGTTTCTGTTAAATAATAGTTGACAATTGTTATAACATAATTTGGCACCTAAATGTCTCGTCGCCTTTACTTTACACATTCTATGATATTTAGAATGTACGCTTAATTCCACTACATTCGTCTTATCAACTGAATTTTATATCACCTGAAACATACTCTCCAATTAAAATCAAATCTTACAAAGACCTTCTAACGCGGATAACTATGATATACTTGCAAAATCAGAAGTCACAACACCCAGTAGTGATACTGATCGCTCCCCGAGATGAGGAAACACATAAGAAAAAAATACGATATTATACTACTTATCAGAAAGACAGCTCCGTCTGACCTCCGTGGATAATAAGATATCCCCCACTCTTAAACATTGCTGTGCACAAATGTACATAAAAATTACCACTAAACCAAATGAAATCATAAGGATTTTACAATACGGCGGACGACACATGCCCCTATCAAAACATGAACAGAAGGTCGATTTAAGGCCTTTGCGTCTCGTGCCCTTTCTACAACCCTGTGACCCTTCGGAATAAATTTGGGGGGATTTTCGCCTTATGGGACTTATCGTCTTTACATCATACGAATAAATTGTAAGAAGTGTGGAATAATATATCACACACGCCACTTTTGTTTTTGTATTTTTATCAATATACCATAAAGAATTAATCATAAAAATTAAATATTTACTAAAACGTTCGAGGTTTCTATCAAAGCTATGTTAATCATTCGCGATATTTTGTTAATTATTGATACTTGAGCCATATTTTTTTTAATAATATGATATATTTTTATTTAGCTTTTAAGGGCTCTCGATTAAACATTTTATAGTACTTTTGAAATGAAATAATTAATGTGACCAGGTATTCATTATTAACTTTAATAATAACATTCAGCACTATTCAGTGATTCGTAAGCTGTCCAACTGAGTGCAGGTGAGATTTAAAAAGCATAGGCACAGTTTGAGTTGGCCGCCTCTTGTTTTAACTTTAGTCGTAATCATTATACTAATACTTAATAATAAAAACACCCATTGATAAAACTCATAGCCCAGTAATCCTATAGTAAAAATCTTTTCGATGGTAAAAGAAAAATCAAGAGAATTTTTCCTCACACAAGACTCAACCGCGAAATAACTATTACACTATTTATTATTTTAGTATACTAAAAGATTAAATGAAATTTAATGAAGAAGGAAAACATCGTGAGGAAACCTGCATACCACAGCAATTTGTATGAATTTCTATGGTATATAAAAGTATGCCAACCCGCACTAGGCCAGCGTGGAGGATTATATGGCCTAACCACTTTCAATCGTATTCTCGACTGTAGAGTAGGCCCGTGCCCTGCAGTGGTACGTATGTATATTCTGATATAATATAAAAAGATTAAATATATATTCCAGTGCAGGGATCGAACCCACATGTTTTCGTTTTACAAACGGCTCTACAAGCACAACCAACCAACCTACTGTGCCACGGAATAAACCGAAGATTCCAGCTTGTCTTTCATTAATTCTCCAATTGTACTAACTACAATTAAACCACTAAGCATAACTCCAGACTACTCTTACCCACCCTTAGATACCTAACGTGGATGGTCTGTCGCTTTACATTCTTCCAGCATTTGTCGAGCGTTCTAAATTCCAAAACAATAACCCAAAATATTATCGGTTTCATAAACACGCATTAGACGTTCTCTGACTATGTATTGGAGGGAAACAAAAACATACACTAGCCCAGCGTGGTGCACTATATTGCCAAACTCCTCTCAATCGTACTCTCGGTTGTAGAAGAGGCCCGTGCCCTGCAATGGGACGTATACATATAGGCTGATACAGATACTGCAAGACCTAATGGTTTCTTAGATTTACTTAAACGTTACACATTGGAATAAAACTATATTCTTCATATTATGACAAATCTTTTACCGTTCAAGCAAAGCCGGAGCTTTGGAACGCACTACCATTAGATATAAAGCGCTCAAAAACTATACACACATTTAAAAATCAGGTATGAAACCACTATCTGAAAAGTCTATAGTGCCACCTTTCTTGTCGTTATTTATGTATTATGTTATAATTATCAGTATTATTTTTAAATATGTATTAGTTTATTTGATTTTGGTATTTAAGTATTAGTATGCTATTAGATAGTTTACCTTTTTGTTATCTTTCTTTATTGTTTACGGCCATCTACAACTATTTCCAATATTCTCCATCCCACGGTTGTCTGGTAGAAATCGCTTTAAGCGATAAGACCGCCCATTGTATTACCAAACATAACATATATTTAAGTTCAATACTGTAATTTGGTGTGCAATAAAGAATTATTGTATTGTATTGTATTGTATATTCGGTTACATTTATAAATTTCATGTTGGACGTTTCTGTTATTTAAAAAAATTAAAGTTTAAAAAATATAAAAAAATAACTAAATCCGCGATAAAATCCGTAAATAAAAGTTTTATTACAGTAATACATGAGGAGTAGGTATGATTAGGTGAATTAGAAAATTGACCGTTTTATTTTTCCCGAATAAACAACACACAGTTGAAAACACGTCGATTTACTCGTGTATTCGTGTCATTGAATAAACTATCAAGTTGGTTTGAAGGCTTTACGCTGCTGCATTTCAATCAGCCGATAAGCATAGCGAGGTCCCAAAACTTCCATATCACTGGATCTGCCTGTTTGTTATTCAAGACCCATGCGCGACCGGATGGCGTATACCGTGTGTTCAAAACAAATCCCCTATTAGGCGTAGGTTTTGACTATATTGAATATGCCTAAACTCGCCAACAGATGGCGCCTAATTATGTAGGAAGGATCAAAAAACTGGAAATTGAGAAAGTTTAACCAGATTTGTTTCAGATATGGGTTTAGATATAGGTTAGCGCCCTATCATTTTTGAATTATAAGAAATTTTAGTTCCCTGACCTGTAGACCTGTTTCCCAAAAGGGGTAGGCAGAGATGCCACCAGGAAATCCACTGTTCGCCTTTTATTTTCAGTCCCACGATGTGCTAGGGAGCGAGTCTATCGCCATATCGGGCACAAATTCCTGACTCCAGGCTGACAATGATAAGAAAAAATGCAATATCACTTTGCCCGACCCTGGATTCGAATTCGAGACCTCAGCTAGTCAATCATACCGTAGTATAATTGTGCCACCCAGACAGTCACAAGTTTAATATTATTTTAACACCCTTTTTGAATTGCGTCAACATTTCAACCTATAATTCTTGCAAAAAAGTACATTATAAGGAATAAAAAGTTCCAACATGAAATCTAAAAACATTACGTCTACTTTTACTTTGATAATTTGTTATCGGTTAAACAAATATTTTCATAGTACGTACACATTGAAAAAATCCGTTCTTAATATTTTTTACTGCTGTTTTTATTAATCTAATTATATGAAATTAATTAGTATCCTTACCATTACTGGTCTCTGAGCCCGACATGCTGATCGTGGTGACAGAAACGTGTCCCCCTTCCACCTTCACAGCGTTTCCCTCACTGCTCATCTCGCTGCTCATCACATCACCACTATCGACACTTTACATCGATAACTACACTTCACTACTCACTACACTAGAGCACCATGTATCTACGTATAGTCTATAAAATCATATAAAAATACCGTACGTTGGTAAATCTTCAAAAACTATGCCTCCTCGGCATTATTTTATATAAAAATATTTATCTACGTTGTGTCTTCGATCACCTCGCGCGTTTGTTCATTTTTAAGGCATCAGTTGAATTCAGTCTTGCTGTCTCGTGTTGCTCACATATTCCTGATACGTTATCGTTTACTTGGCAAGAAATATCTTTCGTCAGCACAGTCGTACGATTACATCCCAGTGATGAAACCAGCATCTTGGGTAATCTGCGAACAAAAACAATTTTTTATTAATCAAAGTTTTCATAAAAAACTTTTGTCGAAATAAGTAGTTACATACCAAGATAACATAAGAAAAAGTTGAATATAGGCTATAGCACAATTATAGAAAAAACTATTTATTAACAGCAAACAAATGAGTGCGTCCAAATAAATTCGCATTAGTTAGTGACTGTGCGTGGTGTGCGTGTTGTACGGACGCGTGTGTGTCGTGTCGAGTGTTGTGTTGTGTTGTCGACGCAGCGCAGGCGGCCGCGGGGTGGCGGAGGCGACGCGTCGCGGCCTTGCCAGTGCGCCCAGTGCTGCGCGATACGGCACCGATATTATTATCGATACGACGCGACGCGCCGACCCCTCGTGTCATTGGCATTCTGTTTACGAGGGCGAAGCTCGCCCGAGATAACGTACTCAATGCGTCACACGCACTTACTCAATGAGTTGCTGTTTTCGTGTACGTTTTGTTTTTCCATTGCCTTATAACTATTAATACTATTAATGCTACTACAACGCTGTATTTAATTAAGACTTAATTGTAACATTTTAAAAATTAATACATTATTTTATAATTGTGAATGTATACGCTGTCGTCTATCGATAATACACACTCACTAACACGTCAGGGAGCCGGGAGTGGGGGAGGGGCGTTGTGCGGCCTTCACGGAGCCGGTTGTAGCGGCCGGCCGCCAGCATTTCGCCTTTCGCGCGCAGGACTGGTCCGCCGGCGCTCCCAATACAACCGACTCGCAGCGATACATTCGACGATATGTGTAATGCTGATGCGTGTATAATGCACTAACTATCTACCACAGTTTTAAACTATTGTTTGGCATTTTGACAAGCATATACTGTAATAGGACCTAACTAAGAAACATTTCAATTCAAATCTAAATCATTATTTTTTCTAAAGTCTTCCGCAGTGAGAGCTCCTCGCAGATTGAATAAGCATAATAGTGGGGATATCAGTTTCAAACGTCTGTCTGGGAGACCAATTAGCGTTCAATAAAGTCCCTTGCCCCCAGACATTTCTCAGTTATCGCTATCAAATGCAGAGACAGCTACTGCAGCCGCCTTGGCAACGCCATTAGCTGGCAATTACACAACGTGTGTCCGCTTAACAAACCTCTACTTATGCAGGCTCGTGCTCAATAAGCATATAAATGCATTTCAATAATTTGCAGATATTTAATACCAATAGAAACATACCTTATTAAACATAAGTACAACAAGGAAATATAAAAAAAAACATCTTTAACCTTAAAGCGACTGTGACGTCTACCTTGTCTTGTTCTATAATTAAATCGAGTAGTTGAGATCAAATATGTTGTATCTCTGTCTCTCTTCCGATGTTTATAACGTCAAAGAGTAAGACGGATGTAAATTTTGTGTCCTAATAAAAGGAGTTCATTCGCACGCAAGATGGCGTCATCATGGCCTAGACAAGGCCGAGCGGTCATTTGTACGATACGCCAGACGAGCTGCTTTGTCTGTGTTTTATTTATGGTTATTTATAACAATATGGAAAGTTTTGGCAATTTACTTCAAATACATCATTTATATTCCGGACATATGTACATTTAGAAAACATCTACTTTTGCACTTCACAACTTTTTTAATACAGTCTTCAAGCGACTAAAGTTACACTTAAAATATAAATATACACTGGAATTTAAAACAATGATTTCGAACCAAGCTACATGTGGCTTATTATCAAAACGTATCATTCAAAGATATGATACCGCCTTGACAGAAATAGCTGGTCGTTTATCAGAGCGATAACCGCCATCAACTCGACTAGAAAGGAAGCGTTGCTCAAATGCATAAATAAACAGGAAAGCGGATTGAGTTTTCAACATAGTTTGAGTTGTATCAATCGGCACGACAGTGATGTCCTTGCCTTGTTATTCCAGTGAGTTTCGATAAGGGGCTGCGTGAGACGAGGCGTCGACCGATAATTATCTTAAGGTCGCAGCACTATGTGTGACGTAAACGTATCGCTATTTATTGTGATAACGGAGGTACCTACTTGGATACAGGTGCAACTTTATTTCAACAATGCATTTGATACTTCGCACACGATTATTTATTTAGTTGCTAATTTTGTGGAGTCGGGTGTTTCAGTTCCTGGTATTATGTTTTGTTTCGTTTTGATATTTGAAATGTTCTACGGCAATACGAAGCATAAAAAATGACATTCGTTTAAATATTTGCCAATATTAGTGTAAGGATAACTAAGCAAGGATTTAGAAATATAGCGGACGAATAATTTAATTTAGCAATGAGATAATAACCAACCCGCACTAGGCCAGCGTGGTGGACTATATGGCCTAACCACTCTCAATCGGTAGTCGATTGTAGAGGAGGCCCGTGCCCTGCAGTGGGATGTATATGGGCTGATACAGAATGAGATAATAATAGGAAAAATGTCTCTAAATTGTACTATTTTTGCTTAACTGTTCGTATAGTACGAACACAGGTAAACACAGGAATTTTCCTTCATAGTTCATAGAAAATAAGATAAAATAGTTTTAAAAACACACAACATACTCGAAACTACATACCGGGTATCTCAAGACTGCTACCGAAAACGAAGCCGGGTGGTAGTTTTAGTGGCTACAAACACAATGCAATTAAAAATTTCGCATAGAAACGCGACAATTATTTTTTATGATTTTTTAAATATCGTCATTTTTGGGTGGTAAATCCATAGTTTTTGCTGGAATAATGATTTAAACTCTTTTATATCTTAGAGTCTTTATAAATAAAATGGTATACACTATTATTTAGGATAAAAATGTATTTACCACCCAAATACGACCATAGGAAAAAAAATAACAAAAAATAATCGTCGATTTTTTTTGCAACATTTTCTATTGCGTTGTGTCTGAAGTCGCTTAAACTACCACCCTGCTTCGTTTTCGGTAGCAGTCTTGATATACCCTGTATAACTTATTAAAGAATTTACAGTTCTGCGTGACTAAAAGCCAAACCCAAAAAGATAAAATTTCACTCAACGGTTTCCCTCAAGTACCGTTGGAGGAAAAGTTCATTCAATTTCCGACATCCTTGACCCCGATGCGTAGTTAGTTTGTGAATCCCGATGTCGACGCACCCTGTCACCCACGCCGCAACTAAAATAGACAAGGTTGTTACACCCCGCGTAACAAACCCATGAACTTGAGAACAAAGAACTCCGTTTCATTGACCACTTTAATGCCAATGGAAGTAACGTAACTAATGACGAAATCTCCACTAATCCGAATCATACGGCTTTTATTTTTAGATCTGTTCAGTTCATCGACATGCTATAATAATTGGACGTCACTAATCTTAATTAAAATAATTTCATGTTAAAATATCTTGTAAGTTTAAGTTTCATTTATCTTTTAAGGATAATTTATATGACTAATCAACTATTCGCAATACAAAAGACCTTTGTGCAAAAGTGCTATCAAAGAGCAAATTCTAAGAATGGTTGTAACAATAGAAGGTAGAGTGATATTTGAAGAGGCTCTTCATTATTTAATTAGTAACGTGTCCTCAGCCTTGTATTGTGAGTAGTGACTGGTGCGCATCTTAGTCATGGTGTAAAGGTGAATGACTCGCGAGAGAAATGTTATGTTCTAGGCCGTGTGTTTGTTATATTCTCGCGTCGAAGCACGTGGCTTACTTAGCTTGCAATGGACGAGACAATTGTAGTTTCCGCATTTCGCAATATTATCTCTGTGCATTTATGTAGGTATGGTTATGAAGGTGTTTTTGGTTTTGAAGTAGATAGGAAGTAGAGAAAATACGATTATAAGTAGTCACAAAGAAGTTTAAACTATATTACTTAATCGTAAGTTTGGTAAAAATACTTAAATCAAGACGAATAACGATATTTTAACTAAATTGCATGTCATATTAACAAAATCTGTAAGGAAAAATAACAAAGAATGCCACTTATAAAGGAGTTTCTTGAGGAAAAGAAACGGAACTGTGTGTGCGCAAACACTTATTATACTTACTTTGAGTGATATTAAACTATCGACATTTCTAATGATGCATTGGCAAAACACTATTTCATTCATTACTTATGATTGCGTAAAGTGATATACTATGCATTAAATTAGCATAATGTCTATTATGTATTATAATTTCTGATTTAAACACTCACAAACATGTAACAGTCTCGTTTTATCCGAAGCTGCTTAAGAAATCTTTTTAAGACACTACTTATTTTGGAAGTTACATAGACATTATAATGTACATAAACTATCAAGGTATAGTATCAATGGCCGACCTTTCCAAATAAGTGAAGAACATTTGTTTTTCAAATATAAAACAAAATGAAAATATTATTCTCGTGCCGTCTTATTAAAGTTTAAGTTTTGCAAACAATTGAAATGTTTTGTTAGGTTGATAAAAGCTTTCATCCTTAAACAAGTTTTCTTTAACCTTTATATGACACAAGCACAAGGTTCCTAAAATATTTTTGGCACGAGAAGATTTGATATGGCCCATAGTAGCTTCTTTAAACCCTCCTTAGTTTGATACGTGTTCGAAAATGCATTCTAGTAAATATAACTATTTTACGACGAAATAACCACAAATTAATAGGTACATTCCACAATATTTATAGACCAAATTAGCTTAACCCACATTGATTTAGTAAACCGCAAAATTAGCAAAGTTGTGTCATAGACAAGTTACCGTATAATGGAGCGGGTTGTGCCATAAATAACAAAAGCAAAGACAACCTATCTATTGTCTCTTGTTAGCTAACGAGGCGATTGTAACGCAATACTTATGCGGCAGATAAATTATTTATTTCATTGTGTATTAATTTTCGCGCCTTAAATGGGCTAAGGTAATATGTTGGACGTAAATGGCGAGAGATAACAAGCGATGAATGCAACGGAGGTCGACCATTAAATTAATCTTAATTCAATTTTGAATACATATACATATTCGATTGGTGTCAGCAAATTTATAGTTGAACAACATGGACTGTGATTTAATTTAGCTACACTAATCCAGTTTTATAGCTATTACTAATTTAGGTAAACTATTAGCTGAGTGGAATAGAAGGGTTTTGAAACATTCCGCAGACTCGTAAGTATATGGATATTTTCGATGTTAATGATAAATAAGTACTACTATTCGACCATATATGTACCTACACCCCACTGCAGGGCATGGGCCTTCCCTACAACCGAAACTACGATTGAGAGAGGTAAGGCCATATAGTCTGAAAGTCACACACGCAATCCTGTCCCTATAAGATCAGTAACCATACATCTGAATTTTTAAAGCTTTTGTTTCAGAGCCTCTTGTTCACAGCCATCCCAAGAGATATATCCAAATCCCAAGAGACATCCACACCTACAATTACATCATAGAGATAGCTATTTTTCAACGGAAAAGATGGTAGAATATATTTGCGTGATATAATTGCTTAGAATTCGTTCATAATAATAATATAGTGAAACCGTCAAGAATTTAGGTTTATTTATTGATAGGTCTCTCACTTGGGGTCCGCAGCTTCGTGAGGTTACTCGAAAGCTGTTTGCCTCGGCAAGGTCCTTGCGAAGGTTGAGCAATCTTCTACCCATTACCACGAAGATTTCATTTGCGCAAACTCTCCTTCTCCCTATCCTTGATTATGCTGATGTCAGCTATCTAGATCTCACCGAGGACCAACTTAATAAGCTTGAGCGTCTCCAAAATCTCTGTATCAGATTCATATTTGGGCTTCGCAAATATGACCATGTTTCAGAATTTCGTACTAGGCTCAAGTGGTTACCCATCCGGTTTCGTCGGAATACTCATATTCTTTCACTTCTATACAAAATTTTGTTTAATCCTCTAACGCCTTCGTATCTTAAAGATCGTTTCGTCTTCTCCATGATTCGCTTTCAAGATCCTTGAGGTCGTCGGAGAACTTGAAACTAAGAATGCCCTTGCACTCCACAGTATTCATGAACAAATCATTTACTGTCCAAGCTGTCCGACTGTGGAACTCTCTACCAGCTGAGTTGCGACGGGCTGAAACACTGTCGTCATTTAAAAGAAAGGTCAAAGAACATTTCCTCTCACAACAAGAGTGTAGCTGAAATAATTTGTCCATTCTCTTCCTGGTATATTTTAGGATAGGTATATAATATGTTTATGTATATGTAAGTATTATAGGTATGTTTGTATATGTGTATGTATATGGATATTTATATATATTTTGTGTGTTTATGTTATATTTTTAGTTATTAATTGTAGATGATTATTATTTCTTTTACGCCTTAGACTGCCCTTTCTATCTCCTGTTAGTATAACCATCCCATGGTTGCCTGTAAGAGATTACCTAGTGTGATAAGGCCGCCACTTGTACTATTATTCTTATTGTATAATATCTTCATAGTATTTCTGTACAATGCAAAAAAGAATAAAATAAAATAAATAATAATAATAAATAATAATGAAAGAGACCCTTTTAAAGCAAAAGTCTTGAGTCTCAAGTTATTTACTTTGTTATAATATTTGGCAATAGCGGGAATGAAGTCCAACAAAACCTTTATGGATGGATTATATTTTGGATTTTAAATGAATCGCTGACATGTTTATTATTTGAATTAATGTTTCTATAATTATGCCATGGGCAGGCATATAATTTTCCTTAAAGTCCTAAGGATGATTCCTCATCGACTCGATACATTCACCGTGAATCATTGCTTTGGAATTCATGTGAATGGACTCCATGTGAATGGACTGCCAGTATATATTAAAATATAATGATACCATATTACAACATTTAGCTCTATGATTTTACAAATACTCATGCTATAGGTTAGTAGATCTCAACTCAATTATATAAAATGAATAGATTCTTTAAAGCTTTTTGAGTAATTTTTGAAATCCAAAATGTACTATAAGTACTTACTTGACCTAAATACAAAACAAATTCATTTTTTTCCATTTTAACAAACATTCGCCTTAGGCTTAGATTATTGTACTTTCTCAAAATTTAGCTTAATTAGGCAGTTATTACCCGACTTCATGGGTCACGATTCTAGAGCCATAATAATCGAAAAATGGTTTCTACAGTCCACTAAACAGAATCGATAAATCATCTATTCATATTAAATGTCTTTATAGAATATTATTACACAAAATTCCGCGAAGTATGCGCGGTGTATCGGCCGAATCCGGTCATCAGATAGTTTGCAACTGGCCAATTAGTAATACGTTAGTAATGTCGGCAGTGCAGCGGGCGCAGCTTTTAGTAAACGTTGAACACCTTGGCTTGCGACTGCTAGCTTACCATTAGCATATTTTAATTATTTTCCTTTAAATCCTGTCGGTGGATTCCTATTGCACTTCTGTCTGTCGATTGAATGTTTTTCAATTTGCATGACTAATGCCAGAATTAGGGTCTCGGAAATGGAGCTCTTTATCGCTGGTTAAATGCAGAATTTTAGAGTTTCCTAAAGTTCCAGACACTTCTATTGAAATGAAGATATACGCCCAATAGATGGATTCATTTCTCTTCCAATAGAATTCCATAAAACTCTTACCATGACATTACACAATGTATTTGAGGTTTATTGTCACAATTCATAAAGGTGACTGTTTTCGGATTATAATCCTATTAACATAAGCTATAAGTATACAGTTTTAATTTATTAAAATATACATGTTTCATTTCGAGTACACGCGGACAATCAAATTCTAATCAATCGAACATATTTAATTAAACTGATGAATAAAACTAATGACCGCGAGCATTCGACATCTATTATGCCTCGCGAAGCTCCAACTGCTCTAAAATTTTTGTGATTGTATTTGTGCTATTTTCAAATATTTGTTACGAACTTTCGTCCCCTTGACATTATTCAGGTTAATTCGCATCCGGGTTGCTATTTTCGTTTGAAAAACACGCGCAATTGTCGCCAATTTGTAACTATTGACGAGTCTGAGTGTTGTGTCTTTAGCTATTAAATGTGTGTGGCCTGACCTTTAATTATTTATTATTGTTAGCTACTACATTATGAGCATATTTTATTAAATATCAGAACTAGATTTTTTTACACTATACGTTTATTTTTAAACATCAAAATCTAATAAACTTCTAAGACAGAAGCTGTATTTTATTTTATATGCATACTAAAACAAATTAAAAAATGAGTATTTTTTTATTATGATATTATTTAACTCCAAATGAGTGGTATATTTACTTATTCCTTATTTATTTTCGTTCATACATACAAAGTATCATTAAGACTTCAAGAAAAGTTAGGTTAAACCATGAACCATATAATCGCCTTATAAAGTATATAAAGAACTTTTAAGATAATTTTTATCATATGACATAACCGTCTGACGACTAAACAGCTTACCATATAAAAGAAGACCTACAAATTACAATAATAGAGGCAACATGTGTCTTTGGTAATGATATATTGTGATAGGAGAACGGGTTTTAATAGAGACTATTTGACTTCTGCTAATCTTATTACTCATAACAGAAAAGAAACGACGTTTCTTCTAAGTTTGTATTAATCTTAAATACTTAGATATAAGTCAAAATTGTATCCATAATTTGTGGCTACATATGACCACCATTTTAAAGACAATAAATGTTTTAAATCAGAGATTAATACGTTCGTCTTGCGCCACTAAATAATTACACATATCTTCGCATTTATAACGGCCAAGTAAAATAACATCAAGTCTACATTCGAGTGCGACCTCGACATTCTATTAAAACGACTGTTAAACCGACCAACCTCGATACTTTGATAAACTCGATACATTTGCGATTTCATTTACATCGAACGACAGGTGCTCCGGCCCTATAATGCGTAGACTTAGCAAAAAAACGTTAATGATTATTTCTTTATAGTCTGCTGCAAAGTCTCAGATATCAAAAGATATTCAGATATCTTGGTAAACTGTTGAATATTTTATTTCAAGACTCAATTATTAGATAGTAGATTCACGAAAGTAATAGCCTCAACCACCTAACGTCTATATATCCTATGAGATAATAGTACCACATGAAGTTAAGAGCGTTTATACCCTGCACGCGCTTTTTGGCTTAAAAACAGGACTTTTCAAATGAGTTAATAGCCACCAATAAACAATTTAAAGGAAAAATAATTATTACTAATTTTAGAAAAGGTTGTCATCTAGGGATTTTGGTGGAAAACATTATAGATTGATGGATAATTTGTGAGTACTATACGGATTACTGAACACAAGTTTCGTTATTTAGGCTTTAAATGGCAATTTAGAAGCTTAAGATATCCGAAACCATTAAATATAAGATGAAAATAAAAATATCATCACACTAATAAGACCCTTATGGAGGGATTTTGCTGAGAAAAATAATCTTTTTGTGTTTAGTTCCTGAAAAATAAAAATTTAAACAATGCGAAATTATTCAGAAAGTCTCGTCAAGAACATATTTTTTTTCACCAACTTATCGTACATAATTTTTTATAGTAATTGCATATTACAATAGAAGAACATCTTATCAATAAATTACCATTTTTATATTTTAACAAAATCAGTTTTCATGTTTTCTACAAATATTTTAAAAACCACTATAAAACACGCTGTCCGACGTGGATCAAATCAGACCGCCGCAAGGCCTTCTAGAGGGAGGACGTATCGCTCGTCGCTCCGGCCTGGCTGCACTCGATTATGCCGCGCGTAGTAAAAATAGCCACGCGCGGAATGCGATTACCACATCTTAGTACTTTGGTAGTAAAATATTTAATTATTTTTATTACCTACAATGATTTTGTAGTGAGTATAAATTATGTTTCAGGTAATATAATGGGATGTAATCCCGAGGCTAAATTATGTTATGTATTGTAATATAAAATTAAATATATTTCGTAATTGTAAGGGGTTGTAAGGCCCCTAACACTATTTATGTGTTCGAACACGAAATGATTAATAAAACTTCCGTAGTGTATACTGATTGAACACTGATTTGAATGCAACTTAACAATGTAATAATAACGAAAATATGATTAGTATCCAAAATTTGTATTATTCTTTGCTTGCACAGTAATATTTGTCTACTTATAATGCAAATAAAATATTTTTATGATATTATATTACAGTTACATTTCAATTGAATATTTGAAGCGCACGGATCAAAGTTGTTTGAGCCGATTGTATAGTGAGCCGACGCGGCAGCTCTACGCACACAGCTTTGGTCGCTTATGTGTGCGTGAAATTAACGAAGAAATACCTATAATTGACTTTGCGCGCAAGGTGTATACGCTCTTAAGCTTACTCTAAAATCCGAAAGGAGGTTCGATTGTCCGATCGTTCCACTTCTGAATTATGAGAGTTATAATAGTTTCACTTTTAAAAATAAATACTATTATCTGTAATACTTATTATTCATTCCAAAATTAGTCTGTGATTAAGACGATAAAGGAAAGAGGATACCTAGGCGAATTCGTACCCTTTCATGTACGAATGAATGGACGTCAGAAACTTCGAACTTCGTTTCGGATCACAAAGTAACCCCTTGAACCGACTGGTCTAATTATACCACTTCAATAAAATATAAGTACCAAATAAGATTTCCCAATAAATAAACAAATTTATACCTAATGATATCTTACCTGATTTACCTAAGGGCGTTAACGTAAATAGTTATGCGCCTGTTACGGTACTTTACCTTAGTTTTATTATTGAACTATTCAATATATCCGTATACGGTGGTTATTTCAAGCATGCGAGTATCGTGAATGGAATGGAGGCACGCGTTAAACATTTACTTCGGCAGTTGATACCAGTTTGTTGTATATGATTGATAGTTGGTACTATTGTGCCGTTATGTGGAGTCGATGCGTTTCATATCATTTAATCTTCACACGGCCACTTAGTCACGTACTCATTTAAAGGAAATTTTATGAAATTTTGTGTTCTTACTTAAATATAGTATCTGTATTAGCTCTTATATGTACGTCCCACTGAAAGGCACGGGCCTACTCTACAATCGAGAGTACGATTGAGGTAAGGCCATATAGTATTTATATTAATTATTTTTTTTTTAATCTGGCCGGCCTATTGGCGACATTGCACCTGATGGTAAACGCAAATGCCGCCCAGGCAGAGTATCCATTGGTATCGGACGGCAGTCCCATGCCAATGGAAACAATCATGCCGGCCTGCTAAAGTGCCTCTTCATACTACGGCGGAAGGACCCAGGATTGTAGGAAGGAGGGAACACGTGAGACGGCAAACAACGTGTGGCAGGCATGATGTGGCAGTTATTACGCCCTCGATGTGATTCCTTGGATTGAGATCACAGCGGATATCCACACTAAGGATACTCAGGTCATTCCGCACTGAGAGGGGAGTACCCTTATATCAATAAAATATGTTCTCAAGTTGAATTTTACTATGCAAGTGTGTCAATAAAATGTGTTTTCAATGAAATTTAAATATTTCGGGGCTACAGGTGTAGTCAAATTAGTCATATCTTCAAGTCGCAACACGCAGGTAAATAATGCCATGAACAATGCATTGTTTATTTTTAGAAATTATTTAATAAAAATCATGTTTAACCACAAATTATTTGCAATTCGTATCAAATGTGCACCACCTTATCGAGTTTCAAATTAACATACAAACTGCCTTCAATAAAATATTGGTTCACAGAAAAAACCAGGAAGATATCAAGTTGTACATGAAAACCGATGACACGTGTCTGTTTTTTTACTCTAAATCCGGATTGAAACAAACTACTGTAGGTTCTCAACATTTTTTTGTATGAGTTGAAGACTGAATATACCTCTGTATATCCCTGTGTGAATATACCTATGACTGAATAAATGTCCCTGTATGAATATTTTCCATTAATGGGTCCTATGGGATTAGAGACAGTGTACAGTAAAATGTTTTAAAAATAATATTATTTCATTAGGAATTAACATAAGAAATTTACAATATTTTAACAGCGATGCCAACTTTAAAACATGGATAAATAAATATGCATCAAGCAAAAAAAAACTGACAAATAAATGCCCCTGAAATATGCAGAATTATAAATTCAATCAAAGCTTAAAATTATGCTATCAACATACAATACTACTCAATAATCTATAAGATAAATCACGATTCTCAGGAATAGCTTCATATGACCGAAGCCCCCGAACAATAATTTATCGTCTATTAGCGGGCGAGTCATGTTGGAAACCACTGCCATAGCGGAATGTAGTCCCGTGGACGGCATAACCGCAGCGATTGCAATGAGATAAATACTGGGTCAAAATATTATATTAATTAATCACGAGATAATGAATCATTTTATGTTGGTGTTACGTTAAGCGACAACAACCTTGTGAATATATTGCAATCAGTATAAATATCGGAGAATGGAAATTGTATAAGTTATTTTAGTGTAACATTAGCGAAATAACCAACTTCGTACATTGGAATGTGTTGAAAATCGATAGTCAAATGATTTTTGACCTATTGCGTTGTTAATACATCGTATTTATACACCACAAATTGTCGTTAATGTGTTTATTACATTTTAGATAATTTACAAAATCAATCATATTGGATTATAATATTTAAATACGTAAGCATAACAGCGTATACCAATCAAAACTATGAAACACCTCCAAAAGTCTTATACCACAATACTTTTTAAAATATTGTTTATTAAGTAAAACTAAGTAGACTGTTGAATCTGCCGACTGACCTTCACACGTACTTGCGATGTTTAGATATGAGTGCAATTCCGATTAGATTAGAAGCTACAATTTGGAATCAAAACAGGTACTTTCTGATTCGGCTTAGCAATAAATGCCAATAATATCGTCATTTTTATTATAAATTGATAATGAATATGACGGCTTTTTTATTTAGCCATGGAACACTTATACGCTGAGAATGATATTATGTGGAATTTAATGTCATTAGGATATCATATTTTTTTGACATTAAAATACGAATTACACACTGTAAGAGATATTATACCTTTTCTTTTTCTAAGCGAATACAAAAGCAATTTTTTTTATTCTGTAAATTGTATAATAAAAAATAAACTGCAGTTACCTATTTGTTTGACTGAAATCATCGACTTATACATCTATAACTTAAACATATGGATGGACAGGGCGAAGAGCGGGTAGTGTTCTGACGTAATAGGTGCGACGCTCTACTGCACTGCACCTATAGTGAAGCGTTACTGAAATTAGTCGTTGCTCACAAAGATTTTTAAACTGCTTGCTTGTATTGTGAAAGAAAGTTTATTTAATATTAACTTCAGGGCCACTGAAAGGCCTATCCTTAGGTTTTAAAACAATGGCTAAAATCGAAATATAAACTAGTAACTTCAGGCAAGGGTAACTTCGGGATACAGCCACTGCACAAAAAACCTCAAAATTAGAAGTTAATTTTGTTTGTACTGAAAAATTTGTTATACTTCTGTAAAAGTTATTATCTTATTTGTAATTTCCAACGCGGAATCAACGCATATCGAGGGCACGCAGGACCGTTGCCCACACACCATTGGGTTCGCGAGGGGGGCGTCGAGGACCAGGAGTGCGGGGGGACGTTGTAAATGGGTCGCCGCAGCCGCATTCCGACGCGGTTGACATTCTCAACAAAACAACCGACTGACGTTTGTTCAAACAAAAACAAACGACCAAAAATGATTACTTCTAAAACCAGCAAATAAAGGTCGCCTTTTGTTTTCTTTTTTGGAACGAAGTTCCTTATCGCGCGGTGTGAAAGGGGGCTAGACGGAAAAAATTCTCATGAAAAGTTGGCACGACACTTTAAAACATTTGACAATCGTTTTTTATTTCTTTATTTGAAAATGATACATTTTACATACATTTTATTTAACTCTAATAGAGGCAATAAAATATCCAAATACATATTAATATGTTAAAGGCTATAGTAAAAACTAAGAATACGCTGAAGCCCAAAATTAAGTGGGACACGTTGCGACAATTTCAAATTTTCATCAAATATCATAAATCAAATTGGTACAAAAGAAACATAAATTGCATAAATATGTGAAAAAAAAACATAATGATGGTGATACCCAAATGATTATTTTGGTGGTGACATTTAATTAAAATTACATAATAAAACCGTAATACATTGATTTTCGATCCTCCTTAATAAATTTATTATTATTTACAATTTTAGTTTGTTTTCCTGCTGTCAATCATCAACCCCTCATTTGACTATGTATCTTTGCCAATTATTACTAAAATTTAGCTTACTGATTAAGTTTATTATAACATTATATTTGTTAATAATGAAAGGTATTATTTTTATAACTTTTATTATTTACAATTTTAGTTTGTTACCCTGCTGTCAATCCTCAACCCTAGATTCGACTATGTATAATTACCAATTATTACTACAATTGAACCTACGGATTAAGTTTATATTACATTATATTTGTTAATAATAATAAAAATAGTATTTTTATAACATAAGAAATAAAATTTTATTACAATTCCTTCACTAATTAATCGAAAGGAACTTCGTTCCATCCGGGTGTCCGCTGACACCTCTCAAGTTTTTTAATTTTTTGTCGAGATTGTATAATTCTATTCATAACATCCTCAGAGTTTTTAAATAGATTTTCCTTATTCTAAATTAACTTGTAGACTATTATTCTAAAATTATTTGACTGTCATTTGCCTAGTAAAAGCTTGTGTGCCTCTTTTTAAGTTTATTGTTTATTATATGGTCTAGGATTTAAAAAGAAAATTTCCTGCTCGATAATTACATTGCTTTGTAATTCATAGTGTTGTTTGGTTGGCGTATGCCCTTGGTCATCTCGCCATTCGTAGCAAAAAAAGTAAATAAGACAAAAATATTTGAAAAAAGATTGCTTCAATTTTCCTTTAGATCGTGCTTCAGTTTTGGTGTGTTCAAGTTTCTAAGAACCCGATCCTTCAAGAGAATTGAATATTTCGTATTTTTTTCACAGATCATGAATCATTACACAATATATGCGGTATTCCATGAATCCTTCATAATTTTCTTTTATTATTTGAACGTGACCTGTCCTTTGTCACGGATATCTGATAGCATAAGCACCTTGTTCGCTACTTTTGATCCTTTTTTTTTTTTTTTTATTGCATTGAATGGCGAGACGAGCAAGCCGTTCGCCTGATGGTAAGCGATACGACCGCTCATGAACAGTAGCAATATTCCACTGTGCTCGCCATCCTGAGACATAAGATGTTAAGTCTCAATATGTCCAGTAGTTGCTCTGGCTACAATGTCCTTCAGTCCGAAACACAACAGTGCATTTAAGCAGTGTTGTTTCACGGGAGAAATAGACATTGCGGTGGTACCTACCCAGATGGCCTCTCACATATGAGAGACCTACCACCAGTAAATCCTTATTAGAATTGGTTCCCAGCGTTAAAACTCAAAGCCCTTTTCTATACGATATAAAAATGTTTCAATTTATTTTTCTTATTCTATTGTTATTTTTTTCAAATACAAGATCCCAAATGATGCGAATTTATACTTAAATAAAAATATAGTAGCCGGTAGGGATACGAGAATCATTGAATTACTAGCATTTTTCACTAATATATTTTTTCAACTATAGTTCGTATACCTCAATTGCACTTAAACATAAGCGGCTTAAAACGACACAGTAGTCAATTAATTAGAAACATCGAAGTCGTAACGTCCAAAATTAGTAATATTCACCTGTAGCGGCCACTTTCGGTACCATTCTCCAAAGAAGGCCGCGACGCTTGTGAACGTAAAAAGTATCCTTCGACTAGTACACTGGCGCTCGACTAATGTTTGCTACATGCCCCAGCTTGGAGAGTCACGGTCGAATATAAAATAATCACAATTCTACTATGAATCAAATAGTTCATAATGCATCATCAAGCTGGAGGGGAGATGGGATATTTAATCTTAACATTACAACAGGTGATCCGAGGGAGACACAAAAGAGCACCCTAAACGTAAAAGAACTAGAGGCCGAAAACCAGTTGATGGTCAGATAACATCCCAATATAGGTAGTATGGCAAGCAGTAGACGAGGCGGAGCCAGAATGAATGGCGTGATCGAGAGGAGACATAATTATGTATGTATACCCAGCGCAATGTGTTGATACGGGCTTATTAAAGAGGCAGATTTAATTAATATTTTTTAATACATATTTATTTTATTATTGAGCGACAAAATATATTTTTTTACGGATGTATTGAAATTTAGGTACCTACAATAACGCTAGACAAGCGTTTGCCCAAACAACCGACTTGCTTCGAGTGTTTTGCGGAATTTAAAATAGTCATAATTTTAGTTAGAACAATTAATAAAAAATGTGTCACATACAATATTTAATTTATATTGATTTTATTCAGTCTCCAAATTAAATCCAATAATTAAAAAATACAAATTTATATTCACTAGCATTAACAGGAGCATACGTTTCAACTACAATTCTATTAGTATTTTCAACTGCAAAAACATTGGTCTTCGTGTAAAGCTCTGATAACGTATATTCCTAAGCATTTTTTCACCCGCGTCCGTTTGATCAATTATCAATTTGGCGGGCAAACATTATCGACGCCATTGTACGTCGAGTCAAACCGGTCCAACCGTCACTATGACTGAGTTTTCCGCAGCCTAAATTAAGGCAACTTAATTGGCACCCAAAGATAGAAAAAATGTCCGGAAACTACTATGTTGTGTGGTCATGTCTGCGTTTTTGTAACCAGGACAGTGATAATTGTTTATAATCGAGGGGATATTTAAAAAAAATATTTAAATCCGAAAGTGGTTTTGTCAATTTATGAGAAAGTGACTGATGCAGTCGTTAGCCGGGTTAGAAAGCTTGGTTAGCATTTATAAACAGTAATCGTACTGGTGCAATAAAGTCTGCCTATCCCTTTCAGCATATCTGATAAGATTGCTAAGGGTTAAATTGCTCTAATTCAATTATTTTATACCAGAGTGTTGATGAGCTGTTTTGTCTTACTTATTTTCCAAAGCTATAATAATAGTTGATAAAAGCGGTAATAATGATGACTCATAAAATCTAGTAGAAGACTACAAACATTTTAATGTTGTGTATAATATAGTGGCGCTATTTAACATGCAATATTATTAATATCCGCTGTGACTACTCCGAGGGGTTACTACGTAACACGATATTCGATGTATCGTGCGATTCGTGGGATCGAAATCTACTCCTAGTGACTTCGTTTTCACTCATATCAATTGTTGAACGGTTCAACAGTGTTGAAAAGTGTCGCATAGAGAATATTCATCAACATAATATGGTAGAAACAAAGTCATTAGGAGTACATTCCAATACGAAGAATCGTAGTATAGGTATATCAAAAAACGTGTTACATGGTAACTTCATAAAACACGATTATACCTGCACAGGGTAAAGCCAAGTGTATACTAGTGTTAGTTCGGTAGTAAGTGGCAATGAATAGGTATTTTTTATCATTTAGAGATGAAAACATTCTCCCCTTTTGATGAGTCATGGCCGTTACCAACCCGAGGGTAACAATAGCTTGTTAGGTTGTAATACCTTTTAAAGTTGCATTCTTGAGAAAACACGATGTTTACAATGGAGAATACTGTAAAATAGGTTTATTCATATAGGTAATTGATATGGTTTTTAATATGGTTTCTTCATTCAACAACATAAATAAATTTAACAGATATTACAATCGTTGGACACACGTCGTCCATTTCCAGGGTCATAATTGCGTTTTACGTGGAAAGGATAATTCCACTCCAATCGATTGTGCGTCAAATGGTTGTAAATTATTATTGAACATGATTCCGACCACTTGAAACGCTACAATCCACTGGCGGGACTCGACACGCCAAAGCCTAAAACACGATACACAGTCCACATACCTATAGCTTTCAATCGCCAGACACTGCAAAAACAGTTCGGCCGTTCGGTGAGTCAAAACGTACCTACCTTACCAAGACCTGTTCCAGAGGCAGCCCTGTGAGTCACTCCATAATGGATTCATAGAAGTCGAACGCGAGCCCAAGTCGACAGTGTTGCGAAACATCGTCAAGGATGTCTCATGATTTTGGCTCTCGAACTGCGCTCGTGGGAACAGGCCTAATTGGTGAAAGTATCGGACGGTGCAATTTACAGACCTTTGTTTGTACGCAAGAAAGTTAATCGTTAAGGATATGTTTATTTTAATGTGATTTTTGAATAAAAAATGATACTTAATGCAGTTGCGCGAGTGACGTTGAAATAAATTGGCTTTATACAACCGTTATTTATAAAGTAGGTACAGATCGTAAATAAAACTTAATATTACGTTTTTGCTGATTTTTTGTACTTTTTCGAGTTTAAGTCAGATGTTATGTAATCGAAAGTACGTCTTTTGTAGTAAGTATTTCTTCCATATTGAATTGTATTAATAATTTATATTTACGTCATTTACACATATAATCCAGTATGGATTATAAATAATATAAATAGATAAACTTTAATGAGTTTCCGGAAAATTATCAAAACACTTTTGTTAATTTTCGTCGAAGAATGAGGAATATACAAGATTATTTTTCACACCCAAATATCGACCAATAGAATTGCACCATTCGACGTCACGTGGTACAACCTACATGGTATTATACTGATAATTTTTTGAAAATTTTCTCTGGTAGTTGCTATATATAAAAAACAAAACATGATCCAGTCAAATTAACCACACGTGAAACTGACAGGTTGAATTCAATTGTGAAAATTGGAGATTTTGCATGAAAATGAGTTTGAAATTAAAATTTGGGACGGAAAAATAATCCCCCGAATACCACAAGAGCTTCAAAATTATCGGGTATTTCCCGATAGGTTCGTTGCAAACAAATGAAGGAGTCAAAACTTGACGACTTTATTTGTTTGCAGGGAACCTTGAGTATTATAAGTGAATATCAACCGTCGGACTCGTTTTTATGAACGAGAAGTAAAACAAAACACGGTGTTTAAGAGGCAATATCTATAGTCCCGTTTATTGGCCTTATAATGGCGCCACTACGCCCTCTACATGATGGGCCATCATAGTGGTCCATCGCGATGGCCCATCTTATAAAGAGGCTATGATTCTAGGGCCCTACTATATAAATCCGAAGTTCGAATCTTCGTGACGTTTTTCGTTTCGAAACCTACTCTGAAATACGAAATTCGAATCTTCGGATCGAAGAATGAATGATTCGAATATATCGGCAATCCGAACATTTACAGATTCGAAACTTCGCACGAACGAAGTTTCGAACTTCGTTTCGGATGAATATAGTAGGGCCCTTATACCCCTACCACACGTAGCCCATGCAAGAGTCACGTGATTTCTATTCTAGTTTATACCTAAAGAGAAAAATGATTTTCTATATTACGCGCCACTGCGACATTTCATTAAAATGATTCACCGGTTTGATCCGAGATGTCCTTGGCGCTGATGACGAATAGTTTGCAGTTTTTTTATTTGTATTTTCATCACGTCGCTATGTTTAGTTTCCTTTATTAGTAATGGACGTGTACGAAAAATATAATTCACTATTATTAGTCAGATTTTATAGACTACAAGCCCGTGGCAAAAAGCGATGGGTCAAATGAACCACTAGGAGACCTATTTAGTAAGATACAGGGGCATAAAATAATAATATTCAGCCCTATGCCGTCACTTGTAAGCTGTCCGTCTCAGTGCAGATGAGACTTCAAAAGCATCAAGGAGAGGGGTTCATTTTGGTCATTTATTTTTATACGGCATTCCTACCATCGACAGGTCCATGAAAAATAATAAAAGAACACATAGTGCCGTACAAAAATAGTGCGTCACAAAGTCGGAAGATCGTTAGATATTCCGGTAAATTTGGTCATTTGATTTTAAACGGCATCGGTTCCATCACAGAACAGTTGAATATGGTTAGAAAGGCAAAGTCGTTTTCGAAACACAAAACCTCTACAAATCCATTATAGAAAGCTTGCAATAGTCGATTTAAATTATCGATAAAATAACGGGAATGTGTCTTTGTTATAAGTCCGGAAATTATTTTATCAACATACTTAATGGTTTTTTCCTGATGCAGTTATGTAATTAGTATTATGTCGACAGACGGAAAATAAATGAGACTACAATATCTAATGTTGAAAGTTAATTTAAATTTTTATACTATTTTACAACTGTATATGTACATGAATTTCAAGATTTTCAGCTGTGTGCGGTATTAACATTTTTATTATTGGAAACGCACATATGTGCAATTATTATAATCAAATTATGTTTTTCTTTACGTCAATGCCTTCAGTGGTTTTAATTTATCATACAATATTTCATTATTTTATCGTCGCACGTAATTATTTTTGGTTTGTATATTGCTTATGATACAGATTTTTTTATCGTCTTCTGTTTCACGAATATGAATACTCAAAACAAATTGCACTGGATTTTGTGGGAATCCAGTTGTCTCTACCTGTTGCCTTTATGGACTCACTCTTGGAAACCTATAAACATATTATGTTGTTCTCAAGTTGGCGGAGTTATGACTGATGATTAGAATATAACTATAAGGATAGGTCGTCAACATTATCAAACGTTACGAGTACTACTATTTAAAATTACAAAAGAATTTGATTTAATTTTCTTGCCTATGAAAACTTATTTAAGAGTATACGAAATCTATAACTACGTACATGACTACAACACTGCGTGACATGTGACAAATTTCGAAGTTGACATAACAAAAATGAGTCGTGTGCATTGCGTAGGAACTTGGCATTCGCGTGCATTTTAGGTACGCGTGAGCAGTAATGTATATTTTCGATTTGTCGTCTATCATATTATCGAATTCTTCAAAATGTCGTAATTAATAAACATTTTTTGGAAATAATGGTGAAAATCAATAAAATCGGGTTTATTAATGGTATAGAATTCCTTCCCTATTGATATTCGATGGTTTAGTTATTGGAACTGTAAGATAAAATAGCACAAATCTGTATTTTTACTCTATTTTGCCGGAGCACCACGCTCCAAGGCATTTCGACAACGACTGATTTGACAGATCATCGGTTCCGCGGCAATGGTGCTTTTTATGCACCACCTTGCGACGCGTCAAGCGCTTGTATTTCCCTTCTAACCATATTCATCTGTTCTGTGGGTTCCATACAGTCGCAATACCTCTTCTAAACCATTATTCCGCAACGCCGTACAAAAACCATGCGACAAGGGAGAAAAATCAGCGGTTGCAACCCACTCCCCCCTTCAGTGGTCCGGGAGGTGATTTGACACAACATGAGATTAATTTATTTTGAAAGTATTTTAGACATAGATAACATTTTTTCACATGCCGTACATTTTTTTGTGATCCAAAGGTCTGTAGAGCGGAAAATAACTCTCAAATAATCCATGTAACAAAACATACTTTAGGGTGATATTTAGTATGATATTTACTGTACATCATTTAGACACTTTATTTGTATTTAATGCAATCGTCTATAAAAAGTAAATGCCGTACATATCTGAAGGTTCACATTGATAAAAGGTAATAAACATAACAATAACTTATAATTAATTAATATTTTTTTTAATTTTATTTGTCCGCAAAATAAGATGACACATATTCATGTTTCAGAAGGTGATCGAGAAGATGATTCCGACGTCGATGAAGACGTTGATTCCGATACCGACTCAGTCGCTAATTCAGATATTGAATTAAAATTTGAAAGACATACCTACCTATTTTTTCATTTTTGTATACAATAAATCATTTAGTATATTTAATAACACAATTCAAAGAATATGTCCATGTTTGAAGTATATGATATCGAAAAGTTTACAAAAATACTAATACTAAGCTTGATAGTCTTCAATTTTTGGATATAATATACACTCAGTTTCACTTTAAAAGCTAGCATAATGATTTATACATGTTATCAATTATTCTCTTAAAAAATATGTTAATGCCGCGTAGTATCACATGACCATAAAGTACTCCTGAAATGGTGGTGCCATTTTAATCAGGCAAAAAATTATATTCTGCATTAAAATGTACGGCATGATTTTTTCTTCATTCGTTTACCTGAGAACTATTTAAAACAACAATAATATTTAGAAAGTTGCTGCATTTCACTAATCTACGATAATTTAAACTTTTGAAAACTCATATTTTATTTTCCTCTCAATTTCTTTTTAAACATTTTATATTGAATGGCAATACTATATAACAATTGTATTTAGCAATATCATGTTAAAAAACAGGTTGCCGTACAGGTTCAAATGACCTTTCAGCTTTAAAAGTCAAATTTATGAGAAATTTATGTATACTTTCAAATTAACAATAATTTAGTGACGGCTTTTTTTGAAATAGTAATTTTGAGTGCTACGTAATGTTATGAAACCGATGCCGTACTTTTTCAAATCACCTCCCGGACCACTGAAGGGGAGTGGGTTGCAACCGCTGATTTTTCTCCCTTGTCGCATGGTTTTTGTACGGCGTTGCGGAATAATGGTTTAGAAGAGGTATTGCGACTGTATGGAACCGATGCCGTTTAAAATCAAATGACCAAATTTACCGACAAATTTGCCGGAATATCTAACGATCTTCCGACTTTGTGACGCCCTATTTTTGTACGGCACTATGTGTTCTTTTATTATTTTTCATGGACCTATCGATGGTAGGAATGCCGTATAAAAATAAATGACCAAAATGAACCCCTCTCCTTGATGCTTTTGAAGTCTCATCTGCACTGAGACGGACAGCTTACAAGTGACGGCATAGGGCTGAATATTATTATTTTATGCCCCTGTATCTTACTAAATAGGTCTCCTGGTGGTTCATTTGACCCATCGCTTTTTGCCACGGGCTTGTAGTCTATTATTAAAGTTTGTGAAGTCCCGAATAAATGTTTTTCATAGGGTCGAAATCATGCTGGCTGGCTGTGAAATTGTCAGGTAAATTATTTTGGAACATTCGTAGAGTTCATAGGTCTATCGCAGCGATAGGTGGTAAAAGCTGCATCATAAAATATAAAGTATAGCAGTTTAATAACAAGTAAAATACAAATTTTATAAATAAGCAAAAAATAAAGAACCAAATTAGAGATTATTTGAAAATATTTCAATAAAGTGTTTATTTAATGATATACTCCATTACCATATATACATACGAATTGTATGTAATAGGTATATAAAACTGAACGAGAACTGCACAATACTTTTTGTCCCACAGTGAAGATAAAAACCGTTAAATGACTGCACGTTTTCAGAATATAAATACCACCATTATTTGTATTAATATTTTAAAACGCCTGTAGCTTACTTTCTCATTGACTTCGCTGTTTATTATACTCAGATATATTTAATATGGTGATTTTCTGATAAAAAATAATCGCGTCGATTTTTATCACGTCCGGTTCCTATAGGGATCGACTGACAATATCGAATTTCATGACGATACTGGCTTTTATTATTGTTTTTTTTTTTTTGTTTTATTAATTTGTGTCTATCTGAAATGTTTTGCCTAATTCGTAATGATATACAATAATTGGTCACCCTAGTGAAAAATATATTGTGGATTATCTCCAATTTACAAAAACAAAAAAAGCGTTTCAAGAATGCCCAATTTATTTTCTATATCATTTTTTAATATTGTTAATTGTTGATATTGTATGCTTTTGTCACTATACACCCTAAACAGCCCTTTCTTTCTCCTTTCTCTTATGCCCATCCAAAGGTTGCCTGGAAGAGGTTGGCTAGTGCAATAAGACCGCAGACTGTACTTCTTTTATATGTTGTTATAGTTTATGTTTTTTCTGGTGTACAAAAAAGGTTATAAATAAATAAATTCCCAATCGCAACATTTCCTTACACAACCACAAAACTGTCCACACAGCATCTTCAATAAAATTAACTAAAACATAATTGTAAAGGCCAAACGGTTATCGCTCCGGCTCGGCCATGCATCCGAGCCTTTTTGCCTTTTACTTCGTGTCGCAACTGCACACATTACGTACGGGGTCATGCCGCACCGCAAGCGGATGAAATTCGTAATGTAACGCGATTACACGTTCACCCAACCTGTGGAAATCGGCCTTTGGAAATTATTCTAATTATTTATAATAATAGGCTAGTTTCATACATTTTTATTTTTGTTTATAACGGAAGGTTACGTTACGTTACGTTATAATCAAAATCAGAAAGAATTTTTAAAATCCGCTAAGTAATAAGCAAGTTACAAATATATGAAAGTTGGTGGTAGGAGTGATAGAAAAGGATGCAACATGCACGGCGTGACGTCATCTTCCATAAGGTGCACGCGTGTGAAAGAGACAACGAGTGTCCCCACCGTACGATTAAATGTATTAATATCTCATTCATTTTACATTCAATTTTGTCTTTTGATGTTGTTTTCAAATTCGTTTGTTTTTATAAACGATGCTTTTAAGAATTGATTACTTACTGCTCAAATACTTGAAAGCAGCGCTCCTTGCCACTTGTATTTGGAAGACCAGCGTTGGTTTTATTACCAGCACATGCTGAGTAGGTATGACCTGTTTTGTGACAAGCACTGTTATATTTTACTTATTATAGCTGTAAACTTCTACTTGTTACAAATAAATATTTCCTTCTTTTCTTTTTATTTTGAGCTTTTCTGTACACATAGTAATACATTTGAAGACTGATTTATACATCAGGTGTAAATATTAGCAATTCTGGAATAAGAGACGGTTTAAAAACTCTTTTATGGGCTGTTTTCTACTCTAACTCTTGCTTTATTTAAAGACAGAAATATTGTTCTAACAGCAGAACAATATAAATATTGCAAATGTCTTGCAATTATCCTTTTCCATGAATGTTTCAGCTAGTTGCCGCTCAAATCACAATTTATGTCGCATCGTTAATATATCGTACTATATGCATTACTATTGCTACAAAATTCCGAGCCTAAAGACGCGGATCTGCGCTCTCTGGCAAACGATGGCACGTTAGCCAAGGCAATCAGGATCTGAGGCGTTTGCCACAAGTTGCAACAAGTCAACGCTCAGTTGCCTCACCTTTGAGTACGATGCGCCTCGCCTATTAAAATTATTTTGTAATTCAACCGGATGCCGGCGTTGCTATGAACTAAATCCGGGAAAAGTCGCTTACAGTCGCGATTTAGCCTTGCACCGCCGCGCCGTACCTCGGAAATGTTGGAAACAACAATAAACTCGTATTTCGCTGATATGTGTCAGATAACTGAGTAATTTAGTGCTGTAATTTTGTCTCCTTGGTATTTAAAACACTTTTGTGGAGTTTGGAGGCAAAGCAAAGCGAGGCGAAACGAGTCATAATCGTTTGTGCAAAGGTTCTAAAATTTACATATTTTTGTCTTTATAAACTGTACGGTTCTGTAATCGGGAAGCAGTTTGAATTTCCAGCAATGTTTTTTTGTTTGCTTCTGTACAATATTATAATTGGTAAAAAAAAATCGACCTGTAATGCCAATACTTGTGTGATCCACAAACATTTGCTTTGGGTCTCATTTTGTCGAACCGATAAGTCCCTTCTTATACACATAAAATACAAATAGAAGTATGCATGTATGTCACAATTAATTTAATTGGACAATTCAATACGCATGGGAGTCACAAGTAGTCTGCCGCGGGTATAATGAGGAAGTTCATGCTTGTTCACGTTACGCAATGTTTTTAATTAAAATCTCTGTTTTGTATCATTAAAATTTCATAATGAGATTGAGAAATCAAGTAGCACCTAGAAATTCTAGCTTTAGTGTTCCATAATTGCTTCATTATATTTCCAACGATAGAATTAGAGTTTTATACAACAAATACATACTTTGTCATAGATTTAAAAAAGCTTTGAAATATATTCACACACAGCATCCAGTATATTGTTTTTTAGGTCGGAGTAGAGATCGTCGAAATATCGGAATTCCCTGAATGAACAAATTTTTAGTGAGTTTAGTCCATAGTTTTAATGGCAGATAATATCAATGATACACCAGTGTTGCACGTGCCACTGCAAAGCATAGCCTCACTCACTCATGTTATAATTTCACCACGCCTAGCCTAGTGCAAATTCCCGGACTTCATCTGCCACAATTTCAGCCCATATACTTCCCACTGCAGGACACGAGCCATCGCTACAATCGAGAGTATGATTGAGAATGGTAAGGTCATATAGACCACCACGCTGGCCTAGTGCGGGTTAGCGGACATTGAATATAGAAATTCTTACTAATTACTATTGTGTGTAGGTTTCCTCATAATGTTTTCTTTCACCATTATAGTTCGTGGTGATCGTCTATCTTCTACCACGCTTTTTGCAAATCTCTACGGTATGATTCTTCACGATATTTTCCTTCACAGTTAAAGCCACCTGTAACGGTTTTTCAGGTTAAGCAGCAAGTTTACCATGGTGTAGATGTCATTCATCAGGTATCAATGACTGGGAAGTGGTGTCGCGTGACGCAGCGTGGACGGGAACCGTGTCACGCCGGGGTCGCGATGCTCCACTACGCACATGGGACCCAAGCGTGAGACAAATCCGATGGAGATTATCTCTCATACGTGATATCGACTTTCTATCTGCTGACGGGAACTTTGCATTACAATTTACAACGCGAAGTAAGCTGTGCAGTCGCCTCCAATTTTTGTGAGGTTGGTAGTAGGACTGTTGATAAAATATCGATATATCAAAATATCGATATAATTATTAATAAATATCGATATTTATTACTAATACTTTTTTGGACGATATATCGATAGTTCGATATTGAAATGTAAATATCGACACGCGATATTTTTTTATAACTTTTTTTTTGCCAATTTATATAATTTACCCACTATTGTTGTCAATTATCATTTGTCACTGTCAGCGTTAATGTTCTAACTTTGCATCTCTACTTTATGTTTAGGCTCAATTGCACAAACTAACTTTGCCTATACCTTTGCCCTTGAAACTGTCAACTCCATACATTCGCAAGGTCAAATACATCTCAATTGAATTGGAGGAGACTGACGAAAGAGATTTATAATGCGAGAATGGATGGTGGAGTCGGTCGAGGACGTCCGAGGCGGTCCTATAAGAATCAAATAGGAGACCTTTTCAAGAAAGGAAAAATACGGAGTCCTCGAAACCGACGAGCATGTATGAAGAGATCAATGACAGTTGAAGAAGCGAAAGAGATGTATGGACCGTAGCACTTGGCGCTCAATATTCTCTGCCTACCCCAATGGGAAATAGGCGTGAGTTTATGTATGTATATATGTAAATACATCTCAAATGTATGGCGATGACATTTTCATAGGCAAAGGTATTGGCAAAGTTACTTGGTGCAACTGAGCCTTAATATGTTGATAATATGTGTATAATCTATGGTCTGCAATTAACAATTCGTAATTATATAAGTTCAGTTGCGGTGCAGTTGCAGTTAAGTTTCGATCAAAACAGCCCTTTTCGTATTCTCGTAATACGCTCGCGTCAAGTTCGCGTCACACGAGCGCTTTAGTGTATTCTACTGTAGCGCGTTGATACAGATCGCAATTTGATCGGTAAATTGTAATAAATTGACTGTGTAAGTTATTTTTGAGCCGATATACGAATACATTTTTAAAACAGCCAATAAAATAATAAAATATCGATATATCGAAATATCGATATTTTTTTTCGATATATCAAACTCCGATATTGATATATTTGAAAATATCGATATATCGAAAATCCGATATTTTAAAAAATATCAACAGTCCTAGTTGGTAGTGAGACCTTATTCAGATAATTGTAAAGAATATTTTATTTATCGAATGATATGTCTTCTTCGCTCATACTGAATTCAAAATTGTTCCGAAAGATAGAAAACATTCAATAATCGAAATACGTAAATAAGGAAGGATGTTTTATGTTAGGAAATATTACGATAGCTATGAGGAAAGCATGATAGATATTGGATTGTATTCATGTTTTATATCATATTACGTGAAGTGCCTGTTTCAAAAAAAATGCTAATAAACCAATCATCAGTAGATGGAACAAAAATTTGGCATAACGAACTATGCCATTTCAATTTCGTTTTTAATACATCCAGAACACAGTCAATCGGCATTGTTAATAATATTGGTATTTTTTACAACTATGATGCAACATGAAGAAACAAGACACCAAAACGTAATATTGATGTTACTTGGTATGATGACAAAGGTCTTTAAAGCCAACCATTTCCTTATACCTATAGGTTCTACCTAAAAACGCCTTAGTTGTCGGTACAGCAGACTACCTTTGCTTTTGTCTTTATTGCCATATTTCTATGGTGTATCTCGTTACATCTGCGATCGTGCAGTACAATAATGTTCGGCTGCCGCCCTTAAGCTGAGCGGTCGCTGGTTTCCGGAACATTCGTGACTCCAAATACAGGCTATGCCGATAAACTTACTTGTCAAGCGATTAAATAATTAAACGGTATTGTTTATAAGAATTATATGATATATTTGAAGGAAGATATAGAAACCAGAAGATCGAGCTTAGGGCACAAGTATGTGGTATCAAAATTGAGCGTGGGACTCTGAAGTTTAAGGAAATCATCTCGATTAAACCGTATCTGAAAGTTTGCACAGGATTTTAAAAGGTATGTGATTACATCAGTTTGGAGATAATTACTATAGTTGACTAAAATTCTTTAAATCGTAGCAATACCATTATATTTCAAGTACTTTTTCGAACATATCGGAAGTGGTGACTTTGGCTTTAAATATTGCAAACACAGGATTCCCCACACAATTACCATCGAAGTTATCAACCGAAGTAGATAGCATGAAAAATACCCTGAAAAAGATAACGTGCTGCTTGTTAACCTAGATATACAAACATTATATTATTAGGATTATGATATATTTGTACAACAATCGACTTGTCAAAGAAAACATTGTCCTAACACTCAAATTTGCCAGTAACATTAGGCGTAAATAATACTGTTATTTAATAATAAATAACGACCGCCTATTGTTTTCATTGTGTCGTGCAGTAACATAATTGATAATTACAAGTTACAAGTATATTACAATAATTTATTTAATTATTACTCCAATAAAATCAAAACAAATATACAGTATGCTGGGCTCATCAGGCATGGTTATTGAATTTGAAAAGTTAGGAATTTGTCAGTCAGGAATTTGTGCCCAATATGGTGATAGGCACAAGCCCTATCACGTAGTGGGCCGGAACACACAAGTCGAAGCGTGGGTCTCTTGTTTACACTTCTGCCTACCCCTTCTGGGAATAAAGCGTGAGTTTATATATGTACCTACATACATATGTAGGTATGAAGTATATGTATGAATATGTATATTAGTATATATGAATTTGGAAACAATCTTTCCTTATAAAGTTCCTTGCCATCTCATGATCGCTTGATAATTAATCATAGGTAGTTACTTACGCATGACATCCTTCAATGGGCACCTGGCAGAGGCGGCTCTGTGGCAGACATTTTTATCCTGGCTACAAACTGTACTGCACCTGATGGATACTGCAAGTATGGATCCCCAGTTTCATTATTCATTAAACTAACATAATATTCATGACCAGTGATTTAACTTCATAATATCATAAGTCGTGTCTGTCGTAGTAATATTGGGAGATGGATAAGCCATGCTTTCTGGCCAAGTTTGGTTTTTAAACTTAATGACTTGGCCAGTCATCAGTAAAAATAATATATTTTTTTATTCGTGTTGTTAATAATCTCTTTGTTTATTTTAAATCACAAAACAAACAAAAATCGTACGAAAATGTGTAGAAATACCTTCATATAAAATTATTCAACAGACACAATGGTATTTGTAATAGAGTTGCCATATTTTTTTTTCTGAAATGCCAATTGTCACCGCATGTGATGTGTGTGGTACTCTTCTTGCCATTTGCCAAGTTATAAGTTTGATATAATTCCCAGAGACGATAGTATGAAACAAAGCTTTCTAAGCCCCAACAGGTACCTTACGTTACAAACTTGTTTTTCACATTAAATACTGGTGTTTATGTACTCGGTGCTTCCGCGATCAGCTCAACTATATGGTAATTCGAACAATTTACTTGCAATGTGCGATTCGCGTTATTTATACTAACTAGATATTATATAATACGCGTAAAATCATGTTTGATAGTATGCAGATATCATTCGGAGTCGTATACTACATGGACCTAGTGGAGACTAGGACGAATTTCCGTGCTTTCCGGCGTTTTTGCCATACCTATTACTGGAATCAAGTATAACAGCTCACACAATAGGTCCCATTTAAATGTAATAATGAATTCCGTGGTGCTTTACAGCTGGCTTCTCCGGCTGTAAAAGTCTTTTTGTGAGGTTATTTACCTCTTTAGTTCAATATTTTGTCACCCGCTTTGCACGGAGGGAAGTGGACATTATTAATTTCCAACTCCTCCTATTAATTTAACTTTCTGATTAATTTCGTTGCGGGTTAAGGACAAGTTAGACATTCCCGGAGACTCGCCGAGCTTCAATGCTCGGTGTCATTACATTGCGTGCCACTGTTGATCCTGGCTTACAGGAGTTGCAGTGGCGGGTGTGAGGGCGGGACAGTCTCCATATATAATACGCGTAATGAGGTGTAATTCATGTATTCATGTGTATTTTTGGCTTCGTTAAAGCCTTGGGTAAAGTTGACTTGAAAGTTCCTGTTATAAAGCTACGATAGTTAATGCATAGCCATCCGAAGGTCCTATTCTAGATAAGTGTATACTATAATCCTTTGTCATGCTGAATTACGTAAATCAGACCATCAGATATCTTTCCTTCCTTCTCAGTCGTAAACACTGTTGGCAGAGTGGTCGTGGTCATCTTCTCAGGTGGCGGCTTGCTTTACAATGCGTCGCCATTCCTCTCTCACTGACGCTTTCCTTATACACTCATATGCACGGGACCGTTAAGTGTAGCTTTTATTTGATCGGTCCAACGTAATGGCGCTCACCACAGTTCACAGATAAGTTGTCTATAATAAAGAAAAGATTTTATTGTATATTTGCATGGAATAGGATCTGAAACTACAGGACTGCTTAAAAAATTCTTTCACCATTAGAATCCTACATTATTCCTGATAAACATAGCCAATAGAATATTTTCGAAATCAATTATAAGAATACAAACAGACAGACATGAAGATGTTGTATTTTTCAAAATGTAGAATAGGATAAAAATACTACACTTTGTACATTCATTTGGCTTCATTTTGTAATAATTCACAAAACATAGATCAATAAACATTGTGCAGTCACATAATACTCTGCAGTATGAACAAAGTAAATTATTTCGTAACTATCAAATAGACAATTTGCTGCAGTATCATCAAGTTTGTAACCACGAATGATCGATGTACACGTTAAAGAACATAAATTTGAGTCAAATTTCCAAACTTACATGATTGTGTCGAATGGTCGGTAATTGTCTGTCGTCATTTTATACCATCACTATTTGGATGGCACCAAGGAATATGCAGTAAAGGCTCCTTGCATCGGTTATGTATTAGCTTTTTGTGTCCAAAGTGGATTTAACATCGTCTAAAAGGAAGGTAAATTAATTGCCGAAATAGGCTTCTCAAAATTATGTTTTCTACAATTATGCATTGAAAAAGCCTGCATCCATTCATGCCTATAAATTAAAAATATTTGTTCGGCCTACAATTTTGTTTATCCGAGTGATTCTGAGTGTTACTGTTTGTAAGTCTTTATCTATGAATACCATTCAAGAGTTATCCTACAGTTAAATGTATATAGAATTTCTTAAAAAAATTGCCGTTGGATTTCACAAGTATATTTTGAGTACGTCGTGTCGCGCGTACTACAATAAGTATTTTTACAAAAGCGAGTGCGAGGTTATTACATCTGAATTTCCATATAGCGCGTCATGCCGCCACCTATCAAGGCTATTTATGCGTACAGTCGCCCGCAGATCCTTCATATAATGTATACTACGCAAAAGAATTTCATACATAGTATACGTAAGTTTATGCAATACGCACTTGCGAGAACTCTTTAAACAAAGGATTTTTAACCTCAATGACGTCACTACTGTGGAACATGGCGACTATATTCGAAATTCAATTATAAGAGGAAACCAACCTCGACCTCTATTTGATATTTAAATGCAAATAATATGGGAGTACAGGACTCATCAAACTTTATAAATATGTATATTACAATATAATTAATACAATATTCGAAGTTGTTTTTTTACGTATTTCACGTTTTTGCTTAACAGTTCAAAATGAACAAGAATTTAAAAACTATGACGCAACAATGAAAACTGGAATGCATCACCAATTTCAAATATCGAACGACACAAAGGCGTGTCTAATCCCATTCCGTAGATAAGGTGGTAAATGAGAATGGTTGGCGTAGTGTACAGCAGTATAGACGGCAGGCGAAGGTCCATGCTCCCTCGGCAGACGCGCGCTGACTCACTCGGCCGCACGCTTCCGCCTGATAGCAAGGTCACCGGCCGCGAGTCGCGACGCACACAGCTGCGCGCCCCCCGCCCCGCGCCGCCCCGCACACACACAGGCTCACGTGAAAGTAGTGAGAGTATAGTCGCGTCCAACGTTTGTTTGAACAGTTTATGCTGAACCCGACCTTTGCCCGCCGATAAATGGCATTTCGTTAACAAACAGTAAAGTTATATGCACTTTACAAACTGTTGGAGTGAACTTTAATGCATTGCTTGATTATACACTGTCATGGATTATGTTTTGAATAATTACTGTTTTTGCATGTTTATCAGGATATTTAAACTTAATAAAGAAGTTTTAAATCATATACCTCTAAAAAACAATTAGCACGTGTTTAATTGTCTTCTCTTTACCAACTCCATAATTTATGAACTTAATGAAATAAGAGCCTTGTTTTACTTATTATTCAAAAGTGAAGTTTATATTACTACAATAGATGCGAAAACCTAATCGTAATTATATTACTAACGTCACTATTAAAATGAAACACGACAACACAATAGCTCCGAAATAAATTATTTATAGCACATCATTCCACAGTATTGTACAAATTATACGTGCCAACGAAACCAGTCATGTTTAATGCAATATATTTACCAAAGCTGGCGTCTAGCACAGGTATAGTAATTGGTGAAATAAATTGAGGTCGGTCACGATTCCTTCATCTCAGACGATTTTTGAAGAAATTCAAATATAGGGACTAAAAATATCAACATAAGTTTTTCCAATTAGAATCTTTGGCGCCACACAATTGATGTTTGATTTCCTACTTTTCAATGTAACAGTTGCCAATTGGTTCGTTTACAGAGCGAAAATTTATGAACCAGGTCGACAACTTGGCACAAAGTCAATAACATTTCAACCTAACTGTAAAGTTAATGGCTAATTACAGCAGTTCAACTATTAATCAATTCCATTCCACTAACAGCAAACAATACCAGCCATGTTCCTATTTCGACACTCATTTTGCAATTAAACTACGAATGTCGGAGAACTGAATAGATAATCCCATTATTTGTTATTCGTATCATAAATCAAGCGGCTTAGACTCCGACTGCTCGATAAATCCCAACCGATACATTTCACAGATAAAACTTTACAATATTTCTCTAAACAGAAAACTATTCAAGTTAAAATTATTTACGAAACATCACAACAATAAAATCTCGAAATATTCTTCAACACGAACAAATCCGTGATTTACGAGCAGTCAATGACGCATGAACGAATTAATTCGAGAGCAAAACATTTGCAAGCTGTATTATAATTTGTCTCAAAGTTGTGAAACCACTTCCTTTGAAATGTATAGCAGTTGCGAAGTTATTTTAATGAAGTGTAAATCTAACAGCACATATATTTACTTTAAACATGACACCGATACAATTACCACCCACAGACATTTGTGTGACGAAAGCGCTGAAGGCGTGTCTGCACTCAAGGTGGAACCACTTTTGAAACAGACCATGTGGCATTTCCTGGCGTAAAAGTTAACGCTGTCGATCGTATCGCAGTCTCACTTCCAACCTTTTCTATAATGTCAAATAGTTTAAAAAATAAAGAACAAAACAACGAACAATAGTCAATTATAATTGACTTGACAATAATTCTATTTAGATTAAACAAACTGCATATTAACGTATTGGATAACTAACGAAGGATTTACTTTTAAGACACACTTTAAAATTAAAATTTTGAAGATATTTACTACAACGCGGAAACAAACTAATATTTCACCAATTAATCTGGCGCTCCCACACGACCAGAAGTTGTTGTTCCCGTAAAATATCCTCAAAGACTTTGGCGTATAATTTTAAAACACAACCTTACTAACATGTTGGCCGGCTAGCCGGTTGGTATCGATAATGTGCTATATTAATATATGCAAAGTTTTCGACACTAGTACGAGTATATATGCGTGTTTATCGTGAGGCCCCGATGTTAAGTGGTTTTCGCAGATCACGAATCATGATACGAGGTCGCTTGTGGATACAGATGGTACACAATGCAGTGCAGTTATTTTGATAGCAATTTATACGTGTCCACAAGGCCATCGTCGTGTTAATAAAAAGTCGCTCTCGTTTCGTAGACGAAACAACGATAAAAAGACTGCGTATCCTGAAAAGATGCATGTTAAAACACGCGGAATACGCTATAAAATTCGTCATTTTAAGATTTTTATTAGCGCCAGACGACGGAAAGTCTTGGCGTTTCAATAAAATCTTTCAATGTCTGTCGAGCTCGAAGGATTTACGTAATAATACTTCTATCATTCTCCGCAGACTGGGCGCCAACCGGCATTCGAGAAAGAGATCGTAAATAGGAACGCCAATGTTTATCTCGGTATATTATTAAATCAATTATCTTTGATATTTCAAATACATATTTAGATTTATTCTTGTTTATATTAATCTTATTAAACGTATATTAAGATGGTCGTCCTTTCCATATTACAGAAATAAATGTGACACGACACATATTTTAAGTTTTTGCCTGTATCCTCCAAGAGGTAAACAGAGATGTCATTAGTGACACTCACATTTAATATTAGTATACTATGTTTCACAGAGACCTGGTTGAAGGCGCACCTTATGAATTTCAATGTGAATGGCTTCAGGGTCGCCAGCTCGTTTAACAGAATTTCGGCGGAAGGTGGAGGCTCGTTAATTCTAGTACGTGATCATATCACATTTAGGGAAAGAAAGGATATCTCTTGCCTCTCTGTTGAACGAGTGTGTGAGGTCGCATGTGCGGAAACAAATTTTTATGTCATATTGTGTGTCTATAGACCTCCTTCATAAAATATTTCACTATTTTTATCAACAATGGAGGATATTTTAAATAAAATTAAAAGTAGTAAAAAAGTTCTAGTCTGTGGGGATTTTAATATTAATTTACTAGTTGATTCGGTTGATAAGTGTAGGTTTGTGTCTTTATTCGGCTCATTTAATCTTACATGTTTGTTCTCGGAGCCTACTAGAATTACGCCTGAAACTTTGAGTTGTATTGACAATATCATTACCAACTTCGAAGTACTTGAAAAAGGTGTAAAAATAGGGGTTAGATCTGACCATAAATGTCAATTAGTGAAATTAGAACATGCTGTAGACAAAACCAGTAGATTAATAACTTTTAGGCCGTTATCTAAGAACATCCTAGGTCAATTTAACAGTAAAGTACAATCAAAAATAAATAATATTACACTTGATGGCAGTCCAAATGACATGTACTCGTCATTATTTAAAATTATACGAAAAGAGTATGACCAAGTATGTACAATTAAAACAATTAAAATTAACTCTAAAATAAAATTTTGTGCTTGGGCCACTAAAGGCATTACACATAGTAGGGAAATTTTGTATGAGCTATATGACAAAAGGTCCTATACACCTGATGTCAACTTTAAAAAATATGTCAGTTTATATTCAAAATTATTTAAAAAAGTATGTATGCAGGCTAAATCTAATTATATAAGTGAAAAGCTTAGATTGTCAGATAATAAAATAAAAACAACCTGGCAAATTATTAATACTGAAACTGGGAGTAATAAAAAAAATGACAACAAAATTGCTCTCCGCATAAATGACGATCTTATTTCAGATAAATCTATTATTGCCAATTATCTTGATAATTTTTTCACTAACATACCATTAGACTTAACTAAACATTTAGATTCATCAGTAGATTTAGCGGAATAGAGGGGGTAGGGATGTAGAGGGTGTGTAAGTGGTCCACCAACACCTAAGGACCAAAGCCAACCTCATCTGCTCGCGGTGCACTCTGCTGACCTTACGAACGAGGCAATGGCGAACCTTTGGTTCCCAATTTATGGGTTGCGGGGGTCAGACGGCGGGTCGCCCCACGTAATACCAAAAGCTCCGTCATATCAAATGACATGGAAAAAGGGAACAGTCTTGGTACGGCTAGGGCGTCGCCGCAAAACGACGCGCAGGCCCATCGCCCTAAGCCTGTGACAAGTGGGCAAGGGCTACCGCGCACGGTACGGGCGCGGCCAAAGTCGCCGTAGTCGTCACCGGTAAATGCCGAGAGCTTGCAGATGTTCTCGAGAGACGTCGGCTGCAAGTCGCGTTTCTTCAAGAGACGCGATGGAAGGGTGGCAAGTCTCGGGATATCGGGCAGGGTTACAAGCTGATTTACAGTGGATCTCCCACTGGCCGGAATGGGGTTGCCGTAGTGTTGTCTTCGAGCGTTCGGGAGAGTATTCTTGAAGTCGACAGACGGAGTGACCGGCTTGTGCGGGTTAAAGTAATGATTGAGGGGGTTGTTACCAACTTGATCAGTGCTTACGCCCCGCAAGCTGGTTGTTCGGAGTCGGAGAAAGAAGCCTTCTGGACCCTTGTTGATGATACTATGCGTAATCTGCCCCAATCCGAGAGCATTGTGGTGGGTGGGGACCTGAATGGGCATGTAGGTCAGGACCGTCGGGAGAATGAGCGTGTTCATGGCGGCTATGGTTTTGGCGCACGTAACGCAGAGGGGGACTCTGTTCTCAGAGCCTGCCTTGTGGCAGACCTGGCCGTTGTGAATACGTTCTTCCAAAAGAAACCCGAACATCTCATCACATACAAAAGTGGGCCCCACTCAACACACATTGACTACCTGCTCATAAGGAGATGCCACATCAGCAAAGTGACCAACTGCAAGGTTATCCCGGGAGAATGTCTCACGACACAGCATCGTCTCCTTGTTATGGATGTGAAGGTAACACCGAAACCCAAAGTGACCGAGTATCGAGCACCAAGGATAAAGTGGTGGTTGCTGGATGGACCTGCTGTGCATGGTTTCCGCGAAGCTTTGATCCCCTTATTAGAAAATAGTATGGGGATCGAAGATGTGGGGGAACTGTGGGGCGGCATTCAATCAGCAATCACCACCCTTGCAAAGTCGAAGCTCGGAACAACTAAGGGCGGTCGCACCCTTAACAGGGAGACTTGGTGGTGGAGTGGGACAGTCCGAGAGGCAATTCTCAGGAAGAAGACACTCTTCAAAAAGTGGCAAGCGACTAACTCTCCTGAAGACCGCGCTGCGTACAACCTCGCCAAATGCGCTGCAAAGCGAGCGGTGGCCAAGGCCCGACACGAGTCTCTGACTCCTCTGTATGAGAAGTTGGAGACTGTGGAGGGTCAAAAGCTCATCTATCGACTCGCAAAGACTCGGGAAAAGGCGACACTCGACGTTACCAAATGTCGATGTGTCAAGGATTCCCGAGGCGCCTTGGTATGTGAGGCTAGCGCGGTGAAGGAGAGGTGGCGCTCTTACTTCCACGGTTTATTTAACACCATACCTTTGGGAGTGTCCTACCCTGAATCGCCCCCGAACCAAGGTCTTATTGCACCTATTGCACCTGAAGAAGTTCTCTGTAGTCTTCGTCGCATGAAGAACCGGAAAGCGGTAGGGCCTGACCATATTCCGATCGAGGCGTGGAAGTCGTTGGGGCTTCATGGTGTGGAGCTTCTTGCTGCGTTATTTAACCGCATCCTGAATACCAAAAACATGCCTGACTCATGGCGGTTGAGTGTGATAACTCCCGTGTACAAGGGTAAAGGCTGTGTTCAGGAATGCGGTAATTATCGTGGCATTAAGGTCATGAGTCATACCATGAAGCTCTTCGAACGCGTCATCGAGTCCAGGCTCCGCCAAGAGTGTACAGTCTCTGGGTGTCAATACGGCTTCCGTCCTGGGAGTGGTACTACCGACCCGATATTTGCACTCAGGATGCTCGGCGAGGCATACAGGGCGAAGAAGACGCCACTGCACATGGCTTTCTTGGACCTGCAGAAGGCCTTCGACTGTGTGCCGCGACAGGCAATCTGGTGGGCGATGAGGGTGAAAGGGATACCGGAAGCCTATGTGGACATTATCAGAGACATGTACCTCCGATCCGAGTCCTTCGTTCGGACCGCCGTTGGCGATACGAATCCTTTCCCGATTGATGTCGGTGTCCACCAAGGCTCGGCGCTGAGTCCATTCCTCTTCAGTGTTGTGCTCGACGCCATTACGTCTCACATCCAGGACCCTGCGCCCTGGTTGTTGATGTATGCCGATGACATTGCACTGGTGGAGGAGGACCGGCGACTTTTGGAGCGCAAGGTCAACCGGTGGAAGGAGACGCTCGAGAGCGGTGGTCTGAAGTTAAATGTGGCGAAGACCGAGTACATGGCTTGCGGGAGTACGGACCCCCAAAGCATCGTGATAGGGAACGAACTTGCCGTGAAGACGGACAAGTTCAAGTACCTTGGGTCCGTACTGCATGAGTCTGGTGACATGGGGTGCTATGTCGGGAACCTCCACGTGGTGCACCCTGGGCAACGTGGGTCATCGTAGTTGCAGTTCTGCAACTACTATGGCCGACGGCGAATATCCGACGGGGAGGGCAGGGGGTTTGGCGGTCGCTGTCTTTTGTGGCGGCCGCCTCCATCTGTCGTTTGTAGGTGGGGCCCATCTCAGGGCCACCCTCCGGTTCTGTCCCGGAGGCATCGGCGGGCCCGGTGTGCGCTTACCCCGCCGCCGGGCGGGCTGTGGGAGTGTACCTCCCACGGTCGCCGTCGCATATCGTAATCCGGTTGTGAGGTCATGTCTCGCACTCCTGCCGGACCGAGGGTCTTGGCTTAATCGCCCGGACCGCGAGGGAGGATGCCTCTATAAAAAGTACCCCGAATCCCAAGCGGCGGCGCACCGCGAGGGGATGCATGGCTGATGGGCAGTTCAGTCTCTAGTGCGACCCCCGCCAGAGTACCGGCCGACCCTCTGGCGGGTTACGCTAGGCTTACCCAGGTACAGGGGGCACTGCCTGGGCGGACCTTCTTTTCCCCCATACTCGTGGGAACATTATGAAATCTTCTAAATCCAAAAAAACATGTTCCGTGGTAGTAGAAAGGTTGCCTGACTCGGACACGTCTGAAGCGTCCAGTCGAGTACCGTCTATGATGGGGCCTCCTGCGGAGAGGACCGCGCCACCCCGCGACTTCGACTCGGAGTCCGGGGCGTGCAGCGACTCTTCGCTGCCAAAAAGAAACCGAGTTAAACGGCGGGGCTCTCGTCCTGCCGAGAAGCGGCCCAGAACCAGCGATGGAGGTAGTGCGGTGGAGACAGACTCCCGCACTGCCAGCAAAAAGCTGAAGCAGCGCCCACCGGCACCAGAAAGCAACGACGAAGCTCTTGCCAAGGCCCAAAAGGATTACGAGGCCGCCGTGGCTGCTGAAAGCATCACCGAGGCTGAGATGCTGGAGGCGGATGAGGTCGAGCTGCGGAAGGCCAAGGACGCGAATCCTAGGACCAAGCCGGCGCCAAAGGATCCTCCCCCAGCCACTCATAGTGAGGCCTTATCAAAGATGGCAGAGCGGCTCCGACACATTGCTCGTACGGCCAAAAATTTTAAAGGTACGTACGTCAAAGAGATAAAAGACAGCGCGTCGGAGCTGCTCGAAATCGCGCAGGAGCCGCCATCAGCCGAGCTCGCCCGAGTCGAGGCGGAGAAGGCCAACCTCCGGGACAAGGTGACGGCGCTAGAGGCGGCCCTCACCGCCCAGGGGAAGATGCTGCAGGACCTGATGGCCATGGTCCGGACACAGCAGCAGCCAGCGGCTGAGTCGGCCGCAGGCGGATCAGAAGAAGCGGTTAAAACGCTACTGGAGGTGCACATGGCAAAAGTAGATGCCAAGCTGGAGGCAATTGCCATGCGACTGCCTCCAGAGCCGATTCTCCGGCCTCCGCTGGCCGCCGACCGGGCCAGGGCCAAGGCGGCCTCGAAGCCGCGGCCACCTGTCGCGGGGTTGCCGGCCGCTTCATGGCCTGCCCTGGGAGCGGGGAAGGGGAAGGCAGCCCCTACGGCCGTTGGCCGCCCCGCACCAGCCACACCTGCGGTGACTGGCCGCCCCGTACCAGCTACCCGGCCGACCGCGGCTCCGACGGCTCCGCCGCCAGGTGCCTCTCGTGAGCCTCGCGGGCGCAAGCGAGGTAACCGGAAGCGCGCCCCGCCCCGGTCGCAGACGCCACACCCGCCCCTTCAACCCGCCACATCCACGGAGACTCCGTGGACTGTGGTGGCAAAGAGGGGCAAGAAGAAGTCCCGGGCGGCTCAACAGGCGGCCCAGACCCCACGCAGGGCTGCTCCTCAGCTCCGCCTCCCACGTAAAGCCGCCGTGACTCTCACGGTAACGCCGGAGGCGTTGAAGCGAGGAATCACATACGCACAGGTCCTGCGTGAGGTCCAAACGAAAGTGGACCTGGCCAGCCTCGGCATTACAGCCGGGCTGAAATCGCGACGGATAGCCACCGGGGCTTACCTCTTCGAGGTGCCCGGGCCTGAGTCGGAGGCGAGGGCCGACTCCCTCATCGCCAAAATGAGGGAGGTACTTCGCGGGTCGGGGGAGGACGTACGTGTCTCCCGGCCCGTGAAGACTGCGGAACTGCGGGTCTCGGGGCTGGACGCATCGGCCACCCCCGTCTCGGCGAGTGCTCCCCCGACGACGTCAAAGTCGGGGAGATTCGCGACGAGCGCTCGGGCCTGGGCGCGGTGTGGCTCCGCTGTCCGGCGAAGGCAGCGGAGAAGGTGGTGAAGGCAGGACGCGTCCTTGTGGGTTGGGTGGCAGCGGCAGTGCGGCTGCTTGAGGCCCGGCCCCTACGCTGCTACCGATGCCTATATAAGGGGCATGTGCGGGTTCAATGCACCGGCGAGTGCGACCGTAGCGGGCTCTGCTACCGCTGCGGTCATCCGGGCCATAAAGCCCGGGAATGTTCTGCGGACCCGCACTGCGCAATCTGTGCGGATGCAGGAAAACCCGCGGACCACCGGGTGGGCGGCAAAGCCTGCGCTGCCTCCTCGGTCCCGCACCGTACTCAACGCGGTGTGGGAGCCGAGGTTGCGATGCGGCCGCAACCGCCCCGCCCTGAGACGATGGAGATCGCCCATACATAGATGGACTTAAACTTCCTCCAGGCGAACATCAACCACTGCCAAGGAGCACAGCACATGCTCGAACAGTCCCTGGCGCAGTGGTTGATTCACGTGGCTGTGGTCGCTGAGCCATACTCTGTCCCTGCCCGCGACGACTGGGCAGGGGACCTTGATGGCTCGGTGGCCGTCTTCACCCAGGGCGCCGCCGGCTCTCCGCCCTTCGAAAAAGTAGCGAAGGGTGCGGGATGCGTGGCGGTCCTGGTGGGAGGGGTGTGGATAGTGGGAGTCTATTTCTCTCCCAACAGGTCCCAGGCGGAATTCGAGAGTTTCCTCGCACGCCTGGGGGCCCTGGTACAGCATGACAGCCAGCCTCGCCCCGTGCTTGTAGCCGGCGACTTCAACGCCAAATCATCGGCTTGGGGTTCGTCGGTGACCGACACGCGGGGCGAGGCCCTGGAGGAATGGGCGATCTCCATCGGGTTGGTCGTCCTGAATCGGGGGTCGGAGAACACGTGCGTGCGGCACAACGGCGGTTCGGTGGTGGACGTCACGTTCGCCACCCCGGCCCTTGCCCGCCGTGTTCGGGACTGGAGGGTTTTGGTTGAGGAGGAGACGCTGTCCGATCATCTCTACATTCGGTTCAGCGTCTCATCCTCCCAGGTCTCCACCCGCCAGTCCGGTGGTGGTCCGACTGCCCGATTCACGGGCGGCCGACGTTGGGCCGCGAAGCGCCTCGATGTGGAGGCCGCGAAGGAAGCTGCCATTGTTCAGGCGTGGCTCCCCGTGCCGGACGGGCCGGTGCGGGTCGAGCAAGAGGCGGAATGGTTCGGGGTGGCGATGTCGCGCGTCTGCGACGAGGCCATGCCCCGGGTCACCCGCCTCCCAGCGAAGCGCCAGGTGTACTGGTGGTCGGCCGAGCTCACAGAGCTGCGCGCGGCTTGCCAGTTCGCGCGCCGCCGACTCGCCAGGCACCGTCGTCGTCGGACCCGTAGACCCGGCGACGACGAGCAAGAGCGGCACCTTCTCGACCTCCACAGAGAGGCGAAGAGAGCGCTGCGGGTGGCCATCGCGCAAGCGAAGGCCGCGGCGAACGAAGAGTTCCGGAGGTCTCTGGACAGAGATCCATGGGGGCGTCCGCACCGTGTGGCGATGCGGAAATTCCGCCCATGGGCGCCCCCTCTGACACAGAGTCTCCGGACCGATCTTGTCGAGGACGTCGTCGCGGCCTTGTTTCCGGCCACCGAGGAGTTCACTCCTCCACCGATGGCGCCACATCCACCGGCGCCATCGTCGTTGGTCTCGGTAAGGGATATCCCGGAGGTTTCGCCGCAAGAGCTAGAGGCGGCAGTGCTTCGGCTGCGGAGCAAGAACTCGGCCCCAGGGCTCGATGGGGTGCCCGGTCGTGTCTGGGTGCTGGCCGTCGAATCACTGGGTACGAGGCTCCGCGGCCTTTTCTCCGCGTGCCTTGAGCAGGGCATCTTCCCGTCGCGGTGGAAGACGGGCAAGCTTGTCCTGCTTCGCAAAGAGGGGCGACCCGCAGATTCGCCCTCGGCCTACCGGCCGATCGTGTTGCTCGACGAGGTGTGCAAGCTCTTCGAGCGCGTAGTCCACGCGCGCCTCGTCGAGCATTTGGAGGGTACGGGCCCGGATTTGGCGGACTGCCAGTTCGGGTTCCGGCGGGGCCGGTCGACGGTCCACGCGATTCTGCGGGTGAAGGCACAAGCGGAGCGTGCGGTGTCCCGGGGTAGGGTCGTGGTGGCGGTGTCTCTCGACATCGCCAACGCGTTCAACACCATGCCCTGGGCCTGCATCGAAGAAGCACTGCGGTACCACGAAGTGCCGCCCTACCTTCGGCGTCTGGTGCACTCGTACCTTTCTGACAGGTACGTTGTGTATCCGGGCGCCGACGGGTGGCACCGTAGGGAAGTGTCGTGCGGTGTTCCACAGGGCTCGGTTCTTGGGCCGCTCCTGTGGAACATCGGCTACGACTGGGTGTTGCGTGGTACCAACCTTCGGGGCGTCGCTGTCGTCTGCTATGCAGATGACACGTTGGTGACAGCGACGGCCAGGACGTTCCAGAGGTCCGCCCTGCTCGCCTCGTTCGGTACTGGACTGGTGGTGGGCAGGATTCGGCGACTGGGCCTCACGGTGGCCCTGAATAAGACCGAGGCCGTGTGTTTCCACGGTCCTCGGTGTGGGCCTCCGCCTGGGGCCCACATCACAGTGGAGGGCGTGCGGATTCCCGTCGGCTCGAGGATGAAATACCTCGGTCTCGTCCTCGACAGTCGATGGGATTTCCGCGCGCATTTTGCGGAGTTGTCGCCGAAGCTGGTGAGGGCGGCAGGTGCACTGGGGCGCCTGCTGCCCAACACTGATGGTCCTGGCATCCCTTGCCGAAACCTTTATGCTGGAGTCGTGCGGTCCATGGCCCTCTACGGGTGTCCCGTTTGGGCCGGGTCCCTGGGCGATCGCTGCGTCCGCCTGCTGCATCGTCCGCAGCGCATGGTGGCGCAGCGAATAATCAGGGGCTACCGCACGGTCTCGCACGAGGCGGCCTGCGTATTAGCGGGAACTCTGCCCTGGGTGCTGGACGCGAAGACCCTCTCGTCGGCTTTCTTCCGGCGAGAGGAGGCGTCCGGGCGTGGGCAGAGGTTGGTTCCACAAGAGGTCGAGGCCATGTTGGCCTCCCTCCGCAGGTCTGCTGTGGAGGAGTGGCGTTTCAGGCTGGAGAACCCTAGTGCTGGTACGAGGACCGTCGCGGCAGTGCGACCTGTCCTCGAGCAGTGGCTGGACAGGCGCCACGGCGCGCCGACATACCGGCTGACGCAGGTGCTCACCGGGCACGGCTGCTTCGGTGCGTACCTGTGTCGCATAGCCGGAGCGGAGGAGTCCGCCGTGTGCCACCATTGTGGCAACTGCCGTGAGGACACGGCCCAGCACACGCTGGAGGAGTGCCCAGCCTGGGACGAGGAGCGCAGCGCTCTCATCGCGGTCGTGGGAAGCGACCTTTCGCTGCCGGCCGTGGTCGCCGCCATGGTCGGCAGCCGGAGTTCGTGGCGGGCCATGCTCTCCTTCTGCGAACGTGTCATGTCGCAGAAGGAGAGCGCCGAGCGGGATCGGGAGCAGACCGATCCCGCTCGTCGCCACAGGAGACGCAGGAGGCGCCGGGACAACAACTAACCCGGCGCCGCAGAGGCCACGCGGGGCCGCCGTCCCTACCTTGGCGGCCCCCGAGACGTGACGCTTCAAGCGTCTCGTGCCGCGTCGCTAAGCGGCGGTGCACATGAGGCGGTCCTGGCGCGTCCGCTCAACGGTAACCCGGGGCCGTCTCTGAAGTGCACCCATGGTGGCCGACGCGGGGTTTTTAGTCGGTATTTCGGCGCGTATTGTGGTAGGGACCCGACCCAGTGGCCGCCCGTCCACATCCACGGGCGGCACATCTCGCTGGGTTCGGAAGGCGCCGGTGAGTCCGACACACCCTCGCCCCTTCGGGGGTGGGATGGTCCGTAAAGGGATTTTCCCCGCGAGAAAAAAAAAAAAAAAAAAAATGAGTCTGGTGACATCGACCTTGACGTCAAAGCCCGTATAAGCGCTGCTTGGGCTAAGTGGAGGGAGGTCTCGGGCATACTCTGCGACCGCAGGATGCCGATGAGGCTCAAGGGTCTCATCTATAAAAGCATCGTGCGGCCGGTGCTCCTGTATGGTTCTGAGACGTGGCCTGCCCTCAAGCGGAACGTCCAGGAGGTCCACGTCGCGGAGATGAAGATGCTGCGGTGGATGTGCAACGTTACGCGTTTGGACAAAATCCATAACGAGCACATCCGTGGCAGTCTTGGTGTCCGCGATGTGGCTGATAAACTCCAGGAATCCCGCTTGAGATGGTATGGTCACGTCCTAAGGAAACCGCAGGAGTACGTCGGTAATGTGTGCCTGAGCCTCAATATTCCCGGACCTCGACCGCGGGGTAGACCCAAGAAGCGCTGGCTCGATGTCGTCAAGGAAGATATGAGGGTCAATGGCCTTACTATTGAGGATGCCGAAGATCGGGCGAAATGGAGGAGAATTTGCCGGAAGGCGGACCCTGGCACGGGCCGGGATAACGCCAGGTAGAAAAAGAAGAAGAAGTAGATTTAGCGGAATCTTTTCTAAAGGAAAATGTTCCTGGAAATATGCCTCAGTTTAACTTTCAAAAGGTTAATTATATTTGTCAAATAATAAAGGCTTTCAAGCAAATTAAAATAAAAACTACGGAAGATATATGGGGACTATCTGTTAAAGCTATAGAAGCTATTATTGTTAACATTGCACCGTTATTAGCTACTATTTTTAATTCCTGCCTAAGTGACGGTATCTTTCCCGACTTAATGAAAATTAGTAAAGTTGTACCCATTTTTAAGTCGGGATGTTCGAACAATCCGTCGAATTATAGACCCATTTCTATACTACCGGCTCTTAGCAAAATCTTCGAAAAGCTTTTGCTTAATCAAATGCTAACACATTTTGATGAAAATAAGTTAATACATAGGAATCAATTTGGTTTCACAAAGGGTCGCTCAACTCAAGATGCCAGGATATCACTAATCACGTCGGTTTTAGAAGCCTGGGAGGCATCTCAAGATGCTCTAGGAGTTTTTTGTGATCTCTCTAAGGCTTTCGACTGTGTTGACCACCAAACACTTATTATGAAGCTAAGGTACTACGGAATCAGTGATACGTCACTGGATCTCGTAATGTCTTACTTGTCGGGTCGTGAACAAAAGGTTTCTTTGGACGGGCTCACTTCGGTAGGATCAAAAGTTAAAATTGGGGTTCCGCAGGGTTCCATTCTGGGCCCCTTTTTATTCCTAGTCTACATAAATGATCTTTCTTGCATGGTTCAGAAGTGGTCAGACATAGTTTTATTCGCTGACGACACCTCTGTAGCGACACGCGTATAGATAATTGCATAGTTGCATTTCACGGCTTTGTTTAGTTGCTAAGTTAGTGTGGTTACGCCCGGCACAATGTAGAGTCGTATAATAAAGTGTATTAGTTTATATGGTGGTTTGATTTAATATGACTCTTTATGAACACGGTACATCAATAAGGACAGTGAATACACAGCCACACTCATCTAACCCACATTGGTGACCCACGACTTTAGTAAAACATTGTGCCGAGGTTTTTGTTCATGTCGCTACAGTGACGCGTAGAAATGGCGGAAGACGATGTAAAAAAAGTGCATGACGTGGCACAAATAACAGTGTCGTCACGTATTCCGGATTTCTGGGAAGACGCGCCTCGTGTTTGGTTCGTGCAACTGGAATCAGTGATCCACAGCCAGAAATTGGGTGATGCAGCTAAGTATCATCTCGTGGTTACTAAACTTGGGAAACGTGTGATCCAAGAAATCACCGCCACCCTGACTAATCCACCACAGGAGAACAAGTCCTTCTTTTTTTTTTGAAAAGGGGGGAATGGTGTAGCGACACGCGTATAGATAATTGCATAGTTGCATTTCACGGCTTTGTTTAGTTGCTAAGTTAGTGTGGTTACGCCCGGCACAATGTAGAGTCGTATAATAAAGTGTATTAGTTTATATGGTGGTTTGATTTAATATGACTCTTTATGAACACGGTACATCAATAAGGACAGTGAATACACAGCCACACTCATCTAACCCACACCTCTATAATATTTAAAGTTAATCGGAAAGACGATAATCTAGATACACCTAACAATATTCTTAATTTAATTTCGGATTGGTTTTCTGCTAATAATTTACTATTAAATGCTAGTAAGACTAAATGCGTCCGTTTTGCTTTACCGAACGTGGCAAGCGTAAACACGCGTATCGAATTAAATTCGGAAATTCTAAATTTAGCTAATTCCACAATTTTTTTAGGTATCACTCTAGATAAAAAATTACAATGGGGTCCACAAATTGAGAGATTATCAGCTAAACTTAGCAGCGCAGCGTTCGCGGTCCGAAAAATAAGACAACTAACTGACGTTGCAACGGCTAGATTGGTATATTTTGCTTATTTTCATAGTATAATGTCATACGGCATTATTTTATGGGGATCAGCGGCTGATATCGAATCCATATTTATCTTACAAAAAAGAGCAGTCCGTGCTATTTATAATCTAGGGAGCCGCGATTCTTTGCGATCTGTTTTTAAGGAAAGCAATATACTAACCGTGTCATCTGAATACATCTTTCAGAATATAATGCACGTTCATAAAAATATTAACAAGTTTTATAAGGTCAGTGACACCCACACTATTAATACGCGGAATAAAAATAAACTTGCAATACCCTCGTTTAGACTAGAAATGTCAAAAAAATCTTTCTTTGGTAGTTGTATTAAATTTTATAATAAACTTCCCAATAGGATAACGCAGCTACCGGATAAACTATTTAGGGCACATATTAAAAACAAACTTATGACTAGGGGTTATTATAATATTAAGGAATATATTGAGGATAAAAAAGCCTGGGATTAGGTGTTCTCTTGCACATTGCGACCTCCTGGGGCCCTGCACTATTCACTCATTACATCCCCTAATTTAAATAATTAAAAATTTTAAACTTAAAAATTGATCAATATACAATTAAATTAATCAATTAAATTATAACTAAATATATAATGATTAATTAATGCCAATTAAAATCATATGACGACCGATCGAGAAAACAAATAAAAAAAATAATAATATGGCAAATCTTTGTAAGACAAGTCACAAATATTTATTTTAGTAAATTGACCAAAACCAAGCCCACTGAGTTTGACTCGCTGGATCTACTCAGAAATGGGTCGCGCCGCGTAGTATCCAGTAGTAAAGTAAAGCCCGCTGAGTTTGTTCGCCGGGTCTTCTCAGTCAGGGCCGCGTTGGATCCGGCAGTAAGCCTAAACATACGGGACGTTTCGGAAATACTTATGGTCGTTGTCTTAAATTGGACCCAAAACAAGCCCACTGAGTCTTATTCGCTGGATATACTCAGGATTGGGTCGCGTCGCGTAGTTCCAGTGGTAGTGTAAGTCCACTGAGTTTGTTTCGCCGGGTCTTCTCAGGAAGGGCCGCGTTGGATCCGGTGGTAACAATAAACCGCTACGCACCGTTGTAATAATATTCATGGTCCGTTAATTAATTTAATTTAATTTAATTTAATTTGACCAACGTACATATTGTATTTCTTTGAAAAATAAATTACCATAAAGTCATAACTAATACTTTAAATAAAATAAGAATAAAAAGGAAACAAATAAATAAAACTAATGCTAAATAAAAATAAAATTAATTTAAAATAAATAAATTACATAAATTAATTAATTAAACCAAGAAATTAAAATAAGTAATACTAAGTATAGGAAATATATTGTTTATAGAGATTAAGTTCTATGTGTATTGACTTGTCATAAGAGCTTTTAAATTGCCTACGTGACCAATAAATACATTTCATTTCATTTCATTTCATTTCATTTCACACTCCGTCATGCTAGTTTCCGTCTCAATTTCTGTAAAGAGGCGAGCCTATTACCTTCCGGGGCAAGCCAACAATAATTTGAAGGACAAATATATCACGATTCACGACACCCAAAATAATAAACATTTGGCAATAACGCAATCAGACATAAGTTCAGACAAAAATGTAATCAACAAGTACAAATAACGCACCCCCGGTGCAACAATGTCACTTCTGCAAAAATTGCAATGGTTGGATGGTTAAAAATAATCTTACAGTATATTTTTACAATAATATGGCGTCATTATTTTAACAGTATGTTAAAACTTGATATTGTAATATGTGCTATTCATCTTGTCTATGTCTTGAAATATCACTATTTTATATGATGTCAAAGTTTCAAATGCTTCTCTTGAAAAGTTGCATTTTTGCATAAGTGACATTGTTGCACCGGGGGTACGATATACCAAAGTCAACTTGAACGTTATTAAAATAATGTTCAATTTAATATCTTGTAAGAATTTGAACATTGAAATAAAACCACGAATGTTAGGTATTGGAAATTTCGTAATGATACAATGAATCATTGTGCAATTATTGTATGATCGAATTGATAAGATAAATATTTCATACGACATTCGCAAAATGCTACAAAATACATTTTAAATTTGTATGTAACCGTGAAATACAGGCCAGTGTAAACTTTTGAATCCTCAAAGAAACAAATTAAAGGGTATCTTAGAGGAAAGTAGGTAAAAGGCTTTGATTAAAACCCATTGGAGCGCAGTCTGGGTGTTGGTTAGCTGAACTAAGTTCTCGAAAAGAAGAAAGAGATTATTTTCTCAGTCAATTGTACAACATGATATTAGGAAGGGATTCAGCGAATCGGCTTCTTGACAAGGCTAACATTTCTTTTAAGTTCATTTGGGTATTCCTGCCACAAATAAAATAGGGGATTATTATGAGATTGTATAAAAAGAGTTGAAATCAAAGAAGACTACGCAGACTGACAAGAAAACTAATAAAGCAAGAATTTTAAGACACCTTAAAATAAACAAAAGACAGGGAATTCGACACAAATATTTTTGAATAAAGATATTAAATTTATTAATGTAACTTCTATAAAAATCTGTATATTTGGTTTTAGTTTTATTGTTTGAGAATGTTTTATGTATATTAATGTCGTATTATAATATGTTGTTTAATTTAGTATTACTTAATTCAAAAAAATTCTTTCTTTAACATAATACACATTAACTACGGTAAAGATGTGACAAATATTACACATTGAAAACAATACTCGGTTATATGTATTTGCCGAAGTTTAAAATCCAGTTATCAAATATTAACATTTAAAGCTCCGTAAAAGTAACGGGTAAACTTGTTCATTATTGTCCATTTATTTAAATGGATTTTATTACAAAGTTCGGATCAATAGGCTTATTAGATTATTATAAAGCTTTAATTAAAAAACTGACACCAACTGTCACTGGAATATTTATTTATGTGGTCATTCTTAGATCTTTAATTATACTCTTAAGTTGGTTATTAAATAATTCTTAGCTAGGGCAAGCTATTAATAAAAGCTACGATATTCATTCGTGAATTATGATAATCGTATACCAAATAGCAACAAGATATAATATATCAACATAATATATATATGCAGAGTAAACCGTTACGTGGCAACGACGGCGCATGAGACAATGTGATTTCAAAATAGATACTGGTAGATACGCTATGTTGAGTCGCTACTTAGATTAAGAACTATATCAGTATAAAACATTTTTTTATTTATTTTGCAAAAAGTTATTTTTAATTCATGATATTTTAAGTATATACATTTTTAAGACGTTTATAAATAAAAAATGTATTGGAGGCTGCAGTTATTAGTTCACCAACTCCATTTGTGGTGGGTTAGGTGTCAAAAAACACCAAACAGTAGCGGGAAGCCGAAAGGGGTATATTACGAGTATATCTCGACGTGAGACAATCACATGCTTTCGTAGATAATATGTGATGATATCAATGAAAAATAACTGCTATGACGCGTTCAATCATAATTATGACTTTAAGGTTAATAATATCAGTAATATGAACAGTATGGGAAGATAAAAGATCTATACTTTATTGGAATGACGCTACCCCTGAAAGTAACAAGTGTACAAAACAATTACACAAAATAGTTTTAACTAAAAATTTACTTGAGATTATTAAAATACCATAGGGCTAACACGACAGTCAAGTGAATGGGTCATATTTTACTAAGGACTCTACTAAGTATTTTGTTTAAAAGTACCTATGCATGTTTTTATGTGTAGATTGCATATTATATTATTATTGATGAATGTATAGCATATATATTATAGAAATGTTAATGTGTAGACTCTGTTTAAAAGTGTGTAAAGAAAGTTAATATTATACATCTTTGATGACATCATGAGTTTATTATATTATAAAAAATGACAAACAAAGAACGCTTTAATAAGTACATTCCGATACCCGGATCATACTACAAGATAATGCTTTATAATATTCAGCATAGCTATTAGTTGTTTTATTTGTACCAGATATATTAACAGCGTGATAATTCAAAATGCCATAATATCACATGCCACTTTTTATTGCTGTTTTTGTCGTTCAGTTTTAACACATAATAGTTATATGCGATTGCTCACCTTGATTTAAATTCAGACCTTGATCCGCACGTTTCTAAATTCCTATAATCAACTCTGTTATTTATTCCTTCACTAATGCTATGTTTATTTAAATTCAAAATGTACACGTAAAAATGACTTTAGTCTTATTGTTTTTTCAAAAAAGTAGTGCATCATTTTTTTCCCTATTGGAATACAACGAACGATTCGTGTAAAACCACTTTTGTGCTCGATTGTGTGTACAAACAAACGGTGGTGTAGAGCAGAAGGCGCGAGCGCGAGGGGCGGGGGTAAGCACCCTTCGCGTCACGTGACCAGCGACCTTCAGCCGGCGCACCGACCTTGAGCGCCGCTCGCCCCGCGCGCGGGTCAGAGGTGAATGCACGCGCCCGCGCCCCGCACCCGCCGCCCCGCGCGCCCCTAGCGCACCTCGCTTTCCTGCTGCCCCAAACAATATCAAAACCACTCACCACGATCCTAACTCCGACGACGCGCCATCGCTCTCAGTAGCCGGCACCACTCTCCGAGGCTCCAGCGGCCGCCCGCCGCGAACAGGTACCACCACGATGCGGCACACCTTTCCCATAAACTACAACCGACAAGTTTATTGACATCGAGTCTCACCAACGATTGCGCAAATATAACTAGCTTTCGTTCGTTTCAACACATCCAATGTCTTCGTTGCAATTAGAACACACTTTTCTCTAATTATTGTATAGTCAGTTCACTGAAAAATCCTTATATCAAGTAAAACATTGAACACAACGCACAAACGCGAGCGATCGTCACACAACGTCCTCTCACCTCCGCAAAACAAAGCGGAATACAGCGGAATAAGTTGTGTTGTGCCGCTCCAACGAATGAACATGACATCTCGCGACTCACGGCCGCCAAAACAAAGGTAATCGGTCTGCGGTCGACACCTAGCGGAAAGGCTGATAACGCCTCTAAATTATTTACGCTTCTAGTAGATTAATTATTGCGCCTTATTTAACGACAGAGGGCTCTGTTCACCCTTTTTTTAAACATTTTAGTCGATTAATTTTAACTGTCGCTGCACTACTTTCAAGTGTAACTTTCGTTTAAAACACAGTTTAAAATATCACTTTATATAACAGTTTACTGGAAATTTAAATACCCAATAAAAGCATGCAATTTCCTATTTACCAATAATAATATGTAATAGTTTAAAATGCTGAAAACATGTAACAATTAAACTTTAGAAATACAACCTAAAAGAAAGTATTAAAAATAATAATATACATTTTAAAGAAGCGGCCATAAATACTAGAAAAATGCATCTTTGACTGATTTGAACAAGAAGCTTATACCCAAATGGAGATTGCATTCCGTATATAAAAGTGAAGCACAAAAATTTGACCTCGAATGACGTTGCGACTGATTGCTATCCTTTTCTTTCGAGTGACAATGAATGAAAATGACTTTTTGTTCATTCATTGTCACTCGAAAGAAAAGGATAGCAATCAGTCGCAACGTCATTCGAGGTCAAATTTTTTTGCTTCACTTTTATATACGGAATGCAATCTCCATTTGGGTATAAGCTTCTTGGATTTGAACAATGGGTTCTTTTGTTGTGTGCACATTTTAGTGCATTATCAGTCTTACGCTTAGGTAGTGACCTTGTATGTTCTATTGTCCTGATTGGCCAGTTAGTCGTATCTAGTACTTATGGCCTTTTATTTACTATACGCGTTAGACGGAATACTAAAGTTTGATTTCACCTTAAGTCTTCGAAAGAATGAGACATACAAGTAAACAGTATGTCCTATAAATATTGTCTCCTCTTTCTTTTTGTATATCAATCAAAAATGTTCTTAATGGCAGCCAAATTATTAAATTGTCACTATCAATTTAATATGTCAAAAGAAAGGTTCCTGTACATATCAAATTTGAGGACAATCGGAATCTAAAGTTCAAAATGGCGGGAAGAATTTTCGATTGACTCAATTTAGAATATTGGATGAAAGGTTTCCTCCGGATATCCAGTCGGAGAACAATAGGACAAAAGTATATTTTTTAATATATTATTGTAGATAATATTAAGGTATCTATTCTATACTTACTTTTAGAATAAATATGATATGGTGTTTTTTCAGGTAGCCTATTTAGTATTTCATGAAATATCGATATTATAAAGTCGATTAGTGAGTAGTCACGGACCAACACTATTTGACATATTGTTTCGCTTTCGGACGTTTCGGAGGATGTTTGCATTTTGGACGTTTGCTTTACCGTATCCGTAATCGTAGAAACAGCTGTGCGTCGCGAAGTCGCGATAAACATATTGTAAAACAATAATTAATATAATTTTCGTTTCATTATCAACGGTTATTATGTAACATTGATCGAAATCAATTAGCAAAAGAGTCGTGGATCAATCACAGCGTTGAGGAAATGAGTCATTAATTAAACATTTTGTTGCGAGTTTCAAGGCTGTGCTCATAAAGAATCGTTTTAGTGGCGGATAATGTGTGATTTATCATGATGGTGGATGAATGTGATCGGAGGAACCAGAGCAAAAACACTTTGTTGAAGATCGTGATCCTGGGCGATGGCGGCGTGGGCAAGTCCTGCCTGATGAGCAGATTCATATCCAACCACTTCGATGACCACAGCTTCCACACTATAGGCGTGGAGTTTATGAACAAAACTATAGAGGTCAACGATAAGCCATATACTTTGCAAGTAAGTTTTTTTATTATGGTTACAATATTATTTGGTATTGTTTGAATACACAAATTATAGACAACTGGGTAGCACCCAAAATTAAAACAAAATGTATCAGCTAATTTGTTATGTACATAATATTAGATAACAGATTGGTATTTCAAACTTATGGCATGTCTCATTGAATTTTTGGACAAATTAGATGCATATGGCATCAGGGGGAATATACTTAGTCTCATAGAATCATATCTGTCCAATCGAAGGCAAAAAAACTGAAATTAGCAAAATTAATATTAATAAAAAAACGGAACAGATATACAGGTCCTTGGAACGCAAAGTTACATACGGGGTACCGCAAGGAAGCGTTTTGGGTCCCTTATTGTTTATACTATATATTAATGACTTACCTAAAAGCATAGAATATCCTATCACTTTGTTCGCCGATGACAGTACTATGACAATACATCGTAAACATGTAGACACGTATGAAAATGAAATTAATAACACATTGACATCTGCTATTACATGGTTAAATGATAATAATCTAAAAATCAATTTAAGTAAAACAAAAGTTATACAATTTAGTCAACGCAATTATAGAGAAAATAAGCTTAATATATGTTACAAATGTGAAAATATTGAAGAAGTAGATAGCACAACATTTTTGGGTTTAGAAATAGATAAAAAGCTATGCTGGAAGCCACACATAGACTCTCTTTGCAAGAAATTAAGTAGATCCGCATATGCTTTACATAGACTATCATCAATTGTTAATACAGATTCACTCCTCACTGCTTACTATGGTATAGTTGAATCCCACCTGCGTTATGGTATTATATTTTGGGGCAACTCAACAAAGAAACTGCATTTAAAACCCAAAAAAGATGTATAAGGTCCATGTTCCAACTGAAAGCAAATGCTAGTTGTAAGCCATATTTTAAAGAACATAAAATACTGACTCTGCCCTGTGTTTATATATTTGAAATGGCTGTATTTGTGAAGTCCAACCCAGAACGTTTTGAACGCCTAGAAGATTTAGTACCCAGGAACAGACGCGACAAAAGCAGACTACGTCTGCATACTGCTAGGACGAGCCTCATGCGGATTAGTGTCTTCTGTATGGCACCGATCATTTACAACAAACTGCCTAAGACTATTAAAGATCACAATATGACATTATTTAAAAAAATATTACGAAATTTTCTAGCAGACAAAGTATACTATAGTTTGACAGAGTATTTAACGGAAAGACTTTAGTTATGATGTAAATAACTGATACTAAACTATTTTAAACCTACATTGCATTGACATATTTAATAAAAAAATACTAATGACATAATAAATAATATACTATAATATTAAACTTAATAACTATGATACATTTATATTTCTGTCTTTAAAATAATATAATTTTGCATACCATGTAGATGGTTAAATATGGCTGTTCGAATTAATATATGCTTCCACCACATTGTAATACCTGTATTTGCAAAATAAATATATCTTTATCTTTATAACTAATTTCAGTTATATATTTAAGAAACATGATAATATGAACTGTTCACATACAAATACATAATTTGCTTAAATTTTATCAAAATGTACACTTATGAAATATTATTTACATTTTTATAATATTGGTTTATAGTTTATACCAATGTAATTGTAATGATTGCTATGTTCTTATTAAAGTTTAAATGGCGAAGGAATAATTTTCTTGTTACTTTTTTATTTTTAACTGGTATTGCTTAAAAGTAAGACATTGTCTGTTGAAATTTATCAATAGATACCTATTTGTGTTTAGAAATACAGCATAAATTGAGAGAAATAATTAATAATATTACTTGGTCATTAAGTAAATAAATTTCATAACAGACAAGGAAAGCAAATGCTATAACAGGAATTATAATAAAATAAAGAACTAGTTGGTAGGTACCCATATAACAAAAAAATATTTTTTACACAGCATCTGAGCTGTCAGTATTTATATTGTCAGTTTCATTATTTGCTTCAATTAGGATTAAAGGATGTGATGTAATTTCACAAGCATTTGATATAATGGAATTGCCTGGATTAATAAATGTAACCTTGTCTAGATTGGTTTATTTTTTAAAGTATCAGCCCATATACTTCCAAATTAAGGTATGGTCCTTCTGTATGATAGGGAGGTTTTAGGTCTTAGTTCATAACTTCAGCCTAGCTAGGGTGGGTGGATTTGAATAATTTTAGAGCATTCTACTTGCTTTCTATTAGGATGGTCTGACATACCATGAAGGACTCATAAAGGATGTTTGTTGGCTTAGAAATAAATAGCACTGTTAGGACTGGTTACTATTGAATATAAACAAAACAATTAATTCAAATGTAGTTTGTTCTGTCCGCACTTATCATATTCTTTTCGATGTCAATGTATGTGTATTCTTTATATATTAAATCCTTTACTGTTATATCAATCCTGCTTTTGCTTTGCCTGTAACCCATCAAGGGCTTTACTGAGGTATGCACAGTTTTTCACAATATATCCCTTTAAGAACACTATTGCTTGTGTTTCATATGACAAGAGGTAATTTAAAGACAAATATTAGTTTATTGGTAATTTTGTCCAATACTATTCAACTTGCATAATTCAAATTGACTGTTTTTTCAAGGTTTATTAATTAGAGATAAGATTAATTGATGTATTTTTGCAAATTTGGCATGTCATTTTTATTAATAATACCAATATTTATAAATTCTTATTTATTTATTTATTTATTTATTAAATTAGTACGGTTGACACCAATTACACTAATTAATAACAATTTTAAAAATATTCTATATGAAATAAATATTTAAACATAAAACAAAACATTCAACTTACATCTAAATTCTAAATATAAAAAAAAAACTGTAGCTATACAAAAGAAAGAAAAAAATATAATACTGTACACAATAAAATATCACATAGACAAACTCATACACACATCACGCATTCGCTTCACAGTAGTGCAACCATTCCGACAGGATCACCTTCCATTCATCTGCGAATATATCACAGTGTGGTGCACTATTCAGGAGAGCATTGAGTGCGGTGAGAGTTCGCGGTATTGGCGACCTGGCACGAACCACTGTACGACACGTAGGAACTGCGAACAACCTGTGTTTGCGGCCGCGGCAGTAGTTATTGGGCACAAACAGTCTACATAATTCACCATTCAGATCGGGAGCATCAACCATACCCCGGAGAACCTTGCACATGATTGTTAATAATTGGTCTTTCCATCTTCTGACCTCTAAGGAATTATAACCAAGGCAACCCAGTAGATACTTAGTGGGATACATGAGCGGATAATATGTGTGCACGCGTTTATATAAGTATCTCAAAAAGGCCTTTTGGACCTTTTCGAGCAAAAGGGTATATGTGCTCTCATACGGATGCCAGACACAAGCACTCGTTTCAAGCTTGCTGCGAACTAGTGCACTAAAAACTAATTTCACAACAGTTATATTGCGAAAATCATTCGAGGTGCGAAGTACAAAGCCCAAACGTTGATAAGACTCTTTGACTGTCGTTACAATATGGTCATGAAAAGTTAATTTATGGTCAAATGTGACACCGAGATCTTTTATTGTCGACACCCGCAGAATTGCGCTGGATCCAAGTTTATAATTAAATGCGATTGGGCATCGCATACGACCAAAAGTCATCTGGAAGCATTTTGAAGGGTTAAACTCTAATTTGTTGTCAATACTCCAGCGATAAATTGAGTCTATATCTTGCTGAAGTAAAAGGCAGTCTTTTTCCGATTTAATTTCTAGGAAAAGTTTGATGTCATCCGCATATAGCAAACATTTCGCATATTTCACCATTGAAGGCAGGTCGATTAATATAAATAAAAGGGGTCCAAGTATTGATCCCTGACTAACTCCGGAACACGTGTGATAGGGCTGGGACTCATAAATACCGTGACGAACATATTGTTGGCGATCCCGCAGGTAGTCAGCGAATAACTTGAGGATGCTTGGAGATAAACCCAAAGCAGATAGCTTCTCCAGCAGCTTATCATTATTAACTCAATCAAACGCCTTCCGGAAGTCAAAGTAAAGTACATCTACTTGTATGCCATGATCAAGTCTGGATGAGATGTAGTCAGTTATAATGAGAAGATTAGAGTCGACCGATCTCTTCTTTCTAAAACCATGTTGCTCGTTACACAAGAATGGTTCAACTTGCTTATAGATTTTCGTATGAAGAATCTGTTCGAATATTTTAGCCAGGGTGGACAGTATAGCGATCGGGCGGTGTTCCTCAACACACGTGTTTTTCGAACTCTTTGGTATTGGGGTCATTCTTGAGGTTTTCCAATGAGATGGGTACTGACCCATGTGTAATGCTAGATTAAATATGTACTATATATATATATGTATTGATAGCAAGTAATGTAAATTATACTCAAATATGTTGCTTCAAAAGATGTTGAGCTTCAATTGACAACCTCCATATTTGTTTTTTCGAGTCTGGGAGTGTGTGAGTCCAAAAAGTTTACTGGTAGGTCTCTCATATGTGAGAGGCTGCCTGGGTGGGTACCACCGCAATGTCTATTTCTCCCGTCAAACAGCAGTTTAAATGCACTGTTGTGTTTCGGATTGAAGGACATTGTAGCCAGAGTAACTACTGGACATATTGAGACTAAACATCTATATGTCTCAGGATGGCGAGCACAGTGGAATGCCCAAGCATTGCTTTGTAATTCAAGGTGTTGTTTGGTTTTGCTACTGTTCATGAGCGGTCGCATCGCTTACCATCAGGCGAACGGCATGCTCGTCTAGTCATTCAAAGCAATAAAAAAAAATTGTTTCTGATAACCAGGACATAAGATTAGATCTAAGTGTGGGGTCAGGAATGTCTATGTGACTATTGGGTGTATTTATTTGTTCGTTAATTATTTCATTGTTAACACCATACTGCTCTAGACAACTGACATCGTTGGATATAAATAACTAATAGTATGCTTTGAAATCTCTTTCCCAATGGAACATACAATATTGCATATTATAAAAATCACTGATATATGTTGTATATTCACATAATTTAATTCTTTAGATCCCCTTCAGAAAACCTATTTAGAATTAATTACTTTTTCCAACAACCTCATACTTGGTAAAGCAAGAAGAAATATTTCTAATAATGGCATTTATCTAGGATGTTGGCTTACTGACAAATTATGTGCCATGTTCATTTTAATACCATGTAATTTATGTAGAATTATGTTCGAAACAAGTTCTTGTCCCCCATATATTTTGATCAGTGTTGGTTAATTTAACATGTAATATTAATAATCTGGAATAACCATTTCTTTATTATGATGTGAATCTATTAATAAAACGCAAATTATGATTAGAATTATATTCAGTCTCATATTTGAATAGATAACATTTCAGTTAATTTAGAAATCTTGATCATGGCATGTGATAGGTATGTATCAGCTATTTAAATAATATTATTTTTTTCAATAAATACATACACAGTTCACACATTTCTCTCCTTGCTTTAAGTCTGGTGTGGTTTCAGAAACTATAGAAAATTTTACGACTACATTACACTTGGCTCGAAAAAACAAAATAAATATTTGCTTTGGTGCAAGGATCGAACCGAAGACCTCTCGTTTACAGCCGTCATATTAACCAAATGTGCTAAGGAAAGAGGCACGATGCTTTTTAGTCTTCCACATTTTAAAAAATCCAACTTCATTCTATTTTAACCCTCCATGAAGCCTAAAAAGTACCCCCTAATTGGTATAGGAGACCTATCACCTGTATCTATACAAATACAGGTTGTCATTTAAAAAAGAATGAAACCCCCAACATGCTAATCAGGCTCATATTTCGTAGGTTTTAGCCAACTATGGCAAAAAAAAAATATTTATGGCAGACTATGTGTGATGTCTAGTATGGCTTTCCACAATTATTGTGGATCAAAACTTAAAACAAAATTCATGAAACACGATGATAATTTTTTTCGCCGGCTATAAGTTCTAACAAGCCGTCAAGAAGGTCGACTGTCGACGCGAGCTATGTAGAGAACACGTTTATTTGCCAAGTTATCGTGTCATGGCGGATGTGAACGGTCTACTATTACTTAGTTCTTACATAGTGCACAAGTTAGTTTTCTCTCAACACCCCGTTTTGCATGGCTACGGGTCTTAGAGAAAATTTTAATTATCGCATTTTATAGTATGTTAGTATTACGGATTAGAAAATATGGAATGCTCGAGACTTTATTATTAAGTTTTTTCTTTATCTATATTCTACATGCATGTCATTGTGACGTAGGTCGGCGTCGTTGATTTTTTTCATTATTTGGGTGTATTAGGCGTCACATGTACCCGTGCTTGTACACCCTTTTAATAATAGGGCTGGTCACACCTATAGCACCATACTGACTTATTCCGGTTTTAAACTCAACTTTAGGTACGTGCTTTTGACCTTTATTTGGATGTATCTTTAGGTACGCAAGATTCCTCACTCGATGTCCTTTACCGAATCTGTAAATAGCTACGAATGACCATTTTATAACTTCGATAATTCAGAAGTATGCGCCTTGGAAATATACTCGACATCCGTCTTCACAGTTCTGTGTTTTTGTCCATCATAATTATACATATTTTAATAACAATCAGTGCTGATGTATGTGTACCTGGATTTTGCTTGGAACAAAAAGTAAATCATATTTTAATTGGTGTCATTAAACTCAAGTTTATACGCTAAAGTATACAACTGACATTTTATTAGAAAAAAATAATCCTATACGCAAACATATGCACGTAATATATGTTTGAATGCCTCAAGACAGTGATAAGCGATTTATATCACGGAAAAATATAAAATCTAGTAAGCTAAAATAATTATAAATAGGTAGTTTAGTATATTATTTTTTAATCGTTACATACAGTGGTAACAATTAACAAGTATTGTATGCCATTAGCGTGCTATGAACTTACCAGACCAAAAAGTATTATTTCTATGAATTTCCAAGGATATGACCGGTCGGTGACGGAACCGTCTAGTACATGGTCTTTTCTTGTCACTGTTGTGATTCCTATGGTACATTATAGTAGACCTACATCATAAAATTTACGATCTGAGGATATTCCGTCCAGAAATCGCCAAATCAAAAGGGTTCAACACAATTTTTACTGGAAGACAGAGGTCCAATACGATTGGCTGATTCTTATAGTTTCATTCCGATCAGTTATGTATTTTCAAAGATGCTACAGCCCAGCTGAACCATTTTACAAATCGTTTTATGTATAATAGCTATTCTTTAGAACAGGTCAAGTTTACATCCACAAAGCATGCACTATAAAAATAATCGTAGAATGCAAATGGCCCATTAGCGACTTCAGATTTTATTTGCATGCAGTTAGCATTTAATGGCTATACTGGTATATTTGAATGCCAAAGTGTTTTTGTTTGAATATTGGAACACAATATTGGAACATAAACATTGGAATAAGTGGTTTTGTTCAAGCATTGCTTTTTAATTCTCGTATCATTTATCATCAGGCGATAATCGTCTCGCAATTCATCGCACTAAAATAAAAAATGGCATATGCAAAATCTAAAATTATGGTCAGTAGTGTCGTCATTGTATTAGATGTTTTGAAGAATATGCAGGCAATCAATATACAAAGCAAATGAAGCATAAAGCTAAAACTTGAGTTTATTAACTCTACATACATACATAAACTCACGTCTTTTTTCCAGAAGGCATACGCAAAGGTGCCAGGACACTCCCATTTCGCCTTGTATGTTCCGTCCCACGATGTGATAAGGGGCGAGCTTGTCGCACAAATCGGGCACATATTCCTGACTCCGGCTGATAATTAATAGAAAAATCCTATATCACTTTGCCCGACCCAAGATTCGAAATCAAGACCTCGTCTTTGTAACCGTATCGAAGTACAATTACGCCATTGAAGCAGTATTAATTGTAACGGTAATTAAAACAAAAATACCAGTCTTGTGACCCAATTCGGAAAAAAAATGTTGACAATTCTAAACATCGAATTTCTCCTAGCAAAAATAAAAGAAATTTAAAATAACGTTCTGTGAAAGTAAATAAATTCTTAGATAAGACCCATTGTAGAAAGTATTACAGCGCCTACATTGTAATTAGGAAATGCAATCTCGTTCTCGCGAGATTTCGGCCTTTTATAGCGAGATTAATCTCGCACGAAAAAAAAGGCGAGATCTCTCGAGTTTAACGAGATCGCACTCGAGCATAAAAACATTTGTTTTGTTTACTAATAGTTGTTGCTAGCTAACGTGATTGAGTTTCATTGCATTCGAGTATTTTTCGGCTATTGTTTGTTATAAAAGAATTGTTTACTTACTAAAAGATTTTTATTTGATACTAGCGGCCCGACCCAGCTTCGCCTGGGTGCATATATTTTTTGATTCCACTCCACACCAAATACTTACATGTTATTTTTCGTATTAATCTCTTGTATACCTAAACTTGACATAGCTATCCTACTGTCTGGCTCAATCCCGTCTCATCCGTCTGTTCAGTCTCTTCCCGATCCGTCCCGTCCTTTCTCTTTTATTATCCATCCCGTCTTATAACGTGCATTTACATTTCGTCCTATCAAATCTGTCAGCTATCCCAGCCCTCTCCCGTACCTTCCACTCTATTATATCCCGTCTCTCCATATACATGTACATATAAAGATTGCCTTATGAAATTTTGACATTAAAAACATTAGCATTTTTTATTGTCCATCCAATATTACGTCCCTTATTTCAGCACCAAAATGCTGTTTTTCCTAATAATATTGCACGCCATTACTTTTTGTTAGTAATAAAGTAATAATAACCATTTAAAAAAAGAATTGGCCAAATTGGTCCAGGCGTTGTTGAGTTATGCGCTTACCAACACTTTTTGCGATTCATTTTTATATTATAGAAGAAGATATTATAGTCCACCCTGCTTGCTTAGTGCGAGTTGGCGGATTTTATTTCACGTAGAAATTAATCCGAAAAGTCAGAGGTGTGCCCTGGGATTTGAACCCGTGACCATCGTTAACTTGTTGGCAGTCGCGTCTATTACGTTACCATATACAAATTAATAAAACCTTCATACTGCCTTACCAGGTGACGTAAGTAATAGAACAAATATTTAAAAATATAAAACTGCATATTGTTTCATTATAATGTCTAGATACGGCATCAACGTACCAATATTTTTTTTATTCTTGAGTCTGAAAACAATACTAATGCGAAATTTAAATATGTCCCCCAGCGCATCTAAAAGTATCAATTCAAAAAACAATGTCGTTTATGAAAACGAAAAATTATAATTAGATATATTTTGGTATACTCCGGCAAAACGCTTCGATAGAGTATACTTTGTTTAAAACTGTTGCAATAATCTCAAAAAACAATGGGCGATTTTGGTAGATGTGGACATCGTTTTAATTTACATTTAACAAAATTATGCGCAAGACGCCGTATCTAGATAATATTATATACACGATGTACACATTTTTTGAATTTTGTTCTATTTCGTCAGCCGTCAATGAAAGACAATGGAAAGATAGATCATTTTACGTTGGGTGGTAGTTGAAGCTGGACCGTCTTTTACGTCTCCCGTCAAATAAACAAAGATCATCCTATACTGGCTGGACGCATCACGCTTGAACGATACCCAAAAAAAAGATTTTTAGTATCTTCCTCAGAAATTTTCCTATTTTTCTCACCCCTAAAACCTTCCCAGGACTTCCACGAATATTTCAAGACCAAAATCAGCCAAATTGGTCCAGGCGTTGTTGAATTATGCGGTTACCAACACATTTTGCGATTCATTTTTATATATAAGATTAGAAGAGAAGACTGTTTGTAGAAACAAACAGTCATCAAATAACAAATGAAAGAATTCATTTGTTATTTGATAGATACGTATGTCAGAGTTTAATATATACTTAGAAGTTTATTAAAAAAATATAGACAGATACGTCAAACAATGTTTGATGCATAAAAATCTATTGAAATGTTTATCTTATAATATTTATTACTTTTTTTTCTAATTTATTCAAACAGTGTGATTATATGCAAACAAAACAAACTAAACCACTAATCTCGCGACATCTCGAAATTCGCGGGATCTCGCTTGAGCCCCAATCTCGCGAGATTTGCATTCCCTAATTGTAATTACACCAGTAGTTAAATTAAAGTGTGTCCTGGCCCCACACTGATATCGAGTCTTGTGCCGTGGGTATCAGGAACTACGAGAGACTTCGGTCTCACACACACCCAGACCCGAAAGAAATATATACAGGGTATATCAAGACTGCTACCGAAAACGAAGCCGGGTGGTAGTTTAAGCGACTTCAGACACAATGCAACAGAAAAAGTTGCAAAAAAAAGCGACAATTTTTTTTTGTAATTTTTTTCCTATTGCCCTATTTTGGTGGTAAATACATTTTTTCCTAAAATAATAGTGTATACCCTTTAATTTATAAATACTCTAAGATATAAGAGAGTTTAAATTATTATTTTAGCAAAAACTATGGATTTACCACCCAAAAATGACGATATTTAAAAAATCATAAAAAATAATTGTCGCGTTTCTATGCGAAATTTTTAATTGCGTTGTGTTTGTAGCCACTAAAACTACCACCCGGCTTCGTTTTCGGTAGCAGTCTTGAGATACCCGGTATGTGTCGGAATATCCATAAGTTGTTCATAAGGGTAGCTTATTGAGGTTCACGGTTCTTCGTCATACATAATATCTCAGAATTGCAGCTACTTCATCATTCCAAGTTTAATTCAATTTCCTACTGTTTATTGATGTCATAAGTGGCATCAATTAAGCTAAACCCTTTAGCAACAAGCAACAGTCATCATAAAGTTATTAAAAATAACAATAATGTATTTTTTTTTTCGGCATCAGCATCAGCGGCGAGTATATTACTCACCTTCGATTTGCCGACGATATTGTAGTCTTGGCAGAATCGCTGAAAGACCTTAGCACTATGCTCGAAGACCTTAATCGAGTCTCCCAACAGGTGGGTCTTAAAATGAACATGGATAAAACGAAGATCATGTCGAATATCCATGTTGTGCCCACCCCCATTGGAGTTGGGGGCTCGACTCTCGAAGTTGTAGACGAATATGTCTATTTAGGACAAGTGGTCCGGTTAGGCAGGTCCAACTTCGAGAGAGAGGTCAATCGTCGAATCCAACTCGGTTGGGCAGCGTTCGGGAAACTTCGCGACGTCTTCTCGTCCAAAATACCTCAGTGCCTAAAATCGAAAGTCTTCGATAGTTGTGTGTTACCAGTGATGACATACGGCACCGAGACGTGGCCTCTCACTGTGGGCCTCATTAAAAGGCTCAAAGTCACTCAACGAGCCATGGAGCGGGCTATGCTCGGAGTTTCCCTACGAGATCGAATCAGAAATGAGGAGATCCGTAGGAGAACCAAGGTTACCGACATAGCCCATAGGATTGGCAAGTTGAAGTGGCAGTGGGCCGGGCACATAGCTCGTAGAACCGATGGCCGTTGGGGCCGAAAGGTTCTCGAGTGGAGGCCACGTACAGGCAAGCGAAATGTCGGACGCCCGCCTACAAGGTGGACGGACGATCTGACTAAGGTCGCAGGAAGTCGCTGGATGCAGGCCGCTTCCAACAGGTCATTGTGGAGATCCTTGGGGGAGGCCTATGTTCAGCAGTGGACTTCCTGTGGCTGATATGATGATTTTTTTTATTGCAGTGAATGACGAGACGAGCATGCCGTTCGCCTGATGGTAAGCGATGCGACCGCTCATGAACAGTAGCAAAACCAAACAACACCTTGAATTACAAAGCAATGCTTGGCATTCCACTGCGCTCGCCATCCTAAGACATAAGATGTTTAGTCTCAATATGCAGCGGCGTGCACAGGATTATGACACTGGGTATGCGGCGGAGTACTCGGTCACAAAAACTTTTTCTTTTATAGTTTTTAGCATAGCCACAGCCACGCGACGGATCTCTAAGTCGGAAACCATGCCAACATAAGAAGTCTTAGATGTACTACTATTCATGTCCATCTTCTACGGCAACGCAGAGTGCAGACAAAACAGCGATCGATCGTCGCGGCGGAAGAAATTCTAATAAGTAAAATAAAATAAACTCACCTAGTCAGCTTTCAATTTTCACATATTCAAGGTTCCGGTTAGTTGAGATTACTATACCTATCCCGATGTAAATAAACGCAAGATTTCGGCCACTTCATTCATTCATTTGATAAACATACATTTTTAACACAAACCTCGCAATCAAATAACATTTATAAAAATAAACAAACACACTACACAGCACACTAGTAAAAGCAAATGACTACAATGAATATCGAAACTGAGTAATAAACTGTTAAATGTACACACTTTCAAATGTTAAAATGTACGTTAAAACGTGTTAAAACGTATCCGTTAAGAAATCTATTTTTTTTACAAACATAATAATATAAAATAGTAAACAATGCAAAAACTCATAAAAATAGCAAAATGGCCCCCGCGAAACACAAAACATTTCTATTTAAACAAATAAAACCTTCTGTCTGTATCTGTATCTGTATCAGCCCATATACGTCCCACTGCAGGGCACGGGCCTACTCTACAATCGAGAATACGATTGAGAGTGGTTAGGCCATATAGTCCACCACGCTGGCCTAGTGCGGGTTGGCGGACTTACATACCAAAGAAATTCTTATGAATTGCTATGGTATGCAGGTTTCCTCACGATGTTTTCCTTCACCGTTTTAGTGCGTGGTGATTGACTATCATATACACACATGACTCCGAAAAGTCAGAGGTGTGCCCTGGGATTCGAACCCGCGACCACCGTGAACATGTTGGCAGTCGCGTCTAGTCCGTTTACCAACAGGCCACCACGCACTTTAATAAAACCTTACTAACCAAAAATGCATAATGTGCATAGGTGATTTATTAGATTCCAGCCTATTAATTTTACTCGGATTATAGGCACCGAACATTTACGATTACTCCCGACAACTGCCGAACTCCCGAGGCCTGCCGCAGGAGTCGCGGCTTTCAATATTCATGGTTGTGTGCGTTTGCGACTGTGCACGGACACCAAAATTACTACACACATGCAAACAAATGTAATGCGGGACGCGGCGGCATGGCTTGGTTGATTAGGTACATTAATTTGCTTTGCAGCGCCTCTTGGTTTTCGCGTGGCAACCATAATGTTTGCGTGATTGCAAATAGGTGCTATTTATAAAATATTAGGCGTTTTTAAGTTATTATATTTTGTTTATTCATTTATCTATATATATAAAAATGAAACCCGTTTCGCGTTGTCACGGCATCACGTGTGAACGGCTGAACCGATTTGGCTTATTTTGGTCTTGAAATATTCGTAAAAGTTCTGGGAAGGTTTTAGGAGTGAGAAAAATTGGAAAATTTCTAAGGAAGATACTAAAAACCTTTTTTTTGGGTATCGTTCAAGCGTGATGCGTCTAACCAATATAGGATGATCTTTGTTTATTTGACGGGAGACGTAAAAGACGGTCCAGCTTCAACTACCATCCAACGTAAAATAATCTATCTTTCCATTGTCTTTCATTGACGGCTGACGAAATAGAACAAAATTCAAAAAATGTATACAACGTGTATATAATATTATCTAGATACGGCGTCTTGCGCGTAATTTTGTTAAATGTAAAATAAAACGATGTCCATATCTACTAAAATAGCCCATTGTTTTTTTAGATTATTGCAACAGTTTTAAACAAGGTATACTCTATCGAAACGTTTTGCCGGAGTACACCAAAATATATCTAATTATAATTTTTCGTTTTCATAAACGACATTGTTTTTTGAATTGATACTTTTAGATGCGCTGGGGGACAAATTTAAATTCCGCATTAGTATTGTTTTCAGACTCAAGAATAAAAAAAATGGTACGTTGATGCCGTATCTAGACATTATAATGAAACGATATGCAGTTTTATATTTTTAAATATTTGTTTTATTACTTACGTCACCTGGTAAGGCAGTATGAAGGTTTTATTAATTTGTATATGGTAACGTACTAGACGCGACTGCCAATAAGTTTACGATGGTCACGGGTTCAAATCCCAGGGCACACCTCTGACTTTTCGGATTAATTTCTACGTGAAATAAAATCCGCCAACCCGCAATAAGCCAGCGGGGTGGACTATATCTTCTATAATATAAAAATGAATCGCAAAATGTGTTGGTAAGCGCATAACTCAACAACGCCTGGACCAATTTGGCCAATTCTTTTATTTTAAATGTTTATTATTAACAAAAAGCAAAGGCGTGCAATTTTATTTAGAAAAACAGCATTTTGGTGCGGAAATAAGGGAAGGAATATTGGATGAACAATAAAAAACGCTTAAGTTTTTAATGTCAAAATTTCATAAGGCAATCTTTATATGTACATGTATATGGAGAGACGGGATATAATAGAGTGGAAGGTACGGGAGAGGACTGGGATAGCTGACAGATTTGATAGGACCAAATGTAAATGCACGTTATAAGACGGGATGGATAATAAAGAGAAAGGACGGAACGGATCGGGAAGAGATTGAACAGACGGATGAGACGGGATTGAGCCGGACAGTAGGAGAGCTACGTCAAGTTTAGGTATACAAGAGTTTATACGAAAAATAACATGTATTTGGTGTGGAGTGGAATCAAAAAATATATGCACCCAGGCGAAGCTGGGCCGGGCCGCTAGTTTACTATAAATTAAAGTCATCTAAAACTTACGAACGTTATAATAAAATATCTGTGAATGGCAAGTAAAGCACTGCATTTCTGCCTACAAGGAGTGCACGCCCCTGTCAATATGTCCAGTAGTTACTCTGGCTACAATGTCCTTCAATCCGAAACACAACAGTGCATTTAAACTGCTGTTTGACGGGAGAAATAGACATTGCGGTGGTACCCACCCAGGCAGCCTCTCACATATGAGAGACACACCACCTGTAAAAGTATTTATTTAACACATGAATTATTACAACGTAAATACCCTGTTCTAATTAGGATACACCTAAACAATGTTTCAGATAGTTATTACCTACGATCACTGGACAATTTGCCTCTATAATGCATTGAAAACATGACCAGGCTGGCATAAGCTGAACCACGTTTCCGCGAAGTGTTTAATGACCCACAGGCGGCCGGTCGCAGAGCTATGAGATAAATTGCCCTGCAACCTCCATAAAAACGTACGCCGACACTATATCAGGGTGGCATAAGGGCAGATACAAGAAAATTATTATTAGTAATCTGAAAGCCAGAGATCAAATGGTAAAGCCAAGCTTTTATACTCATTACTCAGCATAGATGGGCAGGCATCGTCCGGGGCGGTTTAGGAATGTTATAGGAGATCGAGGTAAAGAGACAAGCTTGCTGTCGCATTTCGTTCGGTGAGCTTGATTGCCGGATGGCCAGTACCTCATCCCTCTTTTTACCCTTTTTCCTTCTCCCTCCTCCTGATTTGATAGGCTGGCCACACATCTACGATCCAAGTGGTATGGATGTTCATGCAGTGATCACTTATCATTAGGTGACATGTTTGCCATCATATGCAATAAAAAAATATCTCCTCTCCCCTTTTTATTTTCCACAAAAAATTAGCTTCGCACAAACTGTTCTAGACGTCGTGGGTGTTAATACGCGGCAGTGACCAATACACAGCTATATCATTATAGTACAATTATTTAATCCAAAGCGCTTCATTATCCTGTTGCATCGGCCTCGGAGCGCGTCCGCACGGTTACCGTATTGCGCATATTCTCACGATCTTTAGATAATTCCTTCAGCAAACATTAAACTCGCGAGATTTAAATAATTATAGTAGGCTGTATGTATCTCAATGTTCTTTAAGATTCCTCTCACTTTGGTTATTTGCTTCGCTTTATTCCACGAAGGTTTTTATTTAGCTAGAGTAACTACTGGACATCATGAGACTTAACATGTTATCTCTTAGGATGACGAGCGCAGTGGGATACTAACCATTGCTTTGTAATTCATAGTGTTGTTTGGTCTTGCTACTGTCCACAAGCAGTCGTATCGGTTACCATTATGCGAATCGCAAGCTCGATTAACTCGACCAAACAAGAACCTCTGTAATTTTCTGTTCATCGTGATATAAACTAAATTACAGAACGCTTTGTCTATTAATATTAAGGCTAAATCATTCAAATAGGTATAGTAAGCCAGAATTCTAAACTGTCAACAGATATTCTAAAGTCGATCTCATTTCAGGCAGAATTCTAATCTGTTATCTGAAGATCTAAAGTCAATCATCATTTCAGGTATGGGACACAGCAGGACAAGAGAGGTTCAAGTCTCTTCGGACGCCGTTCTACCGAGGGTCCGATATCTGCATACTGGCGTACGCCATCGACGACCGCAGTTCCTTCAACAACATCAAGATGTGGTTGAATGAATTCTTACATTACGCCGGAGTGAAGAACGGCATTGAGAAGTATCCCTTCATGGTTGTCGGGAATAAGGTGAGTGGAAGATGCAGTTTTGATACTTTGAATTTGGCTGTTGTTTAAGAATACTGTATGGGTCATATACGACGCATTACAGGGCACGAGACTTTTCTACAATCGCGAGTGCTATTGAGAGGGGTTAGGCTCTATATTGTACCATGCTGGCCCAGTACGGGTTAGTTGATTTTACATACCATAGAAATCAGTAAAAATCCCTTTCTTAAGAAAGGTTTCCTCACGACGTTTTGAATGATTGAATGGCTATTGATAAAAACATTGGTATACGAGTATAAGGTAAAGAGAGCATATATAGCTGCTCGACCGATTTCAAAGTTATTGTGTTGTATACGTAGCAGTATATAAGAGAATATTAAACAGATGAGCTTACATTAAATATAGTGCTAATAACACCGTTTGTTACAATAAAATGTAGTCACATATTTGGTGTTCACCTGAAAAAAATAATATCAAAGTTCATTAGAAATTTTCCTATGCTCAATCATATTTAAATAAATTCGCTTTTTACGATCAAGATTGGTTGATAATTTTGTTAATAACACGCTCCACGTGTATAAAAAGCAAATATTTAATTCTATGATTAGCACGAATCAGCTCTGCGTAACTTTTCGCTGCGTGCAAATTATAAAAGGTCAGGGTCGTCAAATACGCATAGCAATTTCCTTTGTTGGCAGACCATCGCAGACACGCCTGTTGTAACGTTGTTATATGTATACACAGTCTGGTCATAAGTATTGTCACACAGTAAAAACTTTTCTTTTAGGATGCTGGCCACAAAAAAGTTTATTGAATTCGAATTTCGAATTGTTCATGAAAATAAAAATGTATACTTTTTAGAATTTTACTCATTTTTAAATATGGAGTGGACGCTTAAAGATCGTGTTGCAGTTATTGCGTTGCATCGTTGCGGTTACGCGCCAATTCAAATTTTTGACATACTGAAAAATTTGAATATTACCAAAAGATTCGTTTATCGTACCATCAAACGATACAATGAAGACTTTAGTGTAGATGACAGGTCAAGAAGTGGTCGCCCTCGGGCTGTGAGGACTCCATCAGTGATAAAAGCTGTGAAGGCGCGAATTCAAAGAAATCCCAAACGTAAGCAGAAAATGTTGGCCCTTCAGATGGGGTTAAGCAGAACCACGGTGAAAAGGGTGTTAAATGAAGACTTAGGGCTTCGGGCATATCGAAGAAAAACAGGACATCGTTTGAATGCTCGTCTAATGGACCTGAGACTGAAGAGATGCCGCGCTTTGTTGAAGCGGTACGCGGGAAAAAAATATCGGGAAATTCTTTTTACAGATGAAAAAAATTTTACCGTAGAAGAGAGCTACAACAAACAAAATGATAAGGTGTACTCACACAGTAGTGAAGAAGCGAGCAACCGTATTCCGCGTGTCCAACGAGGTCATTTTCTATCCTCGCTCATGGTATGGTTGGAAGTTTCTTATTGCGGCTTAACAGAGGTACATATTTGTGAGAAAGGTGTAAAAACGAATGCAGTTGTGTATCAAAATACAGTCCTGACGAACCTTGTGGAACCTGTTTCTCATACCATGTTCAATAACAGGCACTGGGTGTTCCAACAAGATTCGGCGCCAGCTCATAGAACGAAGAGCACACAAGACTGGCCGGCGGCGCGAGAAATCGACTTCATCCGGCACGAAGACTGGCCCTCCTCCAGTCCAGATTTGATTACAAGACATGGCAACACTTGGAGGAAAAGGCGTGCTCAAAGCCTCATCCCAATTTGGAGTCACTCAAGACATCCTCGATTAAGGCAGCCGTCGATATTGACATGAACCTCGTTCGTGCTGCGATAGGCAACTGGCCGCGCAGATTGAAGGCCTGTATTCAAAATCACGGAGGTTATTTTGAATAAACTTTAGTGTCTTATGAATCTATGTTTTGTTAAGTTCATTTTGGTATATAAATGGTTACATAATGAATAAACTTGTTTCAATTATTTTATATTAAACATGTGACAGAATTTATGACCTGACTAGGTAGACCTAGGTGTTATACAAATCATTTTATGGTATAAGCTTGTTAAGAAAATCGAGGAATTTTTTTTTCATTTAGCATTTTGTGTTACCAGCTACAGTATGATACAGCAGATAGTCCGATATCTTTAAACAATCCAATAGTTGGAAAAGTTTGATAGGAGTTAGGCTTTTGTTCACCACGTTGGTCTAATTCGTATTTATGAAATTGTGGAAAATTCTCACGCTCCCTAAATTTTATGTCCATTCCAATGTATAGTGATCTGGTATATAATAATTAGATTATAAATATAACGCTCTCGAGACTAAACTAAACGATTGAAATGAATCCTATCGATGTGTAAGGATCGGTTCCGAAACTAAATCAATTAATTAGAATGTAACATGTAAGTCTTTGACTCGATTGATCTATTTTCATGATCAATCCTTGACATACAGTTCAAGAACATTTATCAATCTCAGTCTTAAGTAGGCATATTTTTTTCCGATACAGATACAATGAATCAGAAGATCTATGTACGTTCAAACACTGTACAGCTTTGAGGAGTCCATTTACGAGTCATTAGAGAAACTCTATCCGACCGCATTGACCGCAGATGTTACTGCGTATTCCGCAATACTGACCTTTTTGATCAATTTTCAAACGATTAAAAGAACGTTTGTTTTTTATTATATCTATTCCAGGTTTTCTTTGAAACCTTTGTAATGGTTGAATAAGTAGAAATCGAATTTTTAAAAAAAATCTTATATCCCTTATGCTTTGATGTTGGTTAGGGTCGATGTTTTTTTTTTTTTTTTTTTTGTACTGGCCTGGCATAGTGGCGTCATTGCACCTGATGGAAAGTGCCAATGCCGCCCAGGCAGAGTATGGGACTGCCGTCCGATGCCAATGGAAACAATTATGCCGGCCTGCTAAGGTGCCTCTTCACACTGCGGCGGAAGGACCCAGGATTGTAGGAAGGAGGGAACACGTGCGCCGGCAAACAATTCCACAGCCTGACGGTGCGGCACAAAACGAATTAGAGAACCGTTTGGTTCGCGCCGGGATGGTGTGGACCGTCAAGCTATGGCTTCGCAAGCCAGCACGCGTGGTTCTAGTTAGGAATGGAGAGGAGGGGAGCAAGTTGAACAATTCTTCAGAGCACTCACCGTGATACAGGCGGTAGAATACGCTTAGAGAGGCGACATCTCTCCGGAGTTGTAGCGACTCCAAGTTGCTCGTAACGTCTGCATCATTCACAATGCGGATGGCCCGCCGCTGCAATCCATCCAAGGCATCGAGCAGGTACTGGGCGGATCCATCCCAGAGGTGCGAGCAGTATTCCATACCCGGCCGGACCTGCGCTTTATATAAGCGACAAAGCTGACCGGGCGTCAAAAACCGACGCACCCTGTTCAGGACTCCAACCCTGCGTGATGTGGCAGATATTACGCCCTCGATGTGATTCCTTGGATTGAGATCACAGCGGATATCCACACCGAGGATACTCAGGTCATTCCGCACTGAGAGGGGAGTACCCTGAAGAATGGGGAGGGGAGAGAACGGGGATTTTTTGCACGTGAACGCACACACCTGGGTTTTCTTGGCATTAAACTCAACCATGCTCCTGGAACCCCATGTAGAAATGAGATCCAAGGTCCGGTTGAGCTCAATGACAAGATCTTCGCGTCCCTTCACAGTTTCGACACGGCAACCTGGAGGCCCGCAGTGGTATCGCCCATGAACCGTGCTGTCATCTGCATAGCAATGAATGTTGCCAAGCGACAACATGTCATTGATATGCAGAATAAACAAGGTGGGCAACAGCACCGAGCCCTGAGGAACTCCGGCATTTACCGACATGAGCGCCGAAGCGTGTCCGTCAACGACTACACGTATTCTACGCCCATGCAGAAAGCCGGAAATCCACGAACACAGGTTGCCGGGTAGACCGTATGCCGGAAGCTTGGACAGGAGACCACGGTGCCAGACCCTATCAAACGCCTTGGCAATGTCGAGGCTCACAGCAAGAGCCTCACCACGCCGGTCAATCGCCTCACCCCAGCGATGCAGGATAAACGCTAGAAGATCACCCGTCGATTGATTATGACGGAAACCGTGTTGCCGGTCACTGATCAACGAGTGATCCTCCAGGTAGCAGATCAATTGAGCGTTTATGATCCGCTCCATGACATTACACATCACTGAGGTGATAGCGATAGGGGGGTAATTAGTAGGTTCCGACCGATCACCCTTTTTGGGGATCGGTTGCACATTGGCCTCCCTCCAAGATTCCGGCACAACACCTGTGCGGTAGGACGCTCGGTAGAGGCGAGTCAGTGCTGGAGACAACTGGCTGCACAAGCCCTCAAAACCACCGCTGGTATCCCATCCGGACCACTGGCTTTCCGCACATCGAGATTTATAATCATATTGTGAAATGAATAAATTATGATGCTCTGTCTCGAGATGGCGTGACGACACAGATAATGATGAGGTAGATTACATGTTATTACTCCAAACAAATGTAGACCAAGGTTATGCCTCAGAAGTACTCTTATATATTTTTTTATGTATACGGAAAACTGACCGCACTGACACGTGATGGTAAGTGCATTGCGGGCCAAATAATAATAACTGGCGAGAAACGATTACGATTATTTCTTACTAGTTAATACAGTTATGACGGTTCTATGTAAAAAAGTGAGTGGTGTCCTGCTGGTAACGGAACAAATGCGGAGTTCGACTCCCAGAGCACACGTCAGACTATTGATAGTCAATCATCACTCAATATAACGCTGAAAGAAAACATCGTGAGGAATCCTGCATATGTAGTGATTTTAAAGAATTTCTATGACATGTAAATGCCGTCAATCCGCACTATGTCACCGTAGTGGGCTATATGGCCTTAGCACTCTCAATCGTAAGACGTACCTTCGATTGCAGTAGTGCAGTGGAACGTATGTATGTATATGGGCTGATGCAATACCCATTCGTGTATTTATTTTAGGTGTTTTATTTTTCACATTTTCACTATTGCTTTACACACAGTGGCATATGGCATAAGTGAAATATGGCTTTTTTTGTATGTTTGCAGTCGGACGTATCGTCGAAAGACAGGGAGGTCACGTACGACCAGCTGAAACAATGGTGTGAGGACAATAAAATTGCCACATACATCGAAACGTCGGCCAAGAACGACAACAACGTTGTGGAAGCATTCTCTATGGCTGTGCAGAGGTAAAGTTCATTTTATGTGTATTTGACTAGGATTAAGAATATTTACTTACAATTTTACTGGTGGTAGGTCTCTCGTATATAAGAGGCCGCCTGGGTAGGTACCACCGCAACGTATACATCTCCTGCCAAACAGCAGTGTAAATGCACTGTTGTGTTTCGGTGTAAAGGACATTGTAGCCGGACTAACTGCTGGACATGTTGAGACTTAACATCTTCTGTGTGAGGATGGCGGGCGCAATGGAATGCCAAGCCTTGCTTTGTAATTCAAGGTATTTTTTGGTTTTGCCGCTGTTTATGAGCGGTCGTATTGGATACCACCAGGCGAACAGCTTTTCGTATTACCATTCAAATCAATAAAAAAAATTTGAAGGATTCACTCTACCAGGCCACAACAGAATTGGTCAAGTATTTCACGATGGCAATTTCTTAAAATTTGAGGATGTAGAAATGCATTATGTTATAAGTAATCATTTTTATCTGTATAGTATTTAGAACACAGAAAGTTTGTGTGTGCATTGTCGGTCATTTAGGTTTATAGGAATTGAAGCCTTAGTACCAGAAGTAAGAATTGTTATTTATGGACATTCTTTTAATTGAGGAACATTAAAAATTACGTTACTTTGGTAGTGAGCAGCAGATCCCATTAATTCGTACAGTAGTTGCTGAAGCATTGGTTACATCAGCCTTTAAATTAAGTGCTTAATTAAACATTGTTCCTAGCAAAAATTTTAATAACGACAAAACATTTTTATTAACACATTGTTTCATCACTTTGCCCAAATTTGTCTGTAGAGCAAACATTTGTAAGGTCTACAAATGTGTCTGCATGATAAATAATATGTATCTAAATAATACTGATACAAACCTTGGAAAATATATCCTTATGCCTCGGTATGTATCTTTTTGTTAAAGATAGTCAATCATATCAAGCTACTATGGTATGGTAGTCTTAATTTACCTTCATAATTCATGTAGAGGACGCCTAATTATGTTGCTTTACGGATTTTTCCTCCGCATTTTAAGCCTGCGATAACTGAGCCGTAAATATTTACATAAACATTGTGTCACAGATGTTTTTCCTGTGATTTTACTCTCGACCTTCGTCGTTTGCCTTGCAATAGTTTGTTTCTCACTCACTTAGATTTTATATTCATGTGTTTTGGTGGCATATGTCTGGGAAACGAGGAAATGAATTACATGAGGGTCAGTATTTACGGTCGCCTATGAACACCTGCACCTTAGGTGTGTTATTGGCCTTTCAAAAACAACTGGTAGTCGGACTGTCAGGTTGGACCTCAGTCGCTCTTACTTACTGATTAAAACACCAGCAAACCAGTCGATTTACGCCAGTTTTTGCATGCATTCTGTATCAGCCCATGGACGTTCCACTACAGGACACAGGCTTTCTCTACAATCGAGAGTACATTTAGCCATATTATCCACCAACTAGTGTGGGTTCGCGGTCTTTACATACCATACGTTCGATATCATTTAAATCAATATTCAATCAGGTTTTAAACATTGAACTCCAAGCTGGTTTGACAGTTATCTTACACAATCTGTTTTGACGTGGCGCAGAGTTATGCAATGCTTGCGTTGTCGCATTGCTCTCAAATTTAATTTCATCTTACGTAATGTTACTCGACATGGCTACTGCAGTTACTAGCTCTGAAGAGCACTTCTAAATTTAATGACCGTTATAACGTAGTCATTGAACTAATTTGCCGATGAATAAAGAAAGTTGTGTATAATAGTAAATACATATGTCCAAAAGCCAGAATCTAGGAAGTATTTTTCGATCCCACTACACTTAAACAGAACACAAATGTCATTATAACTTAATATAGCTTAAGATATAATATAGCTTAAGAGCTTAAAATTGTACTATAGATTATAGTTTAGAAAAGCTGGAGTGTTGCAGAATACGCCAATATTTTCAACAAATTAAATAAACGAAACAAAATAATAATTTAGAGTGGTAGAACCACGTTGTCGTCAGTTTTGTCTCAGCATGGGCAGGCTCGTCCGGGGTGGTACCACTGTATCACAGGAAATCGACAGTTTTGCTATCGCATTCCGATCGGTGAGTGAGATTGCCGGATGCACAACACTCCTATTACACTTTCCTTCCCGATTTGATATGCCGATCATCACATACAGAGCACATACATGATCCAAGCGTTGTTGATTGAAGACAATTTTAATGGGCAGTAGTGATCATTTATCATTAAGTGGCCTATACGCTCGTTTGCTGGACCGATTGTTTAAAAAAAAAAGAATGTAGTCGGTATTCTTCTTGTTGCATAGCCGTCTGTTGCAGCGCTGTGTTGTTGATGTGATTGTTGTATTCTGTATCAGCCCATATACGTCCCACTGCAGGGCACGGGCCTCCTCTACAACCGAGAGTACGATTGAGAGTGGTTAGGCCATATAGTCCACCACGCTGGCCTAGTGCGGGTTGGCGGACTTACATACTATAAAATTTTTATAAATCACTATGGTATGCAGGTTTCCTCACGATGTTTTCCTTCACCGTTTTTAGTGCGTGGTGATTGACTATCAATACACACATGACTCCGAAAAGTCAGAGGTGTGCCCTGGGATTCGAACCCGCGACCACCGTGAACATGTTGGCAGTCGCGTCTACTCCGTTTACCAACAGGCCATCACGCACTATATTTGTATTGATTTGAGATTGTTGTATTGCGCTCTTAAATCAATGGTGCCTTCATATTAAAAGCATTACACCTGCAAAAATATGGCGTTGGTTTAATTGATAAAGTTACTTAATTATTATGTTTACTTAAGATTTTTTTTTTTCAAGTCTTTATTTTGTTTAACATATTTTTTTAATTTTTACATACATACCGGGTATCTCAAGACTGCTACCGAAAACGAAGCCGGGTGGTAGTTTTAGTGACTACAAACACAATGCAACTAAAAATTTCGCAAAGAAACGCGACAATGATTTTTTATGATTTTTTAAATATCGTCATTTTTGGGTTGTAAATCCATAGTTTTTGCTAAAATAATAATTTAAACTCTTTTATACCTTCGATTATTTATAAATAAAAAGGTATACACAATTATTTTAGGAAAAAATGCATTTATCACCCAAATATGGTCATAGGAAAAAAATAACAAAAAAAAATTGTCGCTTTTTTTCGCAACTTTTTCTGTTGCATTGTGTCTGAAGTCACCTAAACTACCACCCGGCTTCGTTTTCGGTAGCAGTCTTGATATACCCTGTATAAATTATAAAAAAATATACATATAAAAATATAAAAAATAATTTATTTACCCTCCGGTGGTGAGGCTCAAGACCCAAGCCACCGGCGGTTAGGGAGACAAAGTGAGAAACCGCCTCAAAAGGGGGGCCGTGTCCAATAATACTGCCTTCTGTATTTGACCTTTGACCCAACAGTCAATTGAGAGCCTTTGTAGGTGTTGGTCGAGACTCTTTGGTATCAACCTATGAGCAGAAACGACAATCGGGACAATAATTGTTGAATCGACATCCCACATGTCGGTAACCTCGTGTGCTAAATCTAAATATTTAGACATTTTATCTTTTTCAGCTTTGACGAGGTTATCGTCATGCGGAATGGCGACGTCAATAAGTATAGCCCGGCGCGCCAATCGATCTATTATCACAATATCAGGCTTATTGGCGACAATAGTCCTGTCTGTGATAACAGATCGATCCCAATACAACGTTGCATGACCTTTTTTAAGAACTGGTTGAGGAACATACTGGTAATATGGCATTTCAGAAGTCACAAGTCCATATCGAAGAGCAATTTGTTGATGAATGATCTTGGCTACTAGGTTATGTCCATGCAAATACTCGCCGTTAGCAAGATACGAACAACCGGAGATAACATGCCTGATGGACTCGCCAGGACGGTGGCATGCCCGACAGATGTCGACCGTACCGTCCTTCAGGATGTATTTCCTATAGTTGTTCGTCTTAATAACTTCGTCCATAATTGCAAAGACAAAACCCTCGGTTTCCCCAAAGAGGTTACCGAAGCGCAGCCAAGACCCAGACGCTAGTCGGTCCACATCAGGCCCATGAAGGGCTCGATAGAGCCGACCGTGTAGCTCTTTGCTCTTCCATATGTCCTCGCGATCCCTAATGCCTACCACCAGAGGCTTCCGCCAGTTCTCAATCGCCAAAGACAGCGGGGTAAATCCTCTATCTACCATAACTACAACCCTATGCATATCCACGTTACTGTGAAGGAAATAATCCCTGAGATTGCACACCTCGCGATTATGTAGGTCTTTAGCATTAAGAAGGCCTCGGCCCCCACATCTCCGCGGGATGTACAATCTCATCACTGACGAACGTGGATGATGCATACGATGTGCAGTTAGGAGAGTTCGGACTTTACGATCCAGGGCGTCCAATTCGGTCTGAGTCCATTTGAGTATGCCGAAAGAGTACATGAGTACAGGCATAACCCAACCGTTGAAAGCGCGAATCTTGTTTCTACCTGACAAAAAACTGTTAAGTACTTTTGTCAGGCGGCTAAAGAAACGTTCTTTCATCGATTGTTTTACATCTGCACCCATGATACCAAGAGCCTCTGGCATACCCAAATATTTGTAGGTTTCCGTCACAGAGAGGGACCTAAGGCTTAGAGTCTCTGAGACTTGTATGTCATCAGAGACCGCTACCTCCCCTCGCTTCACATGGATAACCGCACATTTATCGACACCAAACTCCATATTGATTGAGTTGCTAAATCTTTCAGTTATTTTTAACAACTCAATCAATTCGGATTGTTTTGATGCAAATAATTTGAGGTCATCCATGTAGAGCAAGTGAGAAATAGGCTCAGAGCCTCTCCGCAGACGGTAGCCTAACCCTGAATCCAACAACAGCGTGCTGAGGGGATTCAGGGCCATGCAAAACCACAGTGGACTCAGACTGTCGCCCTGGAATATACCCCGCTTAATTATTCTAATCGGCTCATCACAATCAGGAGGTCCCGTACCGCCTGGATATCTCAGGACAGTGGTCCACCGCCCCATACAAGACCCAAGGAAGTTGCATAAATTTGTATCAATTTTATACAAATTTAAAACTCTCATGAGCCATGTATGGGGCACTGAATCATAGGCCTTTTTATAATCTATCCAGGCAGCCGATAAATTCCTTCGGTTGTGACGAGCCTGTTGGCAAATGGTCATGTCAATGAGAAGGAGCTCCTTTGTACCACGGGACCCATTCATGCAACCTGTCTGTCCGGAAAAGAGAATTTGATTAGAAGAAATATGGTCTGTAATTTTGGATCTAATAATGGAAGTCAAAACTTTATAAATAGTTGGAAGGCATGTAATGGGTCTATAATTTTTTGGTTCCGTGGTAACACCGGATTTAAAGAGCAGGTGAGTGACACCTGTCGTCATAAATGTTGGGAGCGATCCGCTTTCAAGCGCATCCTGGAACTGTGTTGCTAATGGAGCATGCGAACTTGGAAACCATTTTAACCAGAAGTTGTGCAGACCATCCGGACCCGGAGACTTCCAATTTTGGGTTGGACGAATCGCTGCTAGAACATCCTCTGGACTGATTAAAATGGTTTCCATAGCCGGTATTGCCTCACATGCTCGATCGATAACACCAAACCAAGGGGCTTCAGTGTGAGAGACAGGGGACGACCAGATATTCGCCCAGTACTCACGCATTTCGTGAGCACTTGGCAGTCGCCGATCTCCCACACCTTGTTGAGAATTCTCCCAACATCTATAAACTCTTTTTTGGTCACTTTGGAACATACGATTTTGTTGGAAACGATCCCATCGCTTCCTATAGCGGCGAATGCGGTTCGCCCACGCATAGACTTTTTGTTTGTAGAAGTCTATGCGTTCTGTGACGCAAAGCCTATAATTCCGAGGACTTGTATTGGTCCCCAAAAAAGCCTGCGTCACAAAACGCATAATCTTCGGCCTACTATTTCCTTCTCTGAAGGAAATTAGCTTGCCGATGAGAATTCGGGCCCTGTTGATACGGTCCTCGATCCTACGCTGCCAAGCAGGCACAGTCACAACACCTCGAGTGGCTTCAAAATCACTTGGAAATTTTACATTAGCCACTCGACATGCTGCGACGGCCGCGCAGAAAAGGATCGAATGCGTATCAACAAGATCCCGACTGGACTCCAAGTACGTAGGTAACATGGAGTCCAGAGCTCCCACCAGCATCAAATTTCGTCTATGCGTCGGCAAACGCGGCAAGCGCGGTCTACAAGACGCGGGTAGCGATACAAATTCCGAAATTGCACGTTCCAAAGCCCCTCTCAGACGTTGTTCATCTTGGGGACTTACATTGCTGTTCATATTGTCCGTCTGATCGATATCAGCAGCAGATGTTGGTGGTGTGTCTGCTGCTTGATCTACGGTGACGGACGGGACATTGACGTCCTGGACAACACATAAGTCTGTGCGCAACCGCTCAAGTACTTGATCATCCAACAACTTACGCCGCTGAATAAATCGTACTTGATCCGACATCAACTGTTGGTTCCAAAGCCTGAAACAGAGACAGCATTTTAGCACGATACGCAGTGAGTTTAGTTCCTCCCTTTGTTGCCCCAAAGAAGGCCCGCATGACATTCTCATTCAATTCTTGGGTCCATCTCATGCGGCGCACTACTCCACCGGTAGCGGGGACCGTAGGCGGGACACTCGGCCCCACAGGTCCCAAGCCCACCGCTGGAGGGGGTCGTCCTCTTCGCCGCGCAGGTCTTGGTGGGGCGGGGACGACTGCAGCTCGCCGTGTTGGCTCGACACGTCGAAGTTCGGCGTCGACTCGAACACTTCCGAAGCCGACGCCCACGACGCGGAGCTCGACGAGCTGGGAGATCTCGAACGTGCAATTCGTCTTCTGGCTCGTGTTGTCATCTTGTGATCATCTTATTGCATTTTAATCAATTTAATGTTGTTGTTATTAACTGACACTGTGTCACATGTCAAAATAAATTTCTTTCTTGTTTGGTGTATTATTTGGTGGCAAATACTGAAATATTCTAATAAAAAACATAGTATACTATTGCAGTTGTTAAAATATTCTTTAGAAAAGCGAAAAATATCTATTATATAGTATATATACAATTTAAATAATTTGACACGATTTTATTTACAGAGTTTTTCTTTCACAAAATTATATAATTTTGGTGTTCAATGAAAACCACGAGCCTAGGCCAAGTGGGGTTCAGTTTCAATGTTTATTTCCGTGGGTTCCTGAAAAAACTTTCGTACGCTTCTACATGTGTTCAGAATTACAGCTTTTTGCATAGTTATAAAAATACTTTTTGGCAGATCAAGCAGCTTAATGCTATGGAGCAAATATTTTGGTATTATACCTGTACTAGAAAGAACCAATGGCACAATATACACCTTGTTCATTTTCCATATTCTCATAACTTCTTCTTTGAGTTCTGTGTACTTATGAATTTTTTCAGTTATAGTTTTCTGTAGGTTATGGGTGTTGGGGACTGCTATATCAATTAGGAATACAACTTTGTTATTTTTATCTATTACAGTTATATCAGGTCTATTATGATGAATAGTTTTGTCTGTTAGTATGGCTCTGTCAAAGTATATCTTGTGAGTGGCGCTCTCTAGCACGGGTTTCGGCGTATATTGATAATAAGGTTTGGGTTTATCTACAAGTAGTTTATATTTTATGGATAGCTTTTGATGAATAATATTTACAACCTGATTGTGTCTATGTGTGTAGTCTGTTTGGGTGAGAGAAGGACATGCTCTGGTAATGTGTTGAATGGTCTCTGATTGACGGTAACATTTTCTGCACTTATCATTTTGGATATTAGGGTCTTTCATTATAAATTTTCTGTAATTTTTTGTATTTATCACCTGATCTTGTATTGCAATCATGAAGCCCTCTGTTTCAGGAAACAGAGAGCCCAATTTAAGCCACTTATTTGAGGATTCAATATCTATATGGGATTGCTCTAGGTCATGTATATGTCGCCCATGGAGTTGTTTATTACGCCATCTATCAGTTTTTTCTAGTTCTTGGAGTTTCGCGGATTTAAATTGTACGTCCCTTGCGTTCAAGTTAAGTGGTGTAAATTTGTTGTCTAGCTCTACTACTGCTTTGTGGATGTTACTACCGTTAGATTTACTATAAAAGAATTCTCTCAAATTCCGGACTTGATTTTCCCATAGTATTTTCAGATCTATTAGGCCCCTTCCTCCTATGTCTATTTTTACAGTCATTCTTTCCGTAGCTGATTTTGGATGCCAATAATTATGTTATGTCAATATAGTTCGAGTTTTTATTAGTAACTTTTTAATATCTGTTGCTGTCCACTTAATTACGCCAAACGAATATGTTAAGACTGGTATAGCATATGTGTTAATAGCTTACTAAAACGGTGAAGGAAAACATCGTGAGGAAACCTGCATACCATAGCGATTTATAAAAATTCTATGGTATGTAAGTCCACCAACCCGCACTAGGCCAGCGTGGTGGACTATATGGCCTAACCACTCTCAATCGGTAGTCGATTGTAGAGGAGGCCCATGCCCTGCAGTGGGACGTATATGGGCTGATACAGAATTAATGATGAGTCGTAAGTTTATTATATTTGTACCTGCCAGTGTCCATGCTGCAATGGATAAAATTACTGAGAAAAAAGAGATCGCTTGTTTTATTCCAGATTCCAGACAAAATAAAAAGAAATGGTTTTGATATAAGATATAGTGACAGAAAGAAGTACTTCTAATTTCAATCTTGGACGTAAAATTTTTTTTTATCTTCTATATAGCTAAAATGTATTAAATCGTTGCGATACATGACTAGTACAGGTACCCAATTATGAACGTACTTACCTTGCCAGAACGTATTGCCATTATTACGGTTCATTTAACACTGCAAATTCATTTGCTTCTGGTTTTCGCAATGATTGCAAAGTGCATAAAGATGATACGACTTCTCTCTTTATCGTAAAACGTTTATGGAATGTCGTAAACGAGCCATAAATTAAACTTAGCTATTAGTATATTACTAGTGCTCGAATGGAGGCCACGTGGCGGAAAGCGCAGCGTGGGTCGTCCACCCACAAGATGGTCCGACGACCTGGAAAAGGTCGCGGGACGTCGCTGGATGCAGGCTGCCTCCAACAGGTCTCTGTGGAAATCATTGGGGGAGGCCTATGTTCAGCAGTGGACTTCCTTTGGCTGATGGATAGATGGATATTACCTACTAGTAGTCAATTCCCTGTAAGGTCACTGCTTTCCATAAATACGTTTATGCTAACAAATTGTTTATGAAGTACTTTGGGTGAAATCAATACCGATGTACATTATTGTCCCTGATTTTAATATTTGTACGTGACAATTAACATTACGCATTGCATAACTTTTATATCTATTCAAACGACTCACAGTATCAGTCAAGGTGATATTTTATGTTGGAAATGCAATATTTCAAGAAAATAAATTACCTATACTTATTTTTCTAATTGCGTATTTAAAAAGCAGCTCACATTGACAGAATGATTTATTAAACCACGTTCTAAAAAATCGGAAACCAACATCGAGCAATCACCATATTTAAACGATTAACTGATGGGGACATAAACGTGATTAAAACACTTCTGTCTAAACCTATTCTAACAGTATTTCACCCAGCGCAACCATATTCATCATCATATCATTTTTACTGGTGGTAGGTGTATCATACAGGGTATATCAAGACTGCTACCGAAAACGAAGCCGGGTGGTAGTCTAAGCGACTTCAGACACAATGCAACAGAAAAAGTTGCAAAAAAAGCGACAATTTTTTTTTAGTTATTTTTTTCCTATGGCCATATTTGGGTGGTAAATACATTTTTTTCCTAAAATAATAGTATATACCCTTTTATTTATAAATACTCTAAGGTATAAAGAGTTTAAATTATTATTTTAGCAAAAACTATGGATTTACCACCCAAAAATGACGATATTTAAAAAATCATAAAAAATAATTGTCGCGTTTCTATGCGAAATTTTTAATTGCATTGTGTTTGTAGCCACTAAAACTACCACCCGGCTTCGTTTTCGGTAGCAGTCTTGAGATACCCGGTATGTGCCACATGGGTGGGTACCATTGCAATATCTATCTCTCCAGTCAAACAGCACTTTAAATGCACTGTTGTGTTTCGGATTGAAGGACATTGTAGTCAGAGTAACTACTGGACATATTGAGATTTTACTTTTTATTGCTTACCATTAGGCGAACGATTTCCTCGTTATACACTGCAATAAAAAACAAAAAATATTTATTCCGCAGGTGGGTAGAACTCGAACAAAAAGCCGAGAAAGAGCTAAATCTCCTGCACCACCCGGACACAGTGACGCTCCACGGCCGAGGAGGCCCCGCCACAGGGTTCAGGGCGACCTGCTGCTCTAGATTCACTGACGTATGAGACGTGACCTACACTCGGTGCTGTGACAAACATTATACCTATTTATAGCGATAGCTGCAATCCTTCACGAAGGAGCAGGTTAGTGATGTTGTTTATCGATATCGATTAAATAATCGATTAGAGTTTCATACAAGTTGTTTGAAAAATTGTGATTATTCAGTGTGGAATTGAAGGAGTCGCTAAAGGTAGGAGCTATGTTATTTTTGCTAAATGCAAAGTTGGTGTTATACCTCAAAAATTTTAGTATCAGGTGATACTAACAATTTTATCGAAATCAAAAAATACATAAAACAATTTACAAAATGTTCGGTCGAACTGTAAAGCCAAATGCTAAAATGTAAAATAACTGATAAGTTTAAAATGGAAAAAAATACAAAACATGCATTACGTATATGAATTGTAACCGTTAATGATATCGATAAACAAAAAAAAATATTTTGATAAGCTTTGAGTGAATTGAAATCTCGTAAAGATTAAAAAGTAGTTGTGAATATGTAAAAAAAGAAAGATTTCCAATATTACCAATAAAATTAAAAAATATCGTAAATTATGTTTTTATGCCTTAAAATAAGCACAATTTATAAAAATATGAATTTATCGCGATTGTTACCATCTGTTTTATATTTCAATTGTTTTGATAATGAAACAATGTTTCAGCAAATATGGAAATAACTTATTAAGATATTTGCTAAGGGGCCTAAATAGTTGTATTTGTAAATATGTGTTGATTACATATTTATACTTAGTAGATTAGAATGCACTGAAAATTAAGGTATGTGGGTATGTTAAAATAATGAGAGAGATATTTAGTAAATATAAATAGAAACGAACAGAATGTATATTTTCACGAAGAAAATATACATTCTGAGTCGTTTTAAAAGGATACATTCCTGCTTATGTTCTGTCAGAACTACATATAAATGTTGAAAAAGATATGTTACTTTTCTAAAGGTATTCTATGTAGTTGGATTAATATGGGGTGAAATAGAATAATAACTTTTTGTGTGGGAGAGATTTTGTTGTAAAATTTGTAATATATGCTATGAAATATTGACTTTCGTATGATGTATATGAAAAGACAAAAAAGTGAATCATTTAATGCACAATTTGTGAGATTAATTATAAAAAAATAAATTGGTCTTTATTCTATTTTATTTCTATAAAATTAAAGACATATTGGTTGTGATTATGTATTTCATTTGAATGTATCTTATCTTTTTGAAGTATACATTCCATTCAATTTTTATGTACTAAAAGCAGTTATATAGAACCAAAGAATTGTATAAAATGTGGTGGAAGATGAGTTACAATTTGAAAATATTTAAGCTGTTTTAGGTTATTTTAAGATTGCATGCTTAAATAATTATTTAAAATATACCGTAGCAAGCTACCAATACGATGGATTTTATAACCGTCCGATTGTATTACTTTTTCAATAAGAAATTCAAAACGCGTTCAGTCAAATTAGGGCTTACTTAAACTCTGCTAAAAATCTCAAAAATCCATTTCATATTCTTAGGGTAATTTTGATTAATGATCGCTTTTGAAAAGCGATTTGTATAGTAGTGATGCACTTAAATACGCCAGGTGTGTATTAGTTATAATTTTTATGCGACCTCTGAATCTTAAACAACACCAATTAATATCGTGTTATGAAATAAAATCTAATTAGAATAAGACAAATTATTCTACCTCCGTATCTGATATTATGTATTATCAAATGTATTAAACGATGTTGATATATGCTGGATAAAAGATCTAATTGGGAAAATGTTTGAAGTGGAATTTTTATACTTGAGCAACTGGTTGTAAATACTTTTGATTAAAAATTTATACTTTTGCATTTTCGTTTGATCTTTTATTATAAAATGTACTGCGTCTAGAAATTTCACTTCAAACAGAACGTTTCATGTTTGTTGTTCATACATTCTGCCTTAACAGTATCAATTATATAATGTAAAAATGTAATAGTCACATTTGATAGATTTGCATAAAGTTTGACTGTTTAATAATTTCGTAAATATTGCATTTGATACTTATACTCAGGATAAGTATGTGTTCATGACTTGAGAGAAAAATATTTTGAAATTAATACGGATATTGACTTAAGGCAAATTATCCCGGATTCCTGAATTGTATGCTTCGATCAACAATACCCACAACAGATAGTGTTGATTGAATATTGTATGTTAAAGATATGTGGCTCGAAAACGATATTATAACAATTAATAACGATATTAGGAAAGAGAGAAAACTTCAATGATAAAAGCGTGTACGTCAACATAAGACTTGTGAGAAATGTAAACTGCCTTCCTGAAAGGAAAACTTGTGGTGTGTATGCTAATACGACCCCCGAGGCACAGTTTGTTAAGAAACTGTCCGTGAAACGAATTTCGTGGGTACTTTTTCACATACCTATCGGAAATGTTTGTAAGTTGGAATTGATAATTGTTGCGGGTTTGGGAGTTTTCAGTCTCTACTGGTTTCTTGTACTGACGCTACATGATTTGGATCCTACCGTGGGGATGAGTAACTGGTTATTATTGTTTGATTGAGCTTACTATTATGACCTCCAAACCCCCCAATCGGCAATCTTCTTATGTCTCAGGATGACGAGCGCAGTAGAACGCCAAGCATTACTGTGTAAATCACGGTATTGTATGGTTTTGCTACTGTCTATAAGCGGTCCTATACCTTGCTATCAGGCGAATTTCATGCTCGTCTAACCATTCATGGCAATGAAAAATCCACAAGAAGGACTTGCGAGAAAATGTTAGCTTACAAGTCCTATGTTTGTACACGCATCAATGTAATATATTTAGTAGTAAAGTATCACTAAGTGCCTGGCTTGTGTGGTTACCATGTTGTTAGGTATGTTTTTTATTTTCGCATTTATTTACGTGCTTTTATTACACAATGGCTCGAAAATATTTATACATGGATACTTTTTTTTGTAAAATCCGATTTTATTTGTTAGTGCATTAGCGAGAATAACGAGGTTAGAATATAACTAGCGTATCTATTAATGTTTGCCAGTGTTTTCTACGTCTCGATATCTACTTGCTAGAAATATTTGTGTAAACTTATCTATACATATACACATATATTGAATGAAGGACCTGGAAAGTTAGTACACTGTTACCTCGTCACGATATTTTGAATGACGAAATAGGAATAGATATTAAATAATGGCACGCCGCACCACGCCGCCATTAATAGTTAAAATTGGCGAATGAGGTCCATTAAATATGTGTTTTCCCATTTAAATATAAATTCGGAGGAAAATAATAATAAAAAAATGTAATTTTCTTTGATTAGGTTTTTTTACAGTACAATTAATGGCCAAGTACATAAATAGTCCATAATACTATACTCTGCCTTCTTATCCGTTCACTTTGTAATATTAATAATTACATGATATTAATTCATACTCGTTATATTTCGCTAATGCATCCACCTTAGGCCTAATCTCATATCGTATGAGACCCAAATATTGTTAAGTTTTTGCTTGTTAGTCAAATTAAACTGATTGATGCACTGTATTCTGTTTTTTATTTCATACCACCAGTATCTTAAAGCGTACTGTTTCAGAAGGTTTAGCTGAATGGCGGGTTATTGCATCGGTCAGTACGAGTATAACAGCAGGTTAACTGAAAGACGAGGGTCTTTTAACATATTATGATTTTTTGTTTTTTTTATTGCATTGTTCCGGCAAACGACCAAACAGGTCACCTGATGGTAAGTTATTTTAATATAAGTAGACCATGACAGCCTTGCAAATAGGGGAAGGGGAGATAGGGGGGGGGGGTCGTAAAGGAAAAAGGATAAGGGGTATGTGGCCTCCGGAAATCTCACTCACAGGAAGAAACGTGACAAAATCTATCGGTTCACATCGAATCTCTTATGAGATAGCAGTACCGCCCCGAAAAAACCTGTCCATTCATGCTAAGTCATAACAGTCAACTGCGTGGCTCTACCACTTTCAAGTTTGCTTTTATTACCAGAGGTATTAGATTTTTCTATTTTATATCAGTCATATGGCGACATGCACGCCTTTATCACATCGTGGGACAGAACACATAAGGCGAAACGTGAGTGTATTGATAGCACTTCTGCCTACCCTTTCTGAGAAGAATGCATGAGTTTATGTACGTCTCCAAAGACTTATAAATATATGATATAACGACATCAATCGGTAAGGGATACTACTATCACGATATTTTTTATTCAAGTTTTGTAGGGTAGTTTGGATTTTACAATTTAAACGGTGCCTACGCTGCGCGAATACGCGGTGGTGTTATTTGACGCGCTTGATTGTAAATGAAGAGTTTTTTTGTGAAAATGAGAGTAAAACGTGATGTGTTTTAATAAACATGAAACAATGTTAGTTTTTAGTGGTAATTTCAAATTGGTCAATATCAGTTAAGGTGTGTGTATACGTACCTAGAGGTACCTCTAGGTAGGTAGGATGTTGGGCCAAAGCCTCTTTTTAGTTATAACTACCGGCTTGCATTATAACATAAGCAACAGTAATACATGTGTTTCGCTTATAATATCATATCTCTATATTCATTTTGATATTTACAGGATACTCTTGGACTGTGAAGCCGTTTTCAGAGTATGAGAGATATACTCATAGAGAGCCACAGGTAAGACTTTTTTCTATGAACTTATAATCAATAGTATTGATATATATATTTTTTCGAAATAATAAAACGTACACGTTGAGCAAAATAAATAAAAATAATCTTGTATGTACGCTACAAACTAAAATTAAAACACTAAACCCATTTAAAAATTTAATAAATAATATAAAAACTTTACATGACTTTAATAACGCTACACTATTGATCGCCCGCAACCCGACAGCATACATATGACGGGTACATTCTATTACTATATATTTGGAATTATACACATAAACACCTACTAACTCCCTTTTATTTTCCAAAATTTCCGTCCAACCTAGGACTACACTATGGCATTAAGAAAATATAGGCAGAAAAATATTCGAGACACCAACTGAAGGTCTGCCTAGTAGAACATATCATGCTATAAACGTTTCAGACGAAAAAGTATTGCTATTAATTATTATAGAACGCGGTCTTCTAGACCAGGGATAGGCAATCTTTGAATAGGAAGTGTCAAAAATTAGAACATTTCAAAGTTTTTAAAGATCCATTTCGTTTTCTGTCTACCATTAGGACGCGTCTCACGGGGAGGGGTGCGGTAAAAAGCATCTACAAGTGGCAGAAGATATAAATCTTGCCTTATCTTCGTTAATGCATTAAAAATGTTTTTTTTTTAATAATTGATATTGGCGTAGGGAACTTAAGAGCCGCAATTTCACATCTGAAAAGCATGTGGCTTGCTTGCCGTAGGTTGCCGAACCCTGTACTAGACCGTTCCATCACCGCTCAAAAACACGCACTGTAACATGCAAAAAATAATTTTATGTCTGATACGTTCATAGTACGGTCATTCTATGGTACTTTGTAGTTGGCTGGAGACCTTCAAACTAGAGATTCACAGAGGCTTCCTTGCCTTGACGAGTTCTTCGCTCACATCCCATAGTTTAGTTTCTTCGGCCTTGTCGAACGGATATGAGGAGTTGTACTCCGCGCAATCTCGATAGAATTTGCCCGATTTACCCTCCATTGAATAGTCAGTCGCGCAGAAGAGGATTGTTTGCGCGCCCTGGAAATATACAGATATTTATTTTTATAAGAATTGGGTAAGTTTGTCGCCAAGCAGTAGTGTAAACGCACTGTTCTGTTCCTGTTGGAAAGACATTGAAGCCAAAGTAACTATTTGACATATTGTGACTACTGTATCTTTTACCATCATCAGGCAAATGGCACGCTCTTCTCGCCATTCATAGCAATAACAAAGAAATCTCTTTTAGTAAAATCTGGCCGTGCCGTTTTATGATCCAGATGTTCTTTTTCCGGAATCGATAAATAAATTAATGCATTTAGCTCGAATCTGGCATACAGTTTTACATTTTGCTGAAAGCTTTTTCATATGCCGCATCTAATTTTATGACATATTTTTATGTTGTTTATTAAATTGTCCTAATAGAGGCGGGATTATGATCATACCATATACAACTAATACTTTATAGTCCAGGTTCCCTAGAACAAGTTTCATAATTGATTACTAACAAGTTGATTTTTCGTGAGTAGCTTCCTTTCGACTAGACGCCCAACTTTTTCCTTACAGTAACGTTGGTAAATGGTAGCTTAGCAGGGTAGCAAGGATAAAACATGTCGATTTGACGAATTTTTAAAATTTATTAGTAACCGAATTTTTCTTTGTTAATTATCGAGATAATTATCTAAATAACGTGAAAAAATATTTGCCCTACAAAATATAAGGTTTTATCCCAACAGTCCCCCCTCTCCAACATGTATCATAAACAAGGTCATGGAAAATAATTACTAACCAGCTGATTTTTTTTTTATTGGTTAACTAACATTTGTATAGTTTACTACCCACAATGTCCTACAAATTGTGTGGTATGTCATCTTGGTCCTACGCTCAAAAGTTGTAGTACTAATACATAATGTAAAAATAATTACTATCAAGCTGAATTTTCGAGAATAGCTTCATCTCAATGAGTCGCCCAAGTAATTCTTGTACGAAAATTCTCGATTGTGGTTTATAACTAAGATAATAGGGATGAAATATGTTGACTTGACGAATGAAAAAAAATTATTACTAACCGATTTTTTTTTGTTAATTATCGAGGTAATAATCTAATTAACGTAAAAAAATATTTGTCCTACAAAATATAAGGTTTTATCACAACAGTCCCCCCTCTCCAACATGTATCATAAATAAGGTCATGAAAAATAATTACTAACCAGCTGATTTTTTTTTTATTGTTTAGCTAACATTTGCATAGTTTACCACCCACATTGTCCTACAAATTGCGTGGTACGTTATTCCAGTCCTCCAGTTACAAAGTTGAAATTCATGAAATTAAAAAAAATATTTTGTATATTTTGCTATTGGAGCTAAGGCACACTGCTATCCTTGCTCACAAACGCATCCGCACAGCATGGTTTACTGTGGACTACAGACGACTAAAAATACAGACGGCCAATACACAGTTACATTGTTTTTGTAGTCACTTAAACTACCACCCGGCTTCGTATTCAGTAGCACCCTTGATATACCCGGTATATATTTAGATGCGTTTCGCACCGGAGCTGGAAATCGGTATTTTACCGAAATAACTATTTTGTCGAGCTTTTAGAACTTGTCTTAAGTGACAAATACTAAGCATGGATTCACGCACTAATAAGGAGAGGTGAAGCGCGCGGGGCGGGGTAAATTTGGGGCACCGAGGTATTGGTGCATAGGTTGTGCAAACAAAACATTGCGCGTTGTTTTAACCATAGAATACTAAACTAACAGAAGTCAAGCTTCATACAAAGCGCGCTTAATCAACGCCCACATAGACAGAGTTCACCGACACGATATTCCAAACCAGTCGAGACCACTGCGAGAGCGAGTTTCAACTTTTGCGCGAACGCCGAGCGTAGTATGGCAACAAAAGTGAAGTACATACACAAGGTTGACTTCTGTTAGTATTCTGTGGTTTTAACTAGACGTAATTATTGGACGCTATAAGCAGTTGGTCGCTTAAACCGGGGTCGCGTAAACGGTGATATTTTCTCAGGACCATACTATGAAACCTAACTTGAGTAAACATTATCGTCGTTAAAACCGATTAGTCATTATAAGCGAAGTCGTTGTATACGAATACTACTGTAAGTATAAATGTATATTTCATTTTATTTTGTATACTCAAAAATTACAAATTTTGTAGGACTATAATAACATACCTTTATTTTTGTAGGACATTGTTTTATTTGGATGAAAAATATATTAACCTATCACGTGATATATTTGTCCTACAGTTACTAATAAAAAAAAAAAGTCTTGCGGTATTGACAACTTTTGAGCGTAGGACCAAGATGACATACCACACAATTTGTAGGACGTTGTGGGTAGTAAACTATACAAATGTTAGTTAACCAATAAAAAAAATCAGCTGGTTAGTAATTATTTTCCATGACCTTGTTTATGATACATGTTGGAGAGGGGGGACTGTTGTGATAAAACCTTATATTTTGTAGGACAAATATTTTTTTCACGTTATTTAGATAATTATCTCGATAATTAAGAAAGAAAAATTCGGTTACTTATAAATTTAAAAAATTCGTCAAATCGACATGTTTTATCCTTGCTACCCTGCTAAGCTACCATTTACCAACGTTACTGTAAGGAAAAAGTTGGGCGTCTAGTCGAAAGGAAGCTACTCACGAAAAATTAACTTGTTAGTAATCAATTATGAAACTTGTTCTAGGGAACCTGTACCATTACTACTATAAACTTGCCACTAAATCAACATGATTGAATGAACAACGAAACGCATCTTGTAATAAGCTCGTAACGCGGTTGTTTGACGTCAAGCAGCGTTTTATTATTATACTGCGTGTTTTTTATTGCTAATATATTTCAAACTTACGTCACGATCTATTTACAATTACGTAACTATTCATGGTTTAAAAAAAATCGTACGGTAATGCTAATAAATTCTAACTCAAACTTTGTTGTAATTTTGCAATGTAAGTACACAATAATTAAATACATATACATCGGATGGATATAAAGAATCTATTGTATTTAGATTTAGCATTTGAAGTGATTTACATAAATACAATAAGGTATTTGATGTCGCAACGATAAGTATTTGCGACTTAGCAAATATTTTGGAAATCTACTTAAAATTCCAAATATGGACTGTATTTGGAATATAAACGATATTGGATTTTTCTATTTATTATTTGATCCATAAAGCGAAACCATGGGTGTCCTGGTAGTGCCTCTCCCTATCCCTTCTCGGAAAAAGGCGTGAATTTATGTATGATGTTACTTGCTAATTCCATTGGTATTTCAACAGAATCTTTTAAACGGTAAAATTCACCAAAACAGTACATGAATGATGATAATTATGCTCTTTGTAATGTCTTAACAATATTAAGACATATTATTAACTCATACAAAGCTTACCTGTTTTGCAGATCTCATGAATAACAAAAATATCGGCGCCATAAAAATGTAGTGGTACCATCTTACTGAATGTCTGAAATGCAAAATAGGTACTTAGTTAATGATTATACCCAAGAATTTCACATAAACATTCAATCCTAAAGTGAGAAAAAATGGATTATATGGAGTAATTTTAATTAAAATACTTTTTTGGACCCATAAAACCTAAATCATCATTATATTCGTCTATTGCAACCAACACCAAACCAACAATCAAATACATAGTCCTGACGCCTCACTGAGGTCGAGTCTTGTGTCGTGGGTATCAGGAATTACGAGACTGTTCGGTCTCACAAACTCCCAGAACCGCTGATTTCGGTTCTAAGATTGAATTCAGGGCCTGTCATTACCTAATTTGTCACGCCGTACGCCACAGTGGCGATGAATAAACAATACGAATTAATTTCAATTAATCGATTGTGTACATTTTTTCACAATGGTAATCGTTAAACTATATAAAGAGAGCTAACTTATTGTCAATTCCTGTCGTATACAGAATCCATTGTTATGACATTGAAAACAATGCCGCTAACAATGTAAGCAATACGCAATGAAAACAAATAAATAAATAAAAATTAGAGTTGATTGTAAAAGCAATTTTATAGAGAAAGTATCCGGTAATCTTAGTCATAAAGAGGATTATGCCTTGGTTATATTGCCGAATGACGGATGCTTCTCAACGATAAAACAGATAGCTATTTCTTGCATATTTTGACGTCATCAATTCAAATACGCGCGAAATAATACATTCATACAATTTCACACAGCTAATAATTATTTTCAGTTGACGCAAACGCAATACGTTTTGTAGTTTTAGGTTATTCAAAACAAATGACGCGATGGAATGCATTTTTTTACTTTTGGTTTGCGCAGTACTATAGAATAATTGCAAAGGTGAGCTCTCGGGTTCGAATCCCGGGTTTGGAAGTGATATTGGATTTTTCTATTCATTATAAGCCTGGGGTCAGGAATTTGTGCCCGATATTGCGGCAGGTTCACCAAGGTGTCCCTGTAGCATTTCTACCTATCCTTTTTTGGGAAATAACGGTGCGTGTTTATGTAAGTATACAGGGTATCTCAAGACTGCTACCGAAAACGAAGCCGGGTGGTAGTTTTAGTGACTACAAACACAATGCAACTAAAAATTTCGCAAAGAAACGCGAAAATCATTTTTTTTTTATGATTTTTTAAATATCGTCATTTTTGGGTGGTAAATCCATAGTTTTTGCTAAAATAATAATTTAAACTCTTTTATACCTTAGATTATTTATAAATAAAAGGGTATATACATTTATATTATATATATATAAAAGTATATACCCTAGGTTTATAATTTTAGGAAAAAACGTATTTTACACCCAAATATGGTCATAAGAAAAAAATTACAAAAAAATTGTCGCTTCTTTTTCCAACTTTTTCTGTTGCATTGTGTCTGAAGTCGCTTAAACTATACTGTTTCCATTCGTTTATTTATTTTTGACAGTTCACGCCTATAAAGTACGACATACAGTAGAACAATATTTTGAAATAAAAGTAGATACTTTCTTGACGGGTAACGCCCACTTAGAGTTGTGCCATTCGTAACGAATGACCACAGATAACAAAAACGATTTTGAATAGAATCAATCAATCGGAATCATTTGAAATAAAATTACATTAAAATGCTAATGAAAACAGTTAAACGTAATATAGTACCCAATATTAGGATCGAATGTATTTGCTGCAAATTAATTAATATGAATAAAGGTATACGTATTGAAGTGACTTTTAATAAGAGTTTAATTTAAAATAATTACAATGATTACAACGAAAATAAATGTTTAGTACCTACTTGTAATAAACAGTTAAACCATGTTGGAATTCATAGTACTTTAAGGATTAAATAATTAAAACAACTAAAAGGTAATTTGTTAATATTTTTATTTATAAACAATCGTCTGTTTCGTCGGAATCGGCGTCGTCGTCACTCGTATCCCCAGTAACACTAATTATTAATGAGTGCATGGGTAAGTTGTCAAATGCGACATCGCGATCCCAATCAGACATTATTTCTTTCTTCGTCTTATCTACGACACTCGCCCAGTTATGAGGCGTCACATTTTCACACGCATTTTTAAGCAACTCCAGCATTTTGTTTGCGGTGAAAGGAGGAGTTGTATTTATTCTCGCAGCATATCCTTTCACTTGCGCCCATATTAGCTCTATGGCATTATACTGGCAATGATATGGAGGAATTCTAAGGACGGTGTGCCCATGTTCTGCAGCCATTTCATCTATAACGTATCGTTTAGGCTGCTTCCTCATTTTTAATATTTAAGTAACTCTACTTTTAATAGGGACTCGTCCACCATCCTCGCCATTGTTACGGAGCCAGTTTATTATTTCATTTTTTTTACTGGCTTGCGTTGGCATTTTGTTAATTTGCCGAGAGTGATAGGACGCATTATCTATAAATATTGTTGATGGCTGTTCGAGTGACAATAACATTTCCCGAAACCATTTTTCATATACTTCGGAATTCATTTCTTCGTGGTAATCCCCTGTTTTCTTTGATTTAAAAGCTAACATAGCATCTTGCACAAATCCTTTTGCGGTTCCTGCATGACAAATTATAATTCTTTCACCTTTTCCCATTGGCACTGCGGTCGAGGAGCTAGCAGTGTTGTCAGTCCAAGTTTTTGATACCGTGTGATTCGCATTGAGCCAAGTTTCATCGGTGAAAACAACATTCGACCAGTCTTCTATTTTTTTAGCTTGTCTTAAAAATTCGCATCGATACAAAGCAACATCATTGCGTTCCATCAATATTTTTCTTTTGTCACATTTTTTGTATTGGAATCCAATCCTATTCAATACCTTCGCCAAAGAAGACTTTTGACCACGGAACAAGCCACTAGTTTTCAGAGATAGTACTAGGTTATGTAAAGTAGGAATCTCTTTTCTTTGGTAATAATCGTATATATGACGACGAATAGAATCACCATCAAAACTGTCAATTGCTGTCACTTTAAAGGGCTGACGTTTTTTCTTAGGTGTAGATGGCTTGTTTTGTTCCATGCCACTACTGCCGTAGCCTTCTTTAATTATTTTTGAAACTGTTGGAGCAGTAATACCTAATGCTGCTGAAACACGGTCTCTGATTTGAGTCACTGGTATAAGAGGTCCACCATTACGGCTTTCCCTTTCAAAGTACTCATGAAGTCGCAACACAAACTCCGTTGTTTGTCCTTTAAGCACCTTTCCTTTAGGCATTTTGAAAGTGATGAAGGCAGGTACGATGTTCTCAATTCAACCAAATGTAGGAATTCACGGGTAAAACAATACGGAGGAATATAAATACTCAACTCGACGTATGAAAAATGTGAATTAAAATTCAGCGAACGGAAAACACTAGCACGGGCGCGGGCGTCTCGTTGTGAGTGACCACAAAATGGCGGCGCGCGTCACCTGTCTGCCCAGTGTTGCCGTTTCACAATTTGTTTTTAACAACTTTACTATTGCCGACGGAAGTGATAAGAATATTAACTTAACATGAGTAAATGGTTTATTTTATATAATTATTAAATCAAGTAACTTAAATATCCCTGAAGTTTTATAAAACAATGCATGGAGCAAAAAATAAAATATGTATTAAATCGATTAAAACTTGTTCAAAAATAAAATCGTTTGTTATAAAAAATTGATTCGATAACGCATCAGGCCATCACTATTTGATTCAGTACTCGATGTGTCAAAAATAAAATAAACGAATGGAAACAGTATACCACCCGGCTTCGTTTTCGGTAGCAGTCTTGATCTTAGATTATATACTCGTCTAGATTGAGCAATGTCAACAAACGATGCGCTAAAAGTGTCCTCACTTTCGTTGATATGTGTGAGTACGGGTCGTGTAATTATTGTAATCCAACTGTCAAGGTGTGTGTGTTTAGGGATGCCTACTCCAGATTATTAACTTAACTTTTCCCCATTTGATATACAAAATAGGTTAAATAAAATATTTTTCTTATTTAAAGTAATCATACTATTAATTATATTTATAACGCATTTTAGTAAAAACAATAAAGATCTAAACCCATCTCCTAGTGTTTGTTTCCGAATAGAATTACTCTTTGGATTTATTGCCTGGGCTGTTATCTGATTTCTGTATTTATGTAAAATATAAATCATCATAAGTAAAATGTTCGGAACACACAACTGAAGTCATGTGAGGCTACGAATGGTCTTCTTTCGTTTCCGCTGTGTAATGTCTCTCCAGCAATTTGCTAGTACGGAATCCGTAGGACGTCTAAAAATATTATTAGGACCTTGAATAAGTTCTCGCTGTTTCTTCAAGATGACAATAGCAGTACCCCGTTTATGAAATTTTGAATGGTAACATGCAAGGCAAAGAATTAATAAAATTACTATGAAGTGCATGTCGTCGTGGGTTTCATTAATATCGTGTAGGTAAGTTTTATTTACTCATTCAATAAATAATGCCATTCTTCTTGTTGTTATTCTGATCGAAATATTATGTAATGATATTTGTGTTTATATAGTTTCTCCCACAGTTTCAACAAATTTTCCTAGTATAAATTGACAACACTGGCCAATGAAACTCATCTTCAAATAATGAATTAAAAGTTCATGTTTTCTTCTAATAATAGTGTTTAACAATAATGTTACCGATAGAAAGTGATATTGGTATTATTATACAGTTTTCCCACACAATTGCGATACAATTCGACAGCACAAACCGGCATAATTAATTATTTTTCGGAGCACGTTATCCATATGTAGTTCAAATGACACTGACGTACGTGAGAAGCGAGTCTACCAAATTTGGTAGACTTTTTTGAGCCGCGCGGTGAGGTGTGATGTGTCATCTAGACGAGTATATAATCTAAGGTCTTGATATACCCTGTATATGTATGGTATAAATACGACAAGATAGATAGCAAATTATTTTGTTACCTGTATAATTAATTGATGGTAATTACGCTTTATACAGACAAGACTAGATAGCTTAAATCGACTTTGATGGTGATTGCGGAACAGAGTGAAGAAATAATCTTACCCATCCTCATTTTAATGTCGGCATGTAGGGAATTGGAAATACAATGGCTGATCCTTAAACGCTACACATTTTCTTTAACCGCCATTACTGATTCCACCATCCTATATTGTTGTCAGTTGTAACTATCTAAGCGAATAAGAGCATCCTAACAATAATATTAATCATTCGAACTTCGTTACGGATCATAAAGTAAACCCCCCCCACCCCCTGTGTGCGATGGCCCCTACACCTTTCTTAGTCGTGTGTCATTGATTAAAACGTGTGCCATTCACTATCACGAGTCAAGGTACGCCGCCAGATTGGGTTTTAATAGGCCATCGTAACTATTGCATATTGGCCTAGAAGCCGAATTTGAAAATAACACCACGGGTTCGATTTCGTTCTATTAGCTCGACAAAAAAGAAGATATCCTCTTTTTTAATTCGGTTAGAAATGGCTACATAGGACCTGATTGCAAGTGCAGTAGACAAATGATTATACAATTAGACTAGTATGCTCCAAACCAGTAATATTCGCCTATAACCGTCTTGCGGCTCCCATTGGCCGATGATTTTGCATCGGCATCATTCTGTAGACGTGCCTGGCCCATTCCCATTTGAGTCGAAAGGTATTTTTGCCGAAATAGAGAATAAAGAGATGTGGAAGAGTTTAGAATAGCTCTTTGTCCAGCAGTGGTATATTTTAGGCTAATATAATACAAATAATAATTTTAAGAACTTCTGGCTTCCACAACATAGGATATGTAAATCATACCTATCTGGATTTATTGAATTATATTTATATGTATACATATAAGATTGATCTTAAAACCATAGGCATATTAAGCGTTAGTCGATATTTGCAAAATCTTACCTGAACAGATTAGTGTAGCAAAATCCTGGACAGCAAGCGTTCACATCATCCTGATCCTCTGAGCTTAGCAGCCAGCGCCCTTGCAAAGTAAGCGTTCATGAGCTTAGAGTTGCAGTAGCCCGGGTTGTGCCGGCCCTTGATTTTACCCGTCTTCGCTTGCTCTATCTGAGCCTTCAGGTTCAAATCGTCGAAGTCAATTTTACCTTTTCATGCAGTGTTGATGATACAATCACTATTCTGCAATAGGTTTTTTTGATTATTTATTGAAATATATTATTAATAGGTGATTTGTCTCTGAAATCTAACAAAGATTTTCCAAATCCATTCAAAATTAAACAGAAATGTATAAAAGCTTGCAGTGGGAAGAATAGAAAAGGGGTGCAAAACAAAACTAATGTCACTAGTATAAATATTTGTACACAAAATAATACTAAAAATCAAGCAATATCCTATTATGCAGTTTATTTTTTATTCACATTTTACATTTGGTTCTATTTGAATTTATCAAAAACGGGCAAGCAACTCATTTGAGTTCATCCTCCTAGTAATCGCAATTTCAACATTGTAGATACTGAATTGTTTCATTACATTTTTGGCAAGCTGAATATTGCACCTAATTCTTTATTTTTATATTGACTGCGTAGACAATGTAAGCGACTTTGTAAAAAGGTCAAATTCTACTACTAATACTTATTTCTCTATAGAAACATACAATGATTCTGGTAATTGTCCTAGTTACTGCTAATTTTATTTAATTAGAACACTTAATTGTTAAGTGCAGTAGCTATCTTTACTTTCATAATTAACACTTTATTGTGCATGCTATTCTGAATCATAACACAAGGGAGTATTGGTGAGTTAGCTTGATAAGATGAAATAGTTTTTGATTTCACATGCCCCTACTAATTTGTTCCGTCTGATAGGTTTCAACAAAGAAACCTATCAGACGGAACAAATAGAATACGAATGTTTGTTGATGTAAAACAATAATAAAAACAAGTTTTGCTCACAAAGCAGCATTAAAAATTATCCTGTTTTTGCAATGTCAACCATTTTGCATTTATTTTTTATTATCTACCTCAGTATATAATTTCGATCAATAACAACTAACCTGCTTGGTGTCGCCCTTCTTAAATGTTCCATTAATAAGTTAGTTAAGTAGAAGTGGCCCAAATGGTTGACGCCGAAATGAATCTCAAACCCTTCCTTGGTCTTTTCATCCTGCTGCAGTGGTACCACTACTCCGGCATTGTTGATAAGCACATCAATTTTGTGGAAACCGGCTTTTACCAACTCCACAAAGTTTTCAATTGATTCAAATGATGCCAGATCTAATTGCATTGGGATCTGTAACAGAAGAATGCTGTAAGATTTTTCTCTTGTAACAATGAGGTTTATATGACAAGAGAAAAAATCCCTATCTGTCATTATCGGATACCAGGTGCCTAGGTATCACTATTATCTTTACACATATAATTAAAATTAATTAATAAACGCATCAATTTCTCAGAGGGATAGTTATGGACAATTAGAAAATTAAAACGATTAACTTATTAGTACACAGTAATTAAAAGAATAATTCAATTTTTTTAATATAATTGTGGTCACATCTTTATCACTTTCTTACAATTGCCATAGATAAAGAATGCAATCTTTATCACATGTTTGGCATGATAAAAAAACATTTTTTTATTATACAATTTATAACTTTATGCAATTTTAGCTTTATGAGATGTAATAGTCCATCATGACTGCCTCGGTGGCGTAGTTGTACTAGGGTACGGATACAAAGCTGAGGTCTTGGGTTCGAATCCCGGGTTGGGCAAAGTGATATTGGATTTTTCTATTCATTATCAGCCCAGAGTCAGGAATTTGTGCCCGATATGGCGAAAGGCTCGCCACCTATCACATTGTGGGACGGAACATACAAGGCGTAAAATTTGGGTGTCTTGGCACCTCTGCCTACCCCTCCTGGGAAAAAGGCGTGAGTTTATGTATGTATGTATGTATAGTCCATCATAAACTGCATAACCAGTGGCAAATAATTATATTAACAATACTCCTTCCTGAATAGTATTACTTGTAGAATTCTTTTGTATATGTAGTTATTTCTTTATTATGAATTGATTTTGCTATTATTAAAATAACATTTCAATAAAATCCACAACAACAAGACTCTATCTTATTGTGGGGTCAGGACTATGTATGTGGATATTGTGTATATTTATTCCTAAATAAATATAACATTAATAAAATATTTTATGAAACTATAATCTTCAGCACTGAATCAATTGCATAGCATATGCAAGGCAGTGTAAATGTTTGTTGACATAAGTGAGAGTAGTTTAATATAGATTATCTATCTGTTTATGAGTTGCGTTATCACTAAATATAGAAACACACCTGTGAAAGCACTTCATATTGTCTTCCGTTAATGTTGCAGTAGATAATATAGTGCAATACACGGTAACTTTATTAAATAAAGACTATGTATGGAAATATTTTATATATTTCTTACCAATTCACCTCCATTGGGTTGTTCCTTCCTTATTTCCGCAATAGTGGCTTTGGCCTTATCAATGTCTCTGCACGCGAAAATTACGCGCGCTTTCCTCTTAACCAGCGCTTTAGCTGTCTCCAAGCCAATACCACTGTTAGCGCCGGTGATAAGAAAAGTTTTGCCTCTCAAACAAGTATTACTAGTACACTTTGCCCAATTTCTAGATTTCCACTTCCTTATTAAACCGATTGCCACTAGCACCGAAAGGGGTACTGCTGCGTAAATAGCATGTGGTGTTGCGAGTATGGTCATTTTGATATATTATGCGACTGTAGCACTTTCACACTTTAAACTATTTTTTTACGCACAAAATATATTAGCTAAGAGACCCGCGTTTCATCAGCTGATGTCATATGAGGTGTCATTGCCTGGATCAAAGTACGGATGATTCGTTCGGAAATCAATAACGCACTTAAAAGTGAAGCAATTTGTATATGTATTCGAGTTGACATTCTCTTAAATCGAACTGAAAATTTCGTATTTCGTACCTTGTTCAATAGATGGAGTTAATTTATCGACGTCAACGCCACCTACAGTTACAATTCGAAGCGGAAGCGACCGAATCCAATGTTCATCACGTATATAAATGAAATCAATTTTCTGGAATTACATAAGAGCATAGACTATAGAGTACATTATACATATTTTATTTTTTGAAAGCAAAAAACTAAATATTACAGTGCAGTATTTTATATATTTTTGATAACCTCCGTGGTGCATTTCGTTAAGAATGTCGATGATAGAGAGGCCGCGGGTCTGATTCCCGCATCAAGACTGATGTTAGTATAACATGTTGTTCTGGGTTTGGGAAGCGTGAAAGGGAAAAATCTTCCATTTTATGATTACATTGTCTTGACACAATGCATTATATCAAGAGTGAGCACCTGACATTGTATACGTGTGTAATTTTTAGGGAATTTTTTATTTCTTAAACAAGTAGGTACTTTTGTAGTTTTTTAAATATACAGGAAAAATAGGAGAGGAGCCGGAGTTACCTGCACAAAGTCCTTGAAGTCTCATTACTTATATGTATTCTCGAGAATTTAAGCATTACTTTTGTTTGGTAAGGATTGTTAAGGAAGGTTTTGTTATAATTAGGAAACGATATTATAGCTGGGCCATTTATTTGAAATGGTACATAAGGAACAACTAGATAAAAAATCTGGAGTACAGAATAATAAAACAATTGATATGGCAACACTATAATAAATGTAGGTTTTCAATTTTGGTAGGTATTACGAATAGATATAGTTTAGTCCAAAAACATCTAAATTATAACGCTTCGTTACAGATTACTAGAAAAAAGTAAGCGTTAGTTTCAAACATGCTTACATTAATTTCTTTTGATTTTATTGTATCAAAATACAAAGCTTTCGAGGCAATTCAATTCAAATATGTACCAAAATTTGCATACATTAATGTTCTGTAAATAAATTATATTCAAAGGATATTAACTCTTAGTCACATACCTTTTGTAACTCTGGTTATAGTTCAAAACGATTTTATTTTACATAATTTATCTACAATTTATGTTTTAACAAAAATGTAATAATATTACATTTCAATAATTCATGACAATATCTAGACATTACAAAGTACATATAGATAAATAACAATTATTTAAAAAAATGCTTGGTAAAGCGGTACGAGTGACGTCATAATATACATGCACATTGTAACATTAAAGTGATATTTCACGACATTAATACAAACGATGTCAAAGCACGATATTTATTAATTTATTGGCACCATCATTGATTATAAAAATCTTATCTCATATTTGTGCCGTTTTATAATTTAATGGAATGTAATTTTAAAATAGGTTTTACACTCACATTCAAGCCTATTTGTAAAATAAATAAACGTTCTATCATGATGGTCAAGTTTAATGGCTGTTGATTCCAGGACTCCACTTAATACATCGTATTATTACAAGATAATCTTGTTTTAATGGACTTAATACAAATTATATTGAAGCTTTACTAAAAATGCAACACTTATGGTATAGCTGTACGATATTTTTTCATACTAAATGTCCCTAATAAAACATAAAATATGGAGCCCTTACTTGCCTGTTTCATGATGATAATCTCGATACACAATCGATTAGATTTACTTGATTATTTTTATTTGTATCTAAGACAAAATACTAAAACTATTAACTGATTTTTCCTAATTTTTCATGCATATCCAAGCATTCTTTTATAAAAATTATATCTTTAAACAAGAAAAGCATTTCTTATTAACTCTTAAATTCTCTGGCCACTGTTGGCTTAGCGATAAATATTTAGACTATTGTCGTTTCGCACAAACAAGCTATTATTTTATAAATGCTTATGTAGAATGTATAACTTGGTACAACATAGTATAATTATTTTATCAAACAAACATTCTCTAACGTAATAAACTATAGACGAACGTATAAATGGCTTAGGGCTTGAAATTTGAAACTACCGTTACAAATTCAAAAATATTTTCTTTTAACTTTATTTCGAGTTATATTTTTCAATATTTATCATCTGATTTTTACAGATCTTTATATTTGAACGATAAGCCAAATATGTACATCGAAAGACTGATTAAATGTCGTTGAACTGGGCGTTCAGGCTAAAGGGTTCAAAGGCGCTTGACTTTATGTTATTATATTAAGCACACTAGACACGATTATGAGCCTCAGTATATAAAATTATAAATATATTTAATATAGCAAACGATATTAAGTAGATTTAACTAGCCAACAAAACATACACATTGTTCCACACACGAGATTCACATTTGAGGATTTCAATAAACATGGAATGGCAAAGGGGAGTAACACATCATCACACCATCGATATAATGAAAAATACGGTTACACTGAATACAGACAAAGTCTTCTTAATACAATATTCTCACATGGGAGTGGACAGCTGGTGTCGAGATCGGTCTACGCCAACGTCTACGGTTATTACTTTACCATCTACCGGTGTCCCACTCTCTACCTCGCTATCCGGCATGATGATACACATGAATGATCTACCACTCGTCACGTCTTTAGGGTATATGGTCATAGGGATGAACCTGTCGCTCGTGCCGTCCACGTACGCCGCCAGCCTCGAGTAAACTTCGGGGAAATGCTTCTTCAAACTAACTCCTCTGCTTTCCAACTCTTGGGATATGTTCTGGAAGCAGATTTCCCTGAACTTGTGCGCAGTTGCCGCGTTCTTCTCCCCTGCATTGCACATCTTAGAAGTGAGTATCAGTGTTTCCCGGTCTTCGGGCGTGCTCTTGCTGTCTCTCCTGTGTCGTCTTCTGTTCTGTTCCTGTATGGCGGCGGTGACGGTCTTGCTGAGGCGTAGCTTGGCGCATCGCGACACCATCTGCCGCTCCCATTTCACAGCACCTTTGGTAGGCACTTCACTGATAACGCACACAGCCACGTACAATAGCACCCTCGTCTCTGGGTTGTAACTCTTGCAAAGCTTCACCACCTCCGTGTACAGTTCTACTCCCATCTCGTTCGGTTGAAGCGAAGTCCATTTCACGAACTCTGGTTCGGTGAGGTACTGGAAACCGTGGGTGGTGAACTTTTCTGCAGCCTCTGGGCTCGTGAAGAACACTTTGACCACACCTCTTCCTTGAGCTAAGTAGCCTCTGTGGGCCATAGTGCTGATTTGATGCAATGAATCTGCGTCCTCCTTGGCCGCTGATATTATCTGTCTGCATAACGTACTCGCTCTGGTGTGCAAACAAACTTTCCGATGTTTCTCCCAGTGAGCTCTTCTACATTCTTTCGAACAATACGTCGTAGTACAATTGTGGCAAGTTTTATAATGTCTTTTGGCGTCTTGCTAGCGGGGCTCGTGAAGCGCATTTAGGATACTTGCACTTGACGAAGGCTTCGTCAGTGCTGTTGTCTGTTTGGAGCGAAGCGAGAGAAGTTTTGGAGTCGTGGTGGGTTAAATTGCTATCAGCGGTGCGCAGGACTACGGCGTCGAGACTGGTGCGTCGGTCGAGGGAGACAGTCTGCTTGGCGAAAGGTTCACTTCTGCGTCGAGAATGGTCGCCCTGGGCCGAACGCGGCCGCCTCGACTCTTGCATCGTGGCAGGATTATCAACTGTATCCTTGCCTAGAAAAACATTAAGACGTTACACACCTTGTAATATTTAAATACACCACATCAAAGCGCCAAACACAGAAGTTAGCTGGACGACTCAGAACCATTTGCACAAAACAAAAAATAATCAAATGATATGACAATCATGCTGAGGGTACCATCTAGTTGGCTTTGGTAGTCGCTGCGTCGGCGGGGTACTGGAAGGAGTAGAGAGCAGTCAATACGTTGCGCTGTGAAAGTTTCATGTGCGGAAAGTGCTCGATGTACACCTAATAAGTGCAAGTGAAATAAATAAAATATAAAATTGGAACGGTTCGGACTTACATATCGTTCCTACCTGCTCGGTCGTGGTCGGGGCTCGGGTCGGTGAAGGAGCTGGGCTCTTCGCTCGGAGTGCTTATAAAGCGTGAAGCCGGAGACGCGCTGCTGTGGCCGCTGCTGGCCAACTGTTCGTACCGAGGACTCTGGGAGTGACAGGAACGAGGGAGTCAGTCGCGGATGGGGTGAATGGAAACATTAAAATATCCCCAACAAAATCACTGTTACTCATTAGATCTACGCTAGAAACTTAATTGATTGATTTCCTTCCTTTCGAGTTTACTGCTAGTATATTATGTTAGTTTGGAAAATCTACAGTTATTATTGGTCGGTTATTGTACCTTGCCGCCCATCAAGTAATAAGGGCTTGTCGACTTCCTAGGGCTCGGCTGAGGTGTAGGGATCCTCGTCGGCTGCGACGGCAAGCCGAGGAGAGAGTCCAGCACATCTTCTAATGTGGTGGAGCCGGGCGAAGGCCGGGCGATACCAATATTCAAGGACCGTTGGGAATCCTGCCAGTCTGGAAGTAGGTAAAAGGTATTTAGATGGAGAGTAGGGGTTAATTAGTTCTGCGATCAACTAGCTCTGCGTAGAAGAATCGAAAGGTACAGTACCTAGAGTACCTATTATAAATGTTTAATACTTTAAATACAGAGCACTTGTCCTAAATACCGGTATTTTTATACCACACTATACCTTTTTAAATAAGTTATTTTCTTCATAATAGTACATGCGTCGAACCAACTGTAGTGACTAATTCACATTACTTACCTCCTATATGAAGCAGTAGCCGGTACTCTACACAATTTGTGATTTTTCTTAATGTAATAAACTGTGCGTTAAATAGTTGAGGTAACTCACCTTGGTTAGTAGCATAAAGCTTTGCTTATCGAGTCATTTGTTGATGTGAGACATTGTATGTTAAGTGCTTCTTTACGAACGGAAAATGGAGAGAAGCGTCACTGTGCGTGGGCGCGCAAAATATTCTTAATAGCTTAGAGCAACACAGAAATAAAAATGAAACAAAACGCATAAAATAAAAATGAATATATTCAATAATTATTATAATTAAAACGTAACTAAAAGTACACTGATAGAAATGTATGAAGACGATTTATAATTGTAGTCTTCCAATACTTAATTACGTGAAGGTACCGAGATTCTATTAACATACATATATTATTGTCTAAACTACTAGAAATTACATTTTCTTTTAGGTACTGTTCATAAGAGAGCTATGGAGAATAAATGTGTTCCAATACGATCTTTCTACACGAAGGCATAACATATCATAGACAATATAAATATTTATTACTCCTAGACATTAAGTCGACGATAACTCGTGACATATTCGGCGGTTTTTCGAGGCGGTGCGGATTTTGAACGCAGATTTTCACTTTTTCTAACCTAATCAGAACCTGTATAATTTACTTAGGGGCTAGTCAAAGACCCAACATAAATTACGAGGTGATTTAAGTAGAAGGAAATTGTAATTTAAACTTCAGACTTAAATATCACTCACCACCGCATTTTGTTTGTGGTTCTGATAACTGTTGCCATTTGTAAAAATATTACATACGATGTAAAGGCATTTCCTCCATATGAAGCTGTTTGTGACCTGTTTAAAGCTTCGGTTGTGATACTGAATTTGAAGACAGAAAAAAATATTAGCACCTAAAATAAAATATAGCAAAATAATGTATTTACAAAAAAAACTATGTATCTTGCTAGCTTTAAACTAACTGCTAAGGTATTACATTAAAATAAACACACAAAACAAAAATAATTTAATCTGTACATTGTATGTAATTATCAACTATTTGATATAACTGGTATATACGACAGATTTTTGCAATGTTTTCAATATGGCAATAATTCTAAAACAATTAAACTTAACTATTGACTATTCCATCGTTACAATGAAATCGTTTTAGGTACCAAATTACCAATGAAACAGTGATATGTCGAGTTAATCATTACCTAACAATGTTTAAATCTCTTACAAGAAATGCATTTTTATTGCATTAAATTCTCAAAATTTCATTCAACAATATTTATCTAGATATTTATTTATCTACTTTAACAACATTATATTGGCGGGTAGGAAATTTGCCAATTTTCTCTATCAACAGATTTTTCTCCTAGTATTATTGAAAACATCCGCCAAATAAAACAACAAAGCTGTGATTCGTGACAGACACATAAATCAAAAATGTAAGCGTCTACAAGCCAGTGCTTTGTCTCCACAATGCAAAATTAAAAATAATTGTACAAAATGAACAGAAATTGGGAGTCCAAAAATAGTGCATATTTCACAAAAATAATAATAATACGTATCGATTATCATAATGGTCCTGAGTCTTACACACGTCTATAAAGCTCTATTACACATATGATATTTTTCTTTTTATGAAATTAAACCATTCCGTACCTACTGAACGGTTTAATTGCATAAACAAAAAACTAATACACAAAACAGCACAAAAATAACGCACAGAGTATTAAACATAACATAAAATTAACAAGATACACTGCAGGTTTGGATTTAGACTACTTAAATGCATGAATTATCTAGAAGATAATATAATTTACTGCGAGCAACACTAGATTTAAATGTCGAATTCATGCAACGAATTTTTGAGTTGCGTTACTGGCTGGTTTTATCCGGAGCCGTTAAATGAGTGTTGCCCAGATTTGAAAAAGTATTTTTGTATTTAAAAAAGGAATGTGCTAGTCGAGCATCAAAACCTGCAGTGCGTGGCGTGGCGTGGTCACGCTCGCTCACCGGGCGCGGCGCGGTGGTCGAGCCGCAGCGACGACGGCGGCCGTGGGTGGGGGGGAGGTAACGATTCCGATACTACCAGGGGGGTCTGCGGTGACTCCAGGGGCTTAGTACCTGGAATGTAGGATTTAATGACTTAGATGATATCAAAATAGCATAAACAATATAACACCGATCTAAAAGGAAATAAATAAGTTTATGAACTAATTACATACATACATACATACATACATACATAAACTCACGCCTTGTTCCCAGAAGGGGTAGGCAGAGGTGCGAGGGCACCCACATTTCGCCTTGTATGTTCCGTCCCACAATGTGATAGGTGGCGAGCCTATCGCCATATCGGGCACAAATTCCTGACTCTGGGCTGATACTGAATAGAAAAATCCAATATCACTTTGCCCAACCCGGGATTCGAACCCGAGACATCAGCTTTATAACCGTACCGTAGTACAACTACGCCACCGAGGCAGTCGAACTAATTACTTTTTACGAAATGCATGAAAGATTGAGTTTAAATATGTATCGAGATGATAAGAACCACAAATAAACTACGTAATTACAAATTGTGAAATATTATGTGTCCTGGCATTAAAACCAGACCACCACGCATATAACTAAAAGAATTGTGAAGAATTTAAAATTCTCTTACATACCAACAAAAGAACTCTCGAGCCAGTATAGTTTCTGACTTGACCGCGGCGACGGCTGGCGGTCGATGTCGCCGTTAGCGGGTTCGAGTCCCGACACGTAGTGTACGATCGCTGACGTCACTTCCTTTATCGACGTCTGTATCTCCTCGGATGCCTTCGATGATGCCGATTGCGCTGTTGAGTGTTGGAGCAGAGACGATGCTAGTCTGGAAAGCAAAGTGGCAATTTGAAGGTAAATGTTACATTTTATCGATTCAAGAAAATTTGAGGTTTCTTTAACCATACGTAGCAATTAACCCTATATAATTTGTCAGCAAAAGGTCCTTAGTCCTCAAAGAATCACTTCTGATTTTGTCCTTTTAAAATCTTGAATTAAACTATTTTTTACGAATATTATTGTGATTTTGGGTATATTTTTACATTTCTTTACTACCCGAAATTTCGATTACTTTACAGATTCCGTGGTCACGGCATATTAGAACTACATATTCATTATCGTTAATTGAGAATTGTCCATATCCATATCCATTTCTATATGATATTTCATATTAAATGCGCCCATATTAAAGGCTCTACCTTAAAATAAAAGATTTTGTTTTAATCAAATAGATAGTTATGATAATGATGTTTACTATCTGACTCATATCTGACTTCATCGGACAAATATGTCACTAAATTACTACTCGTAAAGCCCAAGGATTGATTGTATGTTGGCATTATGCATAACTTGACGTCCGATTTGCTATGCCAATGTTATTGTATTAATAATCCGATCTAGTAGGCCTCGACATTTATTATGATGACTAACACAATGATGTTATACAAATCAAAATAATATTGTTAATTTTTAAAGAAACGGCAGTCAAAAACGACTCTTTAATAGTACGAGAGTCTTATCGGCCTCACAAAAAACCAGGCCCGAAACAAATACGTGCGATTGACACAAACATTTGTTTCGGTGCGAGATTCGAACCCGCGGCTTCTGGTTTAACAAACAGCGTTGAACCAACTACGCTACGGAGGCTTGCAAACAATTTATGAGCTGAAATCGTAAGGATCAAAGGTACTTTCGAGTTGCTCAATGAAACGGTAAAAGACGATAGGGAGGTTGCGTTAAGTTGGTTTTGAGCCATACAATGGTGCTATCACTTCAGTCCAGCCTATTCATTGATTATGAAATCTACAATGTATACAATGAGGCGTCTCCACTTATAAAGACACAGTGTTTTATGTCGAACATGTTCAGATTGTTGGATACAAGAACTATGTTATAAATATACCCTTAACTTAAACGTAAATCACAACTTTAAACTACTGTAGGAATGGTTTGGCTCATCCGACCGTCATACCACATAGAAAAGCGACGTAAAGCGACGCAGTGTCCTGTTTCATTCATGCTTGAAATTGCCGGAGGCCTAATTCTCTTTGCCTCCCTTCGTCTTTTTTCCTTTCCTTTTCCCTCCCATTTCAAGAGGTCGACACGTACGATCTAAGTTTTGTAGATGTTCATAGTGGGTAGTCATTCATAACCAAGATTCGCTTCAACGGCATCGTAAAAGTTCACAATTTACTTGTTTGCTTGATCTAAGTACATAATATGTATGTATATGCTAAAAGAGCTATGTTTTTTTGGTGGGAGGATATTTTTATCAGGTTTGAGCTGTGTGGATCCAGACACAATCAGGACAGTGATACATAAATATCTCACATCGGTTAGTAGATACTCTATCTATCTAAGGAAAATTATTCAGTCTCACAAACACCCAGACTCGAAACAAATACCTGTAGATCACACAAATATTTGTCTCGGTGAGGGGACCGAGCACGCGGCTTTTCCGCCTGTCAGAAATAAAAGAGCAGAAATATTGACCTCTCATGCGGTGTTCTCGGCGTAGAGTTGAGTCGTTCTTGACTCCTCCAGCCCAGGTAGGGCTGGCGCGCGCTGAACGAGGACCTGGCTGAGGGCGAGCACAAGGGACTCGTGCCGCGGATGCTGCTGCGAGTCGATGAGCACGGAGAAGTCTGTGGGAAGAAAAAATATTAGACTTTTATTCAGAAAGAATTTGCCTAAAATTATTGCTAGATGATGGGATCTCTTCGGCGTTATTGGTCGGTCAAACTAATTTCATTTACATTGCTAGATTTTTAATAAATAACTATGAATAATTTCATCTTACAGTCAATCTTTCAGACGGGTTACCTTATTATCGAAGTCCAAGATCATCAATATGCAATATGTTAGCTGATTTACATTGATTTAACCCAAGATTATCATAACAGTTATGTTGAAGAAGATGAAATAATCTGTCAATAACTAGATCTGTGTTTTAAAATACGATAATTCTAGACAGTGTCAGTTCAATTATATTTAGTTTCTGCTATAATGAAGCTATAAATAAAGATAATACTTATGATTATAAACATAAAGCTATACATTTCAAGTAAAAATCAAGCAAGGATAAGTACGGTTGCACAATATTTGCGGATAATACGTTTGTTTCCGCAGTCAAAGGGGAACGAACGAATACGGAAAGGTAGGAAGCCTCATGAGTGCCAGTAATCGTTCTGAAGGAGCATTAAGTGGAGGAGTGGCTTAACTCACTCCAGTTCTATATGCCTGGAGACTTAACTCGGAACGTAACTCGGAACGTTGAACTTCGCAAATTATCCAAGGTAACTATTCCGATTTTAATTATTTTTTATTAGTGGACCTATATCTAAAAAGTATAGTAATTTGACACACTTATCAGTAATCCTCCCTATATACGTATTTGAAAGTAAAATTTTATTCGTTTCCCTATATCATTCCCTATATTACAGATTTTATAGGGTGTAAGTTAATTTGGAATTATGTGCGTTTTAAGTGATGAATAAATGTTTCGAATAGGTGTAGTACTTCTGTAAATTATTCCGACACAAAAAATATTAAGATTTGACAAACATTGCTTCTTTATAATATGAGTATAGACATGAATACAAATACATAGCTATGAAAGAATATTTAAAGTTCAGAAACTATTAGTAGTAGTAGTTCAACCACACTTATATTTTTCTTGCCCACCCAGCGATCTAGCCTCAATTTTCCGAGGCAACATTAAATAAGACAGTCTGAGTAAGCAATATTACTCGTCTAGCCTGCTACATCTTTCATATTTTATCTCGGTGCAATGTTCCAGTCATTCTTATAGTTTGAGTAAACGTTCCTTCCGATGTTTTACTGCATAAATGTGGTTATTCCCAGGGTTTTCTAGTATCCTATAATGTCACAACCGTTCCATAGACCGAATAACTGAATAACAAGTTAATCATAATAATCATACAAGACAGCAATAACAGATGTAATTCTCTTCAATTGCACATAATCGAGCACGGTTTTCGCCCTCTCTTTTCTGTGATCATTTTGCATGACAGTCAATTTAGATGGATTCTAGTGTAGGTATCCTAGCTTTCCGTAATATTATATTGCCTTAAATCTTTCTCTTTGATATTGGCAATTATATAGGGACATGTAGAACACAAGTAACGGGAAAACGTAGATTGTAGATTTTAGCAGGCCGGCATAATTGCATCAAATGGCATGGGACCACCGTGTGATGTTATTCGATACTCTGTTTGGACGGTATTTGCGCTTACCATCAGTGCAATTACTATGCCAGGCCAGAATTAAAAATAAAAATTGCAAATAGAACACATACATCAATAATTCAAGTGTTGTGAAAGTTCATGGGCGACAGGGAACTTACCGTCACGTGCATCAAATTATCCGTTTCGTTATTAACCGGACTTCACTACATAGTATAAAACAAAGTCGCTTTCTCTGTCTCTATGTCCCTTTGTATAATCAAATCTTTAAAACAACGCAATTTTAATGCGGTTTTTTTAAAAATAGTGATTCAAGAGTAAGGTTTATATGTATAATACGTACATATTATTGTTCAGAAATCTATTTGTACCCGGGCGAAGCTGGGCCGGGCCGCTAGTATTGAATAAAAAAAGAAACTTCCAAAGGTTGATACATGGTGTTCGACATTTTTCCTTACTTGGTTGGAATTAAGTCTGCTAGTAGACCACCGTCCGAAGCTAGTCGTATGCGGGGACAGCTGCGGCGGCGGCGGCTGCGCATTGGCACCGCCGAGGCTGCCCAGCGAAGTGGTCTTAGAGTTGAGCCCACTCCAGCGCGCCGCGGATGCTGACGCGTCAGACAAACGTTTGCGGAGGAGGAAACCCTCGCGAGGGGCTGGTGCGTTTTTGTACCTGGAGAAAGGTGGGCATTGTTAATATCAATACTGAACATAAAAGAAACTATAAATTGTTATATGTAGATTATCTTGGGGGAGGCCTTTGTTCAGCAGTGGACTTCCTGTAGCTGAGATGATGATGATGATGATGATGATGAGATCATTTAATAGTGGTAGGTCTCTCATATGTGAGAGGTCGCCTCGGTACTACGCAATGTCTGTTTCTGCCAAACAGTAATGTAAATGTTTGTTTCGGTTTGAAGGACACTGTAGCAGAGTGACTACTGGACATATTGAGATTTATAATCTTATGTTTTAGGTTGGCGAGCGCAGTGGAATGCCAATAAATAAGCATTGCTTTTGTAATGCGCAATATTTTTTGGGACTATACATGAGCGGTTGTCGTTTACTATCAGCCAATCACAGTCATAAAAATATGATATATATTTATAGATCATATTTTTTAATATGTTTTTTTTATCATTCGTTTTGAAAGCAAGTTTTATCAGTGCAGAATGAAGAAGAAACTGTAGTTTTACTAAACAAAAATAATCGGGAAAGACAGACACGATCCGAAGCGGTGGAGTATTGTTGACGATTTAAAAGGTCTGAGTAGAGACTAATTGAATAAATAAAAGCTGTTTCACTTAATGAAGCAAATTGTAAATTATCAAAGATAAAGAGTTAAGCCTATTTATATGCAGCATCAAAGTTAATGAGTGATATGGAACAGAAATCAGCTCCAATACAAAACCTATTGGATAGCTTCATTCTTCGATTCAGGATAAACACCGGATGCATATATTTATTCTAATCCCTCAGGAAGAATTTAGGTCACCTAAGCCATTTGTGTAGCAAAATGAATGCATGTGTATATGTAATGTTTCAAATTAATTAAGCATTTCTCGTAAGAAAGAGGTATTTGTTTGTATAAGCCATCTGGATGGAATAAGATCTGGATCAAGGATAATATCGGACCGCTTTTATTAATGACCATTCACTGCAGTTAGTGTTCGTTGATCTGAAGCGCTGATTTTTATTAAAACGTTTTGTTATTGTAAAAGCCCACCGTATTTTTGAAATATAAATAATTTACTTGCTCTTTAAAATTTTAAACTAGTCCAATTTATTTTCAACTGTTTGATATATAAATGTATTCGTTAACAATTCCTTAATGTCAAGTGAATTTAGAACCACCTCATCCACGTCACTCCATGGAGTTATTTTTATTTCATTTTGTTTAATTTAAGCCAATACTGAAATCAATTATTCAATTGCTTTTTCACGCTTTTCGAAATTCGCTAAGGTCATCATTCTTGTTTTCGTTGTTTTGTTATGTCTGCTTACACTTTCCTACATTGCCTAACATACTCGAAAAGTAACTTTCAGCAAGAACTTTTAATATACAACCTTTTTACCGTGGTTCTGACGTGAGCTTAGTTCTTACATCTGGCGTCAGACCTGTTGCAGCGTCTAGCTAAAATCACATAACGCAAAGAATTCTCCGAGTGTCACGAAACTTCTCTCCAGTGCCCCAGATCTATTGTTAGTTAACGTACGAAATGTTTTAAAGAAGTATTTTAACTCCAAGTCGAGCGGCTTGTGAGATCCATTCGGTCCTTTGACGAAAATATTTCCTTAAATAATTTCGTTCAACGAAAATGTTTCTTTCGAGCTTCATTTCAGTATTGTTGCTTTTGCTTTTACAGCAGATGTTTTTGATTGGTTAACAAAGTATAAAACATCGTAAACTGAATTTGGTAATTAAGTATACAGGGTATATCAAGACTGCTACCGAAAACGAAGCCGGGTGGTAGTTTAAGCGACTTCAGACACAATGCAACAGAAAAAGTTGCAAAATAAGCGACAATATTTTTTTGAATTTTTTTTTCCTATTGCCATATTTGGTGGTAAATATTTTTTTTCCTAAAATAATAGTGTATACCCTTTAATTTATAAATACTCTAAGATATAAGAGAGTTTAAATTATTATTTTAGCAAAAACTATGGATTTACCACCCAAAAATGACGATATTTAAAAAATCATAAAAAATAATTGTCGCGTTTCTATGCGAAAATTTTTGTTGCATTGTGTTTGTAGCCACTAAAACTACCACCCGGCTTCGTTTTCGGTAGCAGTCTTGAGATACCCGTATATTATTTCTCATCTCATTATTGTATTCGTTTACAGTTTACATTTCCTATGAATACAGGTTACTATAATAGATAATACCTGTCAGCACCGAATACCAAAGTATTCGCAGCTAAAGTGTTGACAGACATTGATCCATAGTCATCGCCAACAATTAGCAATAATGATGCTCGTAGTCACTAATAATTTGACATCATTATTAACAACAATAAAATAACTTTTGTATTGTGTTATTTTTTTTGTTCAAACACAAATGTATTCCATTCAATTCATATTCCATTATTTACAATTTTATTTTCATTATTTATCGATTCGTTTCCATTAATAAAATACGCATCCAGAGAAGTAAATTAATTCGGTACATGTCTCTCGCTTATTATTTTGTCGGTTTCTGGTTCTGTCCACATTATGTGAGAGGTTTAATGCTATGTTGACTACTCTGGCAATGTAAATTAGAGCAATGTTTATTTTATAATAGTTTCAGAAATACCGGTAGTGGGGATTCTAAATTGAGTTTGTGACGCTTTTATTGCCATATCATTCTACTAAATTTAGAACCCACAGTATAAGTTACTTTTCTGAATCATATTGATGATTTGAATTGCAAACTGTAGGTGTAGCGACACTATGCATTAGTTGTACTACTAGTCTGAATGTATTTCTATGAAATAATTCCAAAGCGCTACGACAACGGCACCTGTAATCGGCGGTACTCAGTAAAGCGGTCGCTCCATTTCCTGCCAGTACCTGGTTGGATTCATACGGTTGTTCGAAATTAAACTTGTAACTCATTTTTAAGGCAATGAGGTTCCCAATGTTGGTCCTCACAAACGTAGTCTATGTCCAAAACAAGTTTTTGAATTTCGAATCTATCTCATTAAATCGACATTAATTGTGCTTCCATATTTAAATTCCCATAATCTCATCAAGTTCTCTAATCGATTTATTCCAGACAAGTTGCATTCTGTTCTAAATTTGTTTCCTCATATTGTAACAATCTTGCATAACTCAAGAATAGTATTCCATGTAGGTTTTAATATTCACGACGCACGAATCACGTGTTGGTACACCAGAGACAGTAATTAGGACTTGGTTAATTGCAATAAAGGCCGGGCATTAATTATCGTGGGACTGTTTTGAAGATCGGGACGTGAGCATTAGCATATTACGCTTGCTTAATAAGCCTTATCTAACTGCGCCGGTTTTGTATGAGGAAATTGCTCGGTCTAAGGGAAGATTGTGGGGAAATAGTATTCTTTGTTAGAGGCGTGTATTGATTATGAATTTAGGGATTTGTTTATATGATTAGTTTTTGTGATTGATACTCGAAAGTTTTGCAAACTAAAATTATGTAAAACATTTTTTTCAAGAATACTAACTTTGTAAGATATACATATACTAACGTCCAGACTTACACATAAATTAGTTGCAAAATAAAATAATTATTAATGTGGAAAATAAACCGTTTCTCCTGGCTCAGAAATAACTGCAGTTATAAATCGGTAATATAATGTTAATTCCGATTTGAAAATTCTGTATGTTCCTGTTTTTAGGACATTGAAATTGTTAACATTGCCTATTATTTACGGAAGATATTCCTAATTACGAAAAATATTTAGAATCCAAAATTATATTTAAGAACTAAGTAAGACAGTATAGGAAACAAGAATTACGTGTACTCGGTATCAATAACCTGTCAATGGAACCTTGGCACGATTCGGCATGAAGTGAAGCGAATAGATGTATTATTAATTTTGTATAAGATTACTTAGAAAGCTGTTGATTTACGATAGGATTTATCTATAAATGTAAGATTTGGAAACTACGTGCAAAATACTGCGGTATGAAAGATGTTATCCTCGTAGCCAGATAAACAAATAAGCTAGCTTTAAAACAACGCCACGAGTTTGTAATGAATTCACAATAATGGCATATTTTAGTACAATTTTAGAATACATATGCATGATACATATAGAAATAGCGAGGAAAATACTCACCATTCCGGCACATTGAGTTTCTGCAATGATCTCTGGACCCGCAACTCGTGTTCAGACAGAACGCGATCCGAATTCTTCTGCAGTTCGTTCTCCGGAGGCTGCAACAAAAGAAACGTTTAGTTTGACACATGCCTGTCTTAATTTGAACATAATTACGTAAATATTATTACCTACGCAGCAACTATTTCACTAACACGGCTTCTATCAAACCAAACTCGCAAATAATACTCGCTATTACTATACAAATAATTTATTAAAATTTACAAATAAACAATAAATAGTCAGTTTTTTTAGTTAGTTATATTTACATTATTTATTGATTCTTGGCTATCGTGATACGTTTTTGGAACTAAGCTATACGTTGATTCGTAAAATGTTCTATCCGCTTTGATCGCCTTATTCTCTTCATTGTTTTCTATCCTCAAGTCTTAAGCGATGATGAATCTTTCATCTTTCCGTCAAATTTTAGGCTTTGATAGATCTTGTATATCGCAAATCTGGCGTACACGGCCTCTTCGTCGCCATCGTCTTCTTGTAGGGAACGTATGGATTGAACTTCAGCGTTTGATTGGGCAATTAGCTCTTCTTTCGAAGATAAGACTCTTTGCTTTGCACTATACTGTCGTTTATCCCACATTCGTTTACTATTTCAGACCACGATGGGCAAGATTCCTCCTCCGAAGCCATGTTGGTGTTGACACCTTCAAGGTTGCTATTTAAATATTTATCATTAATTTCGGACAGGCCATATATAGAGTCATTCCACTGATCGTCATCATCAACATCATTTTTAATGGCACCTAAATAGAAACTGACTCGACGCAGGGATTTCTTTAATGTGGAAGTAGTCGCTATTGTTCCACGGTCAAGTTTGTTTCCACCATTTTATTCTTTTCGAAGTCTGCGTAATCTGGCACGTCGATATCTTCAAAATTACAGTTTTGCTGTGGTGATACAATTGACTGATTTGGAAGTACAGTTTCTACGTTTTCAATCGGCGGTGGCGGTGCACTTTCTATTAACCGATTAAAAAATGCGCGGACACGATCGTCATTATTTGTGGCCATACTTTTTCTGTTATTATTTACATTTTCGTTCATTTCCACAAGAGAAGTCACTCTTTTAGAAATATTATTGATCGAGCCATTTGTGTTTGAGAGTCTCACTGTGATCTGGGATGTTGACAAATATTTCCTTTGTGCCACAAATTTTTTCACTTGAATTTTTGATTTCCACTCGCGATGTTTGTTTTTAAAGCCGCTTATGCTTAACGAATTTTCATCTTCTGATTCACTTCTTGGTATTTCAGGGTGTTTTGCGTAATAAATATCTCGTGACAGCGGTTTTACATACAGATGTTCCGGTTTGATTTCTTCAAACGGTTCCATTTCTTCCGTGACCCACACCGTGTCCAACGGTACCAAAATCCATTTCTTTGAAGCACTTCCTCAGTTGTTAAAAGCACTACCGAAACCATCACTGTTAATATCTCCTGGCGAAAATGAGAATAATTTGTTTACGAATAAACCTTTTATAAGATTTACGTTAATGTTCATTACTGAACAAATAATTGAAACAAATACACTACTTTCACAACACGTTGTTTTGAAAATATGACAAGCCATTAAGATAATGATCAACAAGTAAATAAATAATAGTACTATTTGTAAAAATAAATCTTTTTGATTAGTGTACGTAAAGCTCCGTCACATAAAACGCGATTACGTGATTTCTTGGATTCATATTTTTTTGTTATTCTTGGGGACTTTAGACGGTTTACTGATATATAAAAATGACAGCTGAGAAAATTTCAAGGGTGAGTGAAGATTTCGATCGCTATCGCACTTCAAAGTGTTCGAGGCCTTTATATCGCGCAATGTTTCGGACACGGAAGTGAAGGAGCGATGGGGTATGATTCTATGGAGTATAGAACTCACCCTGATATCGGATGAAGTGAGAAGCGCGCACGGGCCCAGCAGTCCTACGCTCTCCCAGCAAGTCATCCTCACTACTAGTCAGCACAATCACATACAGTGTCCGCCGAACGCTACTTCGCCTACTTATAGAATTATCTTGATGCACCGTTGTCTCCGTAATACCGGGTTACGTAAGTCAAGATAACTCGATGATAAATTTGAAAACAAATAAAGCGGCTACACACAAAGCTGCCGGAGCCTCCAGGAGGAAGACGAAGAAGCAAGCTGCAATATCGAAGCGGAAAGCGTTCGCCAATCAAGTCAGAATAACGTTGCTTATTGAACGATAAAATCCAATTACGAGGCTGAATCGGAGCGACCGCGGGGCTTCCGAGCTTAGGGTCGCTCTGCGGGCGGGTGCCGTCGTCGATGCTGGTCTGGCATGCGGGAGCGGATAGGTCTCACGAGTCGGCCACTGCGGCACTCCGCTCCGTGGGCAGGGCCGTGGGGACAGGCGGCCGCGGCGCTACCTCCCGCCCGACTGAGGCGCACCGCGTGTCCTTGGCCACAGCGCATGCGGCTTCCAACTTTCACACACCCTTACTATTACATTCTAGTGCCTTTAACAATAATTCTATCACGATGACACATTTCTTGTTTGCTTCGGATGCTGCTAATGTTCGTCCCACATCGATTGTGGCGATTTCCACTCATGGTGCACGTTGGACAATTTCGCCGAACCAATTGTGTGCGTGCTTTGTGTTACGTCGATACTCGGGAGCTCTGGATGGTTATGTAAAGGGATTTTATACGGAATAATACTCCTGGATAATATTCATACTTTCTACTATACACTATTGCGGAGTATATTATAAGGGGCACTCAATAAAATATATTTTAAATGAAAGAAATAATATACATTAGAGAAAGGCAGTTATAGTTAAAGATTATCGGAATGTCGGTAGTTCGTAGACGTTAGATGAGAGAGATAAAAAGGGGAAGATATAGATATATCTTTCCGTAAATGTTTAATTATTTTATAATATTGTTGGGGCAATAATCAGTTCATGTTAAAAGAGGGTGTGGTTGCGTGACCGACCCCGTGTAACCCTGGGTTGCAAGCACAGATTATTTAGGTTTATGGTTTGTAAAGATAAAATATAAGCGCTAACCTGATATTAATTCAAATTTATTTTTACAGGAGTGAGTTTCCCACGGCTTTTAATGAGGTTTGTACAGGAAATATTAGTCGTATTAGGAAATGTATTTCATTGTATGCCACTTGTATTCGTTGGATATTATTGTCACCCCTCATGATATAGAGGTGGTATATAGAGCGTACAAAATCTGGTAAATCTCTTTTATGTTCCAATCTATTGTAAACGGATGATCCTTAATATAACTTAACCATAATCTTTAGTAAGGAAGTTCTTAATCAAGTGACCGCACTTGAGGAGTATAGATGTGGTTCTACAATAGGAGATATTTCAAATTGTGACAATCCATTTTATACAAGTATTGTTATGAGGAATCATTTATCAATTTTCAATTGCAAGATTGCAGTTTGTTTAAGAAGCTGTATTCTCAAGTTTATATATTATATTGTTTATATTATATTGTCTGTATATTTTGAATACTAAATCCGAATTGTTAGTGAGAACACACCAGCTCTCAACATGACGTGACAGATAAAGACGAATATAAAAATCACGTCCGAAATAAATACACAAAATGATGAGTAACCATGACAATCCATTTGCAAATATCCGAAAGTCATAAACTTTTGTATGTATTGAATTATTTCTGAAGGCAAGAGTGCCCGCGATATTAATAAGCAGGACAGGTGCGTGAATTCCTCCCATTTGGACTGAATTTACTTCCAATTTCGATACAGAGGTATATTAAATTACATGTGGCTGTAGTATATTGTTATTGATCAGGGTTCTAGGCTATATGATATATGGTTTACTAGCGGCCCGGCACAGCTTCGCCCGGGTACAAATAGATTTTTGTACAGTAATATGTACGTATTATACATATAAACGTTCCTCTTGAATCACTCTATCTACAGGGTATATCAAGACTGCTACCGAAAACGAAGCCGGGTGGTAGTTTAAGCGACTTCAGACACAATGCAAAAATAAGCGACAATTTTTTTTTGTAATTTTTTTTCCTATTGCCTTATTTTGGTGGTAAATACATTTTTTCCTAAAATAATAGTGTATACCCTTTAATTTATAAATACTCTAACATATAAGAGAGTTTAAATTATTATTTTAGCAAAAACTATGGATTTACCACCCAAAAATGACGATATTTAAAAAATCATAAAAAATAATTGTCGCGTTTCTATGCGAAATTTTTAATTGCATTGTGTTTGTAGCCACTAAAACTACCACCCGGCTTCGTTTTCGGTAGCAGTCTTGAGATACCCGGTATAAAAAAAACCGCATCAAAATCCGTTGCGTAGTTTTAAAGATTTAAGCATACAAAGGAACATAGGGACAGAGAATGCGACTATGTTTTATATTATGTAGTGATGATAATCGAAAATTAGCATAATTGTATAGTTTTTTGAGATAAAGAGGAATAGAATATAAACAATATTACGATATTACACGCTTTTTATTTGTTTCGTCTGATGATTGTTAATGGCTTTGGGGCTCGCATAGTTTTAGTTTTCGTAGTCAAATCTTTTCCTCTTATTCAGGGATTGAAGTGGCGAAGAAGTGAGTGGGAAAGTCTATAATATTTTACACGGGAAAATTGTTAATACAACTAAAAATAATAAAATCGTTTTCAATTACCACGTCCGACAGGTGTCGTCTTATTACTAATGGTCCGAAGTTATCGTAATTGTAGACTAAGAGGACAATAAAAGAGTAATTATACAAGTATTTAAAACAATCCTTTAACTACATATAAACGGTAAAACATTAAAAGCAGCTCATAATAAAACAGTCACGTAACTGAACGGTTTGGACAAGTTTATTTTCCGTCCGATAAGCATGTCGTAAACAATGATACAAATTACTGCTCGTAAAAATAGAAAACAACTGAAAACTGAGTGCAGATGTTGAGTACAATAACGGGTAAGCGGTTTAAGGTTCATAGTATTGAAGAGAGAGAAAGAGAGAGAGAGAGAGTAAGAAATTAATGAATAGGTAGATCGTTAAAAGTATTCGATGGATTTTGATCTTTTGTTTTACTTCGTAGATACCAAAAAAAAAACACACAAATCGGTAAACGGTAGCAGTTTGGATATACTATACCGGGTATCTCAAGACTGCTACCGAAAACGAAGCCGGGTGGTAGTTTTAGTGGCTACAAACACAATGCAATTAAAAATTTCGCATAGAAACGCGACAATTATTTTTTATGATTTTTTAAATATCGTCATTTTTGGGTGGTAAATCCTTAGTTTTTGCTAAAATAATAATTTAAACTCTTTTATACCTTAGAGTATTTATAAATAAAAGGGTATACACTATTATTTTAGGAAAAAACGTATTTACCACCCAAATATGGTCACAGAAAAAAAATAACAAAAAAAAATTGACGCTTTTTATTGCCACTTTTTCTGTTGCATTGTGTCTGAAGTCGCTTAAACTACCACCCGGCTTCGTTTTCGGTAGCAGTCTTGATATACGCTGTATAATGTAATAATCGTATACCATTTTATTATTAATCACTATTTTGCCAGTGCTACGTATTTTCTTACAGCTAAACTAAAAAAGGCACGTACATTTGATTACTAAAGCAAACCACGAGAAAGTTTGCGTGCTTCAGCTACTATAAATGAAATTTTAAAGTTAACTAATTTTAGTTCTTTTAATTTTATGTTAATCAGATTATAATTCATTAATTAAAGTATTAAAATGCTAGAGGTCAGGGATTATGAAACAAAAGAGCTGTTTTTGTATAGCACGCGATGTTGAACATTTGTGTATTTTTGGGATATAAATTATGCGATATTGATTGCTATGAATATGTATGGAAAGTTACAGCTTGCATTTGATATTTATTTACTGTAGATAAAATTGGCATGAATCCAATATGGAAATATAATCATAAATCCTATTCTAGAAAAAAATCTGTTGACAGATTATAAATTTTACTAAGGTTTATCCGATTAAAGCTGTCTACGGATTAAAGCTTTAGAAATATATTTTGTTCCAGAGTTCCGTCTCTAAAGGTCATTTTACTTTTCAAGATTATTAAAATTCGAGCCATAAATAATAGATGGCGCTATACCAGTATACACAATTGTCACTACGGAGGATCTGGAGATTCTGCTTATTGTTGGAACAGGCGTGTAAACCTAAAAACTATCACTCGGCTTCGTTTTCGGTAGCAGTCTTGATATACCCGGTATATCAGCCCATATACGTCCCACTGCAGGGCACGGGGCTCCTCTACAATCGACAGTACGATTGAGAGTGGTTAGGCTATATAGTCCACCACGCTGGCCTAGTGCGGGTTGGCGGACTTACATACCATAGATTTTTTTTATAAATCGCTATGGTATGCAGGTTTCCTCACGATGTTTTCCTTCACCGTTTTAGTGCGTGGTGATTGACTATCAATACACACATGACTCCGAAAAGTCAGAGGTGTGCCCTGGGATTTGAAGCCGCGACCACCGTGAACATGTTGGCAGTCGCGTCTAGTCCGTTTACCAACAGGCCACCACGCACTTAACCTACTGTATGACATTATCTCTTGCCTTCCCGAGAAAAATTAAAACAATAATAATGAAAGTCAAAACTGGAGTCTTACAAACATTACTCAGTCGTTTATCTTTCATCTATACGCCAAAGACTTACTTATGACCTCACAATATATAACTATGTATTTAACTAATACTATACTATTACATTATATGTAAGTATATACCATTTATCAATGGTTGTCGTCATCCCACGTGAATCCCACCACGACCCCATTGTTTCAATTGCGAAGCGTAAAATCTTGAGAGCTCCTCACAAACGGAATGCTAATCAGAGAGATAATAAATTCAATGCCCCAGAGATATGTAAATAACTCTATTATTGTATGCAAATGCTCGTAGGTACTGCAAGTGTTAATGAAGGCAGTTTGCACATGTCGATAATAGATGGCGCGCTTCTCCTAATTATCACACGTTCACGTAGTGTTAGCGCTTGGGTGGCTCTCTCATGTCAGGGATTAATGGAATTGGGTCAAACGTTGGCCTATATTCAGTCGGTAACTTATTGGTAATTTAATTGAATTAAATTTTTATAAATCTTAGATTGTAGACACAACGTGATTGATTTCGTATTAACTAACTTAGGATACAATTGTCGTGACATTGCGAATGGAAAATATTGTTTCCGAAAGTTGTTTTAAATTATACTATATTCTTTAGAGTGATTTATTTAAAATATAAATATTTTAAAACTGGGCTTAGTTAAAGTCGATATTGAGAGCTCTTCAAAATATCTTGTATCCTTATGAAATTGTAACTACAAAAATTATTTAAAAATTATATTCTAAAAGTCTGCAAAAAAAAAACAATAAACAGTAAAAAAAAAGGTTTTATTACATCATACAGCCCCTACAACAGTGATCTAGCTACCGCGTCCCTGCTGTGTTCTTACGTTCGTTTCGAGATTGCTTTGGGATTTGCCTTAAAGGTGTCGCGTTAATCATGAAAGTAACATACGGTAGCCATAAACGAACTTGGTATGAATCAGTCTGTTATAAGTCCTAGAAAAGGTCTTGGAAATACTGGTTGTTTAGTAAAAAACCTGAGTTTATTTAGTGGGGTATCCCTTGGGAATTGAGATTAGAGATTTAGCTATTATTTATAACTATACTTTGATCCAGGGTAAACTGTTTATGATAAACTGTAATATTACAGTTTCAAATACAATATATAGATATTGAAAATTACGAATGTTGTAAGTTAGGGGCAGCAGTCTAGACGCTTATATTGTGGATAGATTTTTTTTTGTTATATTTCCAGTTCATTATGAAGTCTTATTAAGTATATATAGTGAGAAACGAAACAAGAATGAAAGATGTCAATAGGAATAGATTGCCTATTAAAGATCGATCTAACATTGTATTAGAGCCAATTGCTTGAACCAAGCGCTAATGCTAATTACAAGTTAAGTTAAAGAAGATAATGTATAACCCGTCATGCTGAGATAAATTAACGCCATCTATTGACCAGGGAATAAAATACAAGAAATTATAATTTAGCGTTACACGACTTTGGAACACATTAAGCTATTATCAATATTATTTATTTTATTAAAATTATCTAAACACGTACACCAGTACAGTTCACATAAATGTAAATATATGTAAAAATATAGAAACATAAAGGAAACCACTAGGGATTCTTATCAAAGTCGATGAACTTTTTCGTGCCTGACCTTTGAAGGGATCGCCCGAATTTCATCGAAGTACATTTTATCTATGTATGTACACCAGTCTTGGAATTCTGTTACACCTTATTATTGATGATATCGTTATTAGCTTCCGTAAAAGTTTGTTTTGTGAAATAAAATCTCAATTTCTTTTATTATTTTCTAAATTATTTAACTGCACAGAGGTTGTATATTGCCGATCATTTTACTTTTTATCCTAGTGGTTTGTTCTTGTACCAGTTATTTAATACTCCAAACATAAGAAAAATTACTTATTTTTATGCCACATAGAATAGAATTGATGAAATAAAAATAAAATGAGAATAAATATCCAAGGGCTATCAATTCTTGAAATACCGTCAACGATGCCAACAAAAGAAAGAACGCTTTATCTAAAAGCGTCGATATTGAAAAATTTAATTAAAACGAGCAAAAATGCAATTACATTGAAAACGCTTTTATAGGGCCGGGAGCTCGCTTTGACGTCACGCGTAATGAAAACGGAACCGTCACTGTGGCATCAAACACTCGTTCACTAAAGCAGTATGTAAAATGTACTCTGTGACTAAAGCTTTGCGGACCGAAATGTAAACATGAAACATATTTATTGTTATCAAAACCGGCGTTTTGGCGATTTCCATTTTCCGTGCATTCGAATTGGTTGGCGTTGGTCCAACGGTCGTTCCAACTTGCCGACCGATGCGCTTCCGATGGTTTTATGTTTTGACAGGTCGGGAACTTCATTGCGCGTTTTAAATAACGAAACCAGGTTGACACATCCTACCTACATATAGGTTTACAACTGTTTTTAATATGGTTTTTAATCAATTGAATAAGAGTGGTGGTATTGAAACAAAACAGTGCTACTTACTTGGAATGTTTGCAATTCAAGAGAATATATTTTTTTAAATATTTATTAGCTATAAACTAGAACGATTTAATTTTGAAGGTTTTACTTCAATTAGTTGGCATATTGACGTCAGTTGTTTCGGTATAACCAACATATTTTTGTTTTGTCTCCATACGAAATGACGTCATAAATTACCAGTAATTTATGTTGATAATGCTTTGGACATTCTAATGACATTGTTATTTTTCTTTTATTGTTAATGTAACTGGCACATTTGCCTTATAATGCTAATTGTTTCTATGTAGAGCACGTGAACTGTCAATTATTTCATAACATGATGTTCCGGAATCTATTGTGACTGTACTAATGTAACTGACAACGCATTACACTCTTTATATACACATGCGTAAACGTTAAACGGGCTTACACTAACCTATTTCAGTTGAAGTTTTAAATGAGATGCCTAACTCATCGAATCGAACTCAGAAACCTAGTAAACTTTACTTAGCCCTATAATTTACGAACCCACGATCTCTGTATGTCTGTAGGTCTGGTTAAGCCAAAGCGTGCAAAATTTTACACTTCACAGCATTGCATCTTACGATAACCCTATCATTTTAAACAAACATCCCGTCACAAACCTCGGCTGCATCTACCGAGTCGGACCGGAGACGGCGGGTGTAGGAGCGCCACCACCGACTAATCCACACAATATCCTGCCATCAGTCCGTCGAGCCAATCTAGCTAAAGTGGGTGCTACATGCCCAGCCGCTAAATTGGATCAAATTGACCACTCAGCGCCGACCGTTTATATATTTCCCATAAGTATAATGTAGGGGTTACGTTGTATTTTTAAATGTTAAAGGAAATCTATTATTCTGCCTTGGATATTAAACGGTTGCTTCCCACCTCGATGAGCACTTCCAGGATATTTTTGATGAGGTGTGACAGTGAGATAAATTGATGCTATTTTTATCAACCCAGAAGGAACGTCGGGGAATAAGGCGTGACAGATAAATTCTCAAGTTATTACGAAAGACCTTGGTGTTTATTAAATTCAAGAGATAATAAATATAGACAGTAAACAATAAATGTACTTAAATTACAATCACACATTATTAGTGCGAGATTTGTAAGTGCTAACTGCATCATGAGTGCGTGGTGGCCTGTTGGTAAACGGACTAGACGCGGCTGCCAACATGTTCACGGTGGTCGCGGGTTCAAATCCCAGGGCACACCTCTGACTTTTCGGAGTCATGTGTGTATTGACAGTCAATCACCACGCACTAAAACGGTGAAGGAAAACATCGTGAGGAAACCTGCATACCATAGCGATTTATAAGAATTTCTATGGTATGTAAGTCCGCCAACCCGCACTAGGCCAGCGTGGTGGACTATATGGCCTAACCACTCTCAATCGTACTTTCGATTGTAGAGTAGGCCCGTGCCCTGCAGTGGGACGTATATGGGCTGATACAATAAAAAAAATAACTGCATCAGAATTCAGAGATAATCAGCAATTTACGTCAATCAAAAACAGAAACGGCGCTCCTTATACCATAAGATATCAACTAAAATAATAAAACTGCTGACACATTTAGTCGATAATGTCGAAGATCTATCGTAATGAATCATGTTTTTAACCGACTTTTAAAAATGGAGGAGGTTCTACATTCAACTGTATGTTTTTTTGTTTTCAAATAATATAATCAACAGGACGACACGGAAATGGAATTTTAAAAACAAATCCACCGACCCACACTACTTTTTAAGTGTTGGCAGTAAACATTTTTCCTTCTGGTAACTTCGTCCTGATATCTTATGCATTTGTGTAATATTAATTGGTCTTGTAAAATAAAGTTAATATAATGAAGTAATAGACATTATAAGGGGAAGCGATACCCGCATCGCATAAATCAAATTAGATTTTTATTGGCTGATATTACTCAGTGTATAATTTCATTTGTATGTCCGGTAATAAATCCTTGTAAATATTTTATCTTGTTTTGTGGACTTCTGAGATTGAAGTCATAGGTCAGTAAAGAGTTACGAATACCCAGTGTATTACTATACTCTGTGGTTACGAATCACGACCATAAAATTATGAAATTACTTCATAATTACTGAGAGAATTCGAATCTTTGGTGACAAGAACCTTAGATAAGCAATATTACATTTATATTATTGTACGTATGCGATAAGGGCATCCGGTTCACTTGAATGCAAGTGATTATCGACGCCAATTAACGACACTTGGAACATAAGTGCGTTGCCAACCTCTCGAAATGGCAGGGGAAAAAAAAGAACGGGACGTGAAAATTCGTATTGGGCTTTTGGCAAAATTAAAGAAGATTTTAGAAGATTTTTGATAAAACTTCTTGTATCAGCCCATATACGTCCCATGGCAAGGCACGGATCTCCTCTACAATCGATAACACGACTGAGAGTGATTAGACCATATAGTCCAGTTTTGCGGACTTTTACAGATCATAGAAATCGCTATGGTACGCAGGTTTCCTCACTGTATTTTCCTTCAACATTAAAGTGCGTCGAGATTGACTACCAATAAATGTTGTATTAATTTATTCTATAACTAAATTTAAAAAGACAGAAATAATTCTACTGCAAAATTTACATTTACTGAAATGAACGCGTTATATTTAGAAGATTCTAATTTTAGAGCGCATTCGGAGTAATATTTACATTATATCCGCCAATAGAATTGCAATTTGCTTTCAAACAATTCTTGCAGAGATCGAGACTTTTACACCCTCGTAAAATGTTGGTTTTTACGATCATTTGTGTGTGTTTAACAGGCTATGACTCGATTTTGTTTATTTTTCATAGATTTTACTTGCGGATTAGTCAGCGCACAATTGCATTCCCGACTTATATTGTTGAACTAGTGCATTTTTATACCGTTATATATTTTACTCAATGTGAAGATAGATAAACCTGAAACCCACAGTCTTTTTCATTATAAATATCAAGTATAGGTGATATGATATCATAACACAAAAGACATACACCTACATAGGAATTTGCAGGTAAAACTTACAGGTTAACTTAAAGGTATTGTATGCGTTGTTTTTTAGACTTGCACGATATAATTACTGCACTGCACCCGATGGAAAGGGCAATTGCCGTCCAGGCAGAGTATCGGATGGCATCAGACGGCAGTTCCAGTCTCAGTTTTGAATAATATCTAGGTACTTTGGAATTCGAGGCGTGATTTGCATCACCTTTAGTCTCCGAGACAGTAGGCGGCCGCCTTTGCAAATTCTACGCTATGTTATATTAGTATAGGCTTTTCTATATTCAAAAACAGAAACTATGAGGAACTGTTCGGTGAAACGAAACTCAAATCCGAAACAATTGCTAATCACACCAACATTTGATTCGGTGAGTCTTTTCACAGTTTTTAACGCCAAATTATCTCGATTAATCGATTATATTAATTAATTCGCGTATATATCGATGTATCACCCAATAATTCCGAACTACAAGGCTACAATATCGTTTGATTAAGGAGGATACGCCTCCACCACGCTACCTAATAACAATATCGATATTGTCTTCAAAACAACACGATGATCTTACTGGTGGTAGGGCTATCATATGTGAGAGGCTGCCTGGGAGGGTACCACCGCAATGTCTATTTCTCCCGTCAAACAGCAGTTTAAATGCACTATTGTGTTTCGGATTGAAGGACATTGTAGCCAGAGTAACTACTGGACATATTGAGACTAAACATCTTATGTCTCAGGATGGCGAGCGCAGTGGAATGCCAAGCATTGCTTTGTAATTCAAGGTGTTGTTTGGTTTTGCTACTGTTCATGAGCGGTCGCATGGCTTACCATCAGGCGAACGGCATGCTCGTCTCGTCATTCATAGCAATAAAAAAAAAAGATCAAACTTAAACCCATAAAATCAACAATCGTTACAAACTTAGCTGTTAACTACACAGGACGTAATCCGTTAATGACCCCATCCATCACCAACAAGACACTTTATAAAGTTCTTTCAGTTCGTAAACAGCATCCCTTCGAGTCGTGATGAATGTAAGCTGGAAATAGTTCCTACGTCATAAGACAGTGGTGTAGGTCATAAACTCTGGGAGGTGTCATAAACTGTGGGAGGTGTCATAAATAATGCCAGATGTGCGGTAACCCTTGTTCCGCGGTTGCGTTCTCGTTTGAGGTAACGCTTCCGTGTAAATGAGTTACTTCCTTATTTGTATTTATAATTAGCGGAAGTTTAATTTTAAGTTATAGTTATAATTGATACGAAATTGTGTTTTTACGGCAATAGGTTGCGTGAAATTTTAATGTTTTAAATTTAAGACTTGTAATTTATAAATAATCTTTGCTTTGATGTTTTTTCAAATAGCAGTAATCTAATTATGGAATACTGGGAATACTCGTATGCGGTATGTGTCTGCGCATTGGCAAAAGTATATACATATGATAAAGAAGAGGACCCATTAAATTGCGAAATAAATGGAATAACGGGAATTAATTCCATAATTAAATTAATATTATTTTCATTGATTATTAGTGACTTAAACGTCACTTTTATAACCTTCAACAATAAGTATAGTCTATTCATAAAGGTAATTATTTCTTTTCATTACATTTTTATTTACAAAGGACTTTATTTACATACGTATCATAGTTCCCCAGCCTTAATAGCAATTCGTTTGATATTTGTTAATATTTAAAAACATTCGCTATAATGTTGTAACTTAGACCAGGTGTGGCATAACGTGCATGAAGCAGGGCACGATTATTTTCGGATAAAATATGTACATTCTTGGCAAGTTTTTTGGTTGCGCAAGTAAAACGCAAAGTTTACGTTGGATAATATTTAATAACTTTAGAAAATATCTAGGATGTGTGAAAGGCGGTACGAAATATTTCGCAACCAACGCATTGTTTACCGATGCGAAATAGTATATTATTCATTTTATAAAAATGTTTATTCTATTTTTCAAAGTGAATCCACATAATGTTGTTTTGCAATATAAAAAAGCTTTTTCAGAAGATACAGTTTTCCTGTTGATAGAATATATTTGCGTTCTTTATTAGTATGAGAAATAAAGAACGCAAATATATTCTATCAACAGGAAAACTGCATCTAAATAATACGTCACTGGATATACAATTCTTATCTACAATCTTTTCAACATTTTCTAGCTTAAAACGGGTCAACTTATGAAACCTTTGAATTAAAAACATACAGACATCAAAATTCAATAAATATAGTCCCTAACCGATCCTTTAACATCACTGAAAGATCCGCCATTAAGTTCAATCTATGATTAAACCTACTTAGTATGCTTATTATCGCTTCCCATAAAGCAGCCACAAAAGAAGATTAACTAAGACTGATCCCAGACAGCTCTATCAGCTTTGAATTAACAATAGGTATTGTGCATTTGTTGCATATTCTCCATAGAAGCTCGTAGCCAAAGGCTGGGGATTGAAAGCGAGTCCTTTGAAAAGCTTGAAATGAAAGCAGCGGAGTGAACGCTAGCAGAATGGCTAATGTCCTACATTGAACAGGGTTGGAGCGGAATTTGCGGGGTGGAACGGTCTGATATTTCTGTTCAGTTAAATGCTGCGGGTATAACGGGATTTGATTAAGTTTGTTTGAGAAAATATTCATTTAAAGTAAATCCTAATTAAAAATTTAAGTTAGAATATGATCCATATTGATTAAGAAAGTGAAGATAAAGGAATAATATACCGCTAATAAAGGCCAATTATATAATTAACATATTTTAACATGTCGATAATAATTAATGATTAAACGAACTTACCTGTAAGTGAAGTTCTATCATAATTATACGAAGCGCTTCTTCCGAAGAGATTAGTACCTAGATAATAATTAATATATTATTAACACTTGTAGTACCGTATATAAGTGACTCCACTCTGCACTAAAGTTGAGCTTAAGGTAGTTAATTCATGATTTTTTTTTTTTTTTTTGTTATTTCTTGCTTACCTCGTCTTGACAGATCCCATTTCTCTTTAGTCGTATTTTAGTGCTCAACCACTCAACACGTTCACTAGCATTAATCAGTAATAATGCCTAAACGGAGCTTAGAAGAGGACCTGGCCAGCTTAACCAGGAAAATAAAGAAATTTAAACGAAAATTGCACAAACAATCCAGCACCGAGAAGTCACTAGGTAAGTAACTTTCAATACTTGGTAAACCTTATATGTTTCAGACGACAAGAGGATATGTAATATACTGTGTTTGATTGGCGCTTTAGCTATGTAAAATTCGGAAGAATATGCATGCTATTAACGGCATAAAAATGCCTACCCACTATTGCGTTAACCGGAAAGTCATTGGGGCTCTTCCAAGACGCATAGTGTTTAAGTATTACAACAATTACATGTTCTTACATGTAAACAAAATAAGTATGTAATCAGAGTGGTCATTGGGGCCAGCTCGACACATCTTATTACAATCGTGTTATATGTAATACTTACAACTGAGTGGATGCTCTCCTTCTTTTAGAAATACAATTGCCCACACTAGAGGTAGACGATTGGCTACCGGAAAATTTAAATGCCACCTCGGAGCCAAGCTTAAGTAGTGATGCTCAGGCACCACCAACATCAAACCCGGTTGCAACTGATGATCAACTAGAGGAAATCATTGAAACTCAGGGCGAGGAAACAACTCTGCCATTAGTCACCAAGCTTGACGATGATATTTTAGAGATATTGGGTGCAGATCCTTCTGATACTACTCAATATGGCCCAGAGTTGCGAGCCGAACTAGCCGCACGACTCCAACATATTTCAGTAGAAGGCCTGGACAAAGACATGCGCAAAAATTTAATTAATAAATATCTACTACCCGCAAACTGCACTTTAATCGGAGCACCGTCTTTGAACCCAGAGATAAGAGCTGCTATCTCTTCACCTGTTGCAACTCGGGATAAAGGGATCGAGATTAAACAAAAACAACTCGCCTGCGCCATTTCGTGCCTAGCAGAAATTATAACAGACCAAATAAATTCTACAGAAAGGGACAAGAAAAACCTTGAAAAGTTAATGGACGCCACCCGTTTACTCTGTGATCTGCAACATGGTGATTCTAATACTAGAAGAAACTTCATCTTATTCGCAATAAAAAAGGAAGTAAAAGCGCATTTAAGCAAGACTAAAATAGATAGTTTTTTATTTGGTGAGCAGTTATCTGAAACACTTAAGTCTGCTAAAGCAGTCACAAAGTCAGGCGCAGAGCTCAAGTTGGATACCGGCAACAGAAGTCTTCAAGGCAGACCTGCTAAACCCGGAACATCGAGGCCTTTAAACCGCAAAGCTCCCCCGACACGCAGGCCGCCGGGACCAATAGCGAGCACATCGAGGAATTACGAGCCTGCACAATGGACACGGCCGGCGCCTCCACCACAGCCGCCCACGCAATCATCGAGACCATCGTATCGTCACCCGGGGCCGGCTCCTCGACACAATCAGAGGAGACATCAATAAATACAGTTAAGTACGCAGGCCGTTTATCAAATTACTACGAAAAGTGGTCACTTATCACAAATGACCAGACAATCCTTTCATGGATAAAGGGATACAAAATTGGATTTTGTGCTCCAGTTGTCCAGAAAGTAGTGCCTTTGTCAATAACTTACTCTGAGTCAGATAAGTTAAAATTTACTGAATCCATTAACCATCTTTTAGATATTGGTGCTATATCACAATGCCAACCTTGTGAAGGCCAATTCATATCTAGTATATTTTTAGTACCCAAATCGAATGGTAAAATGAGGCTTATCTTAAACTTAAAAAATTTAAATGAATTTATTTCGACCCAACATTTTAAGCTTGAAGACCTGCGTACAGCATTAAAATTAATTACTCATAATTGCTTTATGTCAACTCTAGATCTAAAAGACGCATACTTTTTAATTAATATTCATAAAGAGTCTAGGAAATATTTACGATTCAGATTTGATGAAAAATTATATGAATTTAACGTTTTACCTTTCGGTTTAAACACGGCGCCATTAATTTTTACAAAAATAATGAAACCAATCACTAAACTTTTAAGGTCTGCTGGTTTCATGTCTACACTTTATTTGGATGATTGGTTACTGTTGGGCAAATCATATAAAGAATGCCAAAATAATATAATTACAACCAAAAAACTGCTTATTGCATTAGGTTTCATAGTAAATACAGAGAAAAGCATACTTAGTCCTTCAACTTCATGTAAATTTTTGGGCGTAATAATTGATTCGCGCAGATTGGAAGTATCTTTGCCTAAAGAGAAAAGATTACGGATTAAGACAGAACTACAAAAATTTTTGAAACTTAATCGATGCAAAATAAGAATAATGGCACAAGTGGTAGGATTATTAGTGTCGGCATGCCCAGCCGTTGAATATGGTTGGGTATACACAAAACGCCTAGAACGTTGCAAATACCTCAATTTAAAAGATCACAACGATTATGATAAATATATGAATATACCAACGACATTACGTGATGATATTTATTGGTGGCTTGACAATATTGATCATGCGGCACACCGTATTAGAAATGATAATTACAATTTAGTCATATACTCTGACGCCTCAACTACGGGATGGGGGGCGGCATGCAATAGAGAAACAGCAAGCGGCCAATGGTCGAGTAACGAAATGATGCAACATATAAATTATCTCGAATTATTAGCAGCCTTTCTAGCACTTAAAACTTTTGCTAAAAATGCCTATAGTTGCCAGGTTTTAATGCGTATTGATAATTCAACAGCGATTTCATATATAAACCGCATGGGTGGTGTCCAGTTCCCTCACCTTACGCAGATCTCTCGTGAGATTTGGCAGTGGTGCGAGACTCGAAAATTGTACGTTTTTGCCTCTTATATAATGTCACGGGATAATACAGTAGCTGACGCAGAGTCGCGAAAGATACACCCTGACATTGAATGGGAACTATCGAAAGAAGCTTTTAATACCATAACGTACCACTTTGGTAAACCTCAAATTGATTTGTTTGCAAGTCGAATAAATAAAAAGTGTTCTACATATATCTCCTGGAACAGAGACCCAGACGCGTGTGCTATTAATGCCTTTACTGTTTGCTGGTCTTCAATGTATTTTTATGCTTTTCCTCCATTTTCTATAATCCTTAAAGCACTTAGAAAAATTATATGCGATAAGGCACAAGGTATCATGGTGGTGCCGCTTTGGCCAACACAACCGTGGTACCCTCTCTTTACATCCTTACTCGTAACGAAAACTGTGTCATTCTCACATATTGATAATCCTATAATTTCTCATTCTAGCTCACAGCGGATTCAGCGGTCACTTACCCTGGTGGCCGGTGTATTATCAGGGAAGCAATGTCCAGACGATGTATACCACCCTCCTCCTTAGAGATTATGATGGCGTCGCTATCAAAAAATTCATTGAAACAGTATAATGTCGGTATAAAAAAGTGGTGGATATTCTGCCAAACAAACTTAACTGATGTTTATACGGCATCAGTTCCAACTGTGTTGTATTTTCTAACACAGCAGTTTAATGCTAATGCCCAATATGGGACGTTAAACTCGTGTAGAGCAGCATTATCATTAATACTCGGCCAAGCCATCACTAAAGATGATAGGATACAAAGGTTTTTTAAGGGCGTGTTTCGCCTTCGTCCACCCTTGCCTAAATATAACAGTACTTGGGATACGAATCTTGTCTTAGACCATCTAGGTGGTTGGTACCCTAACGAAAATTTATCATTAGAACGGTTATCTAGAAAAACAGTAACACTTCTTGCCCTTATAACTGCTCATAGGATTCAAACACTTGCTAAAATTGACATTAAAAATATAGAAATTTCAAATGAACATATTTTGATTAAAATTCCTGATGAAATTAAGACTTCGCGGTTAGGTTATAAGCAACCAATCCTATCAATACCATTTTTCAATCAAAATCATGCTATGTGTCCTGCAAGGACTTTGACTTCATATTTAAATAAAACCAAGATACTACGCAAGACTGATACACTTTGGATAGGTTTAAGAAAGCCCCATAAATCTGTGTCCACACAGAGCCTCAGTCGCTGGATTAAGCGAACTCTGAGCGAGTGTGGAATCGACGTGGCAGTGTTCACCGCTCACAGCACGCGGCACGCAGCCACGTCGCGCGCACTCTCGCTCGGTATCTCAATTGACACCATTCGTAATACAGCTGGATGGAGTGGCAACTCGAACACCTTTGCAAGGTTTTACAATAGACCTATTCTTCACAATCACAATGATTCTTTGGCTAGAGCTATTCTAAATCAAAATAATTAGTGTCCTTACAATAGTGATTATATTATAATTATCATAAATATTATGTTTAAGTAAGAAATGTATTGTATTATGTAATAAATACATAATTAAATCGTTGACATTGTTTCTCCTGATAACTCTCAACGTCTACAAGTGTTAATAATATATTAATTATTATCTAGGTACTAATCTCGAGGAAGAAGCGCGAGTATAATTAATGATTAAACGAACTTACCTGTAAGTGAAGTTCTATCATAATTATACGAAGCGCTTCTTCCGAAGAGATTAGTACTATACTCCCTCCCAACCCATGCCTTTTTTCTTTTTGGCAGTCCCCTCTTATGACCTGAAAATTGTCAACGATTATTATGATTGAAGATCTCTAAACTAACTGAAGAGAAATGGGATCTGTCAAGACGAGGTAAGCAAGAAATAACAAAAAAAAAAAAAAATCATGAATTAACTACCTTAAGCTCAACTTTAGTGCAGAGTGGAGTCACTTATATACGGTACGTGCAGAGTGGAGTCACTTATATACGGTACTACAAGTGTTAATAATATATTAATTATTATCTAGGTACTAATCTCGAGGAAGAAGCGCGAGTATAATAACATAAGTACACCTAACAGTCACAATTTTAGTCCTTACGCATGATTCCATAAAAGGTCGAGTTTTGTGTCGTGGGTATCAAAAATTATAAGACACATTTTATTTTGGCGAAATATTTCCATGGCTCGATTTTGTGATAGTTTAATATAAAGAATCACATGAATATAATTTGCTATTAAGAAGAGTAGGTAGAGTAGTATAGAAAACAAAAATAAATAAATTTCCTATAAGCGCCGCTCTTTCTGCTTTTTATCTCCTTTCAATGGATGTCTGTCTGTAAGAGATTGCTTTGACCGATACGAGCGCCCTTTGTAGGTACTTTTTATATTTTTTAATAAAGAAATCGACTTTTCGTATTCGCTCAAAGAGGTGTACAGAGATTGCCCTATAAAAAGTTTAAGTACATATAACTAAAATTATAACAATAATTTTTTTTATTGCAAATGTCCGGCAAACTAGCAGATAGGTCATCTGATGGTAAGTAATGAGTGATGTAAAGCCATCAAATCGAGAGGAGAGCGAGGAGAAATATATGGGAAGAAGAAAGATGTATTGGGCATTCGTAAATTTCACGCCGCGATTAAAACGCGGAAGCGTAGCTGTAAATTTACGTCTGTGAGACAGTGTTACTGCCCCGACCGAGCCTGCCCATTCATGTAATTGTAATTATTGGCAATATAGCCTTTACCACTTGCAAAATTTCTTACTTATTTTAATTTATTTATGAATATTAAGCCAAACTCCTGAAAGACAAATATTTGTCTTTGTCAAATATTTGTTTTGTATTTGAATCTTATTAGAAGTTGTTCACAATCACTCAATCTTTTTTTGTTAATCCTTTACAAATTGCACTGTTTACTATTTTTTAATAGTATATAGTGGTACTTAAGTATAATTACTGCGCATTTAACGTGTATGTGCATTTTAATACCCGACTGACATCATCTGGCATGCATATGCAGATATAATGACTGTTATTTATATCTTATTCTCTAGACATTTCTATGGGAACTTAGCGTCAAGCAGCTTTTGTCTTAAATAAGATGATTTATATATTGTACGCATTGTCACGACTTTTCCCTCAGGCGTAGACGATTTAAAGAGGTAAAAACTGCCTTGGTGGCGTAATTGGACTTCGGTATGAGAACTCCAAACCAAGACAATCTATTAATTATATAAAATTCTTTAAAATATACCATTACAAAATCCAGCAAGTATCTTTTTTTTTTTTTTTTTTATTGCAGTGAATGGCGAGACGAGCAAGCCGTTCGCCTGATGGTAAGCGATACGACCGCTCATAAACAGTAGCAACATTCCACTGCGCTCGCCATCCTGAGACATAAGATGTTAAGTCTCAATATGTCCAGTAGTTACTCTGGCTACAATGTCCTTCAATCCGAAACACAACAGTGCATTTAAGCAGTGTTGTTTGACGGGAGAAATAGACATTGCGGTGGTACCTACCCAGATGGCCTCTCACATATGAGAGACCTATCTACAGCATATTTGAACAATACGTTTTACAGCCGCTGCCAATAATCAATCTCAGTAGTGAAAAAACTATGGCGACATGGTAAATAAATAATAAATAATAATAATTGGCATCGACCGTTAATAATAATAACTGCCTCGGTGGTGTAGTTGTACCGTAAGGTTATAAAGCTGAGGTCTCGGGTTCGCATTCCGGGTCGGTTAAAAGTGATATTGGATTTTTCTATTCATTATCGATCCGGAGTCAGCAATGTGTGCTCGATATGGCGATAGGCTCGCCCCCTATCGTGGGATGGAATTTACAAGGCGAAACGTGGGTGTCTTGTAGCATCTCCTTTTACCCTGAGTGAAAGTAATGTTTTCTTTTTTTGATACGGCAAAGTGACTTGATTGCACCTGTTGGTTATACCGAGCAATTCAAATAGTATCCTTGGCGAGTGATGCTTATCTCTTGTCTGTTCATATAGCCTGTTCGAAATCGAATACACAGGAAATGCGACGTCCAAATGTGCACTGCGTTAGTTATTATTGAATAAAGTGTAAATTTATAAAGTAGTTCGATTATCTTTGTAAACGTTTTGTTGTATAGTATATTCTTAAAAGAATAAAATTAAGTTTCCGTTTCCTGTCGATAGAGGTGTATATTGTTTTCTGTTCTGTCTTGTCTTGGTCATGTAATTGTAACGTCATTTTTCAAGGATATATTTATTTTGAGTATTACGAATTCTAACGAGTTTAATTGAAATAGTGCCCTAACCTAATAGGTTATGGGCCCAGCATTTTGATTATTAAATATTTCAATTAAAACTGAAGTTAAGAGCAAGATTACAACCGGTGAAAAACCAATTGAAAATGGAGGTTGCAAATTCAATGAAAGTAGAGAAATTTGACGGGAGAAATTTCAAGCAATGGAAGTTCCAAATAAAGTGTGCCTTGAGAGCTAAAGGCTTAAATATAGAAAGGACAAGACCAGCGGAAGTGAATTCACAAGTGCAATGGGACAAAGAATATGGTATGGCCATGTTTATTCTGACATCGTCCATGGAATTAAACCAAATATCCCTCATAGGAAACTGTGAAACCGCGGAAGAAGTCATGACAAAGTTAGAAGCCATATATGAGCATAAATCAGAATACAACAAAATGTTAATTCATGAAAATTTTATCAGTATTCGTACAGTTCAAGTGATACGATGGCGCAACACGTGTCGAAGGTGGAAAGCTTAGCAAAGCAGCTACGGGAGACTGGTGAGAAAATCAGTGACACGGCAATCATAACAAAGATTCTAAGTACATTACCATCAACATACCGTTCATTTAGACAAGCATGGTTGTCACTAAATGAAGAAAGTCAAACTATTCAAAACCTCACATCTCACCTGGTAGACGAAGAAGCAAGCCTTGCGAATGAGGCAAGTACTAGTGAGACTGCATTAGTAACGTCGAAAGGAAATTTTAAATCGAGAAATGAAAATAAGCAGAACATATCGAACGTAACAAATTATCATAAAACCTCAAATCATCGATTTATTTGCTACAACTGCAACAAAAGAGGTCATTTTGCCAGAGACTGCAGAAAGCCTAAGAAAATATTTCATAAAAATAAGATGACACATGACATGTCAGCATTTGGTGCGGAGAAATTTTCTTTGTACGCACGGTACGCACGGAGTGAAGAAGCTTGGATTTTAGATAGCGGAGCATCAATGCATATGACATTCCGACGTGATTATTTCTGTGAATTGAATGAGTTTCGAAACAACAACGACATTAATGAAGAAGTCAAATTAGGCAATAAACAAAGTCTTAAAGTATGTGGTAAAGGCAATATTTTAATAGATAAAGTTGTGTATGGAAAATGGGAACGATGCATATTAGAGGATGTTCTTTATGTGCCTGAACTACGAAGAAATTTATTTTCTGAAGGAGCAGCTATTCGTAAAAGGTATGTCATTGTGAAGAAATGCGAAAAGGCAATGATAATGAGAAATAACAAAGTTGTAATGTGTGCTCAAATAAAAGGAAACAATTTATATGAATTGGAAGTCAAAACAGTTATACAAGAAAATTGTAATATTGTTCAGACAGATGTCAAGTTATGGCATGAGAGATTGGGACATTTGAATGTTAAGAGCGTTTATACCCTGCACGCGCTTTTTGGCTTAAAAACAGGACTTTTCAAATGAGTTAATAGCCACCAATAAACAATTTAAAGGAAAAATAATTATTACTAATTTTAGAAAAGGTTGTCATCTAGGGATTTTGGTGGAAAACATTATAGATTGATGGATAATTTGTGAGTACTATACGGATTACTGAACACAAGTTTCGTTATTTAGGCTTTAAATGGCAATTTAGAAGCTTAAGATATCCGAAACCACTAAATATAAGATGAAAATAAAAATATTATCAGACTAATAAGACCCTTATGGAGGGATTTTGCTGAGAAAAATAATCTTTTTTTAGTTCCTTGTGTTTAGTTCCTGAAAAATAAAAATTTAAACAATGCGAAATTATTCAGAAACTCTCGTCAAGAACATATTTTTTTTCACCAACTTATCGTACATAATTTTTTACAGCAATTGCATATTACAATAGAAGAACATCTTATCAATAAATTACCATTTTTATATTTCAACAAAATTAGTTTTCATGTTTTCTACAAATATTTTAAAAACCACTATAAAACACGCTGTCCGACGTGGATCAAATCAGACCGCCGCAAGGCCTTCTAGAGGGAGGATGTATCGCTCGTCGCTCCGGCCTGGCTGCAGTCGATTATGCCGCGCGTAGTAAAAATAGCCACGCGCGAAATGCGATTACCACATCTTAGTACTTTGGTAGTAAAATATTTAATTATTTTTATTACCTACAATGATTTTGTAGTGAGTATAAATTATGTTTCAGATAATATAATGGGATGTAATTCCGAGGCTAAATTATGTTATGTATTGTAATATAAAATTAAATATATTTCGTAATTGTAAGGGGTTGTAAGGCCCCTACTAACACTATTTATGTGTTCGAACACGAAATGATTAATAAAACGTCCGTAGTGTATACTGATTGAACACTGATTTGAATGCAACTTAACAATGTAATAAGAACGAAAATATGATTAGTATCTAAATTTGTATTATTCTTTGCTTGCACAGTAATATTTGTCTACTTATAATGCAAATAAAATATTTTTATGATATCATGGTACAGTTACATTTCAATTGAATATTTGAAGCGCACGGATCAAAGTTGTTTGAGCCGATTGTATAGCGAGCCGACGCGGCAGCTCTACGCACACAGCTTTGGTCGCTTATGTGTGCGTGAAATTAACGAAGAAATACCTATAGTTGACTTTGCGCGCAAGGTGTATACGCTCTTAAGGAAGTTCAAAATATGAGTAAATGTGGTATTATTCCAGTTACACTGACAGGAAATGACAATTTTATTTGTGAAGCGTGCCAATATTGTAAACAAGCAAGATTTCCGTTTTTGAAGTCTGATAGAGGCCCGACCAAACCTGGTCAAATTGTTTACAGTGATGTATGTGGCCCTATTGAAGAACCTTCCGCGTCAGGTATGAGGTACTTTGTCTTATTTAAAGATGGAGCCACTAGTTATCGTCATGTTTATTTTATTAAACATAAAAATGAAGTTTTTGAGTATTTTATGAAATATAATGCCCTAGTAAATAACCAATTTCATTATGATGTACACATATTACACACAGATAACGGTAAAGAATATGTGAACAATGAGTTTAAGAATTTCCTAGAAAGTAAAGGAATAACTCATGAATGTACTGCACCCTATACGCCGCAGCAAAATGGCAGAGCGGAAAGAGAGATGAGAACAATAATGGAAAGTGCAAGATCAATGCTGTATGCAAAAGACATTCCTTTGAACTTGTGGGCAGAAGCTGTCAATTGCGCAGTATATTTACTTAATAGAAATACATCAAGTCAAACAGGAAGTGTGACACCATATGAACTTTGGCACGGAATAAAACTGAATGTAGAACATATTAGAGTTTTTGGTTCTATTGGATATGTACATGTGCCGAAAGAAAAAAGAAGGAAACTAGATAAGAGAAGCTCGAAAATGATTTTAGTTGGATACGATAATAATAATTACCGGATGTATGACCAGTATACGAGAAAGATTACAGTGTCACGAGATGTAAAATTTGAAGAATATTTTATAACAGAAAACAAAGAAAACTTTTCGAAGATAAATTTTAATGAAGAACAAAAAGGACAAAGCGATGGTCAAGATCAACATAATATACCTGAAGATAATATTTCTTCAGATGATAGTATGAAAAGTATTGAAGATGCAGATGATACTTACAACCCTCCAAGATATATTAATTTAGAACCCAGAGAGAGAAATGTTACTTTGCGTCCTCGACGAAATAATAGGTTGGAAGTTAACTTATCAGAAATTGATATACCTAATAGTTATGAAGAAGCAGTAAATAGTTTTGATTCTTATCATTTGAAGAAAGCTATAGATGAAGAACTTATATCACATGAAAGTAATAAAACTTCGATATTAAGTGATAGAACTGAAAAGAAGAACAGAGACAAAAATATTGAAGGCTTTATCCAAATAAAAGGTTTGGATTATAATAATACTTTTTTCCCCACTAGCAGGTATGACTCCATTAGAATATTGCTCACTATCGGTAATAATGAAGATCTGCAGATGGAGCAATATGGCGTACTGGTGCCAGAGGGAGTATAAAAGCTGAGCCTTCGAAAGTAATATTATGTAAGTTAATTAAATCTATGTTTGAATTTAAACAATATTCTAGATTTTGGTTTAATAAGATCTGTTCTTTCCTAAGTAGTTATGGATTTAAGCCATATCCATCTCATAATTGTGTATTTGTAGGTAATTTTAATAATTTTATAGCAATTTTGAATTTTATTGTAGATGATGGACTTTTGTTGTTAATAAGTAAGGTTGTATTAAACGATATGAGACAGTGTTATGGTATAAAGGTTTTAAAGTTTGATTCATTTATCGGAATTAATATACATAAAAGTAATGAAAGTCGAAAACATTGTGTCAAGACTATGATAAAGAAATTAAATATGTCACATTTTAAATGTAGCAGTACTCCTGCAGATGTTAATGAACAGTTATCCAAGAGTACTGTAATTATTGTTCCTAATAATTTCCCATGTCTAGAAGCAGTGGGAGCATTGATATTATTAACATGTGTATCTAGACCTGATATATCATATGCTGTGAATATTATTGTAAGTAGATATGTCTATGATCCGGGTCCTTCACATGTATCTGTTGTTAAAAGAATTTTACGGTATGTAAGTAATATAAAAGATATGTCTATTGTTTACAAAGGTAATTTAGAATTAGTAGGGTACTACGATTCTGACTTGGCGTTTAATATGTATAGAGATAAGATTTTGAAAAGTATTTGATGTGGCTTATGTTTAATGTTTTGTGTGTTTAATATAAAGTGAATTGCTAGGACTACCTTATAAATTTAAGTGGGAGTATTGAATAAAGTGTAAATTTATAAAGTAGTTCGATTATCTTTGTAAACGTTTTGTTGTATAGTATATTCTTAAAAGAATAAAATTAAGTTTCCGTTTCCTGTCGATAGAGGTGTATATTGTTTTCTGTTCTGTCTTGTCTTGGTCATGTAATTGTAACGTCATTTTTCAAGAATATATTTATTTTGAGTATTACGAATTCTAACGAGTTTAATTGAAATAGTGCCCTAACCTAATAGTTATGACGAATTTTTCCTTACCGTCTACCGCTGTTCTGGTTCATACAAATATATTTTCTAGCAATCGTAGTTTCTGTTCTCTAGTAAGTTTGGTAATCGCAACAGCAAAGATATTTTTCATGGTTTTTTTAGGATACAGTAGAACACACAGTAAACAGTAGTCAAACCCAGTCATAGGTGCTGAAGTTTTATCAACCAACAGTATGACTCTACCAGTGTAACACTCTATATATGTCCCACTGAGGGGCACGGGCGTTCTCTATAATTGACAATACGGCTTTAGACCATATAGTCTACTACGCTGGGCTAGTACGAGTTGGCGGACATTGCATGCCATAGACATTTGTACAAATCGCTATGTTATGCAGGCTTCTTCAGGATATTTTCCTTCATCGTTATAGTGCGTGGTGATCGCCTATCAATAATCATGACGCTGAAAAGTCTCTGATTTTGAGCCCTGGGATTTGAGCTCGCGACCGCTATGAACGTGTAGGCAGCCGCGTTTGCTCCGTTACCAATAAGCCACCACGCATTTCATCTCTACCACAGTTATACAGAAATTATGAATGAATTATAGAAAAATATTCAAAACGCATCGCAAGACATCAGATTGCTTCCATATAGATAGTAATACAAAAGGTTATAGTAGGGGAGCCCAAGAGAGGATTTGAAGAGTTACTCGAGCGCGTCAGAAAACTATATGAGGAGAAACCTTATTCCTTGTAATGTACTCCTACCATATATAAACCCTTTATATAAGGGCGTGCTCCGAGGACAGCCCGTCAGATTTGTAAAAAAAAATCAATCCTCAGAAAAACTCGAGCGCGTCCGATTAATGGCAGGTAAGTTAAATACATACAGAACAGAATATATTTCAATAATCTGATGTTTTAGCGTGGCATAAGGAAATGGGTGAGTGGCAAAATTGTAAGAAAAAAAACGTTACTATGAAATACTCGAGCGCGTATATTTTTTTTTTATTTTGAAGGTAATCCTGTAAGAATTACAGAATAAAAATAATCTGACGATTTTCATGGGGCGATGTAGCTTAAACCATAAATAAAGTGTGGCGCGTACAGCTGCTGAGAACTGAATTGAAACTCCGCGCCTCTGTTTCCTTCTCACTCTTTCTTTATATTTCACTCTCTCGCACTATCCCCACACCAAATTAGAGCCGACTTGGTTTCTTGGTAGCCAACTTCCTGAAGCATACGAAGATATTGTCATAACATCTGACATATCAGGAGATACTTTTGATTTAGGTACGTTTTTTTAATACTATAATACAAAAGAAAAAGAAAATTTAAAAGTTTATAACCATCCTTTTTACAGAAACACAAAATGAAGAAGAAATTGACTAAGGAGGAATCAATTTTGAAGATGAATCCAGTGAGGATGAAGATTAAAAAATTGTTTTTTATATTTTTTAATCTATTTCGTATTAATAAATAATAATAAAATTACACCTACATACAGGGTATATCAAGACTGCTACCGAAAACGAAGCCGGGTAGTAGTTTAAGCGACTTCAGACACAATGCAACAGAAAAAGTTGCAAAAAAAAGCGACAATTTTTTTTTTGTTATTTTTTTCCTATGGCCATATTTGGGTGGTAAATACATTTTTTCCTAAAATAATAGTATATACCCTTTTATTTATAAATACTCTAAGGTATAAAAGTGTTTAAATTATTATTTTAGCAAAAACTGTGGATTTACCACCCAAAAATGACGATATTTAAAAAATCATAAAAAAAAATTGTCACGTTTCTAGGCGAAATTTTTAATTGCATTGTGTTTGTAGCCACTAAAACTACCACCCGGCTTCGTTTTCGGTAGCAGTCTTGAGATACTCGGTATATGCGTAATAATTTATTCCACTCAGAAACTGGATTTTTTTTTTCTTTGAAATTAACAGATTAAGAATATTCCTTCATATATTTGTCAGATTATCATTTGGGACGACTAGAATATTAAGTTAAACAGTTTGTGTAAAAATCTGATGCGCTCGAGTATTTCAAGGTCACTTTTTTTTACATTTTCAAAAATCTGCCATGACTTTTGATCACACCCAAATCGTCAGATATTTTAATAGGACACTTTTTTGAGTTTTCTAAATATTCCCTTCGAATATCTGACACGCTCGAATAACTTTTATTTTTTTATTTTTTCTACCCTTTTCTACAGCCATCCTCACCTAATTACTCGTCAGAATAATATCTCTCGGTTGTTAGAAAAACAAAGCGGGTAAGCACCGTGAATGTCTGAGGCGCTCGAGTATTTTTATGTAAGTGATTTTTTTTAACATTTTTGAAAATTAACACACGCTCTCCTCCCCACTAAAATGGCAAAGTGGACATAAATTATTTTTCGTTTTAGGCCCAAATCTTCACAATCTAATCGGTCCCCATGACGCTTTAGTAACTGAAAATTTAGCGGTCCGGGCTCCCCTTCTATTACAACAGTAAAAGGCTACATTTATAACAGACACAATCAGTCCGGGGATTGGAAGCGATATTCAATCCCTGACCTTTAGGTCCCTTTCAATACAGAAGCGATACAAAACAAAACGGTAATTATCAATGTAGAACAGATTGATAATTAAACAAACCCGCCCGAGGCTCGTTAATTTGATTATTAATTTCACAAAACAAGCGCAGATGAATTAGAAAAACAAATTGAAATCATTCTACTCACTCACTGGAAATGTATGTTTAATCGGATTATTTTGATTGAAGATTTTTTTGTTGATTACCTGGAACAAAGAACAAATTGGTTATTAATATGAAATTACAGGGTGTGGTTATTTGGAAAATGTTAAAAAAATGGGGTTCAAAGGTATACGAGTATTCTTTTGGCATTTGCTTAGATATATTTGTTCATTACGTGGTGGCAGCGAAGTATGATTTTTATCGAAGGGGTCCAAACTATAGACAAAATATAGTGCTTAAAATTAAATGTTACTATTCGTTATTGGTTGCAGACTGGTTGATGAGATATTAAAATACTGGCTAGTGTAAAAAATCGTGATATTCAGGGATTATTATGGTTTAAATAAATGATTTGCAAAATATTCTTACTTCTTTACAGTTAAACGTATAATTTAAACAGTCAAAGACCACTGGCGACACATAATATATATTCTGAAAATAAAAATCAATAATTCATAACGAATTTCAATGGTAAGGTAATACATCGCGTCAAAGCCTTGGATGCTAATTGAACACTTCCTTGCTTGGCCGCTGTATAAACTGCACTCCTTTTGCGTCATAAGTTCCTGGTAGATACTTTGGTAACCAAATGAAGCCACGAGATTTCAATAACAAAGTTTTATTCAATAACTTCTGACTTTCTTATTATTTATCAATCGGAAATAAATAAACTGAATATTAAATCCAGCTACATTGTAGAGGTCAGGGGATCTCCAACTTTATTAAACGGAGGCGGAAGGGAGGTAAGGGGTGAGGGAGAAATGTGCCTCGTTTCCTCAACACAATTTAATGAAATATCTAATATTGTATTTCATTTCATTTCATCTGGCTGCTTCAATTTTAAAATATACTTTGAATCGAATCCTACAAGTAATCCGTTTGGTGAAAATAATTAACTGTCAAGTTGACTATTTATTCTTTTTTCCCACGGCCCGATCAAAATTCTTAAGCCCTTCTCGCTTTGATTGTGGTTACTGATATCAAAATATAGCCAATTGTGGCTGTGGGAAAAAGTAGAATAACATTGAATTTCGTTACATTATCATGAAAAAAATGACCTTTACTTCCACGGTTTCAATCAACTAAGTAATTTTACCAATGTCATAAAACTTCACGCCACGTGTCTTTTATCGAGAATGGGACACGCAAGCATTAATTTTTAAACAGCTTGGGTACGGCACGTAGGTCTATTACGACACACAGATATGGAATAATAGAATGTTTTATAACACTGCATGCACTTAAAAGGATATTCGTAGACATGTTATGTCTACGAATATCCTTTTAGCGTTTCCACATTCTGCATTGTTAATGCAGAATGTGGAAACTCACATATCGCTCCATATCAAAAGGCTCTATTCTTTAGGCCTCATTTCCATTAGACCGCGTACGTAAGCCTATATAAATTTCAAAATATCTGTACAGGTTTGCCGCGACATCTGCGAAAGGAAATTGATCGAACCTGGCATAGGAAATGACTTACGTTTACATCAGTAACACGGTAAATCTGCACTCAAACTTAGAGTCTACTACCTAACGCATAACGTGTGGTTGGAAAAATTGATAAAAATTGCTTGTACATAATTCCTACTGCGGTCCACTTTAATAAAAGTGGGCAATAAAATATGTTGCTCTAAGTGTATTGAAAGTAAAAGAAAGTGTTTGTCGACAGTCTGCGTCGTCTATAACATCGCAAATAAAAAGCTTCCAAGTTTGTTTGTCGTTTTTGTTTTGTTAGTGGAAGCGGCAGTTTGCTTTGTGCCGCAATAGATGGCGCTGGCAAGTGGGATGTAAAAGAAACTCGTCTGATGAAAACGGCGTAGATTGGTTTTTAATGATTGTTTTTGTTTGTTGTTGTCTGCAAGGGGCTGTTGCTGACATAAAAATAGATTGTTATACTTGATTGCGTCAAGCATAGGGCATTCTATTATAGAGATGCATTTCTGTGATGATTCGATAATGTTTGGCTGAAGTTTGTGACTAGTTTTAGGTATTTATATGTACGAGAATTCAAGATTCCTACATTTATGCAAATGTTTTATATTATAATAGAACTAATTTAAAAAATAAATACTAAATAAACACACCCAACATCAAGATCAATCAAATCTTATGTTGTGACACGTGAGTACCAGAAACTATGTGAGACTTCGGTGTCATAAACACCCAGACCCGAGACAATTACCGGGCCTCACAAACATTTTTCTCGGTGCGGTGGTCGAACGAACCCGCGGCCTTCCGCTTCACAGCCGGCGTTTCACAAACTGCGCCAAGAAGGCTGTCAAATTATATTATGTTTATTGGAATAAATATTTTTGAAATCACGTTGCTTATAAATTATAATTGAATGCCGTTCAAAATAAAACGACAAAATCATTATTTCGAGTGTTTACCCGAAGGCGTAAAGAACGTCGTCTATTCCCGCAAAAACACTTCAACCATAAAATTCTCACCTCCATATGGGTATTGAATAAAGCTGCACATTCTAAAGGCATGTTACAACGCACCTCTTTAGTAATAATCCGGAATCCCGAGCCCCCCACGTCGTTATCAGTGCATTCCACTGGATTAGGTGCCGCCGCAGACGCGCTGACGTCATAACATGGCCGCCCTGATGCAATTTCTTACGGGGCATAAAAAATATTTTAATCGGTAATTTTGTATAGTGGTGTTATTTTCACCATGGAAAATAAATATACGGGTTTTTCACATTTGTGAAGGTTTTGATAATTGTTTATGTACGTTACTCTGGTGGTAGGTCTCATATGTGAGAGGCCATCTGGGTGGGTACCACCGCACTTTTTTTTATATTGAGACTTAACATCCTATGTCTCAAGATGGCGAGCGCAGTGGAATGCCAAGCATTGCTTTGTAATACAAGGTGTTGTTTGGTTTTGCTACTGTTTATGAGCGGTCGAGTCGCTTACCATCAGGCATGCTGGTCTCGCCATTCAAGGCAATGAAAAAAAAAATTGAATCTGTTATTTCACAGTCTAATATGTTCAATAAACCAACCAGACAAAAGAGCATATCAAAAAAGTAAAACATTACATATTGAAATAAATTGCATCAAAAACAACATAATTAAATAAGTAGTTCAATAAATACACTTGACAATTAACAAGAGCGTGATCTGAATTTATACCCGTGTCGAAAGTATTAAATCATAAATTTTGAAGCGTTTGAGATTGGGAGCCCGTGGCGGAAACCGCAGATCAGTTAGCGTGGCTATAAATAATACCCGCGCATGAATATTTCAGCTACGCGTCACTATTGTAGAACAGCTCAATTTTTAGAGGTAACTTGACTGAAAAAGTTTTTATGCAGTGCCCTTACTATGTAGTAGTACCTTTATACTGTTTATGCCTAGGTAACTTACTATGTAGTAATGCCTTTATGCAGCTCGTGGCGAGGAACTAACTTTTGATGTAGAAGTACTTTTATACGCCTCGGAGTGAGGAAGTAACTTATTATATGCTATACTCTAAAGTACATGAATATTTCATAGAGTTATTGAACAGTTCAATATTGATTCGGTGGTTTGTATGTTCCGAAGGATTTTTAGCTTATTTTATTTACCTTTGTTTTTATCGTAAAGTACTTGTTGTTACATGAATTACGTTAAAGAATTATTTCTTTGGTATTATATGTATTTTAAATATATTTCCATGATTGCTTATTTAAATTTTATAATTTAAAGAACAAGAAATTTATCTAAAAACAATTTGATCAACAACAATTTCAGTATATTTTTCGTTTCTAATTCACAGCAGACGAATTTTCTGTTCAGTCATAGTTCATATATAATAGAGTTACTTATCTAGAAACACATGTTATCTATTCATAATTCACGGCAGTTTTTTAGAGTGGGCAATTTGAAATTCCGATGGCGAATCGAATTCAGCCATTAATGGATTGAGTGTGGCCGCAAATAGATTTAGCACTACAGAGATTTTAACCTCTTAATTTAGCGAGATAGATCATACTATTTTTACCCTTCCCAGCTATTCGTACAAATGAGGCTCTGAATTTCCATTTAGTGAATTAGGTATAACTTAACGCAGTTGGAATTAAATCGAATCGAAAAATCGAAGATATTTGTGAGACCGAAAAGTCTCTCGTAGTTCCTGATACCCATGACTCAAGACTTGATCTTGGTGTGGGGTCAGGACTATGTATGTTGGGCGTTATTTATTTAATTATATTTTTCGAGTCTGAGTATTCGGGGACCGAAAACTTATCTTGTAGAGTCTAATAGGTACGATAAAATATTCGTATCATATGTAGAGACAGTGTTGTGTTTGTAAGTTTTTATTTTCACTATATTTTTCCAATTATTAAACGTGCTAAAGCCAAATTAGCAAACTTAAGTCCAAAGTCTTTTCTTCAAAGAATGTTAGACTACAGGACATGGAAACCAGAGACAACTATTTAACAAAGTTCGACAGCCTCCGTGGCGCAGTTGGTAGGACGCCAGCTGTGAAACGGGGGGCCGCGTATTCGATCCTTGCACTGAGACAAATACTTGTGCGAACAAGAAGTATGTGTTTCGAGTCTGGGTGTTTGTGGGATCGAAAGGTCTCTCGTAGCTCCTGATACCCACGACACAAGACTCCATCTTAGTGTGGGATCAGGACTATGTATGTGACTGTTGGGTGCTTTTATTTATTAAGTCATAGTGCGCCGAGCTTATCTTAATATATGGCATAAGGGCATATAGAGAGCATTATATTATGGATTAAGGTATGTTTAATGACCTTTAGTAATCTGAAAACAGCACGCCATGATTTTTTATATGTTTTGATATTACTTACACTGTATCGCATGACTTTGGCGTCCAATTATTATTTTCTATTTTGATGATGATGAATTCCTAGCCGTTTTCGTTTCGGCGACTGTGATATTGGATATAAGAATCTTTAAATTTGGATGTTGTTCTTCCGTCCTCTGCATTGAGGTATATTAAATTAAATTATAACTAAATATATAATGATTAATTAATGCAAATTAAAATCATATGACGACCGATCGAGAAAACAAATAAAAATAATAATATGGCAAATCTTTGTAAGACAAGTCACAAATATTTATTTTAGTAAATTGACCAAAACCAAGCCCACTGAGTTTGACTCGCTGGATCTACTCAGAAATGGGTCGCGCCGCGTAGTATCCAGTGGTAAAGTAACGCCCGCTGAGTTTGTTCGCCGGGTCTTCTCAGTCAGGGCCGCGTTGGATCCGGCAGTAAGCCTAAACATACGGGACGTTTCGGAAATACTTATGGTCGTTGTCTTAAGTTGGACCCAAAACAAGCCCACTGAGTCTTATTCGCTGGATATACTCAGGACTGGGTCGCGTCGCGTAGTTCCAGTGGTAGTGTAAGCCCACTGAGTTTGTTTCGCCGGGTCTTCTCAGGAAGGGCCGCGTTGGATCCGGTGGTAACAATAAACCGCTACGCACCGTTGTAATAATATTCATGGTCCACTAATTAATTTAATTTAATTTGACTAACGTACATATTGTATTTCTTTGAAAAATAAATTACCATAAAGTCATAACTAATACTTTAAATAAAATAAGAATAAAAACTAAACAAATAAATGAAACTAATTCTAAATAAAAATAAAATTAATTCAAAATAAATAAATAACATAAATAAATTAATTCAACCAAGAAATTAAAATAAGTAATACTAAGTATAAGAAATATATTGTATATAGAGATTGAGTTCTATGTGTATTGACTTGTCATAAGAGCTTTTAAATTGCTTATGTGACCAATAAATACATTTCATTTCATTTCATTTCAAATACATTTCATTTCATTTCATACTAGAGCGGCACTGACACACGGGTACACATTGAAGCGAGAAGGAAGATATGTTACTTCTTAGGCATGACAGAGACAGAAATAGAATGTACCCTTCATTTTGTTACAAACATTTTGTTTGCAGTGTCCCCTTTAGTATATTATCTCAATGGTCCTCTGGTTCTTTTTTTATATAATAGGGGGCAAACGAGCATGCGCTTCACCTGATGGTAAGTGATCACCGCCGCCCATGAACATCTGCAACATCATAGGGCTGGAGATGTGTTGCCGGCCTTGATGTGAAAGTGTGACTTACGTACCCAAGTTTACGTACACATTTTTTTCTTGGTTATTATTTTTTTCTTTTTTATTGGTACGACAAATAATAAGGTACTTAATGGTAAAATCAGTGCTGACCAGATTTGGCAAAAATTATCTATCACCACAATTATGCCGTTTGGCTCGAAATCAAATATACTCAGTATGACTCTGTAGTTAGACTCTTGCATAAATCATTATAATAGACATTCTACCATAATGATAAGATCGTATCGAATGTACTGCCGGTATCAAGGTCAAACCTTGGGCAGTGGCTATCCAAACCTTGTTAGTTGGTAGTTTTGGTGTTTGTTTTGACGCAACTTGTTCACGTGAATGTCCTAATCAATCCATTTGTTTACAGGAACTGTGTGCCATACATTTTTGGTAGAGTTTCTATGCAGTATATAAAATATATTACTAATTACAAGGAAAATAAAATTTAAGATTATCTTGTCGTCAAGTGCGACTTTAAGCATGTTCGTAGTAGTAATTAACCTTATTATAATTAATAAATAATCTTTTTATTAAACGCAGCCTATACCCGATCAATAAAACGGAGGTTGGCAACACTGCACTTTAAAGTGTACTGCCAACAATATAAAAATAGTTGCAAGCAACTGTTGTTTAAAATAAAACCTCTTCCGTGAAATCATAGCATAACAAAGAGCTTGCAATATCAAAACGTTTTACTCAGAAAAACAAACGATCAAAGAGGCGATTTATAACAGCGAATGTTAGCAGAATTAAACACAATTTTCACTATTCAAGTGAAAACAACCGGGAACGTCTAATGGGTGGTGTGTACAATGGATGCGTTATTTGTTCTCTTGTTAACAGTCTGGCTACCGACAAAAGAACCCCGAAATAAAAGAATATTGTGCAACTTTACTAAGATTGAGAGCTAATGGTTGCTTCAATTAATCGAGTGTTCTGTAATTTCCATGTACATTGCTCTATTTGTTCTTAATTTATTTGAGTACGTTAATTAAATAGTTGAAATGTATGACAAACATATTTCTAATACCTATTTTATGTGTGTTTTGAGTAAGGGCACAAAATGATGCAGGACAACGTACAACTTTTAAAAAAATGGAGTTTTATTGAGAGGTAAACGCAACATTACTATGGCCATAGGTTTCAATATCTACGTAATATTGTTGTAATGGTAACTATCTTCATAATGCAGGTAATATTAGTGACGCAAACATCAAGCTATATCATTATGCAGCGGACAAAACGAACGAAAGCTGGTAATATACAGCCTATGATATTTTATAAGGAAGGAAGTCATTAGATGGTAATATTATTTGTAGTGTCATCTTCGAAATGGCATTCGTTGAAAGCTCAGTTCAAAGGTACGTATGATGTATTTGTAAAGGAATGACGAAGGAACTAAAGTATATACAGCCTTCCCAAGCGTACTAAGTTACTTTTAGTTCCAACATATTTTTCAAAAATTAGTCACAAATTCTCAAGTGTATTGAAATTGAGTGGTGTAAAATTTTTGGACTCCATAAAATTTAAAAATATAATTATATTAAAATTATTTTATTGAAACAAAGAAAAAATGAACCTGAATTAAATTGATATTTTTTTTTCAATTTGCGTTGCTAATATTATTTACATTTGCAATAACAGACGGATAACACAAAACAATAAATAATGTATTGTATAAATACGTATTTATTGAAATATAACATGCATGAATATTTTCTGTGATAATGATATTATCATCTATCACAAACAAGTGTGTGTAAAATAAGTCATGAAGATAACGTTATTGCCTATAGGCGGTCGTGAGAAACTTTCTATTACTTTATAACGGGCCTATTTGGAAGAATAATTATTTATATTGCTTATTAAAAACAAATCAAGTGTAAATTGAACTTTCACTGGCTTTCGTGTTGCATTGACCCGCACGTCTGCATTATACACAAATCAATTAAATAATGCCGCTGGCGACTTAACGTAGATATTACTCTTTTAATTAAAATGTAGACCCGAGAATGTTACATAATATGTAACATCTTGAGACAAATTTTTGTGAGGCTCACAAATATTTGTCTCGAGTATGGATGTTTGTGAGACCGAAACGTCTCTCATAGTTTTATATATCCACAACACAAGACTTAATTGATATTTATGTGGGGTCAGGATTATGTATGTGACTGATTAATTTTCTTTGATTTTATTATAATTAATATTGGTATAGCTTGGGATTTTTATAATCCATCTTTACGGTAGCGTTATGGGTTGTTTAAAGAGCTTGCTAAACTCCTAAAAACCCCTAAACTTGTCCTGATGTTCTCTTATTTCTATTTTCTCTTATATTCTTAAAGGCTGAAAAAATGTTTGCGATTCTACAATCTAGGATAAATTCCAGCGTTCTAATTAAAAAATACACCTGAGGCAATAATCTGGGACAAGCCAACAACGAAAAGTTAATATTTATCCTCTTTCTCACGAATGATAATACAGGAGCTTATTAAGCAAAATGTAATGACGAAAACTGAAATTCTAATTGGCTGTATACACAGGTTAACAAACCGGACAAATATTACAAATTAATGGCATTCATTACAAATATTACCGTATTCATTACGTTTGATAAAGTTAACCCGATGTATTCGTATTAAATTATAATGAATTTTGAATTTATTAGCTGAACGGTTGGTATCAGAGCAATTAAATTCCACTTCAACTGCTATTAACCTGTTGTGATAAGAACATTCAAAATACATCGGAATGCACCTTCTGTATAATTTCGAAAGATATTCTAGTACATGCTTTTAAAAGTATTTGGAAGAAACGTGTGTACGAAATGTAGAGTTTTTTTGCGATAAATATCGAGACGACCATGCTTTCGCCTGATGGTAAGCGATACGACTGCTAATGGACAGTAGGAAAGCCAAAAGACACCACAAATTAAAAAGCATTGCTTGGCATTACACTACGGTTGCGATAGTGACACATATTATATCAAGAGATAATTGTGATCAAGTAATTTAGTAAAGAGTCACCGCTACGCTATGAGTAATATATGTATGTATGTATATACAATAAGACACGTGCGCGTTTGCATAACTAATCTATCGTGTTACGTGGATTTGCTCGAGTCATGCGGTATTCCTATAATCTCTTCCAGTAAATACAACTATACTATTTTAGTGAATGAATTATATTAGTAAGGAAGAGTAATAAATCTCACGGTTTTGATTAACGTTATAAATTCGGGAAGTTGATTGTCACAGTATATAAGTTATTGTATCGATTAGAGTAACTAGGTGTAGATAGGTGTTGGCGAGAACAAAATCAGATGGTTGTACTGATGATGTCAAAGAACTATTTTTCTCGACTTCCTACCGTCATTGACATGGACAGTTGCAATATACCTTAGAGTAGTTATATATAGAGGGAACGCTGTCATACATTCGCGTTTTGAAAAACGTAGATATTTTCTTGTTCGTAATGTTGGTAGCGTTCCTATATTAGTAAAAATTGAATTAATTATTTAGCAATAAATTGCTATAATTCCTTTGATAGCCGAAATTATATTAAGCTATTATCCTTTTAAAACGAGTTTGAGTCAAATTAAATAGATATAAACTATTTATTTTTAAATTTTTTTTCAAGTAATTTATGTATGTTGCACAACCTGTTCAAATATTAGCCAATAGGAGGGCAGAAAAAGGTGGCCCGGCACCACCATTTTTATCTACGTTTTTGAAGTACCAGCGCTCCCTCTATATATAAATACTCTAAGCAATATACCTTATTTAAACTAATATTAAGTTGACATTACGTTAACAAAACGCATTTTCAAATAATTCATTCCGTCATAATTCCAATTTTAAATTTAAAAAATGATCTGAATCAGAACGAAACAAATGCTGGTAAGTTTATTTATAGATTTAAATCATTATCTACACGAGTGCGCATTGCACAAGGATCCCGCGCCCGTCATCGTACTCCACAGCGTCGACTTCAAAGCTCTTCACGCATGTGCGAACAATGTTGCCGGCCTTCTGTGTACTCCGCCGACGTGTTCGCTTTAGGAAATCCATTAGTTTTTCTTGATAGCCCGGCTAATTATATATTAAGTTATATACTAGAGGGCCAAATAAAAAATAAATTTTCAGCTTAAATATAAAAATGACGTTATAAAAGGCTATGGGGTTTTAAACATAACTGTGAACTACCGTAAAGACAGTCGAAATAATTTTCAGGAATATGACTTCAAAGTTATTTCAGATTGGGAACCTACTAGTACTAATATAACATGCAATATATTTATAGTTAAAATAATTCATACGGTTAAAAAAACGAATATTGGAACTAAAAAGTTATGGACGTTGCCAAGATCAAACGTCTTTTGAACAAAAGAAAATGCTGATGGTTTTAATAATTGCATTTCTTTATCCATTAGGCAAATAACTTGGACGGACTTGTTCCCATTGTTCTCAGATCGCACTTTTAAAAGACTTTGCATTACAGTAGAGCAAAGACTTTTATCAACTATTCATTGGCCTCGTGATATTTTAAAAACAGAATTTGTTCAGCAAATTAATGTAAAAGCTTTTTGCTGCATTGAAGCGTGACTATTTTTAATTAATGTAATTGCTGTTGAAAATTATTGATATCTTAAGACCTAATTTATTAGCAAATATTTTATCATTTTAATTGATTTTGTGACTCATCCAAATATATATTGTCAATCCCACAGTATACGTTATATGACAAAGTATAAGTAAGTTACTGAGACATAATTAACACGACATTTAATTCAGCGTTTCATCCGACATTTCCTTTGTACATCGTCACCTCCGTTTAATCTTGAAAAAATGACATCAGTCTATTTTGGTGACAATAGAGAAATAAAAATTAAGTTATATTGAGCAAAAAATTGTTACTTGAAATGTCCTTGTATGTTTGCCAAAGAGCTAAGTTTATGTATGTGATTGCAATGTCAGCAGTGTCCAAATTCTCCAGACATATTCTATGAATGGTTTTGTTTGTCTAACTTTATTTATGAGTTAAATTTTAGAACATATTGTTACGTTTTTCTTATAAATATCGTGAATACCATTGATTCGACTAACTTAAGACCAAGATTTTGACCAGAGTTACATTAGAAAATGGATTATTTTGATGAAGATTGCTAATTTGCCTATTTTATAATTTAATTATGATGACTTACATATTATATTGCCATTTCCTTAGATTTTTGTATGTGTTTTCCAGTGACAGCATAAATGCTACCTCTGGTACATAAATGAATATATTTTGCAATACCAAAAGATATTGGATCACGTCTAAGTATTTATATACATAGGTTTTTAGGCAGAAGCAACGCCTTGTGTCTTTTAAAGATTCGAAAATATAAAAACCATGATTAAAATCCAGAGAATACCGATTAAGTAACTAAAGTTGTTTTTAGTCACTTCAAAGGCATCTTTCAAACAGTTATTGACGAGCATACAACACGAGCCGGTTAGTTACTGGGTCAGTGCGGAACCACTCATTCATTACCATCTAACACTCGTTTCACGTTCGGAAGTGATGTTAATGCACCAGCCAAACATAACTACATACCCAGTCAGCCAATGACGAAACCGTGTCGAATTGGCAGTATAAAAAATACATTTTTTTAAAATAAAAAACTAATTATTTCACGGAATATAGAAAACACTTCCGTGGTTGAGTGAACAAAATGGATTCAGTAATTAAAATTATTTTTTTAATTACAACGAGGTCCTGAGTAAAGAAGTTGTAGTTGTAGTGTGTAGGTACTTTAAATGAGGCACGCAGTCCTTTGTGTTTAAAAATGGAACGGTTTATTTGGTTCATTGCTTGGTTCACTTAAGGTTTGAACTCAGCTTTCTTGCGCAGCTGTCAAACTGTCGCAATCATCGATATCAATGTTACACTAGATAAGACGTTCTTTGTAACAAACGTGTCCCACCCAAGTGCGGTGCATGCACCGCACACGAATCAGTCTGTCGCGTGACGGCCGCGCAATAGTACGCCTCTTTGTTTATATTTATAAGTAATTTATTTTGACTTTTCCCCGTCAAACCGACAGCGAAATTTTCTGAAGTTACAATATAATTAAAGAATACAACGTAATTGATATAATATTTCAGAATAATACCGATAATACAGATCTTTTATTTATTAATGGATTAAATATATTTTAGAGCTCGTTAAAATACAAGGTGAGCTCCTTAATCGTATATCTCATTTCCGCGCATAAAAATAGCCGGTCGAGTGAGAGAGACGAACTATATAAGATATAGATTATTCAAGGGGCATTCATATCAGTGGACCAAATAGGCATAAACTATTCGAATACATTACAAATACAAATATGTAGGAAGAATGTAGTTGCAAATTGATTTCAGTATTTTATTTTAATCATATGTTGTTAATTAATAACTCATAATATGTGTGTTTTCTGTATGATTTGAAACAGTGGATAGTATTTAGACCCTATTTCTTAATATGAATTACTTAATGGACTATTGGAACCCATTGTTATTGAAGACTAATATCATTTAAAATTGTTTTATATTCTTCCGCGTCGGTTACGAAAAAAGGAGATCTCTATAATATTTGTCCAGAATTATTGGAATGGATATAAGTGGCTACCATGAGAACATACCTATATTTGTTCAATTCATTTTCGACACGAACATTTCAGATATTCCAAATGCGGTAGTCATTTTTGAAAACTTCTGGTGTACCATTCCTTTTGTCTATTAGTCTCGAAAAAAACTTATCAGCTTGTTAAAAATTCATGAATGTTATTATAATAAATATCAGACTGGTTGTACACTGATTGACTGCTTGACAGACTTGTACACTTGTAAGATTATTTAATTTCATTTACATCATTTTCATGAATTATTCACGTAAATAAAAAAAAAAACATTACAAATATATTATTGCTATGACGGTATTTATACTTAGGCAGTATCTTAGGCAAAGCTATTATTAACATGAACTGTCTTGTCTGTCTAATAATCTTTGATCATAATTTGTAATATTCAAGTTAACGTACTAGATGTCGCTACTGAGCTTTTGACAAATACGGGACAAATAGTTTCTATGACGCGCCTCGTCTATCGGTAGAATATAAGTCAATGGTCGCAATAGGTATGTACGTGTAAGAGAGGTAGTTTTTGTATCGCTGTTTTGATGAGCTCAGTTCTGTATGTTTCTAAAGACTGGCCCATGTTGTGAGACCACATCATTCATGTTTCGTGTCTGAAACCCATTCTCTTTAATTTTATAATATGCCAGCGTCATACTGAAACTCCGTTACTTCGAGACAAGAATGGCAGGTCTGGTAACAGCCGGATTAAGTTTCACAAAATAAACTATTGCATTTGCCATTTCAGAGGACTATCTATAACCATTCTAAATGCCGTTCTCATATTATGGCATAGTTAAGGAATGCGAGCGATCCAGCGTTTAAAACTATTTCTGGACAGACACGGAACTGCGCGAACGAGAACGGCTGGAATCTATGGTGTAGTCGGTTTGTTGTTTTTGAATGGGCACGGATGCCGTCATTGATATTATGTAAGTGGGCTGCATTTTGCTGCAATTTGAAACGGGCTTTGTTTAGACACGATGAGCTGGAATTTTATAAATACATGCGTTGACTACGGTTCACTGTTCTGGATTCATGCAGATTTCTCAACGTACTTACCATGTTGCCACTATTATTGACACAGTAGTATTTTGAAGTAAGGGACAGATACTCAGTGAAAACATATAATCTGCCATGTTCATTGCTTTTTCACGCTCTGTTTACAGAAATGCATAGAAAAGGGAACACGTGAGAAGGCGGGCTTTTCCATTTTCAAATTAAAAATTCAAATATGGAATATCTTATATATTTTTAAATTCCATTTCACGTGCAGTATTACTGACATAACTTGACTCAAACTGCTTCACAACAAGCGGGACCGACGAGTTACGTCCTCGGCGTGGCATGAAGGTTCTTGAGATTTCTGCCTCGGGCAGTCTGTCATGACGAGTGCGTTGAGGATTGATGAATTGCGAATTACATATGTACCGTGTACGCTTCAGCATAATTTAAATAATCCCTCTGTGAAATTTACCTAACATGAAACGTAATTAATTAATGCTCTTTTCCCTGTAGAGTTGCGAGGAGTATGCCTACTGGTTATGTTACTAGGAAAAAATACTGGATAAATAAAAATTCAACGCTTAATTTGACCATTCTATCGTACTATTTTTTAATATTTTCGTAAAAAATATATAAAGTAATTCCGCGTTAGTTTTTAATGCACTGTTGAAAGCGCATCGCTCATGTACTCTATGTCTGCATCGTCTTAATATGAGTATGTCATAAAATGTCGGCACAAGACCCACAACCAACCTCATTAATTAAACGAGCCGTAATGATGAACAGTGGCGCTCTGTACCCTTCCCTGATATAACACCGATATCCGCTGGACCAACGCCAGACTGACTTCACACACCATTAAAACATTGATTGGCTATTAATTTTTTAATATTTTTTAATAGTTCATAACTTTTGATTGATTATAAAATTGCTTTCTTTTAAACTAGGAATTGTGCGATATACGCGACCGTGGGAAATAGTTTTTAAAAGTAATTTAATATGTAATAAGTATTTCGTTACCTAAATGTATTTTGGAGTTTATTATTAATGGCTATTTCACTTTATCTTTATCTACAGCGTCTTTATTGGCCACAATTCAATCAAAATCGGTTTAAAGTTGGCGGTGTCGAATAACATATATAAAACTCTATGATTTTTTTGTACATAAATAAACAAAAATACTTGCATTGAATAGTAACATTCTAGTGCCTGAAATCTAATTGTTATCGAAAACAAATAATGTATATTACAACACAAAAGCCGTATTACTCATTGAAATTCCAGGAAAATCCAGTGTTATTGAATCCTTGGGATCGAGGTATCCATCAATGACAAATGCGATGATTCAAATATTGACGTAAGTGAATATTGTTCTCTCTGGATGCGAGCCAATATTACCTGCTTTGATTTAGATTTGAAAGAAACTATATAGTATGTATTTATATCAATAGTTGTAGAAAAAAAAAGAAACGTTTATTACCACGATTGTAAAGAAAAAATCTTCAAGTAGTAATATTTAAATTAAGAATGTTAGAATGGTATTAAATCTAACATCAAAACAATGCTTGAACATATTTATAAATAATCTTTAAAAGTCACGGAATAATTCCTTCAGATTTCGAAATTTCCAATCAATTCAAAATTGGAATTAACGTTCTTTTTTTAAACATACTATTTAATTAATTTTTTTTTGCTAATTCTCATGGAGATAATATGAATTAGCCACTATTAAAAAACAAATGTGCCAGTAGGCCTTGTGTAACACTCCAACGGCATCACAATAAGGATATGAACGGCGACTAACTGTTTCTCAATACAATCGGCGTAGTCTAAACTACGTCGCATCCTTATACCGCGTGCCACTTGAATTTTAATTAACCACACTTATAAAATGTATTACGTAAGCTGGAATTAGCTGTTTGATATATAAAAGTGGTGTGGAAGAGTGACAGTTTTTACGGTACATTACCATACCATTATTTACTGGTGGAAGGTCTCTCATATGTGAGAAGCCGCCTGGGTAGGTAGTACCGCAATATCCATTTCTCCATCCAAACAGCAGTGTAAATGCACTGATTTGTTTCGGTTTGAAGGACGTTGTAGCCAGATGAAAAATAGGAAATATTGAGACTTAACATCTTGCCTCAGGATGACGAGCGCAGTGGGATCAGAAATGCCAAGTACTGATTTATAATTCTAGTATTTTGGTTTGCTACTGTCTATGAGCGGCCGTATCGCGTACCTTCAAGCGAACGGCATGCCCATGTCTTGCCATTTATTGCAATAAAAAAAATCATAGATGATTTTACATATAGTACAAGCTTTTGTCAGCATTGTTATTGCAGTATTAAATAAATTTATTTATAAGATAGGCAATTGAATAACGCGAATGCTAATGCAAAAAAATTATAGAAATAATATCCCCCGATACAGGCATGCCTAGTGGAGGACTACATTAAAATGTTTAGAAGTAAAGTTATTCTTTTCCAATATGTCTAGTATGAAATATCTATGAAATCTCCCAAAGAACATGTAGAGTAGAGTTACAGACTTGTGGAATGCACATGGAGTTAGTCGAGCTTTTGTCAGTCCTAAAATCTAATAGTGAACCTATAGATGGCATTAACTTTCTGAGCGACTCGACGCAAATGTATGATAGCGCTTCCTCTATATTTTAAATACTCTAAGGCTGCTGTTGCAACAATGAGAGACTATCGACTTCAATGTAATCAGGCATTTCTTGAACTTTCAAATAGGATTTCAGTGCCAAATCTTCGAAAACGTCGGTATTACAATTTCTATGCTAGAGAGACGCTAGCGAGTGGAAAATTTAACTTCAGTGCATCTGAGTGCACTCGCACCAGATTCTAAATTTTATATTTGGTAAATTGCCAAAGTTCCACACCTTTACCTCGCTAGTTTAATGAGCTTGTTATATTCCCGGCAAATGGCGAAGTTTTCACGTAGGCCTCAACTTCAACAGTTCTGTGTATAAGCCGCAATATGGGAAGTTTGAAAGTTCCTATGACTATATTGTATGCATAGGAGAATATGGAATTGTGGTAAGCGAGATAATTTTTATTTATATTTACCACTTTATCTGTTTTGTGTTAACGAACTGCTGCGTACTAAGACTCCCGATTTTTCTTTTCAATTTGGTAAAATCAATGTTGGTTCAGTTTTGCGACAAAGAATCATAAAAGTTTGACTTCTGTAAATTCCAATTTTAAAACATGGTAGCTGTAAGAGCCAATGTAACCCATTTTATTATATTTTCATTCTTAGAAATAAACAGGAATACTCCTAAGTTATTTGTATAAATATAATTTAAACTAGTTGGCAGCGACGATGAAATAATATTTTCGGAAGGATAACTATGAAAGGATTCCACAAACTAATTTAGTATTTTAAAACCAATGTATTATTATTGGTTTAAAAATAGAGACGATAAATGATGGGTACAAGTAATGTTTTGTTAGTATTTAATTTGATATTAAAACTAGCACCAAAAGCAAAACTTATAGTAAAACTAAAGCTTAGGACTTTCAATATTATACGGTCAAAAACATTTGGCGTTATTATCGCTGTTGTTCCGACGTAAAACATGCATTTTTGTGAGAAAATTTAACCATTGTTGTTTATTTATTTGTAGCTCCCAAACAATTATTTAACAAGAAGTCGGTTAAAATAACCGGAACTCTGTTCATACAATGAGGCTTTGTAAAAACAATTGACGTAACAGCAAACTCAGTTCTCTGTTGAAACTTTTACTTTTCCATGGTATTTTATTCATTCGCACAAACGAGTTCGAATGGAAATAGGTTACTACGTTCACACAAGTTAAATTGATGGGCATTTGAAGTTTATTCGAAGTGTTATCGTTTGCGCCGCTTCATATCCAAGAGTGATTTGAATACGAAATATGTTCTTTATTATTGAAGAAATGGTGTTACGATACGTGTTATCATGATTATACTCGTAAATAATTCGCTTTTAGATTTTTTTATTAAAAATATAGGCGTATGTTTAAGGTTTTGACTTTATTAAATGAAAATATAGAGGGCTTATGTAATTACAGTCACTATTTTTTTATGTTTTACTTTATTATATAGGAAATGTAATAAAATACCCTAGCTAATAATAGGATTTTAACTTACAATATTTTGCCAGTTTAGTATCATGCCAACCTAAAAATAGCCCGAAATCCTGATTTCTGGACGGCTAGTTAACAATAACTCCTAACATAACAAAACTCAGAGTGGTCGTTAAGTTTTTATCACCCATCTTCGGAACAGCTGACTGGCAACAGCGGGGGCTCATGACTCAGCGCTTGGCAGAGATAAAATCTCCTGAATTTTGGCACAACACTTCGACAACGTCAGATTGGGTGATAAATTCATACTTTTATTTGAATTTTAGGGACTCCATTTTCAGCTTTGTCACGTTCGGAAACATTAACATTTAATAGTAACAGTGTACAGGATAAATAAATTATGAAAATAGCTACATTTTGAAATTGGAACGCATCTAATTATTTTAAATGATTTAAATTAGGATTCATCGTCGTTTTTGCGATTTTTATTCGGAATATTTAATAACTTGGCTGAACGCCTGGTGGATTTACTATTGACAGAGCTGTCTTAAATTCAAACTGAAGCAAAAGCTGTGAGAGGCACACAACGAGTATGCAGCTAGTAATTGTTTTGTAGTTATCACAAATTTATTATGTATTCTAGAGATCGAAAGGCGAGCTTGTAAGCTTTTGTAGTCTATTTAAACGAAATTATTTTAGTTACATAATTGATACTTATGACAAAATTACTTTTTACTTTGCTTACTTCACCACAGTTATTCTTCATTTTACTTTTGTTCCCGCTTCTGGCCAATCAAAACAAAACAAAGGGTATATTAATAAAAAAGGTATCCCGCCCACATAAAGTTAATACTTTGGACATAGCATCGTTCATCGTCCCTAACGAGAGTAACACAATCTGTCCCGTCAGTAGCCGTCGACAAAGCGGCTGTCTGAATTAATGCAATATGAATAGGAGCGAGTTAAATTGGAAAATGGCTCCCGAATGCCGCTGTAAAGGGATTTAGGCTGGACATAAAACACCGCTGACGAACAACAGATCCATTCGAGAGTCGCTGTGAAACTTTTATGAAATTGGCCTAATTTTCAGTTTTGTGCAGTTTTATGTAGTTTCTTTAGTCGACGGAAAGTGATTGTTAAATACTGGGTTTTATTCTGAGATTATGCCATCTAATTAGTAAAAGATTTTTTTATTTAAAAATAAATGTGTTTTGCTGATTGTTCCAGTGCTCGTTAAAGATATTTTTGAGAAATGCTTGCCCTATGATTCTCGTATTGTAAATAATCGATGAATGTATAGGATATGGATAGATTTGATCATCATTAGGAGTTTCTCTTCCACTAATGGACACAGGCCTCTCCCATGGTACGATTCTGGACTGGATCTTCTTCAGTGCATGGTGCCCAACGGGTAGATTTACTTAGTACCAAACACAGCTTTCTGTAGACTGTAGTTAATAATGATTTAAGTATGGGCGTGTAATCCACTTGTCAAATCTATGACTGCATTTATGTGCTTCTTGGCTAGACAATGAATATTGCCTTTTAAAGTTGTCTGAGACATAAAACATGCTAGTCTCCACTCTCCAGTCTGCGTTTATAAAGCTAGCGTTAAACCAAGTCCTAAATTACCCTTGATTTGAAAGCATTTTATCGTGAAAACACAAAGTAACTTTACTAGTAAATATTATCTATTTATTAGCTGAATTTTATTTTTACACACAAATACCATTGTATTTTACATTTTAAATGAATATCAGAAATCATTCATTTTAATTAGATTTGTAGGCATGCTTATAAGCTGTTTTTCGAATCAAATATGTCATCAAAATATTTAGAAAGGACGTGCGAAATGATTACCATTTATTTACCATGAAAAATTAATTATTATTTAATTCAAAAACCCTTACTCATACATCTAAAAATATGCATTATCTGTGTATGGAAGCTTCCATTTAACATTAGGAAACTATCTTTCACTCGTGTACTGAATATAAAGATATCGATCGAATCAGCATTCGGCAACCGTCTGTCTCGAATGCGATGTTATTCCACACCGGGCTTCCGGGCCGGGCAAATGTTGCCTAATAGAGAACAAGAATTATCTGTTTTGTCGATGCAATTACTGTGTGTAGTTTTATTTGAGTTTTTAAGCCTGATATTCAGTAATTAAAGGTTTTTTTGCTTTGAAAACTGAGCAAAGGAATCTATGATCAAACAGCCATGACAATTTAATGATGTCTCTTTTGCTTAATTTGTTGTTGCAATTTGAGTCAGAATGTTCAATAATCAATTAATTATAAATGTTAACTCTATATAACAAAATTGATAATAATGTAAAAATATAGTAGATTATAAGACTATTTTTTATATTATTCCACTATATTCACTTAACGGTAGAGTCGGAAGTCGACATAAAAAGCAAAGTAATTTTGTTTTACGTATAATTGATTCGATTACCTTTGATTACCACCACAGCGCTGAAAATTCATTATTTACAGCTATTATTAAGTAAAAACCAACATAAATACTAAATTACACTGAAGAGGTTGCGGCGAATTAGGTCGATGACAGCTTAACAGGTGACATTCCGGCCGACGCCATTACAACTAGCTGTCATCAGTATTAACGCAAGCTAAAAGGAACTATGACGTCTGCAAATAAGGTCGGAAATCGCTTAACGTAGATGTTGGGAACACAACATTGATCAAGAGTGAGCCAGCATAAGTGGACAAACACCCCGAATTATGAGAGTTTTATGGTGTTTGACGCTGTTGTGGCATGATGGCTAGCAATTTGTACGTAATAATGGTTCTTGAATTAACTTGGGCGGATTGTGACTTCGCAGTTGGGTTATCGCGAAAGTTCCCTACTCAAGCACCACTTATGAAGTCTCGTGAAGAATCGAATTGGGCCATGGCTTGGAAATATAGGCTTAATTTTTGAACGATATAAGCGTTATTATTCAATAATGTGCGTTATCTAGGTACACGTTTTTAAATAAAGAATGTTTACTTTTTGTTCATAGCCTCCTTAGACATACACTTTCCCAGTTAACATAGGCACGCATTTCATAACCATCCCGTTTATCATTTAATTTATTGTTTCTATTCAAACTTAATATTTAAAAAGATAAATTTTTTGATTGAAAATTCAATTTAATCTCAACCACCTACTTACTGTTGTTCGTAAATGATTCAAATATTTATTTCAAAATATTTCCGCCGATGTTCGTCCGTGGGATTTGTTCCAGTATTGTTTGTATTAAGCATCGAGTAATCCGGTTAATCTCAACATTGAGAATCGTTTTGTGTAGTTGCTGATGAAATTTCGAATGCTTTGTTTATACTTGTTTTTCTTCTGTATGGGTAGCCATATACATCCCAACGGGGCACGGGCCTCCTCTACAATCGAGACTGCGATTGAGAATGGCCATAGAGTCCACCACACTAGCCTAGAGCAGGTTGGCGGACTTTATATACTATATAAATTCTTACAAATCCTTATGGTATGCAGGTTTCCTCACGATGGTTTCCTTCATCGTTATATGTTTTTTCTTGAAATATCTTTTTATCTGATTTTACAAGAAGCCTATTAAATAAGGCTATCACAAATAACGTGGATAGTGTAGTTGATAAACTTAAAAGTATTTAATCAATTAAAGGGTTGACGTATGTACGTAAGCTATTTAATTTTGCAAAATTCGCATTGATTTTTATCGTACTAGCTCAAAGTTATCGTAGAAGGATGATAGGTTAAGAAAGATAATAATCTAAGTAATATGAAATATTAATAAATGATTGTGTGATCCAAAGATATTTGTTTCGACTCTGGTGTTTGTGAGACCGAAAAGTCTCTCAAAGTTGTATACCCACGACACGATTCGATCTTAGTGTAGTCAGGACTATGTATGTAACTGTTCGGTATACTTAATATTAATATAATTTATCTAAACTACAATCATTCCCTTATCCACACTACACTTACATAGCGATTTTCTTCAAAGACATGCTGTATCAAAATCATAATAAGATTCTACATTTATCTTCCATAGAACGACAGACGCCCACAAACACAAAATAGCATTAAATACGTGTCCTCCTCAATCACAGTATCAAAGATCAACGTATGATTTTAGTTTATAGCCTAGGGCTTGCATCCCACGCCTTGATACCAGTCCCGAACCCACAGCACACCTACAAGCTACCTACATAGTTGCTTGACCTAAGTGCTGCGGATATGTAACAGGGATGTTACGTATCCGAATCTAACGGATATCTGAAGTAACCGAACCCGATAATGTTTGAATAATTAATACGACGTTAGAGACGAAGTTTAAATCATTCTTATTAGATAATATGTAAGGTTTTCACCTTCATTCAAAAATGCATAAGGCTTGATATTCTCTTTTCTTTTTATTTCTATTATACCATATAATTCATTAGAACCAGAATCAAATAATTAACCCCTTATTTGCACTTCCTTTTTAAAAAAAATTGAATGCGTATCCGTAACAATCATAATATAAGGAGAAATAATTTCGCATCCGTCTCAATCAGCATAAAAATTACAAATTAGTATCCGCATCTGACATTTCATATCCTCACATCCCTAATGTAAATTGCGCTCAGCATTCTCTCGTGTCAACGCGTCATGTGTGAATTCTAGTGCTGTTGAGAGGTATACGGTAATACTTCAAAGACTTGCGGTATTCCGTATTGAATGGTGTAGTGTCTATTTGTTCGTCACGGGAATATAAAAATGTACGTTTCGCTATAGCTGTCATTTTGTTTGAATACTAATGATTAAGAAAAAAATAAATTTTACCAATCAATACAATATTTAGTAATTTTTATGGCATATGAAGTCCACTAACCCAATGTACAGCGTGGTGGATTATGGCCTTATATAGTACCGTGCTGCCACACTAACAAAACGTAACACACCACAATGCTGGCAACGGAACGACGAAATTGCATTAATAAACTCAATTGAGTATCGTTTAGATAAACGCTGAAACGATTTAGACGCCGTAACTCAATAGATTAACTTTACCTCAAGTTGAGAATTGACCCCGATGTGTAACTGAGTTAGTGTTATCTGCGGCGCGTCCCGGGCGGGCCGGATAAGCCCGTTCTATATCTGGAAGTAGGCCGTATAGACCCCCGTCTCTTAGCTTTGCAACACTTTATTAAATTTGCAGGAAACGAGTTAATTGGATGCCATGTTCTGAGAGATAGATTTTTAAATTTCGAATCATTTTTAATGTTTCTTTTTAATTGAACAGTTTATTTAAAAAGGTTGAAGCTAATGTTATTATTTGAAGTATTATTTAAATTATAATATCGAATATTTTCATCCAGCGAGAGTCCCAAATTCATAGGTTAGTTGTTATTCCCTATGAAGGACCCACGCATGTAGGTTTGTCAGCTTGCGAGATCAGTGTAAATCTAGCTTCAAGCAAGCCGGCGTAGTTGCGGCAACCCGCAAGAAGCAACCATTTCGTTAATTTACAGCCATGGTACTAAAATAAAAGGCACTTTTTGTACCTACCCAAGTTAATTTCAGTTCATGAAAGATTAAAACATTTACGACCTTTTGAATTCCGTTTTAGCGGAGAAGATTAAACATTTGATAGCTAAAATAGGTTTATACTTATACTATATATGTAAAAGGTCTTTATTATAAGGTCCTTATTATTGTATGATGCAGGATAATTACTGACATGTCAAATATAAAAACACGATAAGAAACAATAAACAAAAAGCGGGAAAATTATGGTTACACGAGTGACTAAATAATTATACACAGTATAATGGAAATACTTTAATAACTTTGACATCGCTCAGGTCAAATGTAATTGCTTAGTGTGTTTTTGTTCTATCGCATCATTGATACAATGTAGTCAATGTACAAAGTATACAGGGTATATCAAGACTGCTACCGAAAACGAAGCCGGGTGGTAGTTTAAGCGACTTCAGACACAATGCAACAGAAAAAGTTGCAAAAATAAGCGACAATTTTTTGTTTTTGAAATTTTTTTCCTATTGCCATATTTTGGTGGTAAATAATTTTTTTCCTAAAATAATAGTGTATACCCTTTAATTTATAAATACTCTAAGATATAAGAGAGTTTAAATTATTATTTTAGCAAAAACTATGGATTTACCACCCAAAAATGACGATATTTAAAAAATCATAAAAAATAATTGTCACGTTTCTATGCGAAAATTTTAGTTGCATTGTGTTTGTAGCCACTAAAACTACCACCAGGCTTCGTTTTCGGTAGCAGTCTTGAGATACCCGGTATAGGTCATTAACAGGGGTCGACGCCATACGATTTTATAGTCTAATCTGTGTAAGATTTAGAAATGAAGATAATATTTTGTCACTAGATACTTTTCATTTCTGATTTACAAATCATGTATTGATTTATTTACAGATAGCTATTTATCAAACTTCTATCTAGTTAAAAAACATACTGATTACATATACAGATTAAAATTGGAGTGATCAAACTTCTAACCATCTAAATTCTAAATGGTAATTATTTTTTTTATTGTTGGTTTCAAGGGACAGTGTATGCAAGTCCCATCGTACCCGTAACAGTAATTATAATTAGCATAACTTTGCCATGAATTCAAACAACGCCATTGCATCATAGCTGTTTGGTTAGAATATTGTGGAACATACCTACATTAGTTTTATTCAAATTCAGGCTCATTAACATGTAAATACAAACTAAAATTGATAATCGCATCATACAATGGCAGAGAAAACTGGCATGTCTGTAGATTGCCAGTTTGATGAGTAATCCTCTGGCAATATTTATAGCGAAACTTGTGAGTCAACAAAGTGAATGAGCGACTTAGGATATTCGCCACTTCCTCGCAATGTTTTTATGAATGAAATTGAGTTTAATTTGTTGCAAAGGATGTGAGAGGTGGTCTTAATTAATGGCGTTGTTAGGAAAATGTAGGCAAATTGAGTCCAGACATCTTTATTCATAGAAACGCGAATGTTAAGTAAAGGTTAAGTGTGGGTTGCGACTTGTGGCTTGCGACTTGGCTGAGTTAAGTGATTTAACTTTATTACAGACGTTTTGTGGTTGAACAATTGTAGATTTAAATTATTCATGGAGTTCCTGACCTGGCTTTGTGACTGAGGAAAGTTGAAATTGTTTTTGTACGTCGGACTAGAATCTGTTAATTTAAGTATTTGTTTTTCTTCATCCAACTGATACCATGTTAGTTCTAAGGTATGTCTTTCGACTCAATCAAGTTCGTCTGATCCTATACTATCCTGTATCTGTATCAGCCCATATACGTCCCACTGCAGGGCACGGGCGCCCTCCACAATCGACAGTACGATTGAGAGAGGTTAGACCATATTATAGTCAACCACGCTGGCCTAGTGCGCGTTGGGGGACTTTAGATATCATAGAAATTCTCACAAATCAGTATGCAGGTTTCCTCATGATGTTTTCTCACACCGTTATAGTGCATGAAGATTGACTCTCAAAACACATATGACTCCGAAAAGACAGAGGTGTGGCCTGTGATTCGAACCCACGACCACCGTAAACATCCAGGTACTATCTTCTATCTATCTAATACTTGTCTTATGAAATTGTACTAGCAAAGTAACAAGAATTAATAATATCTAAATGTATCTGCTTTACACGTTATTTCAACCCGCATAGTTCAAGCGATGGTATCGAAGTAATTGAATCTTAGCAAATCTAACTTCTCCAACTCTATGCGGGTACGAACATCTAATGATCAATCTAAAATCAGAACTCCGAAGTCATCTGCGAGATGTATGTGGTTTAATGTCTGGTGCCAGTGCCAAATGAAATTAATTAGTACTGCCCGTTTGACGGTAATTCTCACAATCTGTGGAAATTGAGCAGATTTTTTGAATCAGGAAAGAATATCATGAAATTGTATTTTTATGCCTGATTCATATAGTATGGATGTATAATAATACAATAATGTGGTTTCTACATACATAACTTCCATAGTTTTTGAGAAAATTAAGTTTGAAAATACTGTTTAAAACGGTAATGAGAATGGCTGTTTACGGTAATGAAAGTATTGATGACGGTACTGAAATAAGCCATTATTTATTAAATTTAATAATTTGCATTTTTAAAACTGATTTAAATAATAATAAAAGACCTTAAGTGACTAGTATTGTGTTTATTAATTGAAAAATAACAAAAAATGTACTCAATACAATAATATGATTGAACAATTTAGTAACAAATGAAATTATGTTTTTTTTTTTTTTTTTTTTCTCTTTATTTAAGGGCTTTATCGCTTAGCAACAATGACGCCCTATAAAATCATCACAAAACTACTACAAACTTATCATCTAATTTCAAACCGTAATTATTAACTTACATATAAAACTAAACTTATCTTAAACATATGTGTGCTAATTTACATAATAGTCTAAATTTTTCTGTTGCCGGACAAGCTAAAATACTATTACATAAACCAACATTAAATCCCAATTGAGATTCAAACAGCTTTCTTCTTAAATAATTATTTTTTTTACATTCCAGTAGGATATGTTGAACATCCTCAACAGTTCCACATTCGTCGCAGTTCGGCGACCTACACAACCTCATAAGATATCTAAATTGATTTAAAGGAATATGTCCCGATCTAATTCTTAACGCGGTGATAAGAGTGTTCCTGTTTAAGGAGCTTTCGTCTATCCAATTATTTTTAGGAATTTGTGGTTGAATGGTTTTAAACCATGTTCCCTTTTGTGTCGATAATACTTTAAAATGTTCATTCCAAATTTCAAAACAGTGTTGTTTCAATAAGTTTAAATAATCGGAATACAATGGCGTTATCCCTATTGGAATTCCGTCACTTACTGCCTCTCTAGCTAACCTATCAGCCGTGTCGTTTCCTTCTATCTTAACATGGGACGGAATCCACTGCAAAATGACCGTCTTTGAGCTGGATTCAAATTTATGCATTAAGTCTAGTATCTGGTAAGCTATCGGTATGCTTCGTAAATACGAGGTGCACCGAGCCAAGTATAAAAGAGCACTTTTGGAATCGCTTAAAATCACGAATTTATCAAATCCAATGGAATTAATATAAGAACAAGCTTCTAGTATGGCTATTAATTCTAAGTGCATAATGGAGATATTAGACTCAATACTAAATCTGGCTGATGTGTTGTTTTGTGGATCAAAAAAAGCAGCACCTCCTTGAGTACCTTGCTTGGAACCATCTGTAAAAATTTTGTAGCTATCGTAATATTGTTCATTAATGAACTGTATACAGATATTTTTCAGTTTACTAGTTTCATATTTACTTTTAGGCATATCAACAGCATTTATATAGGTTTTAACATTTTTAACCATGTCAATATTACTAGCCCAAGTATCCAAAGAGAAATATTCATATTGGGTAACACTGTGAATTGGCAAACTTTTATAAATATTGTACACTGACACTAATAGTGGCTGTTTTCTTACTCGCCAATACTGAGAATGAGCGGTAGTTGATAGTAACTCAAGAAGATCACTTGACTTATTGCTTAACAAAGATTTAGATTTAAGACAAGATTTTGCGGCCAAATATCTTCTACGAATTGTTAGAGGGGGTAAACTGAGTTCGGCTTCCATAACCTGAATTGGAGTGGTTCTAACAAAGCATCCTATTAATCTAAGAGCTTGATTTTGAATTTTATCAAGTTTTGCTAAGTGACATTTGAAACTGCAATCATATAAGAAACTACCGTAATCCAGTCTACTTCTAATTATAGCAATATACAAACGTCTTAAATGTTTGGGTGGACTCCCCAAGACGGTCCCGCAAGAAGTTTTAATATATTTAAATATTTCGATACTTTCCTGATTAACTCATCGATATGTTTCCTCCATCTAAGTGAGCAGTCTAGCCACATACCCAAGTACTTCACTTCATTTTCTATTTTTATATTACAATTGTCAATATATAATTTGATAGGTAAGTTACATTTGCCTTTTTTAAAATACAGATCTTAGTTTTATTAGTCGACACGTCTAAACCCAAATTTGATATTAACAGATTAAATTTATTTATTGCATCCTGTAGTTCCTTAGTGATTGAGTCAACATCATTGCCCGACATAAATATAACGAAATCGTCGGCATATTGCGAGATACCAACATTTGTGATGGTTTTGCAGATATCGTGAGTGGCTATATTGAACAGAAGAGGTGAAAGAGGATCTCCTTGCGCCAAACCTCGACCGGTAGTTCTACAGAGTTCAAAGTTGTTACCAGAATATTTAATAAATCTCTCTTTTAAAAAATTCCATAAGTATGAGCATAATTTACCACCGACGCTAATTTTGTCTAAAATGAGAACTAGTTGATTAACATCTACATTGTTATATGCATTGTTAATGTCTACAAAACAACCTACTGTCAATAAATTTGTAGAAAATCCTAATTGAATTTTAGAAATTAATTCCATTAAGTTATTCAGACAGGATCTTGTCTTACGGAATCCTATAGTGTTATCGCTAAAAATATTTTTTCTTTCAACATACCATTCTAGCCGTTTTTGTAGAATACAGTGAAACGTTTTGCATATGCAAGAGATAAGTGAAATGGGACGAAGAGAAGAGGCAAGGCCCCTGGGACGTCCTGGTTTCGGAACAGTAATAATTTGAATATTCCTCCATTGAATTGGTGTATATCCATCATTGAAAAACTTATTGTACAGCTTAACTAAAACGAATTTACCAACAGATGGGAGATTTTTGATCATAGAGTAGGACATTTGATCATATCCGGGAGCCGTGTCTTTATCTTTAATACAATTTTCTAATTCTTTAACAGTAATTTCTGATTCCAATTCTAAATTAGAAGATGAGAAAGTAGGTTTGGGTAATGAAACAAAATCGGGAGTTAAACCTTTCAATACCCTTTCTGCTACCTTTGTATTAATGCTTGGTGATTTCGATGCGTATCCTTTAACCCATTTCATTTTACGCCACATGTCATTAGCCGTATTGGTATCATCAATAGTTGAACAGAATTGTTGCCAGGATTCGCATTTTGCCTTGCGTATTAATCTTTGCGTTTTCTCGAATTTATCTTGAAGCAGTTTATAATTATGAGGAGTCGGATTCCGTCTAAATCTGGCTAATGCTAATCTACGTTCACCTACTGACTTGGAAATGTTAGCATTCCAATATGGCTTAGGCTTAAATTTATTATTACATGTTGTGGTATATCAACATTTGGTATATGTAAATTGGCTGCTTCTTGTAAGGTGTTTTCAAAAAAATCGTATCCCGTCTGAGGATCATCCGGCAATTCAGAATTAATAATAACATTTTCTATATATGAAGTATAATTCAACCAATGAGCCTTTTTAAAATTTCTTTTGCGGATCCTCTTTTGCGGTCTATTTAATTCGTGTGATATTATGATTATCAAGTGGTCACTGCCAAGAGACTCATTGGTAACCCTCCAATTATATTTAAAAGCTACATCACTAGAAATAAAAGATATGTCGGGCGCAGATTGCTGCAATACACCATTAACTAGTCTCATACGCGTTGTAGTGCCATCGTTTAAACAAATGAAGTTATAATTTAGTACAGAATCAAATATTTGTGATCCTCTTTGGTCTGTTTTGTAAGACCAGGTTGAGTGGTGACCGTTAAAATCCCCCAACACTAATGTTTTGCTACTTCGCATAGAAAACACAAAGTCCCAGTCGCTCGATATCGTGTGTACTGTTGATGGACAGTATAAAGATATGATATGTTGGAGGTCAGGACAATTGAACAACTCGATATGTATCAACTCAATTCCACGATTATGATTTTGTATATGATGTAATTGTGTTTTAATAGATTTGTGAGTAATAATAGCGACACCTCCATATCCGTCATCTCGATCTTGTCGTTCAATATTATAATCTTTAATTGTCAAATTAGTCGTTAATTCTAGCCATGTTTCACTTAGTACTGCAATATGAATTTTCTCCTGGGTTAAAAGTTGTTCTAATAGTATTAATTTAGGTTTAAGGCTTTGTGCGTTCCACTGAACAATGTTTAATTTGCATTTACTAAATCTATGAGAATCCACTGATGAAATTATACAAACTAGTGCTATCTGATACGTTACGAACTACTAAAAATATGATCCACTCTAATAAAATTTTTACTGCCTTTTGAATCTTATTTTCTAATGAATCTTTCTTAAAAAATATATCTTTAATCTTATAAAGTAATTGTGTTACCGTCATATTATTTTCATTTGACTCATCCCTCTGACTGATATGTCTTCTTTTTCCTGAACTCTTGTAAGCCGAGGTGGTTGAAATGTCCGATTCCCATCCTACGTCCTCATTATTTCTGACAAAATTCATGCGGTCCTTTTTTTGAGGTATTTTTTGATTATCATCGCGTTGGTTTGTGAACAAGGGGGTCGAAGGTTTTTCTTTGTGGGATAATAACGATGACTCTGTTTTGTCAGCGTATGTGATATTTTGATTCCTTCTTGCATGTGTCTGTCTCTGGGGAGTATTATCCTTTTTTATGTTGCTATCATCCTGGGGTTGTTGTCGTGGTGTGGGAGAGGGGGGAACATACAGAGTTAAGGCTTTCCGGTAAGTACAATTAAATTCCGCCATCAAATAACGAATATTCTTTTCTTTGATATACACTGGGCATGTTTTATCCAAAGCTAAATGGTTTCCCTTACAATTGACACATGTCATAGTTTTTGTCTCGCAGTTATCATGATTCTGTCCACATTTGGGACAGAAAACTTTTTTAGAAGGACAATATTTATTGATGTGGCCGTATCTCCAACATTTGGAGCATTGTGTGACAGGGAAAATGTACTTCTCCACTTTGATTCGCATGTTATATATATAAATAATGGTGGTAACGATGCGCCCTTAAAGCAAATTCGTAATGCTTCACTCGGTATCCATCCTGTAGACTTATCCTCCGTATTATTGGTTGATTTGTTCCTTCGGTTTAGGCGTATTGCTGATAATATTTCAGTATCACACCGGACACTATCCAAGAAGTCTTGTATAGACAGGTCAACTTCAATATCCCGTATAATTCCATACGTTACACCAATCTCCGATGTTTTTTGGCATTTCCAACCTAAGTGTGCAAAATCTTTATTCATCATGAAATTGTTGGCATGTGATTCTTCTTCAAATGTAATTAATAATTTATATGGGTTAATATATTTAACCCGTTCTATTCCTTGTATTTTATGAACACCGAATAATTTTGCAAGGGCAAATTGTTTGGGGAACATCTCATTGTTTGTTATACTAACTTCAATTTTTTCACTATTACCTCTTTCTTCCTCCAAGGTGTGACTTTTTGCTGATAATTTATTCTTCTTTTGTCTGGTAACGGCAGTCCAGCTTCCAGACGAATCTTCATCTCTGACTCTTTTACCTCCAATACCCAAACTTTCCTCTTCCATTTCTTGATCATTTATAGATTTCTCCGATTCAGAATGCATAATATCGTCAATAACATCACATTCAATCGAATAACTATTAGTTACAATGTTGCTCATTAAGAACAAAAGGCCGGCCGGGCGGCCGTCCGGCCAGGTGTGCAATCTTTTATCAGTAAATAAGTAGTTTTATTTAATTGTACGCACGACTATCTCTCGCCACGCAATCTATGCGACTGAAATTATGTTGAAAATAACAAAAGTTTCATTGACTTGCATATATATGTGTATAAACTATTAGAAACATAAAATCAGACTTTAAGTACTTATCACTAGATAGTTTAAAACAAAGTCGCTTTCTCTGTCCCTATGTCCCTTTGTATGCTTAAATCTTTAAAACTAAGCAACGGATTTTGATGCGGTTTTTTAATAGATAGAGTGATTGAAGAGGAAGATTTATATGTATAATACGTATATATTATTGAACAGAAATCTATTTGTACCCGGCGAAGCTGAGCCAGGCCGATAGTACTATAATATAATATATAAAAATTATCAACTTTATTAATCATAATATGAGATATTCCAAAATACAGTCTTTGAATTAACTTAATGCTTTAATGATAGAATAATGTATTGCACCAATATCAATTGAGATCTTTTTTTTTTTTTTTTTTTTTTTTTTTTATTGCATTGAATGGCGAGACGAGCAAGCCGTTCGCCTGATGGTAAGCGATACGACCGCTCATAAACAGTAGCAATATTCCACTGCGCTCGCCATCCTGAGACATAAGATGTTAAGTCTCAATATGTCCAGTAGTTGCTCTGGCTACAATGTCCTTCAATCCGAAACACAACAGTGCATTTAAGCAGTGTTGTTTCACGGGAGAAATAGACATTGCGGTGGTACCTACCCAGATGGCTTCTCACATATGAGAGACCTACCACCAGTAAATCTCAGATCTCTTTTGGCGTGGCGTCATGTCTTCAATTAATTTAATTTTTTTTTATTCTTTTATTTCATATATCGTAATCTATCCTTCTCTTTTTGTTGAGCATATTTTTCAGGGTCTCTTTTTATTTCTGCATATATTTTTCTTTTATGTAGTTTAGCCTTTTCCATTTTTTCTTCGTTGTTGATCCCTTTTTTAGATTTTGACATTGCTGAAATATTAATGAAACAACAATTTTATTAATTCTAGATAATGCGGAAGTCTCTAAATATATATAAATAATTGTTAGAAATTAAAACGAAAGTAAATTAATTCAAAACAAATAAATATTGATTTTTTTTCTAATTATGTTCCGTACACTCTAATTACCGTCCGAAATAAAACTGAGAGGAATTCCTGGTAATGAGATAGAATGGAATGAGGATTGACACCATTTTTATTTTTAATTAATTAACAATAAGTATTAAGTCTACTTAATATTGATAAAGATATTTATGTACACATGAAAAATGAATTAAACAAATAATGCAGTAACGTATTATAATATTTACCTGCTTATCACGTAGATGGTAAAGAGCACCTGCGCGTGGTAATCTTAAAAACTCGCGTAATATTGGCTTATAATTCATCAGATATTAGAATTACGTCCGATTTCGCCGACGGTGCCGGCACAACTAATCGGCCACTAGCGTACAGTACAAGTCAAAGATAATTAAATAATAACTGGACTTAGTAATCGCATTGACAAAGTCAGCTGAGTAAAATGAGATATTTTTTTTGGTAAAAGTTTAAAAATCGGTGCAACTTCTAATAAACGACTATTGTAAATGATTTATACTTAAATACTTCAAATATTATCTTCTCAGTTAAATTTCTTTTTTTCATAATTTATGAATACTGTTTTTAGAAGTTATTTAAAAATTATTAGGTCAACCCAAGGTTTGGACCGCTGAGGGTAGTGAGAATACGGGTATATTTTTATTTTTTCATCAGTAATTACGTATTTCACTCTTAAAATAATATAAGAGTAATAAATTAAGAGACCCAAAGAATAACATAAAAAATAATTGTTCGAATATTCACAAGGAAAGTATTTTTAAATCGTTCGGATTCACGATTTCCACGAATGAAGAGAATTACCGTTGACATACCTTCACTCTGAGCTCAGATCGTTACGAGAGTTTTGCCATACCAAAGGGGCTACCAAACACGATATTCGATATATACTTGAGATCGGATGCACTGAAGTCTTTTTTTTTATATACACTGGCCTGGCATAGTTGCGGCATTGCACCTGATGGAAAGTGCCAATGCCGCCCAGGCAGAGTATCCATTGGCATGCCGGCCTGCTAAGGTGCCTCTTCACACCGCGGCGGAAGGACCCAGGATTGTAGGAAGGAGGGAACACGTGCGCCAGCAAACAATTCCACAGCCTGACGGCCTGATCGTCTTTCAGTAGTGGTTGGATTAAAGAAAACAGTACGAGACCTTTGACTGCCTCGATGGCTTAGTTGTACCACGGCACGGTTACAAAGCTGAGGTCTCGGGTTCGAATCCCGGGTAGGGCAAAGTGATAATGGATTTTTCTATTCATTATCAGCCAGGAGTGACGAATTTGTATTGGATATGGTGATAGGCTCGCCCCCATTGTTGGACGGAACATACAAGACGAATTGTAGGTGTCCTGGCACCTCTGCCTACCGCTTCTTGAGGAAAAGGCGTGAGTTTATCTATGTATATTGTATGTATACAGCATTGTAAACCCATCCTGATAGATGGCCTAACTAATACGTCAGACACTGTTATTGATCGTGAAATACAGGATGCGCCTAATTCAATTTGTCCAGTCCATCCGGGCAGGTACCTTGGGGCGTCCGTTCCACTGTGTATAAACATATAGGGGCAAAGTTCGGCCTTCATGTATCAACATGATATATTGCAATTATATTAGTATAACTAGCCAAAAAAAGTATACAATGCGGTAACAATACGCATTATGTATATTAAAGAAATAAAATTATGATAATACCATTAAAATTTATATATTTTTATTTTGTATTTAGGTATTTCTATACATTTTCTTGTCGTTTTTGTTTGTTTTGTAATTTAAAATAAATACCAACCCGCATTAGGCCAGCGTGGTGGACTATATGTCCTAACCACTCTCAATCCTATTCTCGGTTGTAGAGTAGGCCCGTGCCCTGCAGTGGGACGTATGGGCTGATACAGATACAGAATGAGACTATTAACAATGAAAAATAAAAATAACAAGTATTCAAACTTTTTCCGTCGTAGTAACTATATAGGGTTTCCATATAAATATTAAAGTCGACATTGGCGTCCTCATTAAAAACAGACTCTTTTTGCCAAGCTAAGATTGCAATTGAACTTGTGAAATGTAGAAATCAAATACTATAGCTTCTGCAAGAATTATAGATTTTCGGTTTGTTAACTATAAAAATACATAATAATAATATATAATAATATATATATATATATATATATATATATATATATATTATATATGTATACAATAATATATATACATAATAAGAATAATAATACATGTTTTATAGAATAAACGGTATTAATTTAATACCAAGATCATAAACGTCAAATATTAGACGTAAAATAGATATTATTTTATCTAAATTGTATTGAAAACAATTCACAATAAGCACTTAAACCCGCTATAGTTTTAAGTTTTAAAAAACGGGTTATTATCGCAGCCATAACAGTTTAAACTTGTTTTGTTATCGGGAGCCCCTATCCTTAAATTAGCGATAAGGGCTCCCCTGCCATGTAGACTAGTTAACTATAATTACGGTAGTTACATAAGACCCCTTTGAATCATAGACTCCAGCTTTAAAGATTCTATTCATAAAATTATTGGACATTACAATATAAATAAAATAGTTATGTAATTTAAAAAAAAATACTGTTATTTGAAATATATTCTTGTACATTATACAATGAAAATATTGATTTCAATATAAAACAATATTGAGCAATGGACATTTTAGGTATTAACATTTTTATAATCAGTATTGAATCTTTACATATTCTCCCAAATAAAATAGGCCGAAGCGAAGCCCTAGTATTAGATTTAAGTCACTTTTTCTTTTAAAGTGAAAAACAAAAAAAAAAACCAATAAAGTCATAATTAAGTGTCTTCTCCTTCGTGTTCATTTTCTTTTTAAAGGTCAATATCTGTTTTAGATTCATAAATTGGATCGTACGTATCAGGTTTCTTATCAACTCTTCAATAAAGCGCGTGACGAGTTCTGTTTTACCATAAATATTAACTATCTTATTTATAAGTAAGATTCTTGTCAAATTATAAGCAGCACATTCAAATAAAATGTAATTTAAAGTTTCATCTACATTCTGATTGCAATTTGTAAATATGGGGGAGACGATCGATACAATTATCCGAGATTATCTTTCCTGCGACCAAAATACGACACAAAAAATAGTAGTTACAAATTAGAATGTTGTATCCTCAATTTAAATTTCAACTATACAAATTACAATGTTGTATTCTCAATTTAAATTTCTAAGATTTACAATACAGCTCAACGCAAGAATTTAAAGAATTAGTGTGCCAGGACACGAGGCAACACGAATACGGCCAGTGTGTCCGAATAACGCAACTTGTAACTGAATAGCCACATGTTACCAATACGCGGCGACCGCTAGCACACTATTCCATGCACATACGCGCATATGCACATGTCAGGCAAATGCATGCGTCACGCAAGCGTTTGCATAGAAGATTTGGTTGTGGGTGGGTTGCGTTAATTTTATAATTCCTATTGTATAAACGTCAGTTGATAATAAAGGTAATTGCAATAAGGCTGATTTTTTGTATGAGTATAGTTTCGGATTGAAATGATATACTTACAAAAAAGCAGCTGATTGACTATTGACCTTCGATTTAATATCATTAGAGGCAATTAAGTAACATAGGGTAAAAATTTCAGCTCAGTCAGTAACCGGGAATTGGATCTTAATTTGCAAGATTTAATGTCGAGCATCCAGACAGGTGAAAATATATAACAGCTTGCAAAATCGTGCACTACTGTTGTATTAGCAATACTAATACCTCATCTCAATCCTAAATAAATGAAATCGAGTGTCTATAAAATGTAAAATTACGAAATAGAAAAATAATCTACAAAAATCTCTATAAAAGAATATTAAAAGCATTAACTTTCAGACTTCATTTATAAGCAGTTATATATAGCAACAATAGGGTATATTAAACAGCGAAAATCATCAAGCAAAACATTTTTTAAACGAAAACATATATTCATTCGCTTGAAAAACAAATCAAATTAATTGCTTACACAACTCACTGATCCGGAACAAATACAGGATCAAATAAAAAATTGTAATAAAGTAACCAGACTTGACCTGTCGATCCGGCTATTCGTCTAGGCAAAGGTTATCGGTAATGCTCAAGGGCCGACCTGCAATTAGACGAGATAGGCCAAGCTATTTGAAGACATCATCTCTGTTAAAAATATATCCAAGATAACAATATCGATATTGTTAGTATGTTTTGTCTCCTGCAGAGTTTGATCTAAGATGTTTTTACTTAGAATCCGTGTTTTGGATAATACTATTTTAGGCGACAAATTTTTTGATAATAATTCCAGAGAGCTATATCGATTTTGTTGAACTTTATACTTACTATAAGTAAATATTTTGCCTTCTTTCGTTTAATTACGATCAATCTATCTATTCTAATATTAGGCATTAGCAGTATTAGACGCTTTCTTTGAGTGTGTTGTCTTTATTTCGGCGTCGAAATTGTATAATTCCTAAATAAGAATAAGTAATTAATAATTGCACCCAATAAAATTTTAAAAGAATTAGCTTGTATCGTTACTTCAATGCTCCACCAGACTATTCTTAATATTAATTTCACACGTAAAAAACACACCATTAGATTTTAAATTAGGAACCATTAAAGCCATCCAATGTATGACATTCACAAATAAAACAACAGTGTGCCACACATCAAACAGTCCAAATTGGTACACACTTTCATACAGAGTGGAGCTCTCAACTCATACAATAGATTGAAGAAGGTCGCGAAATAACGCGGAGACGTGAACAACCGGTTGTAATGGATGCCAGCCACTGGCTTGTGAAATGCAGGCTCTCGTGTGAGATACTGAGCCGTTTTTGATCAAGTTTTGATGTAAACATTGAGATTGCAAACAATCGTAATTGAGATTATTACCATCGATGGAGAAATGTTTTGTTTTTTGGTATTTCGAGACTGCGAATGAAAACGAAACCAAATGGTAATTTTATATATCATTGTGTTTGGGTGGTAAATTCACCACATGGTTCTGTGCAAGAAATTGCCTAGACCGATACAGCCATTATAATTTTAATAATATCTTTGGTGTAAAGTATATCTAAATAAATGTACCTAGATTTAGTGGGTACATAGCTCTTGCAGCAGCCTTAAAATACCTACAGTGACTCATAAAGTGCCTGGTTTATTTTCTAGACCGCGCGATGTGCTTTGTGTGGATATCGATTCATTTGAGAAACGTTCGGTTTAAAGATTGAATTTATATTCTTTGCAGACTATTACCAAATAGCTATAACGGTGAAGGACAACTTTGCTAAGAAACCTGTGTATCTTTGAGTTATCTACGATATTTTTTAACAATAAAACTATTAATCATATTAAGCCAAGGTGGAAAAAGAGTACTGCCAAAACTGTAACGTCAGACAGGTTGATAAATTCACAAAATCATTCTGAAAATCTTTTGCATATATTTATTTATTTACGTACATGTTTGTAATTAATTATTTTTTTTGTAATTCGAATATGTATCCATAATATTTTTTTTCACGTTATCTTTTAATGAAGTATTCATCTTTGCATTACTTGGTTAACTGGGTGATAATGCCATTAACGCCCTAATACTGGAACGCCATTCAAATAATAAGTTGCTCTTAACAGCGCACGGCCCAGTTAGCCAGTACATTTAACCGGGATTAACGTGGTTAAGTGTAACTTGTATTTAAGTTGCGTTCCAGTATTCGGGCGTTAGTAAATAATATAAACAAAAGTCATCGGTACAAAATCTCTTTCATTATAGACTGCAGATCGCAATTCCCTGTAAAACTGTATAGTACTCTTTGTAATACACGTGACCTATATCGTGCGCTCTCGGTCTTCCCCTTGCGTAACAAGGGGTTCGATGCCCAGTCGGCCGTAAAAGGTAACTGTTAAAATTACTGGACCAGAATCTACTAAAATAGCAAAGTAAAAATAACTTTGAAATTGGTTTCGAAAAGAGTTTGTATATTTTGTGAATTTGTATTCTTTGTGGCAATGTATGGTATCCATAAACCATATATAACATAAACACGCTTTTAAAATAAAATAAATACATCCAACTCTTGGATTTATTTTTAATTTATTTTAATGTGGGGTCAGGACTACATACGTATGGTTAATTTAGACCATATTTAAGATAGAGTCTTGTGTCGTGGGTAAGTGCTAGTAGAAAATAGGAGACACTTTTTGGTCTCGGAAACATTCAGACCCGTAACAAATAACTTTGGATTAAACAAATATTTGTATCGGTCAGAGGATAGCAACCGTGGCCTCTCGATTTACAGGCGGTGTCTTACCAATCGCGCCAAGAAGGCTGGCTGATTTAATACTTTCTTTAAACAGACTAACCATTAATGAAGTATCCTTGTCGTCTAATGAATGGTATGTTATTATGTAAGAAATTTCATTTTCTAAAGTGTAATAATAAAATAAAATTGATAAAGTATAATAAATAAAGTCATCTGAAGGTACAAAAAACATTAAGACAAAGTAAGAAACAAGCTGAATATATGAGAATATTGCTCAGGATGTCTTTTAACACCACTGCCTTTGATTGTCCACTGCGGGCTGAGGTTGTAAATAAACAAGTGATAAAAGTTACGTACATCCCACGTAATTAGTTATAAAAATTAATTAAATTAAACTCCGCAGTCATGGGAAAGATTTAAAAATTGTATTGTCATCGTCGCAATTTATCTCCAATCTTTAACCCAAAACTAAGCGCAGAACTTGACATAAAAATTTTGAAAGCTGTTTATGATTCGGCGAGGTCGGGGTGAATGGGCACAAGGGCATCGCTTGTCTGTGCTTATGAATGGCAATATCAACTAGAATTTACAATGTCTTGTCGTGACGCGATTGAGGTTTACTATAAAATATAAATTGTTACGAACAAATCTGCTATGTAAGTGGTGTAAACATTATGTTATTGCCACAACACGATTGCGACAACTCAATCAAATACATTGATTTAAAAAGTAGTCAACAATAAAATACTTAATAACTGTTAAAATACACATAATTAAAATATTGATTTGTGATCTTCACGTTCTCTAATATAATAAGATAATGTTACAATATTAAAGAATAAACATTTACAAAAGTAAAATATTGAATTCGATTGTTTTATCGATTTAAAGATCTACATTGAAGATACCCATTCAACGTAGGCGAAGACGTGGGAAAAAGTAATAATAAATTTAGATTCAAGGAATCTGTAAGCCTACTCTTATATTATTTTGAAGCAATAAAGGCTCAGATTTTAGTTACGTACATAAAGTGTACGAATAAGCTTCAATTTCTTCAAATATACCAAATACTATTTACTTAAGTATACGATATCCCATTATACTTATTGTATATCGTGTAACTGCTTGTTTTCGATGACCACAAGACTAGTCATTGCCTAGTGTAGACAAAACTAATATTTCATTATGTAGTTTTGACAAAATATAATGTTTTTTTTTTATAATTATGTCCAACAGTAAGACAACCTATTGACAAAACGGGACTTGGCTGTGATACTTAAGTTTTTTTTTTCTTTATGTACTAATATTATTAACCAATCATAATCTTTGTCATAGTCGCTCCTGAAAACTGACCAATGGGGTTAAAGATTTATTAACACGCCCATCTCTGATTTTATTGGTTTATTCGCAACATCGATTTTTAGACAGCAATTAGGATCATTTATTGATATTCACCGTTAATAATATCTGAGATCAAGTGTTGCCTATTCTTCACAAAAATACAATTACTGTTGTTACTCTTTAGCGCTTGCACGTCCCACTGGAGGGCACGGGCCTCCTCTACGATCGAGAGTACGACAGGGGTTAGGCTATATAGTCTATAGGTTGTTGGACTCTTCATACCATACAAATTCTTAGAAATCACTATGGTATTGCAAGGTTTTCCTTCACCGTATTAGAGCATGGTGATTGCACTTTTAAATAATACATTGATATTCAATCCAGTCCTTTCCTTCCCAATAACGCCATATAAGCCCATCAAAATAGAATTTATGTGGTTAGTAAGCGCCAAGTTAGAGGAAAAGCAACACAATGTGTTCGCCACAACAATGACAAGACGATGTGACATCACGCCGCACTGTGTCATGGGCAGTAATTACATCGTATGAACTGCAAAGCGGAATGGTTAAATAATAACCCACGTTACCAATTATTACACAGTGTAGAGCATATTTGTGGATTTTAATTGTAAATGTTATAAGGGAATGTAGTGTAAGAATACTTTGCAGCCTACGTACTCAAGATATTTTAAAAATGTACATTAAAACACACGCCCTTTCCTCAGAAGCGGTAGGACATGCCAGGGCACCTACATTGTATGTTCTATCCCATGGAGCGATAGAGGGCGAGCCGATTGCTATATCGGGCACAAATTCCTCCATTGAGTAGCCTCAATAATGAGCAAAACTATCGAATATTATTTTGCTCGACCCGGAATTCGACCCCGAGACAACAGATTTGTAACCGTATTATACAACTACGCCTCCGTGAAATTTTCTTATTATTTTAAAACATATTGTTAAAAATCAAATATGCTGTAGGTACTGTATTTTGTAACGGTATATTTTAAAGAATTTATCATTGATAGATTGTCTTCTTTTGGAAGCAAATGCATACCTCCTGAATGGTTGCATTAGGATCTGTTACATAAATTGCGACCGGCTTTTTGGCTCCGTAACAAACAATTATAAAGCTAATATTCCTTAATTATTGCCGTATTTTTGCCAACTGCAATATCTATTCGACGTCCATATTCATAATTAGTTTCAAAACCGATTTTAGCTATCGATATGTTGATTCTTCTTCGCTCAAACTGAATTCAAAAGTTTGCGTTCAAATGGAAGAGTTCGGGAATTGTTTTCAGAGAACAGAAATAATTTGACAGATTAAGTTAGTTGTGTATGTTGTATATGTATATTTTTATGTACCTCTAGTGTATTTAAACTACCAATGTATTTTTTCTATTTTAATGAGAAATAGCCTGCTTTGCTCCATTTCTGGTTCACCCAAAGGTAATCTGTAGAAGAATACTTCTCGCATTAAGTCCGCCTGTATAAAAATCACTACATAGTATAAAACAAAGTCGCTTTCGCTGTCCCTATGTCCCTTTGTATGCTTAAATCTTTAAAACTACGCAACGGATTTTGATGCCGTTTTTTTAAACAGATAGAGTGATTCAAGAGGAAGGTTTATATGTATAATACGTTCATATTATTGTACAGTGCCCCAAGCAGGAACATTTGGCTCTATAGTATAGTAATCGTAATAGTAAAATTTTGTATGGGAATTGAAACAGCGCCATTGCAAGCGTATTTGGAACTAAATTATGGCAGCGGGAAACGTTTACGACACTATAGTATGGTAATCGTATAGTCTAGCGATAGTTTTACTATACAAATGTATGAAAAGCGGTAGCACGAATAATTTTTGACGTATAGTATCGTTGTAGTAATAGTATAGTAATCGTTGTCACGATACTATTACTATACGATACTTCAAAATGTTCCTGCTTTGGGTACAGAAATCTATTAGTACCCGGGCGAAGCTGGGCTGGGCCGCTAGTTGTATATAAAGCAAATAAAAATGTCTTTGCAAGTGACAAAATATTCGATAACTGTAATTCATTTTAAAATTTGTCATGAGAGTATGGCCGTGAATGTTTAGAAATGTTTAAAAATCTTATATTTTGGTTCAGAAGACAAGTAGCATACTATTCAACATTGGCCTTTATTATGAGTGGTATTTAATAGATGTAGAAATTAGTATTCATTACGTATAAGTTTGATAGCATATGACAGCGGCACAATCATCGAACTCCGCTTACAAAACCAGATGTGCAGTAGTAACATGTTTTTTTACGTCGTGTTCAATGACTCCAGTTTTTACGACTTATAGTTTTTTTTTCTACGAGACATAGTTTTTGTTGCAAGGATTACGATGTACTATTTTTTGTGTGTAAATCTCTTTAAGAACTCTTAGAGCGAACTGTTTGTTTAAGCTGTGCTGTGATTTGTGATGTTTTAAAGAAGCATGGTGTTTATTGGACTTTTTGGGTGCGTTACGTAAACAGTTTTACTGCAAAACTATTTAGTGCGTGTAAATTATCCTTAAGGTAATTTTAATAGTCTTCTTTTGTGAATGGATATACGGCATTCTTTACATTCTTTGAATCTTGTATTGGGTTTGTTGTAATCGTGTTATTTTTTCTATAACGTTGGTAGAAATTATGCGATCTAGGTATCGTATTGGAGCTTGCTTTCAACCCGGAGTAATAGAAATTGTAAATCCAATAAATCAATGTCTCGACTAATTATCTGGCAAAGCTTTCTCCAAGGGAGTGATAGATTGAGCAAGACTAATCGCGAATTGTTCTGAATACGTTAACGACAGAATTTCGCCGCCGTGATCCGACGCCTGGCAGATTGATAACACGCCCACCGACACCCGGCCGGGCCGCGATCGCGATGGATACACGCACTGAACACTCAACATGGCCTGCCAATAGTGTTGTATGACACTTTCACCTCCGCCCTGTTCAAATGTATTGCGTGTGATCGCGCGGCGCTGTGTCGCAACACTCGCGACACTCGCAGCGGCGACGTCCCCCGGGCCCGCGGTGTTGAGCCACGCGCCGCTGTGGACCACACTACACGCCGGGGGACTTTTTGTTATTCATAAGGAATATTCGCGAGGACACACATAATACCGACGATGTGTAGGCACGGGTTACGACGCAATCTATCACAATTATGTATGAACGGAATGTATCACGCGTCATGTCGCAAACGATTAGGTAGCACGCGGCGCCTCGCCGGGTGGCGCGGCGGCGCGGCCTGTTTGTAAACATTGCGGCTCGCCGCTCTGTCATGAGGAATTGTACGATAACGGAGTGATTTAACGAGGCTCACCTGCACTGTCTGGGCGCTGTCCTTGTCGAGCAGGAACTCCATGGACTTGTGAGGGCGCGGCGCGCGCTGGTCGGGCGGCGCCAGCGCCAGCAGCGAGCGCGCGTGCAGCACGGTGCGCTGCGTGTCCACGTCGGTCTCCAGCACGCCGGGCGCCGGAGCGGGCGGCGGGCGCGGCCGCGGCGGCTTGTGCGCCACGCCGCCCGCCACGGGGGGTGCCGCCGCCCGCGACACACCCTCCTCTTTCAGCGGGATGCGCACATACTGCGGCCCGGCGGCCGCCGCGCGCGGTCCCTGCCCCGCGTCTGCCGCCGACGCCGCGGCGATGCCGGTCCGTCCGTTCGCGCCTGCGCTCCTCGTTTTTTTCTCCTTGCGTCCCGAAAATCGGAAGTTCGCGAACCGCGAGAGGAAGCCCGCTATGCGACCGCGCGGCGCGCGCGCGCCCGCTTCCGTCATGGCGGCAGCGCGCTCTGAGGCCGGCGCGCGCGCCTCCTCGCCTCCCCCCTCCACGATCACCACTACCTCCGCGTCGTCGGCGTCGTCGCTCGCGGTCGTGTCGCTTTCTGTGGAGCTCGCGCTCGTCTCTCGCCAGCTCACTTCTGCCACGACCGGCGAGAATGTCACTCCCTTGGAGCCGGCGGACACGGAGCGCGCGGGCGGCGCCGAGCCGGGCGGCGGCGGCGCCACCAGCTGCAGCGACGCGCGTAATTCTTCCGGCGTTTCTCTGTGCGGCGTCGCTCTCGCCCGCAGCTCGGGCGTCGAGCGGACTCGCGCGTCGCCCGGCCTGAGCGGTGTAGATGTGAAGGCGGGCTGCCTGATGGGGTCGGGCGAGGGCGAGCGCGGCGGGGAGGGCGTCGGGGATGGGGGCTCTATGCGCCGTCGTAGCTCGTCGAGTACGTCATCCCAAGCGCCCCACGAGTCTCGCATTCGCTTCGCCGTCAGTACTGATAGTTCTCGGTCGTAGTCGCCGCTTTCGGCGAGCGCTCTTCTCGCGGTTTCATCTAAACGTCTCGCCGTGTCTTCCATTTCACGAGCGAAGGCACGTTCCGATTCCGTAGTAGAGTCGCTTCCCGCGCTGGGTTCTCTGGCGGGCGACTCGTTGGGTCGGTGCGTGACGACTTCTAGTGGCGGAGGCGGGGGTGGTTGTCGTTTCGCGCGGGGCGGGGGCGGCGGTGGCGGCGGCAGGCGCGGGCGCCGCGGGCCGCCGCGGTAGTCGAGCGCGGTGAGGTCGGCCACGCTGACGGTGAGGTTGTCGCTGACTTGGAAGGTCTGTCGGAAGCGCGCGCGGTGCGCGGCGGCGTGGCGGCGCGGCTCGGCGCACACGTCGAGCTCGGCGGGCAGCGACAGAGCGCGCGCGGCGCGGGGCGGGCGCCGCTCGGCACTGGGTGACGCGGTGAGGCACGGCGCGCTACCGGCGGCGGCGGGCGGCCGGTGCGCTATTTCGGGCGGGCGCCGCTGCGCGGGCGGAGGCGGGCGGCGCGAGCGCTCGCTGTAGCCGCTGTCCTCGCTCAGGTTTTCGGCAGAGAGATGCGTGCGAGGTGCAGGAATGCGTGCGGGCGGCGGCGACGGAGGAGGCGACTCGAGCGAGTCCGGGGAGAGGCTGGGCGACACCGGCGCCGCGCAGGATCGCTCCAAGGACTCGAATTGTGCGAGGCTGGAAGTGCGGGAGAGGGAGCCGGTGCTGCCGGGAGAAGAGTCGCGCTCGCACCGCCGCCGCTTGGCCGGGCACGCCCATTCGCGCTCTGACTCGCTGTCGCACTCTGACCCTGATGGTGAAAACTCTTGTCAAGAAAAACCGAATCTCCACGAAATGCGAGCGTGGCTTCGTTCGCAGGCCGACAATGACAATGACAACGAATAAGACTGAAAGTTCGTTTTATTTGGACTCAGGCCAACAAATTTACATAAGTACATTACATAGGACAAATACAGTTGCCAAAATCTGTTCTGTGTGATAGGTCCGAATATTTATTCAGCATAATCATTCATTTTGGCTTAGTTTATACCATGTTTATGGAAATATTTATCCACCTGTTATTGTATTAAATAAAAATAGCGCCATCTAGTAGTTGTACACTGAATCATAACGTAACGAAGAGAATTACAATTGTAACAAGTTCTACTACTGGCTACTAGATGGCGCTGTAATACATTCATAAATTATTCATTACGTAGTTGTAACTTAGTATGTTAAATGTACTCTGTGGTTGTAACGACGTTATTTCCTAGTTTTTCTCATCTGATTATGAAATTAATTCAACTTGAAATATTTAAAAATGTAATCTCACCAGCTGCTGCCCGCACATGTATGACAGAATCTGCGTCTGAGTCGGACAACCATGTTGCGGCTGAAGAGCGTTCGGATCGCAAATCATCGCTCGTCTCCTCGACTATTGTTTCGAGGTACAAAGCGTGAGTGCTGCCATTATCACCTGTCAACAGAAAATTAACATCTTACTTTCCTGTTGTTGTTTACACTATTCATCAACAGAGGGCGCTTCACTGCCTCACTGAGATTTATGTTCGTCTTTTCTGTGTAGTAAAAGATATTGTAAATACTGTTATCATAAATAGCTTAATTATTCAATTAATTTAAAACAGTCACACCACATTCTATCAATATTACATTAAGCATTGTATAATTGATACGCAAAAAGGTATCAACATAATACTTTAATAGTAAATAGTGGTAAACAGTCATACTGCATTGTCAGGGCGACACAAAGAAACTTTCTCTGCTCGTCTGTTGCCTCATACGGTGATGTAATTATTTTAATACCAGCACATTACTCACACAAGTTACCACACATTAATGTTGGGAGATTGTTTAGTCTCACCACGCCTATAAATTAACTGGCTCTATTTTATAACCCTTCAATTATTTTTTTACTAGAACATTAAGAGCTATGGTAAGAAAATTCTGAGATTGTTTTGTTGTTTTAAAAACATGGGAAAATGGCTAAAATTCAGCTAGGACGCGGGTTTAATCGGCACAACTTGAAATATTATACCTAAGTACATATACATTATTACATATCATATTATGCATAAAAACAAAATAATATGTAAACGGTTCGCTTTTTTCTACATCTTGAGTGTATTCATAAAATTTGACAGTTAAATTAGAGGCTGCAAATTTCTTTCCGCAAATTGAGGAGCAAAAATCTCCCGTGTGGAGCAAGTCTCCTAAAAAGTAAACAATATAATAATATATACTGTATGATCAAGTCTTGTCCGTACGACAGTTAGGTGTATTTATTATTATCTATGTATAGAGGCCAGGTGTCCTCTGTCAATCACAGTTAGTTGCGCGGGAACTGCGCTCGCCCGAGCATGATCTTGGTCATCGCACTGTCTGGTTGTGTTATCTAATATAATCCAATGCTAGTAGTATAACATATTTTTTTATTTATAGATATTTTTAATTTTATTTTTGACCCGAACTATTTTGCGACAATATTCTAATCTTATTTGTATCACGAGAAAATACCAAAATACCGAAAAAATGATAGTTTTTGTAATGAAAAAACTTGGTAAAAAATATCATTTTTATTTTCTACCATTTTTTGAGCTTATAATGTTTTTTTTTTTGTTCTTTTGATTATTATCACTTTTAATTTTAAAGGATAAGTATATTTATAAAATTTGAAATTCAATTAATAATATGTAGAAAATATCGTAGAATTTGTATGCTACTATACCGCTAAACGTAACACATTAGTGTCCAAGCACAGGCATTCTATGCCGATCGCATTCGTGGTATTGCTAGCAATCTCAATAATTTGTATGAACAGTTCTCAGCATTTAATAGGGGCACAGACGATAGGTTTCTATAGAAATTGCGATAACACTATACCTAATTAATTCTGCGTACAATTATTTCGGTTAGAAATGGAATTCCGATTAATCAATTCTTAATTTAAATTCAAGCCATAAACATACCTTATGTAGCTCCAAAGTGAGTAAGGGTATAAAATAATGAATAATATGTGATTGTTTAAAATAGTTAAGTTGATCTAAGTAGCGTATACATATGCTTTGCGTATGCACTTGATAGCAAATTCTGTGCAATTCAGATACAATATTTTTGACGGTAATTGCTATATTTTGTAAGATACAGAGGGGTTACTCTGTAGTTCCGACACGACGAGGAATGTTCGAGCATCGCATACAAAACTGTACAAAATGCCTAAATTCTTTACAAAATATTATATCAAACTTCATCATCATCATCAATCATATTCGTAATCCTAGACTAAGTTCGAAGTATATGATTGCTTTCATAGAGTATAGTATGGAGTTTTAGTGAGAAGTGAGAAGAAGGATAAATATCCAAAAGCGCCATGAGCCAGCTATCGGGGGTGTGGAGAGACAGGAACATTAAAAAGTCTAACAAGATAAGATTGATCCATAGTCTTATCTTCTTCATCTTCCTGTACGGCGCCGAGACCTGGACTCTCAGAGCAGGTGACCATAAGCGCATCGACGCATTCGAAATGTGGTGCTGGACAAGAATGTTACGTATTCCTTGGACAGCAAGAAGACCGAACGTGTCAATACTCAATGAACTCAGCTTAACAACAAGACTCTCGATCATCTGCCTTCAGCGAGTTCTTGAGTACTTCGGACACATAGCCCGGATGATAACCTTGAGAAGGTCGTCATCACCGGTAAGATCGAAGGGAAGATACCACGAGGCCGGAACCCGTTACGATGGTCCGATTAAATCCGCGCCACCCTGGACACCAGCATACACGAAGAACACCGCAAAAAACAGTTCCACATGGCGCAATATCATCAAAGAAAAAAATATCAATGGTGGGGGTCACGACCCTCAGCAATGAGGAAATCGGTTCAAGGAGGAGGATGGAGTTTTAGAAGTGTTAAACTTTATATGTCGTTGTTCAACGTCCGAACATTCGGACTTCATGACGAAGTTTAAAAGAACCCCCTGATCCTAGCACTGCCACAATATATCAAATACGTCATTCTTTCCCAGTAGTACCACAACAAAGAAAACAACTTGCGCGCGCGCGTGTGATGCGCCAGTGACCTATCGTACGCAAGTGTCGAAGCGTGCCCCGCATTGATTAATCAAATTAAATGCACATTAGCCTTATCGCTGCGTGACTTTTGTTTCGTTACTATATTTGTACGTAATTTATGTTTGATTAGCCCGTGTTATATTTCGTGATTAGAATGCGTTTGTTGCAATTTACTGTTTTTTGTGGTAGTTGGTTACGATCAAGAGAATGTTGTTTACTTGTTGAAAAGTGATCATACTTACTCATGAGAAGTAACGACATATTGATAACTTTATGGAGTAATGAAAGTAATCTTTTTGTTTTTCATTGACCGAGAAAATATTACAGTACCTATTTAACATCTTAAAAACAATGAAAATTCATATTAATTGTGACATGTGGGAAATGATATGCTAATAATAGAAAAGAGCGGTATTTATTAACTTTTTTAAAATTTTACGTTTATTAAACGTAAAGGCGCACGCAGTACCTGGATTTGCTGAACGAATAAAAAAAACTATTATATATTGCCCAATAAATATAAAAAGCAATTTTGTTTAATCCTTATTATTTTAAGCCTTAAATAACTAACTAACTAACAGATACATTCCGCCAGCCCTAAAGAAAGAGAATAAGCTTATCTATAACACATTATCAAAGTTAGATTAAAAAGAAAAGAAAGAAAGTAAGAAAAATGCTTTTACTATCGCGCAAATTAGCTGCATACAAAACAGTACATTATAATAACGCAACAATACAAAAAAGTATATATGTATAGAGTATATAAAGCGAAGGAAAACACAGTAAGGTAGGTATTTTGCGGCGTACTAGCGACAACAGGTAAACAAAGTTCTATCAAACCGCAATTTCCCAGTCAAACATAACCGTAAGCCGGATCTCACCTATATCTCGATCACAATAGTTATTCGCGCGGCGTCACGTGCACCTGTCCGACACATGTAACGGTCCGTCCCGGGTTCGATTCTCGGCACGTCGCGCGCGCTGGGAATTTGTGGTTATGTGCCAACAGTATGTTACCACGTTCTTATTATTAGAACTGAATAACTGTTACTGTTCTTTTTTCTTTTGTTTGTATAAATACAGATATTCAGAAACATCCGATTTGCCGTTATGAATGAAAAGGTACAAGAGCCAAGAGGCTACATTTTCGATCCCCACGTTGAGGTAAATGTTCGTGCCATAAATTAATATGTCCCAAAGCATTCTTTGGTGTAATTTATAAATCCGATTGCACTTGTCATTTGTATTGCGTTGGTGACGGGATTACGCGTGAATTTCGGACTGTTTATTGTTATTGGTAAAATATTACTAGGATAATAATAAAAGGTTTTTTCCTATGAATGGCGAGACGAGCATGCTTTTTGCCTAGTTGTAAGCTATACTAACGGACAGTAGCAAAAAAAAACAATATTGTGAATTACAATCCTTGGCGTTGCATTGCGCTCACCATCCTGAGAGACAAGATATTAAGTCTCATTATGTCCTATAGTTACTCTGACTGTAATGTTTTAAAACCAGGTTCCGGTTTTAAAGTGCAGCAGTGCATTTAGCTTAGCGTTGATTAGCGGGAGAAATAGACATTGCGGTGGTACATACCCAGACGGCCTCTTACATATGAGAGACTTACCACCAGTAGATAAATAGTAATATAAAAACATAGAGTTTTTGCCCTTACGCAATTTTTGATACATACATACATACATAAACTCACGCCTTTTTCCCAGGAGGGGTAGGCAGAGGTGCCAAGACACCCACATTTCGCCTTGTATGTTCCATCCCAGGATGTGATAGGTGGCGAGCCTATCGCCATATCGGGCACAAATTCCTGACTCTGGGCTGATAATGAATAGAAAAATCCAATATCACTTTGGCCAACCCGGGATTCGAACCCGAGACCTCAGCTTTGTAGCCGTACCCTAGTACAACTACGCCACCGAGGCAGCAGTATTTTTGATAGTGGTAATAAAATATTAATAATGAAATAACACAAGAAAATTGAAATTTAAACGCCGTAATTTTATTTGGCATTTAGTTTTGCTTAACAACACGTAATTGAAGCCGTAAACAATTCTTATCTAAGAGTAATTGTTTAAATATTAAAATGGAAACCCATTATTTTAACAAGAAAGTATAATTCATCATAATTGACTATAATACATCCACTGTTAAACATTTTTTTAACCTATTTCATCCCACTGCTGGGAAAAAACTCTCTCCCCTGTTTCTCCACAATCCGCGTTCTAAGGAAACTTCAGGCCAAATGAGCTTGAAAGCATCCAGGTCGTCTCGCCAGCGTTGTTTAGGTCTGCCGCTGCGTCTTCAACCATGAGGGGGACTACTATACAGGGTATATCAAGACTGCTACCGAAAACGAAGCTGGGTGGTAGTTTAAGCGACTTCAGACACAATGCAACAGAAAAAGTTGCAAAAAAAAGCGACAATATTTTTTTGATATTTTTTTCTTATGACCATATTTGGGTGGTAAATGAATTTTTTCCTAAAATAATAGTGTAATCCCTTTTATTTATATTTATAAATAAAATATCTAAGGTATAAAAGAGTTTAAATTATTATTTAAGCAAAAACTATGGATTTACCTCCCAAAAATGACGATATTTAAAAAATCATAAAAAATAATTGTCGCGTTTCTTTGTGAAATTTTAGTTGCATTGTGTTTGTAGTCACTAAAACTACCACCCGGCTTCGTTTTCGGTAGCAGTCTTGAGATACCCGGTATACTTCGACACAAAGTTCGAATGTTCGGACGTTGAACGTCAACATATAAGATTAAAGTTTTTCACTTCTAAAAATCAATACTATTCTCTATGAAACCTATTACTTTGAACTTAGTCTAAGATTACGACGTACGATACAGGATTTGAACATTTTGTAAAGTATTAAGGTATATTTTTACAGTTTTACGAGCTATGTTCAAACATTCGTCGTCGTGTAGTAGAGTAACCCCCCAGGTATCCATTTAGTGACGATATTTGTCCGAGATCTTTACATTCGAGTCTCATGGTTAAAAATAATCTGTCAATATTTCGACAGGTCCTTATCGCTGGAAGACCTTAGCACTATGCTCGAAGACCTTAATCGAGTTTCCCAACAGGTGGGTCTTAAAATGAACATGGATAAAACGAAGATCATGTCGAATATCCATGTTGTGCCCACCCCCATTGGAGTCGGGGGCTCGACTCTCGAAGTTGTAGACGAATATGTCTATTTAGGACAAGTGGTCCGGTTAGGCAGGTCCAACTTCGAGAGAGAGGTCAATCGGCGAATCCAACTCGGTTGGGCAGCGTTCGGGAAACTTCGCGACGTCTTCTCGTCCAAAATACCTCAGTGCCTAAAATCGAAAGTCTTCGATAGTTGTGTGTTACCAGTGATGACATACGGCCCCGAGACGTGGCCTCTCACTGTGGGCCTCATTAAAAGGCTCAAAGTCACTCAACGAGCCATGGAGCGGGCTATGCTCGGTGTTTCCCTACGAGATCGAATCAGAAATGAGGAGATCCGTAGGAGAACCAAGGTTACCGACATAGCCCATAGGATTGGCAAGTTGAAGTGGCAGTGGGCCGGGCACATAGCTCGTAGAACCGATGGCCGTTGGGGCCGAAAGGTTCTCGAGTGGAGGCCACGTACAGGCAAGCGAAGTGTTGGACGCCCGCCTACAAGGTGGACGGACGATCTCACTAAGGTCGCAGGAAGTCGCTGGATGCAGGCCGCTTCCAACAGGTCATTGTGGAGATCATTGGGGGAGGCCTATGTTCAGCAGTGGACTTCCTGTGGCTGATATGATGATGATGATGATTATCGAAAGCGGTTTGTTTTAGAAGTGATAGAGCCTTACTATAGGTTCCTTGGGCATATGAATGAGAAGGCATGACCAGGGTGCATGCACAGAAAATCGAAATTAATAGACGGCTTTGTTGTCATAAATATCTGTCACTTTAGGCTTATAAGTTCTAGGTATCTATACTCCTGCAAAGAAGGAAATTAAACATATTTATTAGCGATTTATAAAATATAAGCGTTGAAAATATAAATTCGACCTACATGAAAAGAACTCGTTTGTTTTGTTATCTGTAGCTGTCTTGTTTACTAACACGATTTATTTGCGCGTAGTCGACTTGTATATATAAATAGATTGAGCTATTCTTTCAAACAAAATCCGTGGAGGCTTGTTGCTCACGGACCGGACGTGATCTACCGAGACATATTTATTTATTTATTACACCTTATTGTACAAAACAAAAAGAGAAACGAAAGAGAAGCGAAAGTACACAAGGAATAACCTATATTCACACAACAATTGTCGGTCTAATCATTGTCGGATGGACAGGAGACTATGTTCTTAGATTGGGTATATGCTGATATCTATACGAATATAATCACCCTGTAAAGTTTATTTGTTTGAGCGCGTCAATCTACTACTTATTATATACTCGGACACGACGACGAAAGTTCGAACATCGTACGTAAAACTACGAATATGCCTAAATACATTATAAATGTTGGAAACCTTTATACCGTACGCCGTAACTATAGACTCATTTCGGAGTGAATGATAATTTTCGTAGAGAATAGTATTGATTTTTAGAAGTGGAAAACTTTTATCTTATATGTAGACGTTGAACCTCCAGCTGGTCCGATTAAAAAATATTGGTGTTGGATAGTCCATTTATGGACGAAGAGTATACACTTGTAATTTAGAATATACAATCTCGCTATGACCACTAGGAGTAGACCGCTTATGAAAAATGTTGAAAAACTGTTTTCCCCTCAAAGTAGTACAGAGTACTTGCACACGGCCACATTAGGGACGGGCGGCTTGTGTTATATGCATTATTATGTATGACCAGCAGTCCCTTTGCCTCTTCCTATATGTATTCAATGTTGTAAGTGTTACGCAGTCAAAGGTCTACTGGTTACGCCATTAATCTATGGTATTGACGCGATGTTGCCAAACTAATACGTAGGTACCTATTTGTATTAATGGTTTGGGTAGCTGCAGCTATATTAACACAAATACCCACTAATAATATTTTATTGTTTAGTTTTCGGAAGTATGGAATATGTTTGGCTAATTGTTATTGTTGAAAAGGACGTATGGAATGGAATATTTTACAAATAACAAAATGGAATATATTGATTTTATTTTAACAGCGTTTTAAATTTTTTTACACAGCTCCGATTGACTTTAAGTTTCTAAATATCAACCAATTAAAATTATTGAAAAAATATTTCATTGACTACGTACAGATATCGTATCGCAATGCAATATTTGGGGACACTAAAAAATATTATGATTGAATAATTACATAGAATTTTGTATCACAGACGCATACAGAAGTTTAACAAAAAGTCATCATAGTTAAAATAATTTAAATCTATATTTAATAACTATAACTCTTTAACCGAATTTAATTTCGCATTAATCGTATTTTAATTTCAACTATACTGCCATTTTAAAATTGTATACTTAGATTATATACTCGTCTAGATTGAGCAATGTCAACAAACGATGCGCTAAAAGTGTCCTCACTTTCGTTGATATGTGTGAGTACCGGTCGTGTAATTATTGTAATCCAACTGTCAAGGTATGTGTGTTTAGGGATGCCTACTCCAGATTATTAACTTAACTTTTCCCCATTATATTTTGATATACAAAATAGGTTAAATAAAATATTTTTTCTTTATTTAAAGTCTATTAATAATATTTATAACGCATTTTAGTAAAAACAATAAAGATCTAAACCCATCTCCTAGTGTTTGTTTCCGAATAGAATTAACTCTTTGGATTTATTGTCTGGGCTGTTATCTGATTTCTGTATTTATGTAAAATATAAATCATCATAAGTAAAATGTTCGGAACACACAACTGAAGTCATGTGAGGCTACGAATGGTCTTCTTTTCATTTCCGCTGTGTAATGTCTCTCCAGCAATTTACTAGTACGGAATCCGTAGTCTAAAAATTATTAGGACCTTGAATAAGTTCTCGCTGTTTCTTCAAAGATGACAATAGCAATACCCCGTTTGTGAAATTTTGAATGGTAATACACATGCAAGGCAAAGAATTAATAAAATTACTATGAAGTGCATGTCGTCGTGGGTTTCATTAATATCGTGTAGGTAAGTATTATTTACTCATTAAATAAATAATGCCATTCTTCTTGTTTTTATTCTGATCGAAAATATATGTAATGATATTTGTGTTTTATAGTTTCTCCCATAGTTTCAACAAATCTTCCTAGTAATAAATTGACAACACTGGCCAATGAACTCATCTTCAAAATAATGAATTAAAAGTTCATGTTTTCTTCAAATAATAGTGGTTTAACAATAATGTTACCGATAGAAAGTGATATTGGTATTATTATACAGTTTTCCCATACAAATGCGATACAATTTGACAGCACAAACCGGCATAATTAATTATTTTTCGGGAGCACGTTATCCATATGTAGTTCAAATGACACTGACGTACGTGAGGAGCGAGTCTACCAAATTTGGTAGACTTTTTTTGAGCCGTGCGGTGAGGTGTGATGTGTCATCTAGACGAGTATATAATCTAAGATTGTATAATTATAAGTACCCAGTACCCAGTTCAGAGAATCATATCAAACAGGTTGCGTCTCATTTCGGCTGCGTTCATTTGGTAAAGATAAGATTAATGGCCAGGCGAGGCATGGTACGAAGCAGGATGCATCGTAATCAGAAGTTAATGCACCGGCGCGATTTCCAATTAATTCAATAAGTAGTTTGCTCTGTATTTAGATTATTTGCGAATTATTTGCTGTTAGGCATTGTTAAGTACCTAGCAATTATGGTTGGTTGTCTTTTAAAGTTAGTTATGGTGTAAAAAAAATATAATGGTCAATAATTTAGGCAATATGGCCATAATTTACTAAGTGGTCGTTCATTTTTTGGATTTGCGCTATTGGTTTTTCAAATAACTAAACAAAATATGTGTCTTTTCGAGATTCGACTCTATTGTTATGACTTGTGAGTGTAAATATGATTAAAATTAGCTATCAACCTAGGTTTCAACTTTACTGAGAAAGTTAGTTATTATTATTATTAGATACTGTTTTTTTTTCTTGAATAAATAAAAAAGAAGATATCGTGTTACGCGTAGGAATCTGCACGCGCTTATATTATTTACATATTTGGCTTATACTAAGGTTGTACAGAGATTGCCTCGACAGATTAACCGACCTACATTAAGTGTAGAATATATTTTTTTATTCTGAATAGTATTCTACTTAATTCATTACTACTTATCTCTATTACAGCATAAGATCGCTAAGACAAAGTGGTCAAACAAATTGGCCTGTTTAAACATTAACAATATTATAGACGTGAACGCAAGCACTTGTATCCAGTCGTAAATCTTGTTGCAGTTTATTTTGAGAGGTAATAGTATTGTTACGTAACAGTTCGAGTGGTGTGTGGGAGTCGGAGAATTTACTGCACATCGACATGCGTAAGAGCACGTGGGGATTTTTGCAATGTGCACTGTTGCAATTCATGAAAAACTAGGTTTAGTTTCGATCGCGTTCTGAGACGTGGCCTGCCCTCAAGCGGCACGTCCAGGAGGTTCACGTCGCGGAGATGAAGATGCTGCGGTAGATGTGCAACGTTACGCGTTTGGACAAAATCCGTAACGAGCACATCCTTGGCAGTCTTGGTGTCCGCGATGTGGCTGATAACTCCAGGAATCCCGCTTGAGATGGTATGGTCACGTCCTAAGGAAACCGCAGGAGTACGTCGGTAATGTGTGCCTGAGCCTCAATATTCCCGGACCTCGACCGCGGGGTAGACCCAAGAAGCGCTGGCTCGATGTCGTCAAGGAAGATATGAGGGTCAATGGCCTTACTATTGAGGATGCCGAAGATCGGGCGAAATGGAGGAGAATTTGCCGGAAGGCGGACCCTGGCACCGGCCGGGATAACGCCAGGTAGAAGAAGAAGAAGAGTTTCGATCGCGTTAATGTTAGTTTTGACAATTAGGGAGCGAGCCTATCGCCATATCGGGCATAAATTCCAGACTTGTAATTAAAATTGTGGGCTTGTAATAAATAGAAAAAATCCAGCGTCTACTATACCCGATTCGGGATTCGAACCCGAGATTCCAGCGTTGCAATCGTACCGTAGCACAACTACGCCACCAAGGCATAAAGAAAAGTATTATTTCTAAGTAAAACCGTATGACCTTCCTATATCCCTGGTAACATGGCTGTGAAATTTATACTGATCGGTTGAGAAGATACGCGAAAAGAGTAACAAACAAATAATTTCATATTCGTATTTTTAATAATAGCAAGGATTTATTTGACTAGCTCTTCAACTCTTCGTAAGAAATCATTCTCGGGGTTAGGTAAAGTCGTGATTTTTGTCACTAACTAAGAGAAAAACCGTGCAAAATGAAATACATTTGAGCAGATCTATGTCACCTGCATTACTATAAGCTTATGAAAAAAATAATGAATTTATCTGAATAAATATGAATAGCATCTGTTAATCTGTTATCTGACAATAGTGTGAAGGGACCCGCAGAGTTGTTGGTAGAATGTATGCTCACAATTCTGAGTTGTTGATTGTGAAAGTACTGTTTGTACAAATGCATCAACAAATACCGTTATAACATGATGTACATTCCTCTGTATAATTTTTGGGAATCATACTTAAAATCGGTGATATGTAGATACTTTTTTACTCTGTAATTATGTATGTTTAAGAGAAAACAATTGCATGTTTCGTTTATTTAATGGATTATAATTGTTTACGTGTTTAGATTAATGTCTGAAATATACCGTATGATCGTAATAACTGCATTAAGTTTACAGAAAGTATTAAGAAAAGAATTGAAATGTTTTGTGGTTAATGCTGAAATTATACCGGGTATCTCAAGACTGCTACCGAAAACGAAGCCGGGTGGTAGTTTTAGTGGCTACAAACACAATGCAACAAAAATTTTCGCATAGAAACGCGACAATTATTTTTATGATTTTTTAAATATCGTCATTTTTGGGTGGTAAATCCATAGTTTTTGCTAAAATAATAATTTAAACTCTCTTATATCTTAGAGTATTTATAAAGTAAAGGGTATACACTATTATTTTAGGAAAAAAATTATTTACCACCAAAATATGGCAATAGGAAAAAAAAAATCAAAAAAAATATTGTCGCTTATTTTTGCAACTTTTTCTGTTGCATTGTGTCTGAAGTCGCTTAAACTACCACCCGGCTTCGTTTTCGGTAGCAGTCTTGATATACCCTGTATTCATGATAGAACTTGACGAAAGTAAATAAATGTTTTGGCTAATGTCTTAATTTAATGGAATAATAATATAAATCGACTTCATTTCTCGGTGTAATATACATGATAAGAGACATAACTCATAAATTGCACCCACTTTAAAACCAATTCCAATTTCATCGTTTATATATTACTTTTATATACCCTATATTTAAATAAAATTAAAGGTCACATTTACGTTAATACTAAAGAAATGTTGTTGTGCAAAACCCACAATATTACAAGACATATTTTTATCAATATAGACAAATTTATGGTTTCTTCGTTGTGGATGAATCGCGGAAGAATTGTTTGCATGACGTATAATAAATAGATTGTCTACCTGAATTATCAGGTTCTAACTAAAACACAAAAAGTATTTTTGAAATACTGAAATACACATGCAATTGAAACTTGTAATTGCTAGCATGTGAAGGATGTATCGTTTATCGAAAAAAAACATGCACTTTAAGGTATAACAATACAGCAAGGCTAAGCCACCGATATCCACTAGTTAGCAAATACTATGGGGTATATTTGTCATGATTTCTAGTAATATGTGGGTAGAAACCCGATGAAAGCTAACACATCGTCGATAATTGGCTAACTTGGCATGGCAATTAATTCATGCTGACTCCAGCTTGGCTACGGTACATGCTCTGCTTAATTAGTTCACTGGGAACAATGACGGATTACAATGTTCGCTATTTTATAACAAGCAATTATCTGAAGAAATCAATAAATCGTTTTGTTCGTGGCGAAATGAACAAATGCCGAATGCGCGAACACCGTATCGTGTCGTGATAGTATTTTGTTTTTCTAATTTTTTTAACAAATGAAGTAATCATTTGCATTTTGTTTCAGTTCTTATGTATTCCAAAGGTAAGTGCCTGAGATCTTCAATGTGTCTATTCCTCAGACTAAATACTCTCTAGACGTAGCCATAACTGGAACGTGAGAAATAAGAGTGAGACCGCAAGTTAAAAATTAGTGTGCGTAAAAGAGACAGAGAGTTTTTTTCTTTGTCCTTGTCACCGTGGCCGGTTTTTTTATTTGTCAATAAGCGCAGTTTGTCAAACAAATATACGTCAATCAGTTTTTTCCGATATTTTAATAGTTTTGGATAGTGTAAAGCAGCAATTTATACAAATATTAGTGACTATAGTGTATATGCAATGGTGGGTTGTAGTATTTTAGGCTGCAAAAGCCGCAGTGAACGAAAAATTTGTGGAATAACATTTCACTCGTAAGTTACTCATTTATGTTACATTATAATTATTTTGTCGTTTATTGGTAAATAATGTTGTATTTTAATATCAATACAAATTGTTTTACTTAGAGAAATATCGATTACATTTAGAAATTCTACAAATAATATTAAATAACCTTAATTTCTTAAAAGTTTAGTGTTACCTTGTTATGAAAATTGGTTTACCCTAGATAATACTTGCATATTATTCCTTGCATACATGGCGTTATTCATACGTAAAAAAATAAAATTACTTCTTATTTTAGGTTTCCTACTAACAGTAATTAGAATTAAATGGGTGGAAGCTAATGGACACCAAAATTGGCAACCAACAAATAATTTTAAAATTTGCTCAATACATTTCGAGATAGATTCCTTTCATTATAAAAAGAAGAATGTTATAGTAAAACCAAAAGCAGTCCCAATAACATATGTTCATGTAAGTAGTTGATCATTAATTATTTTTAACACCGTTTTATTAACTTCGCCTATATGTATGTAACAGAATCTGTGAAGTCGATTTTCGAGCACTTCAAAACGTCGGATTGACTTGAAATTTTGCATACGTATCCAGGACTGATGACGACGCAATAATTTAAAAAGTATATGATATTATTTTATATTTTATCCAGAATAATAAACAAAATATTATTGTTGAAAAAATATTACCTATACAGGGTATATCAAGACTGTTACCGAAAACGAAGCCGGGTAGTAGTTTAAGCGACTTTAGACACAATGCAACAGAAAAAGTTGCAAAAAAAAAGCGACAATTTTTTTTTGTTATTTTTTTCCTATGGCCATATTTGTGTGGTAAATACATTTTTTCCTAAAATAATAGTATATGCCCTTTTATTTATAAATACTCTAAGGTATAAAAGTGTTTAAATTATTATTTTAGCAAAAACTGTGGATTTACCACCCAAAAATGACGATATTTAAAAAATCATAAAAAAAATTGTCACGTTTCTAGGCGAAATTTTTAATTGCATTGTGTTTGTAGCCACTAAAACTACCACCCGGCTTCGTTTTCGGTAGCAGTCTTGAGATACCCGGTATAATTGGTAATTTGCGCGCAGTTGTCTTTCTTTGATAAGACAGCCGAAGATAGATGTTTTAGTGCAAGCAATTAAATTATAGTTTAAAAACCAAAAAAACAAGTTTTCATATAAGATCGAACTAAAAAGTAAAAATAATCATTAACTCATTATCATTTAATAATAAATATGATATACGAATAAATACGATTTAAATCGTACGGTTGGCAACGCTTATGTTGGCCTGTATTAGTACCCACCAAAAGTAGGAATTTTTCCCAACATGGCCACACTGAAGAATTATATATCTGTCTCTTGTGCGGCCACGGCATGGCTACGTCTAGAGCACAGACGACTAAAAATACAGACGGCCAACTCCATACAAATTTTTTAACACGTTATGAAAACTCACACATCGAAACCAAACATGCTTTTCTACATATATAATTCATTCAATCTTCATCGGATCTTTCTTTCTTTTCATTGATAATTTGTCACTGACCAATAGTATTAAAGAATTTTGTTCATCGTATTTGAGCCATCTCTTTCGTACGTTATACGTATATATATTAGATGCGTTTCCCACCAGAGCTGATCTGAAATCGGTACTTTACCGAAATTACCGATTTTGAAATATTTAGGGATGTACGTTATACTTTCAGTAATCCGATTTTTACTACCGGAAATTTACCGGTTTTATATTTGGGTTTCATGCTTTTATGTTCAAATTTATGGATTCAAAATGAAAATAACAAATAAAACCAAGTTATAATTCTAAACCTTTAATCAATAATATATTCTTTGATTTATTTGATGTTATATTTTTATATTAAAACACTTTTATTTAAACATTTTTATCCTAATGAATATTATAACCTCCAATACTTTTTTATATATCTTCAGATTAATTTAAACATTTTCAATTTGTTAATATCTCTTAATTTTATCACTTAAAATTCTCTCAATTTTACGACCAATAAAACAATGCCAAATTTAAGAACATGACTACAGAATTGAAATATGCATTGACAAATAAAATTTTAAATGGAAACATTAATAATTGCAAATTATATTTTACAATACCATGAAACAGCACAAGATTACTTTGTTGGCAAATTTTATCTAAGACACAATTGACATTAAGTAAATAACAAAGCGATTTGGCTTACTTTTGGAGAAATTGAAAAGCAAAAACAAGACATACATAATTAAAATAAGCTATCAATTAACAAATAATTAGTCAAATCATGGAACGCATTAAATGCCTGATAGCTATACTAAAACTTTTTTGATTAATTATTATAATATATTAAATAGGCAGAACATATGTTTAAAATAAAGTCATTTTAAAGAATATTAATGCTATTACTATTATAGTATGCACAATATAGGTCTATAATATAATCTTATAAACAACTGCATTGCACTGAATTTGAAAATATAACCAAAATCTTTAGCAAATGCATTTTTATGAGAATCTTAATTATATCAAGAAGTATAAATATTATATACAGATTATTAATGAACATAATTACTTCTGTTGTGATTTAACCTTCACCAATATTAACATATAAGTCTACAAAAAGTGATCCTGCAGACATAGTAGAGACTTTCTTTGTACTTCCAACGATGAACACATTTGCCTGCAAATTGCTTGGACTGGAAATTTCACCCGAGTCTAGCCTAGAAATTATAAAACAATTAATAAAAAAATAAATATTATAAGGGCACAATCTGTTGAAGTTGACTGCTTTCCTGACTTTAGATACATATAACCATAAAAACTGATAATTATACATTAGTATGTTAGGAACTTGGAAATACCTATACCAATAGCTTTAATCTTGCACTGTACTGTGCTGGGTCGACTTATACTTTCCACTGCAGAGCACAAGCTTCCTCTACAGTCGAGAGTACGAATGAGAGGAGTAAGGGTACATAATCCATCAACTCTAGACACTAACAAAAAGTTAACCTTATCACATGTTCAGAGATCTAATAAATCTGCATTTTAATGGGTATTTATTTCAACTTATTGTTATTTCTTATATTCCTGTAGCAGATTAAACTAGAAATAGGGTCACAGCGGAATAACATATTATTATATTTACCTTAATTATGTCAGATGAGGTTAGATTTATGTTTTTCAATAATTTCAATAATTTGGTATTTCTTGCTCCGCCAACATAGCTGTTCACTTATTAAAGTGTTTGTATATTTTGTTTGTGAAGGCTGCACAGATATTTCTATGTTTTTTTCGTTTGTGCACTCGGGAACAAAACACATAACTAAAATTATTAATTATCACGTAAATCACAAGTTTTTAGATACGATTTACACAAACCAAATTATATCACGTTTGTACTGTTAAATATTTACGTTACTGATTACAAAACAGATGAAATAACATGCAATTAAAATAAAATAAGCAAATCCAAACTAAACAGCAATCGACTGTTGAAAAATATGGCGGCAATATGGCGGCGACAGCGCACGCCGGCACACGCACACATTCATAAAAGTGAAAGAGATGGGGCGAAAACGGCATATGAGAAAGCGAGAAAGAAAATTGGGTTACTTTTTAAGCCCGAGTTAAACGGGCCTGGTCTAGAGAGTATTTAGTCTGAGGTCTATTCATTTTTATGACCAAACATTTGTTGTCAATTGCCAAATGTCAGCAACCGGAACCGAGGTTTTACAAGCTTGTAAGCTCGGCTTCTAACACACCTTGGGATGCAAAAATGTTGATACCAAATGTGGTTCTTAATTTAAGAGCGTTTATACCCTGCACGCGCTTTTTGGCTTAAAAACAGGACTTTTCAAATGAGTTAATAGCCACCAATAAACAATTTAAAGGAAAAATAATTAGTACTAACTTTAGAAAAGGTTGTCATCTAGGGATTTTGGTGGAAAACATTATAGATTGATGGATAATTTGTGAGTACTATAAGGATTACTGAACACAAGTTTCGTTATTTAGGCTTTAAATGGCAATTTAGAAGCTTAAGATATCCTAAACCACTAAATATAAGATGAAAATAAAAATATTATCAGACTAATAAGACCCTTATGGAGGGATTTTGCTGAGAAAAATAATCTTTTTGTGTTTAGTTCCTGAAAAATAAAAATTTAAACAATGCGAAATTATTCAGAAACTCTCGTCAAGAACATATTTTTTTTCACCAACTTATCGTACATAATTTTTTATAGCCATTGCATATTATAATAGAGGAACATCTTATCAATAAACTACAATTTTTATATTTCAACAAAATTAGTTTTCATGTTTTCTACAAATATTTTAAAAACCACTATAAAACACGCTGTCCGACGTGGATCAAATCAGACCGCCGCAAGGCCTTCTAGAGGGAGGACGTATCGCTCGTCGCTCCGGCCTGGCTGCAGTCGATTATTGCCGCGCGTAGTGAAAATAGCCACGCGCGGACTGCGATTACCACATCTTAGTACTTTGGTAGTAAAATATTTAATTATTTTTATTACCTACAATAATTTTGTAGTGAGTATAAATTATGTTTCAGGTAATATAATGGGATTTAATTCCGAGGCTAAATTATGTAAATGTATTGTAATATAAAATTCAATATATTTCGTAATTGTAAGGGGTTGTAAGGCCCCTAACACTATTTATGTGTTCGAACACGAAATTATTAATAAAACGTCTGTAGTATCTGCTGATTGAACACTGATTTGAATGCAACTTAACAATGTAATAATAACGAAAATACAGGGTATATCAAGACTGCTACCGAAAACGAAGCCGGGTGGTAGTTTAAGCGACTTCAGACACAATGCAACAGAAAAAGTTGCAAAAAAAAGCGACAATTTTTTTTGTTATTTTTTTTCCTATGGCCATATTTGGTTGGTAAATACATTTTTTCCTAAAATAATAGTGTATGCCCTTTTATTTATAAATACTCTAAGGTATAAAAGAGTTAAAATTATTATTTTAGCAATAACTATGGATTTACCACCCAAAAACGACGATATTTAAAAAATCATAAAAAATAATTGTCGCGTTTGTATGCGAAATTTTTAATTGCATTGTGTTTGTAGCCACTAAAACTACCACCCGGCTTCGTTTTCGGTAGCAGTCTTGATATACCCGGTATGATTAGTATCTAAATTTGTATTATTCTTTGCTTGCACAGTAATATTTGTCTACTTATAATGCAAATAAAATATTTTTATGATATTATATTACAGTTACATTTCAAATGAATATTTGAAGCGCACGGATCAAAGTTGTTTGAGCCGTTTGTATAGCGAGCCGACGCGGCAGCTCTACGCACACAGCTTTGGTCGCTTATGTGTGCGTGAAATTAACGAAGAAATACCTATAGTTGACTTTGCGCGCAAGGTGTATACGCTCTAAAGGCCACGGCACTTTACAATATGGCGATCATATTACATATTTACATTATTTGTTGAGTATGATTTATTAGTGAGATTTATCAAATAATATATATATTGTGTATAATTTTAAACATCGAAAAACTATATAACTTATAATAAATGCCATCAAATACAGATTTACAAATATACGGTAAATAAATCCTTTAAAAAGTGAATGCAGCTACATTACAATATAAATTCCACATTAATAGCTACCAACAACGCTAGAACTAGATAAAAATAATATACATTTATTAATATTTAATAACTGGCCGTAAAATCCCAAGAATTCCGTTTAAAATGTACAAGGTGGAATAATTTTATCTGGCCGATCAACCTTTTACCTTTTCGGCTAGGCAATGACCCAGATAAGCGTGCGTACAGCAGGTATAGTTTGATATCATGCAAAAGCCACGCATTACAGCAAATTGAGGGCAATTATTATTGGAATTTACGACGGATTAGTGTCTCTGTTGCTGGGTTTGTTTTGTATCGGTGTCATTGGTAAGAATGCATTTAGAGTATCAGTATTTGGTGTTAATAGACTGCGGAATAGATGAAGTTTTTGAAAGTTTTTTTTGGTTGTCATTTGGTCAAATGATTGAAAATCTTAGTAATCGTTTACAAAACTTTGATTAAATGGAGGCCCGTACAAATTAAATAGATTTTACAGCAAGTTATGCTAAATAAATTACAACTTTTTAACATATCCTAGAACTTTGTAAATACAGATTCCTTGTATTATAATATCATTATACATATACAATTTTAAAATAATATTTATATATGTCTAGAAATTAACAACTTTCCATAGACATACAAACATATTAATAAACACGACAAAATGAACGATCAGATATTTTTAGTATTTCTTTTCGAAAACAACAAAACGAAAATATACAGCGATGGAAACATCGTTGACGCAAAAGAACCGTTGAAAATATCATCACCTGAGCTACAAAATTATATCTGAATGAAACTAGTCGATAAACCCAACTTTACTTGAATATTATTTATATACTTTTTTCTTTATTTCATAACATTGTCCTATATTCACCGTCTTTCGTTCATAATTCATATTCGAAACGATAACTTATTAACATATTTATAATTGAAAAAAAAAACCATCAATAAGTTTAAACCCAAACATAAACATATTTTTATAATGAGCCCGAAAGATGCATTATGACATCCTTCTATCCGGAATCTAATGATGTTTTCACTCTTTATTGAGTAACAAACAACAGGATGTGGTATTCCCATCTGTGACTAATATTTGAACGCATTCCTTGCGTGTTTGAACTTTTTGTGCATGATTTTTTTTGTGGTATATTCCAAGTTGTGTTTATGAATTCCTCATGACGTTGTGTTTTGACTTGAATTCCGCATTGTATTTTTAAAAATATATGTTATCCGTTCTGAATTCAAATAATTAATGTATTTTTTGTTTACGTACTTTTAAGTTGCGAACTTATTGTTTTTCTTTCAATAACTGCGTGCAATAATACCTATATCAATAAAAAGTTTATGACCTATTAATCTCGTGGTCTATACTAGCTAATTAATATTACTGGCAAACGTATTTTTATTTGACATAACATAGGTTTAATGCCATTTAAATATTCCTATCATTTTCTATCTTGCAAATCTGCTGCTTATTTTTTGATACTGCTCACCAGGGAACTAGATATAATTATTGCACAGAGTACTTTGTTATATAGAAAAAAATATTAAGGTAATCCATACTTCACTACATAGTATAAAACAAAGTCGCTTTCTCTGTATGCTTAAATCTTTAAAACTACGCAACGGATTTGGATGCGGATATGATACGGATGGATATTAATAGATAGAGTGATTCAAGAGGAAGGTTTATATGTATAATACGTACATATTATTGTACAGAAATCTATTTTTAATCGGGCGAAGCCGGGCCGGGCCGCTATCTTAATAAAACATAAATACTAATTATAAAAATGGTCCCTTAAATTGTCATCACGTTCATATTAGCCATAGTGAAAATCGAAAGTATACTAGCGATTAAAACACCCCAATGTTCCAAATCAACGTCTGTTGGCTCATAGAAAGCATTAAGGAGAAGTTGGATTTTATTCTATATATTACTTATCATTTCAACGTGGTACCTATTTTTGGCTAAGGAGCGATGTTCCAAAGTCAATTTGGTAAGATGACAAAAAATATTTTTATTTGTTTAAGTATGTTGAAATTATTAATAAATACCTTTCGGATTGGTTAAAGTCTGTCAAGCTGCTGCTTGTATCATTGTTAACTAAATGGTTCTGAATGTGTATTGCATCCATATCGCAATATTTTTCTATAACAATGTATAGGGCTATATATGGCTTTGTGTTGCATCAACTAGTGAACATTGCTTAATTGCTTTTTTATAGAAGTACGTATTATACTATATGGCTAATTTGAACTATATGGCCAAACCCCTTTCAATAGTAGTATATTGATTGTAGAAGAGGCCCGTGCTCTGCAATGGGACCAATATAGGCTTATAAAGTACATAGTATATATCTATAGCTTTGTTACACTACACGTGTATCGTGTATTCAACTATCTCCTAAGATGAAAACCCACATTACCCCAGGGTTTGCAACACGACGCCCCAGAGTGGAAAATCACTGTAGTTTCAAGTTTGTAACACCACAGCTGTCAGACACATCTTAAGTAATGAGTGAGATTTAACGGTGCTACCTACCGCTAACCCGTCACGCACTGCGTAACATTGCGGACTGTGACATACGTATCTCGATGTAAATGATGTATATAAATATAATGTACAGTATAACATATTTCATGAACATGAACAGCTCAACGTCTCCAATGATATGTTGGTTCCATCCATCCATCATCCATAAGCCAAAGGAAGTCCACTGCTGAACATAGGCCTCCCCCAATGATTTCCACAGTGACCTGTTGGAGGCAGTCTGCATGCAGCCACGTCCCGCGACCTTTACCAGGTCGTCTGACTATCTTGTGTGTTCTGCTGGGTATACAACTACGATCCAATTAAACTAATAGGCACAGTTTGGCGTTTCAAACTTTTCAACTTTGTTTCAAACCACGATGCCTGTAAAAAGTAGTTTAAATTGAAATGTATGAAACGTTAAACGGTACTTATTAGTTTGGTTAGCTTATATGGATTTTACGATTTCAAAAAGGCTACCCAATGGCTATTGAGGGTGGAAAAATCGGTATAGTTTATAAAAAGTCGTTGACATTTTAAACTATGCTTCTGTGGCTAAATCACCGCGTCGATGCATTTACGGCTCGCACTTAGCAGTTGCAATCGACAGCGTAGTTTGGAATAAAATCTTTTAAAATTGTATATGCTAAAAATAATAAATATATACACCCAACAGTCATATAGATAGTCCTGACCCCACACTAAGTTCGAGTCTTGTTTCGTGGGTATCAAAAACTATGAGAGAATTTTCGGTCTTACAAACACCCAGACCCAAAACAAATATTTGTGAATCATATGAGCATTAATCTCGATACGGGATTCGAATCCGCGCTCTCGTTTGACAGCCAGCGTCTAACCAACTGCGCCACCGAGGTTGGCATTATGTATGTATATTATACCGGGTATCTCAAGACTGCTACCGAAAACGAAGCCGGGTGGTAGTTTTAGTGGCTACAAACACAATGCAATTAAAATTTTCGCCTAGAAACGCGACAATTTTTTTTTATGATTTTTTAAATATCGTCATTTTTGGGTGGTAAATCCATAGTTTTTGCTAAAATAATAATTTAAACTCTTTTATACCTTAGAGTATTTATAAATAAAAGGGTATATACTATTATTTTAGGAAAAAAAATATTTACCACCCAAATATGGCCATAGGAAAAAAATAACAAAAAAAAATTGTCGCTTTTTTTTGCAACTTTTTCTGTTGCATTGTGTCTGAAGTCGCTTAAACTACCACCCGGCTTCGTTTTCGGTAGCAGTCTTGATATACCCTGTATAAGAAAAAGACATTAAAATATAAAGATATTTTTCTGTTATTTTGAGAGTGGCGGGTCGAAGTGTTTTAATAAAATCTTTTTTTGTAACACGATAAGATCTCATGGTTACGCACTCAAAATGATAATTGCCCACTTGACCAGAATGTTGTCGAAACGCACACAATTTTCAGCCATTACGAGTCTGGTTAAAATATAAAAGTAAATTGCCGTTTTTGTTTTAAATTTTAAATGAAATTTCACTTAAAAAACAAAAACAATTCAATAAAAATTATTAACAAATGATGAGATTTCTTTGCCGCTCGAAGATAATGGACAGATTTCCTTACATCTTGAAAGCAAAGCATGAGGTTCTAGCATAACCTTCAAAGAGGTGGAGTAGCTAAATGAAACCTTATGAAAGACATGGGGGTTACTCTATGATTCAAAAGGAATTTCGAATGGTTTCTTAGATTTACGCGAATGTTACACATTGAAATAAAACTATTATTTATGGATTTTATTGCGGATTTGGTTTAATTTTACATTTTTTGAGTTCCCGACGTTTCGATTACTTTACAGCTTTCGTGGTCACGGGGCGGACTGAGGTATTAGACGTCCGCTCTGTGACTGTTACAATTCAACTACCTTTATTTTACAATTATTAATTTAAAAATTAATTTAAATAGCTAATCTGTATTTGCGATCCGATCTACGCAGAAGGATCGGATCGCAAATACAGATTGGAACTCAAAAAATGTAAAATTAAACCAAATCCGCGATAAAATCCGTAAATAATAGTTTTATTTCTAGGAATTTCGAATGTTCGGACGTCGTACATAAATTGTACGCATATACCTAGGTACTCCACAAAATGTGCGAATCCTTTATCATACGTCGTAACTTTAGACTAAGTTCGCTGTGAATGATAAGTTTCATAGCAAATATAATTAACATTTTGAAGTGGAACTCTTATAACTTAGTTCGGACGTCGAGGGTTCGAATATTCGAACTTCGTACCAGATCTGAGAGTAACTCCCCAGCACCGCCATGACCACGAAAAGCTACGCCCTGCACTCGTCAACCCTCTACTATAGTGTGGGCAAACAGTCAACAGTGGACTGTTTGTCACTAAAGATATGTCTTTGATGTAATACATTAAGCCTAAATAAAATTTATTCACCCTCATTAACATAATCGACTCCATATTCGATTATGTACAGTTTACGAGAATACTTTATAAGACATAGACAGGTTCGCGTACCCCATAGTCTACAGTCGAACATAATAAGCCTTCCCCAAAGATATCCAGCATTTTTTTCGAAAACTACAGCATAGCGCACCTTTATTAAGTTGATACGTAATTTAAAAACTTAAAGAACTAGGACATAACACGTTCAGTACAATATTTCTCAAGGCATCTGTGTAATTGAAAAATCATAGTGTGCAATCATCCGACCGAAGTGGGCAACAAAGTGCGTCATACAACACTATTGGTTAGCGTCATTCAAATTGATCTGATTTATTTCCATATAGTGAATAACAACGGAATAGTGTGCAATATTTTAATGTACATACTTAATACATACGCTTAGGCAGTGTTAATATTTATGTTAATTTTACTTGCCATATTCACAATGTTTGTGAAAATTAACAAATTATCAGATGCACCAATTTTATTGTAATAGTAATTGCCAAAGTTAAATTTAAACAGGCGACTATTAAACATATAGCCTCCGTGGCGCAGTCGGTTAGACGCCGCCTGTGAAACACGAAATGTTTGTGCAGCCCACAAATATTTCTTTCGGGTCTGGGTGTTCGTGAGACCAAAACGTCTCTCGTAGTTCCTGATACCCACGACACAAGACTCGATCTTAGTGTGGGGTTAAGTCTATGTATGTGACTGTTAGGTGTCTAGTGGTCATGGCTTGTCCTAGAATAGGTGCTACGAGTACGCGACCTCGGCCCCCCGAGCTACTGCAGTCACTACAAACATTGCCTTCCATGACTGCAGTATCCACTCCTACAGGCCATACTCTCCTTTCCCATTATATCCTCTACTCACAAACCCTATTTCCTTTTCTCCGCTGATGATGGGCAGCAGCGTCGTCAGCGCGAGTCCCCTCCTGCGCTCGCCAACCCGCCTGCCAAGCGTGGCGAGTATTGGCAAATACCTCTCAATGGCGACACAAAAATTGACCAGGCCCCCAGTCCCCGGCAGCCCCACTATTCCTGGTGATGGTAGCAGCCATGGTTACGGTGGGGCAGGGGTTGCTAAGAATCCCCGGGTTGGCCCCGGCTACCACCCCCGACGACGACTGGCCCTGGTAACACACAACATACGCACTTTGAGGACAGACGAGAAGATTGTCGAACTGGAAGAAGAATTGAGCGGGTTACACTGGGATATTCTGGGGTTATCGGAAGTCCGAAGAATCGGGGAGGATACGATAACCCTGAAGTCTGGTAACCTGCTCTTCTACCGGGGGGACGACCAACAGTCCCGAGGAGGTGTCGGATTTCTCGTCCATAGGTCTCTCATCAACAACATCGTATCCATCGAAAATGTGTCGAGCAGGGTAGTATACCTTATACTCAGAATATCCAAAAGATATTCGTTGAAGGTTATACAGGTGTACGCTCCGACCTCCACACACCCAGATGAAGAAGTAGAGGAGATGTATGAGGACATTAGTCGGGCCATACATACTTCCAAAACCTACTTCAATGTTGTTATGGGGGACTTCAACGCAAAGTTGGGCAAGAGAAGCGATGCAGAGTTGTAAGTGGGGCAATTTGGACATGGGCAACGGAACCTCAGGGGTCAGAGGCTGGCCGACTTTCTGGAAAAAGAGGGACTCTTCGCGATGAACTCTTTTTTCCAGAAGCCGCCTCACAGGAAATGGACCTGGTTGAGTCCTGACGGTTCTACGAGAAATGAGATAGATTTCATCTTGACGACGAATAGACGGATGTTCAGTGATGTCACTGTGATCAACAGGGTGAAAACCGGTAGTGATCACCGAATGGTTAGGGGCACATTAAATATCAACGTCCAATTAGAAAGGCGCCGCTTGATGAAGTCTACGCTCCGACCTACTCGCGCCCATATCCAAAACGCCGAGAGCTTTCAACTCGAGTTGACAAATCGCTTTGATTGTCTAAAAGAAAACCTTGCAGTGGACGAGTTAAACAGCGGTTTGGTAGAAGCTGTCCATACGGTGGGATCTAAGTATTTTAGACCTCGCCGTAGAGATAGACCACAAAAACTCTCGATCCACACTCTTGACCTCATGGCCGAACGTCGATCTTTGACGCTGCAGTCTTCCGTTGACGCCGAAGCATATCGGCGGCTCAATAGACGGATCTGGAAGTCCTTGCGACACGATGTCCGTGCTCACAATACTGTGAGCATTAAGGAGACAATTGAGCGGAACGGAGGCTCCAAAGTGTTTGCAAGAGACTTGTCTATTGGGCAAAGCCAGTTGTCTAGGCTGAAGACGGAAGACGGCCGCGTGGTATCGACGAGGGCAGAGGTATTAAGGGAGATCGAGAGGTTCTACGGACAGCTTTACACCTCGGTTGCCAAACCTACTGTTAACTTGGCCGAAGACCCGAGAGCCGAGTTAATCCGACACTTTAGCGATGATATCCCGGACATCAGCCTGTTTGAGATTGAGATGGCCCTCAAACAACTTAAAAGCAACAAGGCGCCGGGTGAGGACGGAATCACTTCAGAGCTTCTGAAAGCGGGCGGAACGCCGGTACTGAAAGTCCTTCAGAGGCTCTTCAATTCCGTTCTCCTCGAGGGCTCAACGCCGGAGGCATGGAGCAGGAGCTTGGTGGTACTGTTCTTCAAAAAAGGTGATAACACTTTGCTGAAGAACTACAGGCCCATCTCGCTCCTGAGCCATGTCTATAAGTTGTTTTCAAGGGTTATCACAAATCGTCTCGAAGGCAGGTTTGATGACTTCCAGCCTCCCGAACAAGCCGGTTTCCGAAAAGGCTTTAGTACCATAGACCATATTCATACGCTACGGCAGGTTATACAAAAAACCGAGGAGTATAACTTGCCGCTTTGTTTAGCGTTTGTGGACTATGAGAAAGCCTTTGATTCGATCGAGACCTGGGCTGTGCTACAGTCTCTTCAGCGGTGCCACATAGACTATCGGTACATCGAAGTGTTGAGGTGTATATACAACAACGCCACCATGTCGGTCCGAGTAGAGGATCAGAGCACGAAGGCTATTCCACTACAGAGAGGCGTGAGACAGGGAGATGTCATATCTCCGAAACTGTTCACTGCCGCGCTGGAAAATGCCTTCAAGCTCTTGCAGTGGAAAGGATTCGGCATCAACATCAACGGCGAGTATATTACTCACCTTCGATTTGCCGACGATATTGTAGTCTTGGCAGAATCGCTGGAAGACCTTAGCACTATGCTCGAAGACCTTAATCGAGTTTCCCAACAGGTGGGTCTTAAAATGAATATGGATAAAACGAAGATCATGTCGAATATCCATGTTGTGCCCACCCCCATTGGAGTTGGGGGCTCGACTCTCGAAGTTGTAGACGAATATGTCTATTTAGGACAAGTGGTCCGGTTAGGCAGGTCCAACTTCGAGAGAGAGGTCAATCGGCGAATCCAACTCGGTTGGGCAGCGTTCGGGAAACTTCGCGACGTCTTCTCGTCCAAAATACCTCAGTGCCTAAAATCGAAAGTCTTCGATAGTTGTGTGTTACCAGTGATGACATACGGCACCGAGACGTGGCCTCTCACTGTGGGCCTCATTAAAAGGCCCAAAGCCACTCAACGAGCCATGGAGCGGGCTATGCTCGGTGTTTCCCTACGAGATCGAATCAGAAATGAGGAGATCCGTAGGAGAACCAAGGTTACCGACATAGCCCATAGGATTGGCAAGTTGAAGTGGCAGTGGGCCGGGCACATAGCTCGTAGAACCGATGGCCGTTGGGGCCGAAAGGTTCTCGAGTGGAGGCCACGTACAGGCAAGCGAAGTGTCGGACGCCCGCCTACAAGGTGGACGGACGATCTGACTAAGGTCGCAGGAAGTCGCTGGATGCAGGCCGCTTCCAACAGGTCATTGTGGAGATCATTGGGGGAGGCCTATGTTCAGCAGTGGACTTCCTGTGGCTGATATGATGATGGTGATACTAATCAATTCTTTACAATTCTGAACACTCCTTTCAATGATCAGCACTTGACACATTAAAAGTCTATACAAAGTACTTAGAGTCTTAGAGTATTTATATACCGGGTATCTCAAGACTGCTACCGAAAACGAAGCCGGGTGGTAGTTTTAGTGACTACAAACACAATGCAACAAAAAATTTCGCAAAGGAACGCGACAATGATTTTTTATGATTTTTTAAATATCGTCTTTTTTGGGTGGTATATCCATAGTTTTTGATAGAATAATAATTTAAACACGTTTATACCTTAGATTATTTATAAATAAAAGGGTATTCACTATTATTTTAGGAAAAAATGTATTTACCACCCAAATATGGTCATAGGAAAAAAATAACAAAAAAAAAATTGTCGCTTTTTTTTGCAACTTTTTCTATTGCATTGTGTCTGAAGTCGCTTTAACTACCACCCGGCTTCGTTTTCGGTAGCAGTCTTGAGATACCCTGTATAGAGGGAGCGCTGTCATACATTCGCGATTTGAAAAACGTAGATATTTTCTTGTTCGTAATGTTGGTAGCGCACCTATATTAGTAAAAATTGAATTAATTATTTAGCAATAAATTGCTATAAATTCCTTTTTTAGCCGAAATTATATTTAGCTATTATCCTTTTAAAACGGGTTTAAGTGGAATTAAATATACCTAAACTACTTATTTTTATTATTTTTTTCAATTAATTTATGTAAGTTGCACAACCTGTTCCAATATTAGCCAATAGGATGGCAGAAAAAGGTGGCCCGGCACCACCATTTTTATCTACGTTTTTGAAGTACCAGCGCTCCCTCTATATACAGGGTATATCAAGACTGCTACCGAAAACGAAGCCGGGTGGTAGTTTAAGCGACTTCAGACACAATGCAACAGAAAAAGTTGCAAAAATAAGCGACAATATTTTTTTTGAAATTTTTTTCCTATTGCCATATTTTGGTGGTAAATAATTTTTTTCCTAAAATAATAGTGTATACCCTTTAATTTATAAATACTCTAAGATATAAGAGAGTTTAAATTATTATTTTAGCAAAAACTATGGATTTACCACCCAAAAATGACGATATTTAAAAAATCATAAAAAATAATTGTCGCGTTTCTATGCGAAAATTTTTGATGCATTGTGTTTGTAGCCACTAAAACTACCACCCGGCTTCGTTTTCGGTAGCAGTCTTGAGATACCCGGTATATATACTCTAAGACAAAGTATTACATGTAGGAAATGCGATACGATCGTGTACGATGCGACCCCAAGATAGCCTTGTGAGGTTCGGCGATAGAGATGAATAAAACAACACCGATGCTGAGTATATACTGATCGTTTTAATATAAATCAAAGGATTAAATACAATAGAATATCAAAGAGTATAAAACATGTAGAGTGCACATCACACCTTTCCTCCAAAAATTAAAAAAAATTAACCTAGGATTACATTTTTTTTTGTTTTACAATTAAATGACAATTGATAAATTGGTAGAATATATTGAAAAATTAACCTATGATTACATTTTTGTTTTGTCATTTTTTTTTTTTCATAACACCCTTTAATATATCTTAATTATAGCAATACATAGCATTAAACACAACAAGGCGAAACATACAATTTAGTGCGATTTTTGTGTACTATATCAATCTTATTGTTCTTCATAATTTCAACATTAGGCGATACATCTCTAATTACCAAATACGGACCCAAGTAGACACTTTCTAACTTGCTACCTATTTCGTTTTTTACTAAGATCAAATCATTCGGTTTATATTTAATAGGTTTTACCGATTTATCATATCTTTGCTTTCTATCTTTTTTGCTTTTAAGTAGATTTTCTCTAGCTTCTTTGTGGGATAGTTGTAAACGAAACTTCAACTCAAGTGGATAATTATCAAAAGTATATAACGGATCTACGACATTGCTAGATAAATTACTCGGTAAAGTGCATTTCTTTCCGAAAACTAGCTCATAAGGTGAAAATTTAGTTCCACTATGTACCGAAGTGTTGTATGAAAAACACCAAAATGGTATCCATTGGCTCCACGTCTCTGGATGGTTGTCACACTGAATACGTAAAAATGAATTTAAATGTTTGTGTGTATTTTCCAAGGAGCCAATAGTTTGATGGTGGTAGGCTGTTGAATTAAGTTTATTCACATGTAACAGTTTGCACACTTCGTTCATAGTCGAAGACATAAATTCACTACCTCGATCTGACACAATGCAATTGGGTATACCATAACGTAAAATAAAATTGTTTACAAATGATCTCGCTACCTCAATTGTTGTCTTGGAAGTTAATGGATAAGCTTCAACATACTTTGAAAGTTCGCATTGTAAAGTTAGTATATATGAAAAATTATCATTGTCCCTATCTAATGGACCAACTATATCAAGAAAAACTTTTTCAAAAGCAGTATTTGCGGTTGATGTAATTACCATCGGTTCTTTTATCGATATTGAATGTTTGTATCGTTGGCATTTATCGCATCGTTTCACAAATTGAACTACATCTTTCTCTAGACTAGGCCAAAAGTAGTATTTTTTATATTACTCAATATCCGTCTCATCCCCGCGTGGCCACTTGTGGGAAGGAGATGGAAGTCGTTTAGTATTACTTTTTTATCATCATTATTATATATCCTTGTCACATCTTTTAAAACACAGAGTCTAGGTAGAACAGATGTTCCACATTTTTGTATTTCACTAGACAACTTCTTTAAAAATATATTATTCGACTTTGTGACCTTAAAATATAAATCATTATTATTCAATTTCTTACATAATTTATCAAGTTCTCTCACAAATTCGGCTGGCGTAATTTGTGATTGAGAATTCTTGTATTTAATATATATCGCTTCATGATTAGGAACATAACACAATGTTTGGCTTTCATACTTTACATCATTTGTTCTCCGAAACAAATCTAACTTGTCTTTTTCAATAAAAGATAATTCGATATGATCTTTAGGAATGACATTCGTTTCCACAACTTTTGGTTGATCAGGCCAATCGTTGCTAGAACTTGTGTCTCCCAAAGGTCTACCAGAATTATTTTCTTGCTTCTGCTTTTGGGCTCTTGTCATAACTATGACATTTTCACACATCTCTTTTAAATCATTTGAAGATATATTGATCCTCGACAATGCATCTGCAGCTGCATTGTTTGAACCTTTTATATATTCAATAGTAAAATTGTATTCTTCTAACAATAGTCTAAACTTCATCAATCTACTCGACGGATCTTTCATTGTAAATAAGTAAACTAAAGGCCTATGATCTGTCTGAATTTTGAATGTTTTTCCATATAAGTAGGGTCTAAAATGTTTTATTGCCCAAACAACAGCCAACAACTCCTTTTCTATTGTAGGATAATTTTTCTCCGATTTATTTAGAGTCCTACTAGCGTAAGCTACTGGTCTTTGGTCTTTATTACACAAAACTGCTCCTACAGCAAAATTAGATGCATCTGTTTGTACAATGAACTGATTTTTCTCAGTGAGATCTGGATATTGCAATATAGGCGGTGAAATGAGACAATTTTTAAGAGTTTTGAACGCTTCCTGACAACTAATATCCCATATGAACGGAACATTTTTCTTACACAAATGAATCAAAGGATTAACTTTATCTGCAAAATTTGGTACAAATTTTCTATAATAATTAACAAACGCAATAAATCTTCTAACATCATCGACAGTTTTTGGAAGAGGGTAATTTTGTAAAACTTCAATTTTGGATGGATCGGGTTGAATACCGTCACCCGAAACAACATGCCCTAAATATAATATCTGCTTTTTTAAAAAATCACATTTCTCTGGGTTTAACTTAAGATTAACCTTTCTTAAACGTTCAAATACGTCTTGTAAATTCTTGTTATGTGTATTTAAGGAATTTCCAAATATTATTAAATCGTCCATATAAACGAAGCATTTCTCATATGTAAGACCAGCCATAGCCATGTTAATCATTCGAGAAAATGATCCTGGACTAGTTTTTAAGCCCATAGGCATACGTGTCATTTGATACTGCCCTGAGCAAAAAGCAGTGTATTTTCTGCTATTATTATCCAATTTTATGCTATAAAAACTATTGTATAAATCTAAATGGGTAAAATAAATACTTCCTGATAAGGCGTCTAATATCTCAGATATATTTGGAAGAGGAAATTTATCATCTTCTATTACGTTATTTAATTTGCGATAATCTATTACTAATCTCATTTTCCTTTCACCTGTATTATTTGCTTTTTTAGGAACCAATAAAACTGGGCTAGACCAACTACTATTACATTTTTCTATAATTTTTTCCTGTAACAATTTATTAATCTGGTCTTTAATTTCTTTCTGTTGGGAATGGGGCAATCGATACGGTTTTGTAAATATTGGACTAACATTATTTTTCAAATTAATAGTATGTTCATAAATGTTAGTCGTTAATAGCCTATCACCAGGTAAGTAAAAAATAACTGGATACTTTGCGCATAAATTCTCTATAGATATTTGTTCTTCTGTATTTAAATGTTTCAAGTTTAACTGGGAAAATAAACGTTTAACCCTATGTGTATCCTTTGTCGTCTTGTCAAACCTACATATCGCATATTCGTTCAAAGTATAGGTAGTCGGCCTAATATCGTCCAACCAAGCCTCGTTTTCTGTAGTATTTAATATTCTAACTGGTATCAACCCGTTGACGGGAGTGGCGATAGAACTGGCAAGGAAGATACCATTGCCTAATTCTTTAGAACATACAACGCAATCTTCCGTAAATTCCGTAGGTATATAATGTAACGATTCACATCTAGCTGCTATTTTCCAAACTTTTTTATTTCTTATAATTGATAATTCACATTGAGAATTATTCTCTGTATGTAAAGTTACCTTATCAAGTTTAAAATCTAATATCGCATTATATTTATCTAAAAAATCTTGTCCTATAATACCACTACCTTTACATGGCAACTTTTCAAATATTAAAAACTTATGATGAAATCTGTTACTACCACTATATAGTTGTAAATATGTATATCCGATCGTATTCACTTTTCCACCGATTCCGTTTATAAACATATTCTGTTTATGGATAGGAAGATTTTGTTCCAGCGCATGTTTATACTTAAGAGCTGATATGGTAGCGCCGGTATCAAGTAACCAAGAATGTGATTTGTTATTAAGGTACAGTTCTACACAACAATTGTTATTATTTGCTACAAAGATATTATTTATAAATTTATTCACGAAAAAACTTATTTTCGTTACACTGAATATCTGATGCATTATTATCATTTTCGAATTTCGTTATCGTGCGCATACGTGGATTTTTCTGGCTATGCCTATTACTGTTATAATACGTACCCCTGTACTGCTGAGGTCTCCGATTGACTGGACGAAAATTTGACTGTTGAAAGCCTCTATTTGACATACCTCTTGAGTAGTAGGTGTTGTTGTTTCCTCGATTTAACAGATCTCTACCAATGTAACTTCTCTGTACACGCCCACGATAATGATTTTGTCTTCCTCTAAAGTTACTCGTAGTTGAAAAACGATTAGTATAATTATTTCGGTACATACCTAAGACATTTCCTGCGGTGTTAGGCGCGTTGGTGTCCTCATCCTTAGCAGCTTGTATCGCATCCTTTAAGGACGTATAATTCCTTGCTGATATAACGGTGCTAAGTCTACGGTTTCGCAGTCCATCAGCAAATTTTTAATAGCGAATTTTTCATTAATAGGCTTTAATACATCATAACAATCTGATTTACCATTAGACTGCGCAATCGTCAATTCAACAAATAATTCATTTATCTCCTTACCAAAACCCTGTATGCTCGAATTATTTTGCCTAACTTGTTGCAACCTATCCTGGATTGCCGGAGCTGACTTTTGCGGTAACAGTTCTTGTCGCATATCTGTTAATAGATCGGTAACATTTGCATACGAATAATTTAATTTTAATTTTGCACCTTGAGACAATCTACTTTTTAGCACGAATTTTATTAATTCCTTTTTACATTCCTCTCTTTTTAACACAGAAGCATAGTATTCTATTTTATCTATCAACTGTTTGGTATTACAATCATCATCGGTCATTTCAGGCAATAGAGATAAGGCCGTTTTCAAATTAAATAAATCCATCTTTGAAAATAAATCCGGTGAAGCCGTTATAGTTTCGCTAAAATCTGATTTACCTTCTGAACACAAACTTAATATTTCTTTATACAAAGATAAGAAGTCATTAGATAACTGATTTATCAACTGGGTGTCAGCGGAAGATATTTGTTTTATTTTTAATGTTATTTCTTCTGTTGTCAAGATATATCTATCATGAAATTCCTTAGCCTCATTTAATTTCTGATAAAGTATCTTCCCTTGGCGTCTTTTAGGGCCTATTTTAATTAAATATTCTCTAATTGCTTTTAAACCACTATATAATTCTGTTAAAGTTTCGCTCATAACTTACCAGGGCCGCATCTAGTCACTCAAATTAATGATTATAATTAGCAAACATATTTAACGAAATCTTGAAAAAGATAAACATTCAAATATATATTTTTAAAAGATTAAGTAACGCATCACTCATTGAATTAACGATGTTATAATTTATTTACCGCCTAATGTCCATAATTTTCTTCATAGTACGCAATAGATAATCACTAACACAAAATTAATTTTTGGACTTTACACACTTTCACTTTTTACGTCTCTTCTCTGCTCCAACGGTGGCTATAGTCGTCGTCTAAACTGTGTCCTCAGGTCTCTCATTATCTGCATTCTGCTGCCGATTACGCCGGAAAATGATTGATCTTCGTAAATGGCTCCGGTTTATCTCCTGTTGAATCCATTGCTCATGGCACTTTTTATAAAGTCGAAATATGAGCCATATAAGGCTAATGCCTATAACCAAGGCGATGAAAAATAATATAAAATTTGTGGTGCTCAAATGGAACTTGATGTCGTCAGCAACTGCCTGATTCGTCCCACCACTTGCATTTTGGGCGATGATTATTTCATCCTTCGATTGTGACTTTCCCATTTTGCTCCAATATAATGCCAAATAGTGTACTTAACACAGTGGTTATTATAATCAATCTGTCCATGTTGTTAGTAGAGTATTCTTGTTGTTTAAAATTCTTCAGCCATATATGGTCTGGATGCGCAGCGCGGCGTCAAGTTCGGGCGCCGGCGGCTGGCAGGGTCGCCATGTGAGGTTCGGCGATAGAGATGAATAAAACAACACCGATGCTGAGTATATACTGATCGTTTTAATATAAATCAAAGGATTAAATACAATAGAATATCAAAGAGTATAAAACATGTAGAGTGCACATCACAGCCTTGAAACTTGGCTTATTTTAACTGTTACGGTCGAGACTCGTCCCGCTCATAATACAATGCTTTTAAATTGAACGGGTTGCTATATTTGCAAATACGGATCCTTTTTAGGTAAACGTACAGGCTGGAAACGTTCTTTTTAAGTATTCGAATAATCCAATATGGCCGCCTTTGTGAGCAAAGGAATATCATTTGTGAGTCTATGTAGAATTAATGTTTTTTTTGTATGCAGTCACAATAATAATAACCCTCTTAGTATTTTTAGTTATATTTCTGTATAAGGAATACAATTTTAATGGTGTTTTGGAGAATTTGCATGTGGGAAACTGACATCCAATAATAACTATCGATCCGATAATCTGTTAGCAATTGCCATTAATATGAAAATGTTTTGAATTTTAAAGTAGGTTGTTTGTGCTATTGGAGCAAAAAATTTGTTTGCAATAAAACTTAAATCAAACTATCGAGTTGTTTGCATATTTTTCTGATTGTACGCATAATGGTTAAGAAAACTTTTAGTAAATAAAAGTAATATTTTTAAATATGCATTTTTATTTTTACATAATTTATATTAACCATACCTACTATTTTTTTCTATTCCGAGGTTAAAAGCAACAGAACTGATATCATAGTAAAACTCAATTTTCTATTTATTATTCTGAGCAGCTGTAGCAATTCTTATTCCTTTGCAATATATAAATCATAAAACCCGGTGGAGTAACACAACCAATTTACAGTTTCCAAACACTTGCAATAAATATTACAAATAGCCGAGTATGACTAACAAAACGTTTATTTTCTAGAAAAGCGTACGTTTATAATCAAATAATTGATTGCTTGATCTGTGTTTGTGGTCATATTTCATAAACGCCATGTCAGTTTTGGCGTCAGCTTACATCCGTGTTTTCAGTTACCAGTTGCCAGTCGCTGGTATTGTGAACCGAAAACTTGGCGACATGTGGACCTGTCTTTTCTTTGATAAATTACTAGTATTGCACGAGGCTACACCAACTTAAAATATTTTCCCGCATAATTTTTTTTTTATGCGCTGCGAATAGGCTATATTCGCGAATTCGCTCCAGTGCAATACTTCAATAGTCTTTTATATTACATATTTATAGTAAAGATACACTCAAATCAGTTGTAAGGAATTCTTGAATGAAACTTTTTATAGTCTTACTAGTTTTTGGGGCATTTTGTTTATTAAATATATTCGTAGACGGCAATAAAAGCCCATACCAACTTAGCAACTACTCTTGAACTTAGTATGGCAATTTCCAGCACAGATTAATTACTCTACTAATACAAAAGATGTCTGCATAGCTGAAATAATATAATTCACTACAAGCACGAATTAACAAATTTTTGGTATGCATCGAGAACCCGCCAAATTGCGAAATCGATAAGAGTGCATGGACATTTTTAATCGGTTACTAAAAAAAGACGGTTACGATTTGAAAATCGAACGCTAGTCGCGGCCAATCAAGGATGACGATTGCAGCTGCGTTCAGGAATTTGTTGAGAAATCGTCGCGGCTTGAATAATTTATCATTAAGCCGTCATCGGCGACTTTGTCGACGACTATCCATTGAGCGTTATTGCTTGAGAATATTAAATTGTGATGTACATATCTCTCTCGGATCTTTTCTATTCCATAAATACATGTCTAAAGACTTGCCATACGATAAGTATCTTCGTAATGTTGTCTGACGTTCATTTTAATTATTTTTATCATCATGACAGCGAATCAATTATAAAAAATGTGTTGTGGAATACTGATTTCCACAGAAATACAGTGTTTATTTTTGCGAAAATTACTATAAAATATACTAAACCTAAATCGGTAAACATAATGTTTCCTTTGGAATAAGATTATGTAGTTTCTTATATTCAATATTATTGTTCTCATTTAAATAAAACGTTGAAAGCAATATTTTCGCTATAGACATTATTACTATCGGAAGTTAACACAATAATCTCCACTATAAACAAAAGGAAACATTATGAGAATCATAGCATAACCTATAGATGTAAATAGAAAATAATGCATAATTAATGTTAGAAATAAGATTAAGTACAGGAACTGGCTGCAATTGAGTGTGGCGTGCTCATAACATCAGTCGATTAAATGTACCGTAAATAAATACCACATTTAATCATATGATTTATCGTCTAGTGAAAGCCGCTTCATTTTACATTGTTTTATATTTAAGGTTTTAACTGACAGCCATTATTGAGATAAGATTGGCTTAGTCGACTCTACAAAGTTGACGCAAGTATGCATTATAATCTCTAGTTGAAATGATTTCAGTTTCTCTTTCGGGTTATTGTAATTAGATTTCATTTATTTTTATTAATCATCGCTATAAAAAGTGCTTTTTATTAAAATAAAATATTTTTTTGCAGCATATGTATGGTACATATTTATCTGTCAATTATGGGCTGTCACTAATGTATGAAAAAAAAAAATGGTTGCCTGTAAAGTCGGTTTTACGGGCGAAGATTTTACGTGACAACGTCTTTTTCTCGGTAGAATATTTATTGATATGAATATAATTAAATTGCACAATAGGAACAAGGAATTGAATGAAAATAAGAATTGCACAAATTTTAACTATAGAAATATATTTTGTTTACTAAAACATTGTACATGTAATGACGAATCTAAGCACTCCATATTTTCACTACAGACACAGCTGACGATACTTTAACCACACGTGTGAACTTGTATTGTGACGCTTTCTTGTTTTTCCAACGCCAAGAACGTTCGAGAAAGACAAAGACAGAGACACAAGCATGCGCCGATTCAATGCGCCTAATTCTCTAGTGCTGCGCGCGCACCGTTACGTTACCGGGCGTTACACTTTTTCATAAGTGACTCCCAGCCGCAACCTAATTTAAGACGTTGTCACGTCAATAAGAAAAATCGTATTTTGCCTGCTCTCGATTGTCGAGCTCGTCAAGACGATTCCTCTGACTCCAAACACGGGGGGTTTACTTTAAGAAATGACGGAGTTATGCCTGGACAAATATTTTAGGGGAGAGAGGGAGGAATTTGGGATTTGGTTGGGGCCAATCTGTAGAGCTCACCGAGCCGGTTCCAAAGATACCAAACTCGGTGGGTCTACGATCTATATTGGCCGAGATAGGATTGGGGGGGGGTGAGGTAAATTTTCGGGGTGGGGGTAAGGGAGGGGGGGAGGAAGGTTTCGTGGGGAGGCTAACTTAAATTAATTTTTTGGAGGTAAAATATTTTTTTTTGGGGGGGTAATTTTTTGCGTAATTTGGGATTTCTGGCGGGGTCAATTTGTAGCCCTCACCAAGACGGTTCCGAGGATACCAAACTCGGTGGGTCTACGACCTATGTTGGCCGAGATAGGATTGGGGGGTGAGGTAAATTTTCGGGGTGGGGGTAGGGGAGGGGGGGGGGTAGGTTTCGTGGGGAGGCTAATAGGCACTATTTCGGAATAAGGGTGGGGGAAGGCAGGGGGGGGGGGGGCTATGGGACAATTTTGGAAAAAGTGGGTGAAACTGAAAAATAATTCTCTAGTGCTGCGCGCGCACCGTTACGTTACCGGGCGTTACACTTTTTCATAAGTGACTCCCAGCCGCAACCTAATTTAAGACGTTGTCACGTCAAAAACAACGCGAATCAGCGGCTCGTATTTATCGTATAAAATTGATTGAAATTAAAATATTTATTGAATCCATAAAATGTCATACAGTCTTTCGATTCAGTCCCTTTTTTCCATTTTTCCACCAGGTTCACAAAAACGCCAGAGAAAAACGGACAAGAAACTCGTTTTGAGAGATTATGATGACATGTGAGATGTTTCTCAATATGTAATGTCTATACTTATCACTTTAATAATTAATATTATAAATAGAAATCCCACAACGCAACGGTTCTTAAGGGGTTGACAGACATTTTATAACTTATTATGCGTTCATAAAATAAATAAACACAAGATAAGTGGAAGGATGTGGAACCGGTCGGCGATGTAATGGCGAGCGGGCGCGCATGGAATGCCGCCCGCCGCGCCCCCGCTCTCCTCCCGCCGTTTTTGCCATTAGAACAGATAATAAAGCCGCCTTCTTTTATTTTTAGTTTTTTATTTGGAGTTTGAAAAAGGAATCAGAAGGTTTTGTGGTTTGGCTACCAATAACCAATTACAGCAATTAAAAAGCATAAAAATACAATTTATATTTAACTAATTATAAATGCAAATAATATGGTAGTTCTATTATATCGTCACATTTTAACAGTAAATTAAGATAAAAAAATTATAATTAAGTTTATGTCTTTCAAAACATATTAAGGTGCTACAGTTTCAAAGCAGTTCAAGTCACTAATTTTGTGGTTCAGGCGTATGTTGTAACACTTTTTGGAGCACGTTTAGCCGGATATGCAATACAGCGCAGAGATAAACGTAATACCGGAAGTGTGGAATGTTGCCAAGTATTTAAATTATAAGTTTTATCTAGAGCAGTAATAGTTGGTATATTTGGATAACATTTACTTTAAATATTATTCTTTAAGAATTAAAACCTATGTGACACTTACAATTTGAATTTAAAAGGAATTTACTGATATATTTTTAAAAGAGCTTTAATTTATTATTAAGTTCGATAACAGGTTTAGTTTCTTAGTATGGTGTTTTTAAATAATCCCACTATAATCCAGCACATTGGTACAGTTTTTATAGTGACCAACGAACTCCACACAGGCATAATATGTAGTCAGAAATCAATGTAATGTGTTCCGTGTTCGTGTTATACTTTACTATCATAATTATTGTATTAATATCAAGTACCTATCTATATTATATCCACAAAAAATTTATTATTTAGATTTAGTTATTTTTTCTCAACCACCAAACTCGGAAGATAGTTTCCCCGGAGAAAACAGACAAGAAAAAAAAGTTTTCAATACATGTTAACAATACAGTGATTATACAGATTACATAGAAGCAAATACCTTGATCATATAATATTCTATGGCAATCGCGTTCGTCGCTTCGTTGAAATGTCAATAATTTGTACGCAAAGCATAAGTTCTCTGCGGGGCACTATTTGCGCACGACAATAACTTTCCATATACACTTTATGGTGACAATAAAGTTAAATCTTTTCACGTTTACAATAAATATGCTCGTATTTGTTGTATATTGATTGACCATATGGCTGAAAGTATAATGTGGTTTTACAAAATACAAATAAACAGAGCAAGCTAAATAATACTGCTTAAAAAACGAGTGATACTTTGTGATAAATGATGAGTTAGATACTTTGGTACACTCATTAGCAAGGTATATAACTTAGAGTATATATATATATATAGAGGGAGCGCTGATACTTCAAAAACGTAGATAAAAATGGTGGTGCCGGGCCACCTTTTTCTGCCCTCCTATTGGCTAATATTGGAACAGGTTGTGCAACATACATAAATGATTTGAAAAAAAAATTAAAAATAAATACCTAGTTTAGGTCTATTTAATTCCACTCAAACTCGTATTAAAAGGATAATAGCTAAATAGAATTTCGGCTAATTAAGGAATTTATAGAAAAGTATTGATAAATAATTAATTCAATTTTTACTAATATAGGTGCGCTACCAACATTACGAACAAGAAAATATCTACGTTTTTCAAATCGCGAATGTATGACAGCGCTCCCTCTATATATGAATACTCTAAGGTATATAAGTACTCAACATTTACATATATTTTGTGTATTTTATAAGACCACTAGCGGTCCATCCCGGCTCCGCCCGGGTGCAGATACATGTTATGCTCAATTCCTACTTTCAATTTAGAGTATCGACCAATCGGACCATCAAAAGCGAATAAAATTTCCTCGTATTTGCCAGAAATATCACTACTGCTTCCCTCCTATAGGTCATAACGTGATGATATATAGCCTATAGCATTCCTCGATGAATGTACTATACACCACTGAAATAATTTTTCAAATCAGAGCAGAGGTTCCTGAGATTAGCGCGTTCAAACAAACAAACTCTTCAGCTTTATTATATTAGTATAGATAAACGACCCGCTATTTGATAAAGGTCATGCAACAACTAAGTTATTAAAGCAACTCAGTGTCCTCTTCATTGCTGTAGTGACATCTTCTGTAGATGACATCACAAAAGATAAATAAACTCACAAGGCCCAAAGCTATACACAATAGAATTTATTTTTTTTAAATTTTATTTTATAAGTGCTTATTTTATTTTTAAGTTACTTCATTTAGTTTTGTTCCTATTCTGTGCTTGTCGTTCATTTTTTGTTAGCATTTTTGGGCAAATAAATGTATGTCAAATTATTGATGAGCGGGGTCATCTGGCACAAGCATTGTATGCTTAAAAGTTGTCCCCTATCCCTCAAATATTTGTAAACCTTTGCTATTGAATAAAGAGTTATTATTATTATTTTTGTTTATCATTGTTGAATCTCAGCTTTTAAGCCGGTGGAGTGGATACAGACGGGCCTAAGCCAAGTCTGCACCAGTATGGGAGAGGTTATTATCGCGAGTAAAATTTACAGAGAGTATTTCTTGGTCTGCCTGAAGAAATTTTCTAACAATTCGGCAGGTATTAAGAATGACAGCTTTTTGGAGGGCAAGGTATGTTAATTTAGGAAGGTTTAGATTCTGTAAGGAGTTGTGTAGCTGTATGTGGATGACACCGGTAGTGGATAACACTATAGGTACAATAGTTGCTTTTTGAAGACGCCACATTCGAGTGACTTCTTCCTTTAGTTCTATATATTTAGATAATTTTTCGGCTATGGTAGACTGTAAATTGTGTGTGTTTGGTATTGCAATGTCTTTGATATGTGCGGTTTTCTGTAGTTTATTAATAAGTATAATATCTGGTCTATTGTAATGTATGGTCCGGTCGGTTAGTATGGCACGATCAAAATAAAGTTTGTGCGATGTGTTCTCTAATATGGTTTCAGGAGAATATTTGTAATAGGGCATTGTAGATGATACAAGGTGGTATTTAGCTGCTAATTTCTGATGGATTATTTGAGCGACTTGGTCATGTCTGTATTTGTAATCTGTTTGGACTATGGATTTACATGCACCTGTGATATGTTGTATTGTCTCCGAGGAACTATTGCATCTTCTACAAACATCTGTAGCTAGGTTTGGAATTTTAATTATGTATTTTTGGTAGTTTCGCGTCTCTATGATCTGGTCTTGAATAGCAATCATGAACCCTTCAGTCTCAGGGAAAAGCTCACCTCGAACGAGCCATTCGTTCGACGCATCTTTGTCGACGTTTGGCTGACTCAGATCGAGGCGATGCCTTCCGTGCAAAGACTTCTGGGTCCAATCTCTTATTTTAATTAAGTTATCAGTTTGGGCCTCATTAGGTTGAGTTGTCATATTGCGTAAATTAAGGGGTGTTAACTTATTATCATTGAATACTATTGCTTTATGGAGATGTGATTCTGACTGTTTGCTGTGAAAATAGTGTCTCAGGGTTGTAATTTGTTTATTGTGAAGGTTGTGAATATCTATAAGTCCTCTACCTCCCTCTTTGCGCGGTAATGTTTGCCTTTGGACACACGCTCGTGGATGGTGTTTTCGGTGTTTAGTTAGAGCTACATTTATGTTACGTTGGAGATTCTTAAGATCAGATTTTGACCATCCAATGATACCAAATGAATACGTTAAAACAGGAATGGTGTATGCATTTATGGCTTTAAACATGTTTTTGGAATTTAACTGAGTGTTTAATATTGAGTTAATTCTCTGTTTAAATACCTGTATAAGCTTTGTTTTAGTTTCTTTAATGAGAATTCGGCGAGCTTGATGAAAACCTAATTATTATAAGACTCGTATTCATTCAGTGGTTGGATGGTTTCGCCTGTCTGTAAATTGTAAAAGTGTTCATGGATTTGTCCGGCCTTAAAAGAGTTATTTTTACACTTGTCAATACCGAATTCCATTCTAATGTCTGTGGAGAACTGTTGAGTGATGTCCAAAAGTAGGTTTAAGTCACTAGGTGATTGGGCATATAATTTAATGTCATTCGTATATAAAAGATGATTTAATTTGAAGTATTGATCAGGCTGTCCGGCATTTTCACTGTATTTTAGCTCATAAACTTTGTCTATAGAATTTAGGAGATTTGAGAGAGGGTTCAGGGCGAGACAAAACCACAATTAGCTGAGTGCATCTCCCTGAAATATACCTCTCTCGATATTAATGGTATCAGTTACTAGAGGGCCATTAGAAGAATTCAGTTGCAGACGAGTTAACCAATGTGAAGCTGCAGTTTCCAGAAAAGAGACTATTCGAGGGTTTATTTTATAAATATGTAGTACTGAAAATAACAGTGAGTGGGGGACAGAATCAAATGCCTTTTTATAGTCTATGTAGGTGGTAAAAAGATCGGTTTTGTTCTTCTGGACCTGATTTAAAATTATTGAGTCTATAGTGATTTGCTCCTTGCACCCCTGGCTAAATTTCCTGCATCCCTTTTGTTGCTCGGTTAGTAATTTATGCTGATCGAGATGTGAGTAAATTAGTTCAGTTAAGCATGCCGTGATTATTTTATAAAGGGTCTGCAGACAGGTAATAGGCCTGTATTTTGCTGGATTAGTGGTATCATTCTGGTCTTTCGGAAGCATATAAGTAATACCGGATGTTATGTATGAGGGCATTTGTTCTGGGTTTTTAATAAAATTATTTATGTGGTTATATATGTATGGATGCATATGTGTAAACTTCTTATACCAGTAATTGTGTATATGATCAGACCCAGGAGCTTTCCAGTTATGGAGATTCTTAATAACATTGTGGAATGTATCTATGGGGATACCATCATACTGCATAGTAGTAGTACTATTGTTCTTATCTCTTTCAGCTTGTATCCAATTAGCATCTGCGTTATGCAGAACTGGGTAGGCCCATATGTTAGCTCATTATTCTCGTAATTGTGTCGGTTCAGGTGTCAAAATTGTCGTGTGTGTATTTGTCGCTGAATTACTAGATATGGAGATTAAATTTCGGTAAAATTTCTTTTCGTTACTGCAAAAATCGCTATTTTGTGTTTTTCTTAGTGTACATTTCTTGTATCTACTGAGTCTATTACTAGCTATTGCAAGTTTCTGTTTCAGTGTATCAAGAAAATGAGGTAATTGTGTATTGGGTTCTTCATGATTATTATATGTATATTTCTTTATTATTTCACCCAAAGATAGGGTAACTTACCAAAATACCCAGCTTTCGGCCAAAAATATTTTGGTGTTTAGTCCATGGATAAAAACTTTCGAACTATTCTGCAGGTATTGAGGATTACTGCCTTTTGTAATAAGTGGGTGCAAGTAGAGTTTTGAGACTTGTGTGTAATGTTGTGGGGATGATTATGGGGATGATCTTTACCGTCTATACTTTCCACTGGGTTTTGAGTTCAATTGTTAAATCTGTATATTTCAGTAACTTATTAGCGTGTGTAGATGTAAGATTGTGTGTGTTGGGGATGGCAATGTCAATGAGATATACAGTTTTATTTCGCTTATCATGGAGAGTTTTGTCAGGTCGGTTATGGTGTATAGTCTTGTGTCAGTATTGTTCTGTCCCAGTATAATTTGTATTCAGGTGACTCGAGTATAATTTGAGGAGTGTATTTATAGTATGCTGTTTTTTCAGTTATTAGTTTGTGTTTGTGCGCTAGTGTTTGGTGTATGATTGCCGCTACCTGGTCATGCCTGTGTTTGTAGTCTGTCTGTGTTATGAATGAGCATGCGCCTGTGATGTGTTGTATGGTCTCGGGTTGCTTATGGCAATGACGACAATGGACACTACTGGAGCTACTATCGCGAATAATGTACTTTCTATATTTTTTGGTGTCTATGACTTGATCTTGGATCGCCATCATAAATCCCTCTGTTTCCGGGAACAGCTCACCTCTTTTCAACCACGCGTTTGACGCTAATTTGTCAACATTGGGGTTGGTTAGGTCGAGACGGTGACGACCATGAAGGGGTTTTTGGATCCAAGTGTCAATTTTTTCCTGGTTGGTGGTTACTTTTAATTGTTTAATTAGGTCAGCAAGCTTGAGTGGCGTGTATGTATCAGCTTCAGATATGGCTTGGTGTAGTGTAGAGTGTTGTGCGCGGGAATGGAAGAATGTTCTAAGTGTGGAGATCTGTTTATTGTGTAAGTTTGTTATGTCTATAAGTCCTCTACCACCTTCATGTTTAGGCAAAGTTAATCTCTGAACGCACGCGCGTGGATGATGTTTTCTGTATTTGGTCAAAGTAGTGTTAATAATTCTTTGTAGCCTTTTTAAATCTGCTTGTGTCCAACGAATAATGCCAAATGAGTATGTGAGTATGGGTACTGCGTAAGTGTTAATGGCTTTGACTGTGTTGCGTGCGTTCAGGTGAGTATGTAGTATTTTATGAAGTCTGTGTTTAAAATTTTGTTCTAGTGTAATTTTTGTGGTTTTATGGTGTATCTGTCGTGATTGGTAATATCCTAAATATTTGTAATATTATTATAGAAATTATTATCCCATTAATATTAGAAAGAGTTTACGGAGTTTGTTCAATGACTTGGCACGAGGCGTTACGCCTTAGCATAATGCTTTTATTACAGTGACTTCCTCCTGATTAATATGAACGCAGCGATGTCGTTTATGCTTTGAGAAACATTCAAACTTGATTGTAGCGTCTGATTCCTAATTGGCGCCAATTTAAACGCGACGAACGTTGTTTATGGTCTAATAAAAACTTATTAATCGCGTTAAGGAGTTAAGTCAGCGTTCAATTCCGATTATTCTATTTTGTAATAGGGATTTAGAGAATTTATAATAAAGCCGTTGAGTTCATGGCGCCATGTTAATGTTGAGTATTATTCCAAGTTCAAAATACGTTGCACGTAATGTTGAAAAGTTTATAATTTTTTTTCCTATATACATTTTGAAAGCAGAGTTCGAACTTAAAAAATTGAGGTTAGGTGGTAAAGAAAAAACGGCGCCAAATAAACATAACAACACTACATAACATATTGAACGGACATATGCGAACTGGTTTTTAAACATACATAAAACTAAATGTTGACAAACATAAAACAAAAATAGTACCAACTTTGAAAACAAATGCATACGTAATCGAAATTCCACTCTATTTCCAACATTGTAAATCTTGCAGAACAGTAGGAACAATTACGTCATCGAGCATGAATAAAAATACACTAAAACTATTCACGAATAATCGATTAAATACTTGCCGTATCGATACCGCCGGCCCGACATTTATAACACAATGACGTCACATTGCACTGGTCACATAACTCTGTACTTGAAGTGTTTCCCACAATACTGGAGCATAATCCTTAACAAAAGACGATCACACCGAGTCATATCTCATGTTCGACTCATAAGTGGAACTATAGTGAAGTGAATCACTTTTGTCTATTAATATGCGTGGCGAGTGACCGAGTGTCAAGAGCAAGGATCGACCGTACGTACGTTGTTGATACGTCGACTGTGCCTCTAATGGGCTGTTATGTAAATTGTCTGCTCGCTTCGGAATGCTATGCTATGTAAAAAATATTTATCAATCATCTACCCACCTGCGATCGACCTACGTGCAAAGTTTATGTACTAGGTAAACCATGTGATGCGAAATAAGATGTTTGTGTACTTGGTAGTAGTTTAATGTAAAAATAATTTGTTCGATTTTTCTATCATCCACCCACTCACCTTTATTTACTATGGGAAAAACACAATTCTTGTTGGATATACCTAGGTATCTGGGGCGTATTATTATGCTGGTGAAGTCGCGGGTAAAAGCCAGTTCTTAATAACTCACTTACATTGTGCGTTGGTAAAGGTCTCCTACCCCGTTTAATCGCAAACATATTTGCGTTTCGCTCAATTTGCACTCACTGGCTGTATACAAACAAAAAAAACGAGTTGCTCCATCAATCACTATCGATTATAATCGATTATCGATTAAACTTTCTACTCACTGATTTCCTCGCACTACATCTTGTAGGATTATAGTTGTAACTCATTCCTAGAGATCACTAACTACAGGCCTTCTATTCTAATCCCGGATGCGGTAAGTAGCCAAGCTATCGCCATATAAATCTTAATAATACATTCTTATATCGCTCAAGCTTCCTCTTCATGAGCTTTGTATGTAAATGCAATTACGATTAGAAAAGCCGGACTATGATTTAGAAATGCTTATGTTTAACATAACCTTATTATTTATCTCTGCAGCCTGCTACACGTTTTGAAATAATACTTTTGAATTTGGAACCGTTAATTAACTTTCTTTTGTTTTTATTTTACGTACAGTCATAGTTAATAGAGGGCGCAGCAAGTGCAAGAAAATCTGCTTTTCCTTAATTGACCTTGTAGTTATTGAGATTTTGCAAGTAACGCTTTTCATTTTAACGTTTTCATAAGTTTTTGAAACTCCACCAAGCCTATTCAGCACTCTAAACGCCATAGAACATATGGCAATATACCAACATTCTGTAAGATAATTGTATTAAATCAATAAAATCGAATAATTTCATAGCTTAGTCTATTGTTACAATGTGACTCTACCTGTCGACTCTACAACTTAAGAATTTTTACTCTGTCTAATCCCCGATGTATTTTAAACATTAATGTCACTTTTATTGAAAATACATACATACTTTTATTGACAATTCATAAAGGATATATATACATACATATAAATGTAGAACGTAGAGGTTTTTCTCATAAGCCTATGTTTGTGAGTAAAAGTAGATTATTTTCTTTACATATTTGTTTGTATGCGAGAACGCTAATGTGTACAAATGTTAATTTATTTACGTAATTTAATTTATGTTATTTTTGTGTTATATTTAGATATGCGGTTTCAAAACATAAGTATATGTGCAATCTGAGTATAGTGACATCTCTTGTCTAGAGGTGGAACTAATTCATTGATATAATTCTATTAATAATATTGAAGTGAAACAGACCTTCAAAACGCCCAATTTGTTTATTAAACTGTACAAAGGTTTTCCATGAAAGGAAAATTGTTATCAGTGACGCATTATATTATATACTTCAACTTACACGCAATAGGGTCACTGACCTAACACAACAGAGGCCTCACCGATTGTGATAGATGACGCGATTTGTGTTAATCTAAACGACCCGATTAAATTAGATCTCTAACTGGCTGTTAATCAGTCATCGTCGCTATTTAGAGCAAGGGGCACATAATAATTGTTGTAAAGAAGACTTATAGTACATTTTCCTAATTTAATCAATTCAAAAGTTTCATTCAAAGCATTACTGAATTCCTTCGGCGAATCATGATTTAAACCAAAATTCGCAATAAATAATGCGCGTTTTTGCAACGTGTGTAAAACACAACGAAAATAATGCATTCTGACAGCAATTATGAAAACGCAGGAATGAGGTTGTAATTACTAAATATCCTTCGTACTTTCTCAAACAGGTTTTGTAAAGTTGTAACATAAAAAAATATCTAAACAATAATGAACAGTTAGACGGCCCGGCCGCGGTTTGTGGAATAACTGTATCGAAACGTTTAGTTGTTGCAAAAGTGTGGCGGCTGCGGGCACGTACCACTGACAGGCGGAGCTGTAAAGATTTGCCGCCATTTTTTACGTCAAATCATGTTATCCTGTTATGGATGGTTGGAGTTCTATCTTGAATTGTTCAAAAATTAATTTATCATTGGCAATAGGTTGGACATTGAGCGGAGAATAGTGAAATGGTTTGATGGTTGAAGTGTTTCGCGCTCCCTCCCACAATCCTTGATATTGCTTTATTATAAAGGAGAAATTGGGTGAGAAGAGAGCCAGCAATGGCACTCTACTCTCTACAGATATAGTTTTATGAGTTTATTGTATTAAATAGGTTTTAAGTAAATGTAGGCTTATAATTTATTTATCCTACGATTTTAGTCATAAAGCTCTTGTTTCGGCAAATATTTTATACTAATCAGTTTGATTTAAAAATATTATTAAAGCTGACTTGAAAATAAGCTCGGCTCGACATAAAGATAAGCTCAGCACACTATGAATGTTCATGACTTAATAAATAAATAACACCCAACAGTCACATAAATAGTCCCGACCCCAAACTAAGATCGAGTCTTGTATCAGAAACTACGAGAGACTTTTCGGTCTCACAAACACTCAGACCCGAAAGAAATATTTGTGGGCCGCACAATCATTTCTCGATGCGGGGATCGAACCCGCGGCTTCAAGTTTCACAGGCGGCGTCTAACCGACTGCGGCACGGAGGCTTTCAAAAACGAATGAAAGTTATATTGAACAGATAATATTGTTTAATCATGGAGTTGTGCCTTGCAGACTGCAGTAGACCGAAACAGATTATTGTCGGTTAAGAAATATTGTTTCGCGCTATAGATTAGAAGATATTTTCTAATTGCATACTTTATTTTCATTGCAATGCAAATACTACAAATTCTCTCTATAATTATTATAATATCTCTATACGCAACTTTCTTTCCGGATCCTTACGTCCTTTGAGCATATAAGTGCAATGCACATCAAACTAAATTTAAAGTAGATCTAATAATTCAGATGACCTATGAGAATAAGCTAAGACTCCCCATTCCCATTATAGACCAAGAGTCCGTGGCTGCCAGACCTTCGTAATTTTATAAAACCTGAAAGTTTGTGTGCGCATGCCTCTAACATAGGCATCGCATAATCAGCTATTATGAAGTTCCGATCGTGGTAGCTTTGGAAGTTATGAGCTTCAATGTTTCTGCCAAGATGAAACAACCATCAAAAGTGTCTGAATACTAAGGAAATGTTTGTTTATAGTTGCCTCAATAATATATATAAAATTCAGCTTTTATACTATAACGCTAACTGACTGAAATTACTGACTGAAATTACATTATGTTAAAGTTTGAAGATAGCATAATATTTAATAACATGTAATTCTGCCGGCGTTATAGTATAAAAGCTGAATTTTATATTTGTTTTGTGCGAAAGGTCGTTACTCGTTATAAAAACAAGACAGAAAAATGTAAAATTCACGGACTCTGCACTATTTTACTAGCTTAATGCTAGCTTGTAGCTCCATGGGGACATTCTATGGCATAAATTTATATTTAAGAGCACTAGTATATCATAAAAATCTTTAAAAACGTCATATATTATATTTTATATATGACGTTTTTAAAGATTTTTTGATATTTCCATAAAAATTTCAAATCCAACTTACTGAAACTTAATGACTTAAGTGACCTTCACAAAATCTACATCAATGATATAAATACTTAAGGGGACAGAAGTTGTTAATATTTAACCAACTGCGAAAGGAGGAGGATTATGTTTTTCCAAATGTACTCTGTGACTGCTGCGACACTACGCCATGACGTCACTTATATTTCTGTACGCACTTTCTCTTGTATTTGTTCTGTGTGCGGCGTTAATGTGGCTTCCAGACGATTGTCCAACCGTCCAAATCGAAAACTACGTACCTATTTAACAAGTCAATGGAGCAGAATGTTCCGCCTAAAAAGCCATCTAAAAACTACGTTCAATTTATTGTTAGAAGTCCAGGAAGAGTTAGCATAAATTAGCCTCATAAGGATTTAGTAAACTTTAAATAATGCTAAAAATCAATACATTTACTGCAATTAAATAAAGAGAAAAAAATAACCCTTATCTCTTCTATGAACTACTAGAAGCCCGGCTCAGGTCCGCCTGGGTGCATATCCACTTTTTTTAAAATATTCTATAGCTTATGTTCATCGGTAACAGTGTAGGAATTTAATGGTGAAAGATTTTTTCGCATCAGTTCGTTAGTTTCAGAACCTATTCAATGCAAATAATAAAATCTTTCCTCTTTTTAGTACAAACATACATGAAACTATTTCATATTACGGCTTCATTTCTTATTTATAATTTTTCCATCATTCATTACTAAAAGTTACATTTTCTCATAACATTCTACATTTGCTCCAAAACACGCCAACGTCAAACACCCTTACACTAGATTGGACCAATGCAACGGTTGGAAGGTTGGTTGTTCTGAGCATAGCGATCGTCAATAACATTAGGGGGAACAAAAAGCGTAACGCATCATGAGCAGTCTACGCATGAATAAATACTGTATTGATTGATTACCAACAATAGCCATAATGTCGAAAGCAATAACCAAGTTCGTATGAAATATTGATGTGGAAAAACTATTCGATGATTATACATTCCTGTTTGTTTACACAGTATTCATTATAGACATAACATTGCTTGATTAATAGTTTCACATATTATACTAACTTACAGGTGAGAAAGTCACTGTCTCTTTTAATTAAACAGAATTTTGTGAATTTGCTTCCTATTGCACATGCGCTTTCAGTTATTTAAAGGGAAATAAATGATGAATTGAATATAGATGGCATGTATCTTCGAATTCATCGATACATGTCGATATCGATATGTCCCGATGTACCTGACATGAAGACATATTGATCATTGCATACGGGCATGAATAACTCTAAATATAAGCTGTACTCTTCTTCTTCTTTTCAAATTTAGTTTGGGTTCACTATTTCATCGGTGATTTGTATGTCATGTAGTATGTTGAGGATAATAGTCTGAGGTCAAGTAAGGAGATATTGTTTAGTCAGAGCAAATGGTAGCTTTTAGTCTGGTGGTTTTGGAGAACGACCAATAACTCTACTCAATTGAGTTCGTTCACTCGCCTGCAAAAACATGGGCAATGTTTAACATTAATTTGCATATTATCTCTTTTTTTCATTTCTACAATTCAGTTCTCATTCTAATTTGAGAGCTAGTAACTTGTTTGTTTTTTCCAAAACCACGAATCAATATACAGGGCAAAGCAATAAAAATAAGCATAAAAATCTTAAGCTGACATTTTAGTTATAAATAACACGATTAAATCAGAAATACCATGTACTTATGAGTTATGTTAATAAAAGGGCAAATAAGGTCGGAGTTTTTCTCGCTTGCTAAATTAATGTATTCTGTCCTGGCAACCCTACACATCGATGTAACACAATTTATATGCACATATATTAAAAGTTTCATGAACTTAGGCGCACTAGAGATTTTCCAATGTATAAAGTGTCTACCTAATAAAGTACTTAGTGTTAAGCAAAATTTTATATTGAGTACAGAAACTATGGATGGGAGTGAGACTAGTTGGTGTAGATCAGATGGCCTGAGATTTTCAAAACGGAAGTTGTAGATACGAGTCAACATATTAAGAACAAATTTTCTTTCTCTTTAAAAGTACAGAAAATAGTGAGGAATATTGGAGACGAACGTAATTATCTACACGTAGGCGCTATAGTGAATGCCTCAGTTTCACTCTTTTATTGGACCCAAAAGTGTCTCGAAGTTCTTTTTACTCACGACATGAGACGTCATGGTGTTTTAACTTAAAACAAACAATGGCGAATTATAATCATCGGTTTGACAAACTTGAAACCAGAGGGCGGAAAAATCTTTTTGTTATACGGATTTCTCCATTTTACGGAGATTACATTTTACGCTGATATTATTGACCCTGAATACTTCTCTATCTCAGTATGTTAAATCTACTCCGTGCGAGACAGTATATTCATATGCATTTATTTTTTATAATGTTACTGTTGCCAAGTAATTCCATATTATTATGAAGAAAACAATTTGCATAAGATAATATAGGTATTGTTACTTAAATAAGTGATAAATAATTAAACTGGCCGCTTTTATGTTGTCCACTTCCGTCTGTTATTGCCTATAAAAATTTTAATGAATGCGATATTTATACATTATGTTAATATGTTCACCCACGTGTTAATCACACGATCGATCCATTGCATATAAATAAATATTAATAGCTTAGTGATGGTTTTCGCAAAACGCAATTATTAAAACACGTGATATAGAAATTTCTTTTACGTTTTGTTTTTTACGACATAAAAACCTGTCGTCAGAGACAGGGAGTCGAGTGAAAATCATAGTCTGAGGTTACTATGGGGGACTGTTCGGACGTCGTACGAATAACTTATCTTATGTGCTTAAACACTCCACAAAATGTTCGAATTCTCTATCGTACCTCGTAACCATAGACTGAGTTTGGAGAAAATGATAAGTATCATAGAGAATAGTTCGAACTTCCGAACGACTTGAATACAGTTTGAGCGAGGAAAACAAAACATTTGATAACTAACGTCTATACTATACTAACGTCTATAGGCTACACTATTAGGCGGTCAGTACGCTTGTTTGCGTCCTTCGTTGTATAAAAAAGAAACTTAGATAGGTTTTAAAAATATATATATAAAGTAGTCCTAGTGTTTTATCTTGTTTATATATTACAACAGTTACAACTGTGGCCAGTACCTAATATACCGGGTACCTCAAGACTGCTACCGAAAACGAAGCCGGGTGGTAGTTTTAGTGACTACAAACACAATGCAACCAAAAATTTCGAAAAGAAACGCAACAATTATTTTTTATGATTTTTTAAATATCGTCATTTTTGGGTGGTAAATCCATAGTTTTTGCTAAAATAATAATTTAAACACTTTTATACCTTAGATTATTTATAAATAAAAGGGTATACACTATTATTTTAGGAAAAAATGTATTTACCACCCAAATATGGTCATAGGAAAAAAAATAATAAAAAAATTGTCGCTTTTTTTTTGCAACTTTTTCTGTTGCATTGTGTCTGAAGTCGTTTAAACTACCACCCGGCTTCGTTTTCGGTAGCAGTCTTGATATACCCTGTATAAGGATATTCTGAAGAGACTTTAAAGAGATGCAATAGATCCACATGAATGTGGTGAGGCCAAATCAGAACAACGTCTTGAATGGAAACGTCTAGTTCAGGTCCAGATAGACACCTTTGAAGCTGAACGTCGCGAAGGCATCAACAAAAAGCATGACGTGCTAAAGACCCGACCACCTGTGGCTATTAATTACAACGATGTTAACGAGGTGTTGACGTGTCCAATGCGCTTGTACTTTTACTAACAAACTTGGATACGTAAGCCATAGTAGAGCGCATCAGAGGACTGAAGAACCATGTCCAATTATAGATTCTTGTGTTCAATATCACAATCGCCGAAGCCGAAAACGGCTAGGAATACTTCATCACATTACATTTTACAACAATCGCATAGTAACCAGTATGCGAGTATGCAGTTTCGTGAGAACATTCACTCAAGCGTGTAGTGAACATAATGGGAACCTACACTGGGAACGTGGATCAATGACGGAAGCCATCAGATCGGATGCCCGCTGTGCAATTTCTTGCTATTGTTTTAATTAATTAACTGTCAATTATAAAGCACAAACGCTATGTGAAAGGGTTTATGCAATAATATTGATATGAGCTGGTCGGGTTTTTGTCGAAGCTATGATAGTAAGGCAGTTTAATGAAGAATGTCGAGTTTAAATTTTATAATTAGGTCCTTGTCTTGTGCGTTTCAAAGATTATGTATTTATTTCATGTGATACCCAGATTCAAAACATTCATTTTTTTTTTTATTTTTATTAAGCTTCATATACAAATGTATACAAGGCGGACTTAATGCCTGTGGCATTTTCTCCCAGTCGACCTTTAGGTGATGCAGAGATGAGCAGAAGTAGGTGTATGAATACTTAATTAAGAGATAAGAGAAAAGAAAAAAAAAAGAACATAATTATACAAGTAATTACAAATGTTATTACATATATTATTATACGATATACAATAAACTAAATACAAAGAAACATATAAACATATAAACTATATACAATACTATACATACATATATATACAAATTACTATTGAGAGGATTCTGCAACTTCTTTGAGCAGCATTTCACGGACCTTCATTTTAAATCTGAGACGGTTAGTTGACGTCCTGATTTCAAGAGGGAGCGCATTCCACAGAAGTATAGCTTGAATGTGAAAAGAAGAGTGAAGAAAATCAGAAATGTGTGAGGGACATGAGAGCAAGAGATTAGTAGCCGAACGAAGATTTCTTTCATGGTTGGTGCAAAGAAAACGGAAGTGAGATATTAAGTAAGAAGGTGGAGAGGGGGAAGTGAGAAGAGAAAAGAGTGTTGTAAGAGCACGCAAAGTACGTCGTTGGCGAATAGGTAGCCACTTAAGTTCAGAGCGATAGGATGATATATGGTCGTACTTACGGAGATTAAAGATGAATCGAATGCAGTTATTTAAAAGACGGTCGAGTTTGTTGAGCAGATCTGCATTCAGGTCAAAATAGCACACATCACCATAGTCGATTAATGGTAGGATTAAGGTTTGTACCAGCATTATTTTAGTATTGGACGGAAGGAAGTTCTTAAGACGATAAAGAGATCGAAGTATACCAGTGACTTTCTGGCAAACAGAGGTGACTTGGGCGCGCCAGTTTAAATTAGCGTCGATGAGAAGCCCAAGGTCCTTAACTGTTGTTGACCATCCTACAATAGCGTCGTCATATACAACCGGTGGAATAATAGTTGTATCCAACCTACTCATCAAACGCTGACTGCCCATAATAATGGCCTGACACTTACCAGGATTAACCTTAATACCAAAATTATGAGACCATCTACGAATAACGTCCAAGTCACTATTAATTTCTTTGACTGCCAAGGATACACAATCGATACTTGACTGAGAGTAAAGCTGTAAGTCATCGGCATAAAGATGGTACGCGCATCGAAGGTCTTTGGTAATGAGATTAATAAAAATAGAAAACAGTAAAGGAGAGAGAATACCGCCTTGAGGAACGCCAGAGTCAAGGTCGCACCATTTTGACGTAGTCTCGCCGATACGGATCGACTGTTGACGCCCTCGAAGATAAGAAGAGAACCAATCCAGTGCTACGGGAGAAATCATAAGGTGGGATAGGATGGACAGTAGGATGTCATGATTGACGACATTAAAGGCGTTTGAAAAATCAACCAGGACCATAACAGTGATCCGGGTGTCTTCCATACCAGCCCTAATGTCGCCAGTTACCTTAAGGAGTGCGGAAATGGTGCTATGGCCAGGTCGAAAGCCGGACTGTAACGGGCTCAACAGGTTGTTAGAATACACAAACCTGGAAAGCTGCTTGTGCGCACATGCTTCAAGCACCTTGGATAGGAAAGGAAGAATGGATATAGGACGATAGTGGATATTGAGGGTAGGATTAGAGACTTTGGGAAGGGGGATAACATAGGCTTTTCGCCACAATGACGGAAAAGTTCCCATGCTTAAGGAAGCATTAATTATATGGGAAAGCGCTGGAAGGAGATGATCAAGTATCACGACAATCATGCGATGGGTGATATTGTCGTATCCGATAGCGTTTGACTTGATGGAGAGGATTATCTTTTTGATTTCGTCTCGAGCAACTGGAGAAAATTTAAAGGAATTTATATCAGGATGGGGTAGGTTGCCCAGAAAATCCAAAGTTTGACATTTGACTTGGTAATCCATCGGAGAAGAAATGGAGAAGTGGCAGTTGATTTCATCCAAGTCCAATGTTCCCGGGAAGTCCTGGCTTTTCTCCTTACCAATACCCAAAGTCCTAAGGAACTTCCAGGTATTAGCAGGAGAGGAAGATATGTTGTTAAAAATATGTCGGCGTTTAGCATTACGAACCATCTGGTTACACCGATTCCTTACAGCCTTAAAACGACACCAGCTAATATCAGTGCGGTCTTTTTTAAATTTGCGGAAAGCCCTGTCCCTTCGTCTCATCGCCATTCGAATGTTATCCGTCATCCAGGGTGCCGGAGGGCGCTTCAACTTGATTTTCCTGACAGGAGCGTGGACATCAAAGAGGGCATAAACTTTAGTGTTAAATATTTGGACCATTTCATCCACTGTACCAGCTGCAATCAGGTCGGCCCAATCAAACTTAGCGGCATCCCTTGATAAATCAGAAACATCCATGCTACCAAAACAACGCATATGCAGAACCTTAGGACAGGATTTAGGAGGCTTAAGGACGTAGGAAAGGAAAATGAGGTCATGATGTGAGAAACCAGGTGCAGGAAACTGACCATGATAGGACACAAGGGAAGGGTAGGAGATGAGGATTAAGTCTAGCCATTACTACATTACTCATTTATAAAAGCTACATTACTCATTTATAAAACAAATATTTGTGTGAACCATAGGTATTTGTTTGGGGGACTTTGTGAGGCCGAAAGTACTCTAGTAGTTTCTGATACCCACGACACAAGACTCTATCTTAGTGTGGGGTCAAAACTTCGTATGTGACTGTTGGATGTTATTATTATATTATCAATATTCTACTACACAGTAGAGCCTGCTATTTAGAAATATGTTATACGTTTTAAATAATTTTATTTATTTTATATTAATACTGCTTATGCACAAATCATATGGCTATGATAACATCATTAGGGAAAATAATGCTTCTTTAAGATTATAAAGTCAATATGTGACATAAAATAAAAATGCTAGCGAAAAAGTGCAGTAAATAAGTCTTTCGCAAAACTCCACGCCACGCAATTTGTGATAACATTAATTACTTGCCAACAAACTGGTTCACTGATTGTATTCGTCTATTACGTAAAAACACACGTCAATAGTAATTACCATAGATATGCTTGGAAACACCTGAAATACTTTGATAAAGAATCGTAATTCACAACATGCTGTGGCCGCAGGATCTATCTAGACTTTCTTCCTGCTTAGTATCCCGGTCATTGTCCGGCCGCTTTGGGTATCAATATTAGTTATTTCGTGGGATCATTAGTACCTAGTTATTAGACCATTAGCAGCCATAACTTCGTTGAGGACACCAAGCCAGCAACACTTTTTGGCCTTTAATAAAAAAATATAGATCCTACCATTTTATTATCAGTAATAACTAATATACCACATTTGTCTATTGACCCTATTGCCGCACTAAAAATAGTTTTTACAGTTCCAACAAAGCCTCTAATTAGGTAACACATTTCAAAGTCTAAACCTACATACGAATTGTGCTAATGGAGCTTTCTATTCAGAATATGTTCATGAGCGTTTGATTCTACATTCATTCCACGGTTCAGTTAGATCTTAGTCTATACGAACATTAAAGGGACGCCCACATCTCCGATATAATTATTAGCAACTAGGACATTGGTGAGGTGAGCTTGCCTATTATTGTCACGGAGGCGTCTTATTTATTTTCTATTGTTTATAATGAAGCGTGTCTGGGTGTTTGTGTGTTTGAATGTGTCTGGAAATAGAGGTGCTAGTATATTTAGTGGAAATTTTATCAATATATACTTTGGCTTTATTTTCATATGATCATTTAGATCACATTTATGACTCCAAGTATCTAAAATTAATCGTGTGGAAGATAAGAGAAACTGTTATTAAAGCGTATAAAGTAAAGAGTAGTATAGTAAGAGTAAACATTCGAATATCATTGGTATAAAGGCTTTAGATAATGTCGAGAATACAGAGTAAGGATAGCCAAACACTAATTTCACTTGAATTCGTCCCTAATTTTCGGATGAAATTTAAAATGATGGTTATTTTAACACATAACCATTATAAGTACAACCCGCATAAGACCAACGTGGTGGACTATATATATGGCCTAACCACTCAATCGTACTCTTGATTCTAGAGGACGCCCATGTTGTGCAGTAAGACATACATATGCGATTATGTGGGCTGATACAGTACAGTATAGTTATACAATCCAAAAACTTTAATTAATTTCTAAAAAGAGTACGACAATTATATTTATAATATTTTCTACGTAATAAGCATAATATACGTAATTATTTTTTCTCAATTGTCTAATTATGAATGTCACTGATACGGTCGTTTGCCCTAGCGCCTATTTTTTATACGCACCGTTTACTTTAGAGAATACTCGTAAAACTCAGCATGTAGGTCGTAAAACTGGTCAGGCTGGTATTTTTGTAGTAAAAGTTAAATAAAATATTGTATATTTTCATGTTATGTTTAGCGTAATTGATTTTGCTAGTTTTTGGCGTATAAACAAACCAGTTCCGAAATTAAAATTTGTACTGCATAGTATTTTTTGCTAAGGTTAATTTAAAATGAAATGGATGAGGCAGTGTAAGGATTGAGAAGAATACAGACAGGCCTTCTAAAATCCCACTGTTACTATAACAATTATTTTGTATTACATTTTTATTAAAATTTAACAATCTAGCTTGAGAAGTAAGAGTAAGTAGACTTGATACAGCTTCGGAATTCGGGAGATCAAACATTACGTAGCATTTGCTATGAACACAAAAACTATAATTTCGACTACAAAAACGATTATAAACAGAATTTTTTTAACAAAACTTCGAGTCGAGCCACGAATTACACGTAAATAATTTAACTATGGAGCGTCGAACGATGTCGGATAATACGCGTGGCATCAACTTTCACGGTCCCAATTGTTTTCCCATTCTGTGTCGATCGTGCATCATCCGTACAAAAGATTTTAATAAGCGGTGTATTTGCGCATGCGTGATGTGTACCATGTTAGAAACTGTTTATGAAGCAGTTAAATTATTAAATTGTCATTCAGACAGTCGCGTCCAAGTCGCGTCGGTTTGTTGATGATTATGAATGAATAATGTTTCATGTGTTTTGTTTTCATCTCTATTATTTTAAAAAATATTGCGAACCCTAGATTTGTAACTATTTGGGATAATGCTAAGGAGTATGTATTACTCTCTCTTGGATCTAAGCTCAGATCGTAACTTACTTAAGTTTGTTTTAAATAAATATATAACAACTAGTTATTTATTTGTTTATTCGATATTGCCATTGTAATCCAAAACGAATTTTGGATCACACAGACATAAACCCTTTTTTCCCAGCGAGTGGCTCAACCAACTTTTTCTCTGTCAGAACAGTATAAAGTGCTGTATAACAATAGTGTCAGTGTCATACGGTCAAATTCGATTACCAAGAGCTGTTCATACACACGTGCTCACCCCTCTTTCCCAGAAAGTGTAGACAGAGGTGATAGTGTCAACCAGGACACCTACATTTCGCCTTGTGTATTGCGTGCCACTATGTAAAAGGAAACCATTGCCATATCGGACCCAATCCCCGACTGCAGACTGATAATGAATTGAAAAATCCACCATCACCTCGCTGTCCCGGGATTCGAACCCGCGACTCCAGCTTTGTAATTGTACTATAGTACAACTACGCCGCCGATGCAGTCTCAGGCAAATACTGTTCATAAAACAAATTATTACAGCTTATTATGTAAGATTTGAAGTATGAAACCTCTACTTTCAAGGCAGCTGTGTACGGGCAGAACTTGTCACGATCGCTATTCATATGAGCACAATTGCTAAGCCATTCGCACAGGTATTTCTTTGTCTTAGCTGTGACCTGGCAAGGACGCCGTACATGACTCAATAGCTTTGTACTTTGAGGCTGTATGTGCAAGTATGGAGTAAAGGTACAGCCTTTGGATACAGTCCAACTGTTCATAAATATATTTAAAAGCATGTTGATGTTGTGCTATAATGTCACATCCTCCCCGGCAGTTGATTAGGCGCCGACTGTGAAATAAGAGGCCAGGTCTATTGATAATATTTTATAATTAGTTAAAGATTTGAAAACAAAATACAAATTGAATTGATTTCACATAACTAATCACTCTCAATCGTACTCTCGAGTGTAAAGAAAGCCCGAGCGCTACACTGGGTCATATTAGGCATCTTATATCAATTGATACAGAATAACACCAATTAATTCTTCATTTTAGAATACATTATTCACGCAATAACATCATCATAACTTAAGCAAGCTGGTTCCAATCTCAAAGGAAGTTCTAGCCACCATTTTGGCCAGCACCCACATCACCACTCGCATCTGTAACTATTGACCGAATTGTAATGCATAATTAGACAGCGTATGTACAATGTAGGACGAAGCCTACGATACAATTTATTGCTTGACTGTTCTTCACCTCTTCACGCCCCGTTAGGGCGTTCTTAAGGATAATTTTATGAGGTGGAATATCGGCTTTAAAGTCAAAACCATCGTAAAAAAAATTATTGTGTGAGTGTAAATACAATGTTGTGTTCCGGTTTGAAAGAAAAACTTCTGAACATATTGAGACTTATCATAAGTCTCAGGATGGCGAGCGCAGTAAAATGCTTTATAATTCAAGTCAACGAATGAAGAATATCATACTCGTTTCGCTATTCATTGATATAAAACATATCTGATGTTAGTTTCTTAGTAAAGAAATAAATAGCATTATCGTGTGGTGAAGTTGTGACGCCATTAATTGAAACTTTATAAATGGAACCGCGTCATCAGTCCATTCACAAGAAGATCATTCAATTATATATATTAAACGGTCTTACAACAGAGTTTTTAACTGATTGATTATAATGTGATTACTTTTTTTATTCTCTAGATCTGGCAAAAGTACAAGTAGGTCACCTAATGGAAAGTGTTCTACCCCCCATAAACATTCATAACGCTGGGATCGTGGATATGTGCCCACCAAATTAGGAGCGGAGCGGGAAGGAAAAGATGGGAAAAGCGAAGGATTTTTGAACATCCGGAAAACTAACTAATTGAACGGAACTTAGATAAAAGCGTGGCACTACCGTGATGAAAAAAATCTTTTCAGTTAATTAATAATAATTCCGCTAAATGAATATCTTCATCAGAAAATATTGCGATACTTTCGTTAATGCTCTAATATCAAGACTCTACCAGATTGTGTGTTTTAGTTCGTATGTATTTTTTCACTTTGTCTTTCTCTCACATTAGCAATATTACTGAAAATAATTGACAACTTCACTATATTAAACTAGACGTTGCGTCTTAGCCGGCTTAGTCTAGAAAAAATAAATAAATAATCTCTTTCATATTTCAAACATTGCGATCTAACAAGGTCTCATAACAAGGTGTATAGAAGTACTCATGTTTCTTACGGTAAACGATCACGTCATTAGGAAACCAGCATGTACGAATTATAAATTCCAATGCTTGTTATTTATGTTCAATTAGTTCCGCCTTCTATAGTGTAAAAGTAATGGAATTTATTGCCATTTGGGGTTTATTTCTTATCGTTAGAGAAATTGTGGTCGTAGAGAATATTTCAAAGGACGATTCGAATAACTAAGACATAACTGTAGGTTGGATAATACGTACTATAAACTAGAATCGTTATCGAATAAATAACTGTGATATACATATTGCCGATAAGGCTTAATATAGTAGCAGAATTCACTTCTTGGGTTTACCGTTACAGTAATAGCAGAAACTTTTGAAATAAATCAGAAGTACAATGTATTATTTGTACATGGAAGGATAGTTCTGATAAATGGTTATTATGGAATAACAATGCAATAAATTATTCATAAAAATAATTGTAACTCAGTAACAAATAAGACTTTGGCCTTTAAATAAGTTTCACAAGAATAAAAACCAATTTAATTGAACTGATTTTAGTTACAATTTCATTACTGTAGGTGGCAAAAGCAGTCGTCAGACCAAAACATTAAACAATCCGAGTCTTTTTAAGGTATTAGCAAAGACATCCGAAACATACAGCCACACCAAAACTGACATTTTAAACATGGTGTTCTTTTTTCAAATACGGAAAAAATCACTAGATTAATCTTACTGAAAACACTTCACAGGAAATAAATAAAGTCGTCAGAAATGATACAAACATAATAAATCATATACATACAGAACCATTTGCAAGGTTTATCGTGATGACTGATGATTTTTTGCAGATAAATGACACTATTGTTGCATTGACTAATACCTTACTCGCGCTAAAGTTAATGACGCCAATGACTAATATATATATGCATATATTATCCGAGATCATTGTCTTCTGTGATTGCTCACTTGTGCAAGCAATAGATGGTAGTAACAAAGGCTTGCGACAAGGTCGTACATGGTTGTTTACTTTCGTATTTGGTATTGCTAGTTTGATTTCACTTTATGGGCAATAAAGTGAAATTAAGTGAAATATGCTGAAGGTGATCTGAATTCTATACAATTGAATGTCTTATGTTTTTATAGGTGAATCGTTTCGCCCGCAAGATCACCTATAGAAGACTATGTGTGTATGATGTTAGGATTGTTAGGTATATACATATAAGCATGATGAATTATTGAGGTCTGTTTATTTTTATTTATTTTATTAATTATTACAGTTAACACCATTTACATTAATTGCTGTAAATTAAGGTACTCAGTTAAGCATGTCGCTCGTAGAATTTCAAGCACTCAGGCTAATTTCTTCACCCATTGGTTCACCACCAATAAATAGTCTCTCTATATGCATCAACAAATACTGTAATTCGTAAAAGCATAGTTTCATACGTATTTCTTTATTTTGAATGCAGAAATGTGCACGATTTGAACTTGTTCTACTCCAATACTGAAATATTGGCTTAATGTGGCTACACTTAAGCGTCACTTATGAAGTAATCTTCCGCAGGTGTACTTGCAAATGTAGGTAGTTTTAAGTACTTTGATGTTGTTCTCTTTACCTTTGAGTGGTTTAATATTAACCAGGATCACATAATCATTTAGATCAATATTATATAGTTTATTACATGTTTTACATTTCCCGGTTCTTTTATAGAAGTCAATAAAAATTAAGAAATGTTTACGGATGAAATGTAATACTCAATTAGCACTTAATTGGCTTTGCCTCTTTGGAAGTATCAAAGATGTTTGCTGTCGGTATTAAAGTTTAAATCCCATTAATGACACTTCGGTTGCATGTTAGTCTTATACGAGTAGAACTTCAAAGATTGTTAATTATTGTACAGTCACAGTAAATATCAAAGTTATTTTTCAGTGTGTGTGATCGAACTTAAGCCCCATTTACACGGGATGAGTTTCTCGCCTCGAAGTTGCGATTATCATTTCACGTTTACATATTTGTCAGAATGTGGTCAGACCATATAATAATTATAGGGCGGTTATGTCATGCTATAATGGCATACGATTCTCACCGCGACAAGCTCCCTCCGCGTAATGAATGGGGTTCTATGGATGATGAAACAACTATAATTATCAGCCCACCATTATTTAAAAGCAATAATGAATAAATATAGAATGGATTTGTCGTTCGACGACTGACTTCAATATTTCCGCTATTTTACGCTTAATTCATATTCCGATTTGAACGACCTAAGTCGGCCTACCAGATTTAAGAAACGCATTCAAAACAATCCATGTATGTTTCCACTAACGAGCTAAAATACTTTAAAACTAACAATACAAATTACAAAACCAACTTCCAAAAACACTTGATTTAATTGAAACTCCGAGCGAAACTTGTTACGTAACAATTACAATGTTCGGCTCAAGACCTTCGGACGTCGTGTGAAGTTGAGTCGAACAGGCAATTCACGTCAAGAATCTGTGCGTGACTCATTAAACCGGTGTAATTTGAAACTAAATCACCACACGATGCACATCCTGTAGTAAGTGAGCTGTGACTGATTTTGATGCCTATACGCATTGCAGCTATACCAGTGTCAATTCAGGTATATGGATATCGATGGCATAGCTGGAGCTCTTAGAGCATTTATAATACAAAGGTGCACTGGTACTTCAAAAATGAAAATAAAAATGATACCCGGACTACAGTTGTGTGCCCTCCTATTGATTAATTTTTGACAGGTTGTCAAAATAAATAAATACATGAGTTACTTGGAAAAAAAAGTAAAACCAGTTTCTGTATCTGTATCAGCCCATATACGTCCCACTGCAGGGCACGGGCCTACTCTACAATCGTAAGTACGATTGAGAGTGGTTAGGCCATATAGTCCACCACGCTGGCCTAGTGCGGGTTGGCGGACTTACATACCATAGAAATTCTTATAAATCGCTATGGTATGCAGGTTTCCTCACGATGTTTTCCTTCACCGTTTTAGTGCGTGGTGATTGACTATCAATACACACATGACTCCGAAAAGTCAGAGGTGTGCCCTGGGATTCGAACCCGCGACCATCGTGAACATGTTGGCAGCCGCGTCTAGTCCGTTTACCAACAGGCCACCACGCACTATATAAAACCAGTTTAGAGCTATTTAATTCAACTCGAACTCGTTTTATAAGGATAATATTTTTGGCTATCAAAGGGATTTCTAGCAATATGATATTAATTAATTATTTCAATATCTGCTCATATAGGAGCGCTACCAACATTACGCACAGGAAAATATCTACGCTTTTGAAGGCGCAAATGTATAAAAGCGCTCCCTCTATGATCTATATTATAAAAAATACTCTAAGCTAGCGCTAAGGTGTAAAATGTGAGGTAAGAGGTTGGTTTACTAGATAGGTATGACATGTGGCAGTAATAATGGGGTTTCCTTTTGATATTAGAATGTTAATAATTCTGCAACAGGAGTAAAATGTCATGTTGCACCAACTATATGAGAGTCAGGGATAAGACCTAGTAGATGGAAAACAAAGATGGTTAGAACCAAACAACTTAAATTAGGAGTAGTGGCTAAACATTTTTTGTTTCCTTTGCTGCAAAACTTGCGATTTTGAAACATTCCAGGATATTGTATCGTTAATATTAATTATACGTAGTCAGTTTAGTTAATTAAATAAATGAAGATGACTGTGTAACAATTGAAACGAGCAAGGATAGCATAAATGATTTTTAAAATTATCGCTAATGAAAAACAAAGACAATAGGTTGAAGACCTCAGGCTTCAGCGCTTATATCATCAAAATCAAATCTCAATATACGTCACGAGCGGTCGCTCAGTTCCGCTTATTTACATGGAGCAATCAAGTCTTTTTGTCCATTTCGAACCGTTTCTCAATCAATCGAAGCGGAGGTAAAAAGCAAATTATACTTTTTCTGTAGTAAACAATTAGACTTTCCCTCAAGCGTGGTAGAAATGTCAAGGTTCTTCGGCATATTGTTTTTGCGTGATTGCGTCTTGCGTGTGTTGCTTGCTTGTTAATGAACTCGCTATATGCAGATTAAAATTTCATAAATACTTGTAGAATAAAAATAACTGGCTATTTTTATGTAAGTCATGCGGTATCACGCTATTTCGTATCTTAAACTTATCTATTTAACAATTGAAGGCTCTTGATCTAAATGGTATCCGGATACGATCAGAACGAGACTAAAGGCGGATACAAATAAAAGGAGATCACTGCCGATGCAGTGGCGTAACAATAGGGTGGCAGAGTGCGCAAAATGCCACAGGCCCCCGGCCTTAGGGGCCCCCGGCCCGGCAGAACCCTGGCCCGACAGAGTCTCAGGCCCGACAGGGCCCCGGTTCGATAGGGCCTCGGGCCCAAACCCGACTGGGTGTAAGCAGAGAATAATGTAAATCAATAACGAAATTAATTAATACAATAATGACAAACATTTCACGATAAATTTGATTTAAATGTTTTGTTTCATTACAGTATAATATTAGTTGGAAATCAATAAATTACAATTTAATGAATATTAAGGTAATAGTTTCCAAATAAATATAAACATGTCTTGTTAAAGAAACTATTTCAGTGGTAGCGAAGACCGAAAGAGAAAGAAGAGTCTGAAGTAATAAATAAAAGGTTACCTAAAATAAGTCAATACTTTGGGAACCAATTCATTGATGAAAAGACGAGTAAACTGAGTCCCAGAAACGAACGAATGAATGAAACTAAAAATTCCATTATAGCAAATCTCGGCGATAAGGAATATTCAGACTCAAAACAATCACAATCAAATACGAACAAAAATAAAATTGAACCATATTTATAGGAGTGGAAGATATTAAACCTCAATAATATGTTACAAACACGTGTAGTTTAAAAAAATTAAATGCGATGTGAAACTATTTGTGATTGAGAAAAGTCACTGTAAGCCCAATGGCTTTTTTTATGAGACAGTGGGCAGCATTTGGTAAACTACGTCCAGTCTTCACGTCACCTTTATCACAAAGCTAGAAAACAAAGGTTTCAACCAGTGCGTCTTACCTGCCATAACCTACGGTGCTGAGACTTGGACACTCACAGTACGACTGCTCAACCAGCTCAAGGTTGCTCAGCGAGCTATGGAGCATGCTATGCTCGGTATCTCTTTGAAGGATAAGATAAGTAATGAGCTTATCCGTCCGAGAACCTAAGTTATAGACAGCAAACAAGATTAGCAAGCTGAAGTAGGCGGTGCGCTGGCCACTCGTATTCGAAGAACCGAGAACCTATGGGTTTAAATATTTTTGAGAGGAGATCGCGTCTTGGCTAATGTAGTGGACGCCCTCTGCTGCCTGATGCTGGATGCGACAAGCTGACGACACGGTGAAATGGCGCAATTTGGAAGAAGACTATGTCCAACAGTAGAGAAAAAATGGATCAAGATGAATAAATTTCGGCCTCTCGATGTGCGGAAAGCCAATGGTCCGGATGGAATACTGGTTGTGGTTCTAAGAGCTTGTGCATTGGAGCTGTCTCCTGCATTGACTCGTCTCTTTCGAGCGTCCTACCACACAGGAGTTGTGCCTGAATCTTGGACGGAGGCCAATGAAAGCGATCAGTGAAATCGATCCCCAGAAAGGGTGATCGGTCAGACCCTACCAATTATCGCCCTATCACTATAACCTCAGTGACTTGTAAGGTTATGGAGCGGATCATAAACGCTCAATTGATCCGCTACCTGGAGGATCACTCGTTGATCAGTGACAGACAATACGGATTCCGTCAAAACCGATCAACGGGTGATCTTCTAGCATTTGTTCTGCATCGCTGGGGTGAGGCGATTAGACCGGCGTGGCGAGGCTCTTGCTGTGAGCCTCGATATAGCCAAGGAGTTGCATAGGGTCTGGCATCGTGGTCTTCTTTCTAAGCTTCCGGCATACGGTCTGCCCGACAACCGGTATTTATGGATTTCCGGCTTTCTGCATGGGCGTAGAATACGTGTCGTCGTCGATGAACACGCTTCGGCGCTCATGTCGGTAAATGCCGGAGTTCCTCAAGGCTCGGTGCTGTCGCCCACCCAGTTTATTCTGCATATCAATGATACGTTTGACAACTTAGAGTCGCTATAACTGCGACGAAATTTCATGAAATGATTTATGTTCAAAATCCGATGATAAATATGAAGCCATCATTAAAAAAGTCTGTACTGTACTGTATAAGCTCATATTAACTAAGTGCGTGGCTATATCTAGTGCAGACTGGCGGACTTAACGTAACATAGAAATTGTTACAAATCGCTATGGTATGCAGGTTTCCTCACGATGTTTTCCTTCACCGTCATAGTGCGTGGTGATGGAATATCAATACACGCATGATTCCAAAAAGTCAGAGGTGTGCCCTGGGATTTGATCCCGAGACGAGCATGAACATGTAGGCGACCGCGTCTGGTCCGCTTACAAATAGGCCACGTTAAAAAAAGATTCATAAAAACGAAATTACAATGTTCAAGTTTTTTTTACATATACGAAGGGCCCCATTTGATGAAATTTGCCACGGGCCCCCGAGGGGGTAGTTACGCCACTGTCAGCCGATGAACACATCATTAAAATGGACGCAATACTTTGGAATAATAGTATGGTAAAATTAATGTATTAAGGATTCATAGGTCAAAGACAAAAAAGAGACGGCCAAACAATACACGCATCCTTGGATATATGAACTTAATTGTATTGCAGTTTTCTTTTGTATTTCTCCTCGAACATAATCAGTGATGCAATTCGGCGGGAAGTGGGCCAGCTGCCTGTAAAAGGTCGTCGCAATCAGCGCCATCTTGTTTTTTTATCTGTGATGTAAAAAGTTATTATACAAAATAGAAATGATATTGTATTTGTCTGTCTGACGTTTTTACTGTTACTACGTTTTTTTAGTTATCTAATTGGGAAACGGATAAGAATGCTGATATTATAACAATTTCAGTTTTGTTTTTTTTTCTGTCAGTGTTATATAATTTGAGATTTCATTTCACCGTCTTATCTTTAATGATCAACTTTCGAAAATACCGCAGAATAATTGAAACCAGTAAAAAGTACAGCAGAAGTTGTTACATGATGATCTATTTTTTAAAATAATATTCTTCCATACATCAATCAGCTCGAATGGTTTATAGATCACGTGATTTATACATGTCATTTATTGATATATATCCGTGTAATCAAGATTAGGTACTCAATCATCTTTATCAATGTTCCCAAAGTTATTTCACATTATCGCAAAATTATCAACAACCCAACAATTATTAAACTGTAAGGAGAAAGTACAATCACTGTAGATAATAGGTATTTATTCTGATGTCACCAATAATGGACTCATGGCTCATGTAGCGTGATGTAAAATCTAACAAAATAATTTGATAATGCCATTAACATAAATATATGGACAGGGCGGAAAGCGCGTGAAGTGTTCCGACGTAAGTGGTGCGCGCGCTCCAGTACATCTCTAGTGGAGTGTTTTCGAAATTAGTCGTTCCTCGCAACGATTAGAAACGAAAATGCTTGCTTGTATATAAATTGAATATAAATGAAGATAATATTTTTATTACCGTCTGGTCGAAATCTATTAAATTAAATTAATTTAATATTTATTTTAGCGCGATTTTCACGGTTATCTTTTTGAAACTCCACATGTACTGAATGGCCTATACCTACTTAGTTTTTAAATCAACGGGCAATGAAAATTTTATCCTCTACGTATAGAGCGATACTAATTTTAAAAACTGAAGAGTATATTTATCTTTCTGAAGAGTTTGTTTTTTTCCATGCTCTTATCTCAGGAACTACTTTTCGGAATCGCAAAATTCTTTTGTTGTTAAATAAATTAATTATTATTGAGGAAGGCTATAGGATAGTTTTTGTCCTGGGGTAAATTATAGCCTGACTCTTATCCCGGTAAAACTTACGAGCGTACAATTGTAAAACGTCGAGCGAGAATCAATACTAATAAAGAATATAATATAGGTACCATAGAAAAGAGAGTTTCCTGAACCTGGTCCGGATCATCAATAACAAACGAATTACCACTAATGTCCTGATTTGTACACAGATAATAAAGATAATCTAAAGCGCATTCATTGTTGACGCAATCGCGTTATCGATGAGTTTATTGGCATTTATCGTGAATAGGGGCTTATAATAATGTTTTGTTTTTATTGGGTTGTTTTTCCTATATTTTAATTTGAAATTCAAATTAATTAAATCGCAATAAGGAACTATTTATTGCACATAAAATTATGTAGCATCTCTACCATTCCCACGATTTTTCATCGTCACATTCTATCATTAAGCATAATTTAACCAAGCTATTAATTTACTTTCATAATTTATTGTATCCAAAATAAATTTAACCACCCATGACCCAGCTCTAGCTATAATAAAAATATCGATTGTCCTAAACACCCAGAGGTCATTCCACTTCAAATAATTCCAAAGTCGCTTGCCAATCAATTGGCCATTAAGCCATATGACCGGGTGTCCTAAATCATAGTTAGATACTGTCACGGCATTGTCTCGCACGCAAACCGACTTGTTCAATTAGTCACGTGTTCATTTTCCCGTTTTCGACTCAATTTGTATCGATTGTATTACCATTAAGTGGGAGGTCATAGCTATAGGGCCTGCTTGGTGGTGATTTCAATGTTTTAATATTGCCGAGTTAATTGTTTTAATCACGATATGTAATACTTAATAGGTTTTTGTTTTTGGTAATTACGGTTGTTGAACTTAATGTTTGATGTTGCACATTAATTTGAATGTTATTGTCAATTTTTATATCTTGTAACTGAATCGATAGTGCATTTGTACTACATTACATTATTGCTGAGGTCTCGGGATAGAATCCTGCGTCGGGAAAACTTATATTGGATTATTTTATTAATTATCAGTCTAGAGTCAGGAGTTTGTGGCTGATATGGCTATAGGTTTGCCCTCTGTCATATCCTGGGACGGAGCACACGTGATGAATCGTAGGTGTCCTGGTAGCATCACTGCCTACCCTTTCTGGGAAAAAGGCGTGAGGTTATGAATGTATTTTTTTAAACTTTTTGTTAATCTGGCACTACAATGTGACTTCAATATACTTTGTGACAAGTCAATATAATATAGAGAATCCAGTAGTCATTAAATACGATAAAAAAATCAACGGATCAATAAAGTAGACTAATGTTGCTTTTAATATCAGTCACGTCTAGTTACAGATTACGCTCAATAGGATTACTATATATAATCGTGTTTCTACTAGTTCCTTGTTTTTTGTCAGTTTATTTTTTGTACGTGAATTCGAATTGGATTGTTATTGTTCTAATCGACTTCACCGTTCACGAATTATTGAGATATACCTACATTTTTTTCTCTAAAGATACTTATAAGTAGGCAAGTTCAACTTAATATCCTTAATTTTTATGGCTAGTATAATCCATTAATACGTAAATATTCGCTTAAGTTAAAGAAATTTATAAGTTGTATTTTTTTCATGTTTTACCCACAAATCTCAAACATCAGTGTTTATTTATTCAAGATAAATCCGATAAAAGCAAAGGGCAAAAACTCTATTTTAATCGACTGACTCAATTATCGACTGATAAAAGCCTGTTACAGTGTCATAGTAGATGTCGTATCCATTTTTATGTCAGCTGTCGTAGATAAGATACGAGAAAAGCGAAAACAAATTAATATTGTAATCAGTGGAAAGTGCAACAGTGTCAAGATCAAGTTTTTATTCAAAACAAGGTGGCATAAACACCTACGGAGAAATCAAACAACTTAATTGGCCCCAAGTGGATTTATTCGCCGATAGATCCAACTATATAGGACAATCTTATTTTTAAACCGTCGTTGACCAACGCTTGTTTAACCTATAAAAATGCAGGCCGTTTATAAACTTCCTAGTTGCAATAAAAACTGGCCGAAAATATTTCAAGCATGGCAATAAAAAAAAAAGATTCCAATTTTAAATGTAGATGTGATAAACTGGCCCCAAACAATGTTTGACATCAAACACAACTTTAAAACATGTATGCATTTCACAATTTTAGACGACAGCCGGAATTCCTTTTTAGCTCATTCACCTGTCCAGCCAAACAAAACCCGGTCGAATTTAATGCTGCCCTCTTGCGGTTAATGTCCACCGGTGCGACGCATATTAAATTTAGTTGGATAGCTGCGTTATCTGGCAACGCGGTTTATCTCAAATGTCACGACGAGTCGTCATCTCAAGGACTTTGTATTGGCATGCCTTTTAAACGTGAATGTTGGCTGGAGAATATAAAATGCTCATCTGCCAGGTGCGACGGAAAGGCCGAGTGAGGGCAACGGCTCATACAAAAACTTGTACTGATGACAAGATCGCGCGAAATGACAAGGAACCTTGTCAGAATCTGGTTGGGTCGTAATGTGGTTGTAAGATCAATTTAAACGTGTCTTAAAGTTTGGAAAAAACATGAAAGGATATGACTGTAATGAAATTTTTTGATAAACTAGCACAATCTTTAATATTTTGCCGAAGTCCCTAGATAAATACTACATCTTATTTTATTTATTATTACTAATGGACTGCCTTTAACGCACAAAAAAACATCATTTAGGGGCTATATTACAGCACTTACATGACTTGCTCAATTTCGGTAAAATCATGGTACTGCTCCAACTCTTCTTGCAGGCGACATAATATTTGTCTAAAAATTAAAGATTACGCTTTCAAGTTACACAATGTGTATTGTGGCACCAAAGCCATTGAAAAAACACGGTATTTTTCAATGGCTTTGGTGTGTACCAAAGCCGTTGAAAAACACCGTGTTTTTCTTTATTAGATGCCACTACGGTGCTACGGATTGCTCTAACCATTAACCAACTAATTGTACTAGTCTACGCCAATAAACATAAAGACTAGGACTTTTTGAAGCCGAAATGAAAAAAAAATACATTTTACGGGAACATTTTTAGCAGAAGGATGGCCAATTTTGTGCATATGATATAGGATTTGAATATAATACAACCGAGTACAATGAAACGTTAAACGAATGACTGATATGAAACGCAGTTTAGGTGAGAGAGATGACAAATGAAATTACTAAAGATGGAAAGAGTTAGAGGATAGGATAGTATAAGCACGGAAGGAAGGAATAAGAGAGAAATGAATGGTAGACGATGAAAGATGTTTAAGGCGAGGGATAAGTTTTTTATTACCAAACCAACCTTCTTTGATTTGACCCTTTGAAGACTGAACTATTCCGACATGAATCGCACTAGAGCAGCGTAGTAGAATATGCTCTAAGCTCTCTTAATTTGACTATTGTAAATCGAACTATCGTTTGTAGATGAGCCCTATGGTACGATAACCTTCGATGACAATCAAATACTTCAAATAGCTAATCCAATAACCAGCTAAATATGTGAATAGTTGAGTCGAAGGAATGAAGACAAGGTCACGCCGGAGAGCGGCTACATCCCTGTCAAGGAATGTTACAACCGCGATAATAATCTCACGCCTCGCTGTGTTTTTATTGTCGTGCAGATATGTTCCAACTACCACTCAGTGCTTTACCCTTACATTCTTAATAAGGATGACTTTGTGTAGCCAAAATTGCATGTTACAATAACAATCCCTAGGTTTGGTTTGGTTTGCCCAATGGTTTTAACCACATGATGCCAAAATTATGGCCTTGCTGAGCTGAGGAATTTTTAAGTTGTAATATTCATTTAAAAAAGGGACTTCGATATTAATCCGATAGGAATAGTCGCTATGGAAATTGCTATAGGAGATACATATATTTAGTAGTAAATTTCCTATGGCTAATGAAGAAGAATTGTAATATTTTGAATTTTTTGTTGTAGATAAATAATTATAATCCAAAATGCTGACTGAAACAACCAATAAGTACACCCTCCTTTGGTATTTAGCTTGGAATCCTATGTAAAATCTTGATTCTTTACGTCTCTTAATTCACAAATTACTTAATTTACGCCAATATCCTGTATAATAATACCTATTTTCTTTGGATAGTGTTTGCAGATTAGGGTTTTATTTTCCACGCCTTATCTTCAGTTTTGCATTGCGTCACGCCATCTTATCAAGGACACACATATTTCTGTGACATTTTATTGCGACAATATAAAATGGAGTGCAAGCAGTGATTACACCTAGATTAATCCGAAGAAAAACTCCAAGAATTGTTTGATTATATCTATAACTAAATGAGGACGTTTTAATAATATATTACTCATTACCCGTATTCATCATGCCAAAAAACTAATCCAAATATATTGCCGTTACTAATTATAACTGTGATATGAAACAAGTGTTCCAAAAATGATTAATATTGCTTCATTATAATTGTATATTTTACGTTTAATAAATTATACTTAATCATCAATTCGAACAATGCCACTTAACATAATACAATGGCCGCCATACAATCTGCAGCGTTAGTATTCTCAGTATACAAATTATTTGATACGCCGGCTCATTTTCATTGAAATTAGTTTCCTGACTTGTGTGGCAATGCAAATGTGATGTGGTAACAAGTACTTGTGCACTATAAATCCAAATATATGTGTTTGGCATTGGATAACTAAATCAAGCAATAAGTGTTACGTTTGCTAATATTTACACATCGTGTTCGTAGTCATTAGGATGTCTGATCATGTTTTCCGGCGCCGCTGACTTTGAAACTGATAAATTATGTAATTTAAATACATTTGTTACTATTACCTTACTACGGTTGACATGGGACTAATTCTTCTTATTTAATTTCAATTAAAAAGTAGTGGAACTCCATGGTAAATCTGTTATAAGCCTTTTATATTTTTTTATATATGGTTTGCGATTCTATTGCCTATTTTGTATTTTTATCACTTTTTTTTTATCAAATACTCAAAATAATGTTTACAATTACTTATTTACGGCCGCTGCCAATAAACAATCCCAATCCAAAATTTGCCGTTTTAGATTGACAGCTCAATCTTTTTTCTGATACTATATTGCCAATAATCAATCTCAGTAGTGAAAAAACTATGGCAACATGGTAAATGACAAATCGAAAAGTAGAAAACAATCCAGATTGATTTCAATCTAATTTTTTCGATTGATTATTGGCATCGGCTGTTAAAGTAATAACCGTGCAATCCATGCGGGGAACAAATAACAATATGTATATTGAAAACATTAACATTGAATGCATTATGCGTTAATAGATCTGCGCAGAGACCTCAATTGACTTTGATAGATGACATTAGTTAACATACAAGGCTGACAAATAACTTGTTTGTTGATAAAGATGAATCGTCCACTTTATGCAATCTACATTTTTCTTGAACTATGTACTTTCTTGATAGAACCATGAGTTATATTAATAACAATTCTATTTTTACATATTCCTAATATAATACGCGAAAAACTATATTTAGTTAAGTTAATTTTGAAGCTTTGCAATACCTGTTCAACCGATGATTTAAAATTTTAAACATGTAAGAACTTAAGCCCATAAAAATGCAATTCGATTTGAAAAACCGGCTTGGCAAGGTTCGAATATTTTCAATTGGGTTGTAAAATTACAACCTAAATATTTCTGCGACATTCATACAAAAAATATTCCTCAGATTTTACGTGGGTTTTAACTTTGAGATAAGTGCAATGGATATAAAATTCAACAGAAACTCCTTTAAATTCAACAAAAACTGGCTTAAAATAAATACATGAGCCCACGAATTCGACAAAATTAAAAATATTAAAAAAAAAAACCATTTTTAAATTTCAAATTCCCGTCCCATCCGACGAATCCGAGGCACGCGATTCGCCTACGGATAAGAAATGACCTTTACTGGCGAGGGGACTGGTCGGACCGCATGCTTCGAAGCACAGGGCATATGATGGAATTTATAACGCCATGCCAGCGTGCCGGCCGACAAAAGGTTTCAATTCTTTGTACTTTAATTATTTCAACTGCAGGTGCCTCGGGTGAATATTTAAAATCGTTTTATTGCACGTACTGGTACATGGGTAATAATAGGAATTGTCAGTAAATTAAGAATTATATTGATTTATTTTCAACACTATAACAGTGTATATGGGTGGACTTAATTCTTAAGGTAATTTCAACGAGTCGAACCTGATGTAGGGATTAAAAGAGGTATAAACTAAATTATCAATAAATTATTTTGTGTGCAACGGTTTGACAGACTTTCTTTATTCAAAAAATAATTTTACGATATTATTGGAGCAAATGATTTAAACTGAGATAGGTGTATTAAATCAAAATTATATCCAACTAGAGCTAGTAATGTTATGACGTTTTGTCTATGAATACGGTATTCGATCAAATACGGATCAACATATCCCTTTACCTTCAAGGTAGCAGCGACAAACCTCTAATGAACGTTATTATTGTCATTAATGTGGATTACTCACGATCTATTTCGGTACCAGACGTGATCTTATCTTGACTGGAAATTCACTTGAACTTAAAATTGTTTCGTCAAGATGTTTTCCCTAGTGCAGCAAATATAGTGATAGTGTGCGCTTTTTTAAAACGATATTAGAGCGAAATGCCTTCATCATTGGGGTCTATTTTAAAATAATGCGACTATGCAGGTTGAGTTACATTATTTAATTGAAAGCTGTTAAGAAAAAGATGTTTTAGAAGATTGAACGGGAAGGATTAGTACAAAAAAACACCAGACTTTTTTATGCAAAAACTTGAATTTTTTCAATATGTAATAAAAAGTAGAAAGTTGTTTAGTCTATTGTACAGTATAACATTTCAATATATAGAGCAGAATTTTGCACGCATTTGGCTTCAAAGTAATTATTTCTTAATCTCAAAGCGTAGGCGTTTTATTAAATGATTTAAGGTTAAACCAATTTATAGTTTTAAGTAAATAGTTTCGTATTGACTCAATACTGAGTTTTGCAGACAGGGAATTCAAGATAAGAAGTACTTTACAAGACTTTGAATTTTCAATTCACCAAAACAAGCATTAATTGAGCGATAAATATTGTTATTTGAAAATGCATTTAAGCGGAACAAAGCAAGGCTATTACACAATGTTTAAGTATTTTTATAATACAATAAAAAGTCTTGTTTCCAGAGGTTAGGTAGTGTTTCAAAGCCAGTGACTTTGATATTAACTCGTAAGGACTTCAGTTTTTAAAATATTATGTGGAAAAAATACCTAGTTGTAATCTAGACAAAGATGAATGAAAATGAGTTTTTTCCACATCCACTATTAAGGTAAATCTCCTTTGTTAAACGTGTAACTCTACATATAGAACTTGAGACGAGTCCATCCGAACGCTTATTCGACGCCAATGTAATTTTTTCTAATAAAAAATCTTATTTATACGTCTTAAAGGTTCTTTTTCCGCAGTTTATTTTCATTTTTAAATGCCTACTTACTTGATTGCCCACATTGAGGTATTAATTATTATACTAGAGCGGACATCGGGAACAAAATCTCTGCGTATGGTGCGTGCACAAGGGTACACATTGAAGCGAGAGGGAAGATATGTTACTTCGTAGGCGTGACAGAGACAGAAATAGAATGTACCGCTCATTTTGTAACAAACATTTTGTTTGCAGTGTCCCCTCTAGTATAATATCTCAATGATTGCCCATAAACTTTTGAAGATTTTCCTTCACTCATAAAAAGGGTACCAAAAGTGAAACATTTCAAATATAAAAAGCGTGTGAAAAAGCGAAGTTTTGTAACATAAACTAGTAATGAAGACTTGTGAAAAAAAGCAATAAATCTGTCTAATACGTGTTGGCCGTAATGACGTGTAATATAGTTTGAAAGTGTAGCAGCGGTGACGACAGACTAATCTCATTGCCTATGGATAAACCACGCATACGTAATAAGGTCGTTGAGCCCGTTTTCCATAAATATTAAAAAAATAAAATGTGTGCGCTTGTTTATTATTCCATTTTTAAATTCTATATGAGTAATCGCACGCTATTAGTTTGGTAAACAGCCAATTTGATATAGTTATAATTGCATGTTAATAATAAATTATTTTAGTTCATATCAAATATCTTATTTGAGTTATTAACTTTAGATTATTTTTAAATGTGTTAATTTTACTTATCATTGGTTTTTGTTTAATTTTGGGATAGCTAAATATTTGGTTTGTTTTGTTATGATACAAAAAAATATGATGAATATATAGAAGATCTTCTTTATAATCACAATCGTTAAGAGTTAATAACATTACATCTAGAAATACAAATTGTTTAGATGTTATTTACTATTAATATACTTATTGCAGAAATCTATTATATAAGAAACATATAATTTTACAGTGTTAGGAAAGACGATTAATGTACTGAAACACGATATCTGAAAGTAAAAGTATTTCTACCGAAGAAGTCAATATTATTTAATACGTCATGCGTATAGTGTTACTTTATTAAATACTTTCACCGCTTTTCACTTCACATATTATCGTAAAAATACTGATGGATGAACTCTTGAATGACCTGCACGACGCAGACTAAGTGTAAGAGCTACAATGATTGACACAACTAAGAGAAATATAAGACGTTTTTTGGGCAGTTGCTTTAATTTCATTTCACATAATTTTTAATTGTTATTAGAAACGAAACCAAATGTATTTCTCTGGGTCCCTACGCATCTTAATAATATAAACGTAATAACATGGGAGTGTTTTCAACATAAAATACCATCAGAGGTTTCTTCTCATGGTGGGTAATCAATTCAGCTTTAGTCTTTATTGGCATATTTATTTACACTCTGCATAAACTGCAAAGAGGGAAATTGGGTGTTAATGCTCTTATAATTAAGAATGTCGAAGATGTTAGAAATTGGAGGAGTTTGACTTAAAGACGAGCCTTTGCAACGTTGGGATAACTCCAGGGTGAAGAAATAGCAAAGGCTTGACCTAATGCTTGAAGTGTTCTATTTCAGTTTGGTCTAGAATAAAATAAAGCAAGTGCAAGTCTAAAATATACGTGGTATTCAAAAATTAGCAATGCCGTGTCACTACGCAGGCTCATAACCTGGGTCCTGGGTGCAATTGCAAACTTAACAAAATGCATATATTATTTGTGGAATTGACCCCAGAAACTAAAAGATCACAGTGCAAATAAACTACAGACTAATAAGGCAATAACATTTGGTGATAAGTACTATTTGGGTATACAAATAAATAGCAGGCATATGTTAAACCTTGTTTATGAGTAGTAATAGCATCAGAACACAAACGCCGTAAAAGGTATTAGAGTGTCATTTGTGCCATTTTGCGATATGATAAATGCATACATTAGCCTCAATGGATTCATTAACATTTTTATTATCCTTATGATAATTCATGTTAAATTTGTTTTACTTTCTCATTTTATTTATAATCTAGTAACGCTTGTAGCTTAATATAATCATACATACATACATACATAAACTCACGCCTTGTTCCCAGAAGGCAGGCAGGCAGAGGTAGGCAGAGGTGCCAGGGCACCCACTTTTCGCCTTATATGTTCCGTCCCACGATGTGATAGGTGGCGAGCCTATCGCCATATCGGGCACAAATTCCTGATTTTGGGCTGATACTGAATAGAAAAATCCAATATCACTTTGCCCAAACCGGGATTCGAACCCGAGACCTCAGCTTTATAACCGTACCGTAGTACAACTACGCCACCGAAGCAGTCCTTAATATAATGAATATATTTCAAAATATATTTAATTTTTTACCGTGCAAAATACAGTCTAGTTTCATTCATCATAAAAAATAGCAAGTTGAATGAGTTTACCGTAGCGACAACCATAAATTATTTTTGAAGATGGAATGATCTTCGAAACAGTGTTTGGCGGGAAATAGTAATAGTTGACCCTTAGAGTATTTATATATAGAGGGAGCGCTGTCATACATTCGCGTTTTAAAAAACGTAGATATTTTCTTGTTCGTAATGTTGGTAGCGCTCCTATATTAGTGACAATTGAATTATTTATTTAGCAATAAATTGCTATAAATTCCTTTGATATCCGAAATTATATTTGGCTATTATTCTTTAAACTATTTATTTTTAATTTTTTTTTTCAATTAATTTATGTATGTTGCACAACCTGTTCCAATATTAGCCAATAGGAAGGCAGAAAAAGGTGGCTCGGCACCACCATTTTTATCTACGTTTTTGAAGTACCTCAAAAACGTAGATAAAAATGGTAGAAGCTCCCTCTATATATAAATACTCTAAGAGTTGACCATAAACAATATTCTTTTTATAAAACTGACAGATTATTTTATTCTGGGTTCAAGTTATGTTATTCTGTCAAATTAAAGTAATAAAGATAGAGTTTAGTCCTTAAAAACCATAGCCTGAAGCAAATGAGCCAGGTATTGAAATTTGACATTTCACAATTTAGGAAGTAATTTATTGAATAGTCTGTTGAATTTACATTTAGGCATTAGTTTTCGCTCAGGCAAGGCAGTGTCCATTGTCTTAACTTCAGGTGTATTATTAAGAAATCATTAGTTTCGCTAACAATACTTATTTCAATTGTACTAACAATGAATTACCTAACTGCTAATGTATTGTCTTGAGAGCCAGATGTTTAATAAAAATTCAAATTTAATTTGTGTTTTACAATGCCCTGAGACGTTAACCTTTATAAATAGCTACTAATTTTCGGTTTCTTTGTCCGCTTCTAACAATACAATGACTAATGTTACATGAATGTGCAGATTTTATACTAGGCTGGGTGCTTTAGATTGTATTTAAAATAAATATTTCGATATTTTTAAAAATCACTATTAAAGCTTCCCTTCGACCAACATACTTTCATCCAGACTCTACATATCAAGAGTCAAGCGCTTATAATTTCTAGTAAAAATAGCTAAACATTCGCATTATAACAGTCATAGAATATTTTTGTATGTGTGTAAAATCGTAATATTTTATTGGTAAATATTTGTACACGTCAAACACCCTAACAAACAAATCGCACCAGTTGACAGCACCTGCGGCGGTCCCCTCAATAAAAGCGACATCTGAACGTGCCACAAATCCACAAATTAAAGCCGTTTACATTCCAAACAAGCGGGTTTCCAACACTCCAAGCCGAACCTGGCTTAGCTACAACACAGCTTACAAACCGCACAGCCGGCACTCACCATTTGTGCCGAAATAATCATCCTTTTCCAATATATCATGCTGGAAACCATAAGCGGGCAGCCATGCATGGGAACCAGGTGGTTCGGGCCAATCCGATATGCGGATCTCCTCCATTTCGACATGTAAACAACACTGCACTCCACTACAGTTCACACTGAGTTATCACGGGCATGCATGGACTACCTTTTCGTTCGTCCATTAGTTGGTCATTTGGGCGATAACGTTCGTGTAGACGGGTGCGGTACTGTGACGCGCACACGCGGCGGGGAGCGGCGGCTGACTGGCCCGCCGGCCGCATTGGCGCGCGCGCCGCCTTCTCTCCGATATCTATCGCTGCAAAAAAATCCAGACGCCGCGCCGCGCCGCGCCATCGCGTCGGCTCAGCTGAGCTCGCGAGTCTCTTTCGCCGGCTGCTGCCCTCCACGGAAATTTATTCGACACTCAAAACTAGATTTACGGGCTCCGAACCAGTTGTATACGTGACTCAAACTCGTAAGAGGTCCCGCACTACATTGCAACTTACCGGTGCGATCTACGGATTAGTGGGGCTTCTGATTGATTGCACGTCGCGTCGATGTTTGGTTTAATGCTTATTTTAACACATTGGATATCATTTTGCTAGCAGCCTTTATTAAATGAGGAATTTACGAGCCGAGGGCCGTTATTGTACCGGTATTATGAATGCTTACAATTTTGTTTTTCTTTCGGTGTTGGCACCATGAAAGGTCGAGAGGCGTTGCTCGCCGTCCCCATTAAGAATACATTTGTGTTTCAATGAAATTTAATAAGAATTTTTATATTTTTTTCTGGAAAAAATTTAGTCATTCATCATTCAGTAACACAATATTTACGGAAAACCGTGACACATTTTATCTAAGTCGTAGCGACTCTACATTTAGGAATATTTTTAATGCAAATGAAAAATATTCATTTTGACTTTTTTTTCATCTATGTATAAACACATCGATACCAACAATATTTTGTCCCTTTAGAACGACTTTTGAATTCAGTATGAATGAAGAAGACAAAAAGTTCGATATAAAATATAAACGGTCTATGAATTGCTTTATTCATAGACCATTTACTAAACACAAACTAAAGAGACATTATAAACTAAAGAGCGTCGCGCTCCTCAACATTCTCTCCATATTAGGCTTTAATATTTTAGTTTGATCGTCAACCGGCTCACGATTACCTTACTTACGTGCGGTTACGACACCCAAGTACAAATTAGGAGAAAGTTCCAACGCGGTGTCTAGTAAAAACCGACCTGAATACGAATATTTAATTAAATAATCTTGATATGTTACTTAGGCTCATAAAAATATCTGATATGTCCATTGTATTTTGAGGATTCAAATAAGCAGAGTTCTGTTATCTATGGTTTATGATTTTCTAGAGTCGGTAGTTTTTTAATTTTTGGTTTTTCATTTTTTATCTTCACACTGATTACATTTAACATTACGTCAAATCGAATTCTACATCCATTTAATACATGAATTATAGCGGTCCGGTTCGGCTTCGCCCGAGTGCAGATACACTTTTCAAAATGGCGGCCAAAATGTTCAATTCCATAGTAGGAATTTCATTCAATTCATCGATTTAGAATATCGGTGCAAAGGATCCTTCAGATATCGATTTTGAAATCAACCGGACCTCGAACAACGAATATCCTCGTATTATTATCATAGCGTGATGATATACAGATTATAGCATTTCTCAATAAATGACCTAATCAGTACAAAAATATTTTTTCAATTCGAACCAGTTCTATGGTTGTCTGTTAGAGATAGCTATTAGCGATAAGACCGCCGGTTGTTCACTATTTGTAAGGTTTCTCTATTATTTTTTCTTATTTTATGTTATGAGGTGTTCAGTAAGTGTTGTGTATCTGTAGTTCCTGAGATCAGAGGTAACAAACAAATAAACTTTAGAGCTTAATATATTAGTTTTTTTTTTATAATGGCCTGGCATAGTAGCTGCATTGCACCTGATGGTAAGTGCCAATGCCGCCCAGGCAGAGTATCCATTGGCAGTCCCATGCCAATGGAAACAATTATGCCGGCCTGCTAAGGTGCCTCTTCACACCACGCCGGAAGGACCCAGGATTGTAGGAAGAAGGGAACACGTGAGACGGCAAACAATTCCACAGCCTGACGGTGCGGCACAAAAACGAATTTGAGAACCGTTTGGTTCGCGCCGGGATGGTGTGGACCGTCAAGCTATGGCTTCGCAAGCCAGCACGCGTGGTTCTGGTTAGGAATGGAGAGAAGGGAATCAAGTTGAACAATTCTTCAGAGCACTCACCGTGATACAGGCGGTAGAACACGCTTAGAGAGGCGATATCTCTCCGGAGTTGTAGCGACTCTAAGTTGCTCGTAACGTCTGCATCATTCACAATGCGGATGGCCTGCCGCTGCAATCCATCCAAGGCATCGAGTAGGTACTGGGCGGATCCATCCCAGAGGTGCGAGCAGTACTCCATACCCGGCCGGACCTGCGCTTTATATAAACGACAAAGCTGACCGGGCGTGAAAAACCGACGCACCCTGTTCAGGACTCAAACCCTGCGTGATGTGGCAGTTATTACGCCCTCGATGTGATTCCTTGGATTGAGATCACAGCGGATATCCACACCAAGGATACTTAGGTCATACCGCATTGAGAGAGGAGCACTCTGAAGAATGGGGAGGGGAGAGAACGGGGATATATATATAGTATAGATATATTTACCTTTAAATTTTATTTATTAACATTTTTTATCAAAATTAAAGTAGAGCCTATTCTATAAGCGGAACGATGTGTTCAGAAAGTGTGTATTATAAACAATTCTAATATGTGTAGGTAATTTACTTAAAGTTGTATACCATGAATGCATTTCACCATTCAAAGAATATGAAGAGATTTCCAATAAAATTTTATTGTTTTCTTTACTAGCACAATATTAACAAAACGTTTACGATTCTCACTATGAGAAAGCCTTTGATTCGATCGAGACCTGGGCTGTGCTACAGTCTCTTCAGCGGTGCCACATAGACTATCGGTACATCGAAGTGTTGAGGTGTATATACAACAACGCCACCATGTCGGTCCGAGTACAGGATCAGAGCACGAAGGCTATTCCACTACAGAGAGGCGTGAGACAGGGAGATGTCATATCTCCGAAACTGTTCACTGCCGCGCTGGAAAATGCCTTCAAGCTCTTGCAGTGGAAAGGATTCGGCATCAACATCAACGACGAGTATATTACTCACCTTCGATTTGCCGACGATATTGTAGTCTTGGCAGAATCGCTGGAAGACCTTAGCACTATGCTCGAAGACCTTAATTGAGTTTCCCAACAGGTGGGTCTTAAAATGAACATGGATAAAACGAAGATCATGTCGAATATCCATGTTGTGCCCACCCCCATCGGAGTTGGGGGCTCGACTCTCGAGGTTGTAGACGAATATGTCTATTTAGGACAAGTGGTCCGGTTAGGCAGGTCCAACTTCGAGAGAGAGGTCAATCGGCGAATCCAACTCGGTTGGGCAGCGTTCGGGAAACTTCGCGACGTCTTCTCGTCCAAAATACCTCAGTGCCTAAAATCGAAAGTCTTCGATAGTTGTGTGTTACCAGTGATGACATACGGCACCGAGACGTGGCCTCTCACTGTGGGCCTCATTAAAAGGCTCAAAGTCACTCAACGAGCCATGGAGCGGGCTATGCTCGGTGTTTCCTTACGAGATCGAATCAGAAATGAGGAGATCCGTAGGAGAACCAAGGTTACCGACATAGCCCATAGAATTGGCAAGTTGAAGTGGCAGTGGGCCGGGCACATAGCTCGCAGAACCGATGGCCGTTGGGGCCGAAAGGTTCTCGAGTGGAGGCCACGTACAGGCAAGCGAAGTGTTGGACCCCCGCCTACAAGGTGGACGGACGATCTGACTAAGGTCGCAGGAAGTCGCTGGATGCAGGCCGCTTCCAACAGGTCATTGTGGAGATCATTGGGGGAGGCCTATGTTCAGCAGTGGACTTCCTGTGGCTGATATGATGATGATGATGATTACGATTCTCACATTCAATACTTCCAGCTTTATAGCAGTTTTATTTCGATATTATTACAGATTTAGAAATAAGATTGAAGGCTGCGATAGAACACAGGCGATAATTTTTTCTTTCATATGTGAAAGGCCGCTGGGGTAGATAAATAAATAAATAAATAATAAATAACACCCAACAGTCACATACATAGTCCTGACCCCACACTAAGATCGAATCTTGTGTCGTGGGTATCAGGACTTTTCGGTCTCACAAACACCCAGACCCGGAAGAAATATTTGTGGGCCGCACAAACATTTCTCTCGGTGCGGGGATCGAACCCGCGGCATCTTGTTTCACAGGCGGCATCTAACCGCCTGCGCCACGGAGGCATAACACTGCAATGTTTATTTCTTCCGCCAAACCGCAGTGTAAATGCACTATTGTGTTTTGGTTTGAAGGATATTGTAGCCAGAGCAAGCCAGAGTAACCACTGGACATATTGAGATTTAACATCTTATGCCTGTCTCAGGATAGTGAGTAGAATGCCAAGCATTGCTTGGTAATTCAAGGTATTGTTTGGTTTTTTCCTCTGTTCCAGAGCAGTCGTATCGCTTACCATCAGGCGAACAGCATGTTTGTATTGCTTTATTGCAATAAAATAATACTGTAACTAATTTTAAGACTCTAGTATGAAGCAATAATGCTTCGTATTTTCTTTTGGTAAATAAATATATATTTTTTATTTATTACATTTTTAATTACCATCAAGTGGTATTCATTTTGAATTTACCCTCAAAAGTTTTCACTGTTTTCTATTACACAGTGGTACTACTGTTAAATTAGCCCATTTCCACTGTATTCAAAGATAATTAAAGTAGAGCCGATCCACCATTTTCAAAACATTTGATTTTGGTCGACCTACATATAATATGGATATATAGTTGATTTTCAATGATTCACACCTATGATATCAGCGTAATATTTGCCTTGTAACGCTACAATTATTGTGCTATGACACACCTGCTTATTTGTATAACAGGTTGACTAGAACCTTTTTGAATGCGAATAAAATTTTAAGTCTCGATCTTACTGTGCCACTCAATGTATGCCAATTTAGCGTTCTGGGTGACTTTACTTAGCTGTAAAAGTTGACTTAGCCAATAGTATTGTATTCAATTGATTATTATAAATCATTTGTGAACTGCTCTTAATAAAACTAAGCTACAACTCCTGTAAAATCAGAGAATTGTAAACGGCACACCTCTTTCATCGTGGGTTCAATTGTGACGATAACGATTAATAATATTTGATATTTGTATATTTGAGGCAGAACATTGAAAATATGCGTTCATTTCTGCCTCAATACAAGTATAACGCATGAGTTATTGCGGCGGGGTCCTTAGATATAACGTTATAAAACTTAATGTAAAAATAATTGGTATTGCGTGCTCGCAATAAACTTTTATATTCCGACCGGCTACTCTAATAGCTGATAAACTTTGACTTTGATGAAATGTCAGATCTCTGGTTCGATGTTCCTTTGAAGTAAGTATATTTGAACGAAACTTCCTACCTTGATTAATCTTAATTTTATTCTATTGCACAAGACTTGTAATCTTGATTTTTATGGAGAGACTAGCGGTCCGGCCCGGCTCCGCCCGGCTGCAGATACACGTTTCAAAATGGCGGTCAAAATGTTCTATTCCGACTATCAATATAGAATATCGACCAATCGGACCACGAATAAAATTTCCTCGTATTTGCTAGAAATGTCACTACTGCTTCCCTCCTATATGTCATAGCGTAATGATATATAGCCTATAGCATTCCTCTATAAATGTTCTATCCAACACTGAAAGATTTTCCAAATCGGACCAGCGGTTCCTGAGATTAGGGCGTTCAAACAAACAAACTCTTCAGCTTTATAATATTAGTATAGATTACAGAAGTAATTCTATCAGCGGTTCTGAGTCATTTGAAACTTTCGCGGTGTTATTGCATTTGTTAATTTCTTTAATTGATTAAAAGATAATCATGATAAAAGTAATAGTTTGAAGTGATACATTGTTATGTGTAATGAGTATGTCGGATGACGGTAATAAAATCCATTGTGTTAATTACTTAATTATTATTAACACCACACGTTATAATTAACGGATTAACGATTTATCCGAATATCTGCGACAACTTGTTACTTTACTATAAACACGCGTATGTCTATGCTTCACTGCCGACTGCTGGATCTCGAATGCCCTATCTACGGTTCGCAGGCGGTTTATATTGCAGACTGTCATGCTCCCACCGTTACTCTGACTGTGGGTAGTGAAATAGAACCATAACCGGGTTTCCTTTAATAAAATTACTTCTGCATCTACCCGTAGATTCCTAAGGGCCGATTTACAATTATTTAACATATGGGCTTTACATAAGAACACCCCGACAAGTACAAATAATGTTTTCAATAACTTTTTATTACATTGACTTTTTAGTTACTTCAAAAAAACTTCTGTATCTGTATCAGCCCATATACGTCCCACTGCAGGGCACGGGCCTACTCTACAATCGAGAGTACGATTGAGAGTGGTTAGGCCATATAGTCCTCCACGCTCGCCTAGTGCGGATTGGCGGACTTACATACCGTAGATATTCTTATAAATCGCTATGGTATGCAGGTTTCCTCACGATGTTTTCCTTCACCATTTTAATGCGTGGTGTTTGACATCAATACACACATGACTCCGAAAAGTCAGAGGTGTGCGCTGGGATTCGAACCCGCGACCACCGTGAACATGTAGGCAGCCGCGTCTAGTCCGTTTACCAACAGGCCACCACGCACTTTTAAAAAAAACTTAGCAAAGAAAATGTTAACTTCAATTTTTGTTCTTTTATTTTAATCTTTTTATAGAAGTTTGTCATTAATTAGTAAAATTTGTATCCATCCATCCATCCATCAGCCAAAGGAAGTCCACTGCTGAACATAGGCCTCCCCAATGATTTCCACAGAGACCTGTTAAAATTTGTTGTAAAATTTGTATAGCTGTAATAATTTTATAAATAAATAACATTGCACGATCGTCGACAATGATGAATGTTTTATCGCGAATTTGGTTTCATTTCATATTTTCTAACTTCCCGAGACGTTTCGATTACTTTGCAGGTTTCGTGGTCACGGGGCGGAATTCGAGATATACGCCCGAATACTCGAACGCCATCCAAATAATAAGTTGCTCTTAACAGCGTACGGCCCACTTCGCCAGTACATTTAAGCGGGATTAACGTAGTTAAGTGCAACATAATATTTAACTTGCGTTCCCGTATTCGGGCGTTAGTCTGTAAAAAAATAGTTTCATTTCAAAATCTAATGAATTTGTCCAAAACCATTAAAAAGAAACAAAACAAATCCGATGATTTGTACATTAAATATAATATTTGAGAAGCTATTGAAACAAACCGTTATAATGATGCATTAATACCAAACAATAGTATGCGCCAACGCAAACTGGCTAAGCGCCAGGCGATACAAAGTATTTTACGCGCGGTTTAAAAACAAGCCACGATCTATTGGCACGACTACAGTTTACGATTTAACTATGGAACTAGATGTATTTACGTTAGGATTAGAAAACAAAAGTCAAGAGGTAAGTATTTAGGATAGAAATATACTCCGCCTTATTCATAATCTACTCGCTAATCAACCTCATAAACGTACATTGGCTAAATAATATTAAGAGGAGATAAAACGTTAATTTAGTTTTACTATTCATAATGTTTTTTCTAAATGATTTTAACTAATATTGCCACTTCACAGAAAAAAAAGTGATTTCATTCCCTTAATATTAATATCAAATGTCCAGCTGACAGACATCCGCCATTTTTCTCTATAAAATTTGCAACAAGGGTCGAGACCCTTGTCCGTTAAAATGACCGAGGTCATTTTAAATGTGAATTTTTATTGAGCTGTTAAATAGCTGATAGAGATTTTCGACATCTATGAATAATGTTTTTGAGTCTGCTGCATTAAATCCTCATGAATAAGGGTATCAAATCTACGTGGGTCTTTTCGCTGCCACACTTTCGAAAAGAATAATATTACTAAAGGGAGAAATGAGGGAGAAAGCCCAACAGAAGGTTTAAATAAGCACATTGTAAGCTTGAATGCAGAAGGAAATGCGTCCCCTATGTCATATACGAAATTTTGAATTACTTCCGTTCTTAAACTTCCTCAAGGGAGCGAATATTTAGCAAAGACATAAACATTACTTGCTTGGATAAAACACTGTTCTATTGCAGTAAAAATGAAAGAGAAAGAAATAAAGCAAAGTAATGTAAGTCCCGCAATAATTTCCATCGTTTACGGAAATTGATAGTATTCGACCACAGAAAGGAAATACACTTGGTTTTGTCCATTACGCTTTATACAATTGCGTTTTATTGTTGTTTGCCACTTAGTACTGAGCATTCGGACCATTTTATACCTAGTTTATTGATCAAAATGCTGTGTCTAATACTAATATAATACAAAGCAATCCAATTGGACTTCAAAAGTAAGAAGTTTTCCATTTGTAAAACTGGGTCATTTTTGTTTAATATTTTTCTTCGTGATGCATTTACTAATTCGTAAGTAGATATTACGCAAGCGTAAATTGGATCACAATGATTCGGATAAAATCAGTGTTTTTAGAGCATAAAATTCAAATATGAGAATTTAAATTTTGAATAGGCATACGGGTCATACATTTCCGACAATATCCTATGACTTATTAATTGGTTATTATTTACTAATAGTGAAAGCTGCCGTGGCGCAATTAGACGTCGACTTTGAAACGAAGACCGCGGGTTCGACCCCGCACCTAGACAAATGTTTGAGCCCTCAAATATTTGTATCGGGTCTGGGTGTTGTTTGTGAGTCTCTTCTAGTTTCTGATACCCCCGAAACAAGACTTACTTGATCTTAATGTGGGGTCAGGGCAATGTGACTCTTGGATGTAGTTATTTATTGTTTTATTTATTCATAGAAAGTATTATCATTAGCATAATATGTACTTAAGTATGACACACAAAGATAATATCTGCTTACTGTTACGCACTTAATCCAATAAGATAAGTAGAACTTGTAGCAAGCTGTTTCTTTCTGCCATTTCTATTTATGTAGGACATAATAACTGTAGATTGCTTAATCTGCAACAAAATGTATGTCCTACCAACCTGAATTATGATAATATGAGGCTTAGCCTGATTAAATAATTACCTAAAGTATATATTGTTATAATTCAATCTACATACAAACGAAATAAAAAAATTAACAATACGTTTACATTGAAATGACAGTTTTAAGTGTGTTAAGAATTGACATGACAGCCTCCGTGGCGCAGTCGGTTAGACGCCGCCTGTAAAACGAGTGGCCGCGGGTTCGATCCCCGCACCGAGATAAATGTTTGTGTGGCCCACAAATATTTCTTTCGGGTCTGGGTGTTAGTGAGACCGAAAAGTCTCTCGTAGTTCCTGATACCCACGACACAAGACTCGATTTTAGTGCGGGATCAGGACTATGTGTGTGAGTGTTGGGTGTTATTTATTTATTTAATTTAGACGCACTTTTTAAGTGTTGAGGACGTGCACGATATCTACGAGACCTCGTACTTCATCGAGCAATCTTAGAATCGCATTTAATGTAGACGCGCTAATTCTGCAACTGTTCAGCATTCCATCAGGCATCATAATCGCTATAAGTCACCTCTGACAATATGAAAGGTACATCATATTAAATCTTATGCCCCCTAAGCATAGGGCCAAGGCACCAATTCACATCTAGGTATTTATCTACTGCCTGCTTCTTTGCAGATGGCCAATGACAGTATCCTCCCACTTAAATTAACATTTATTATACAACTCATTTCATAACACTATTAAACAACTAACAAATAGATCAGTGATGAAATAATAGGTACGGGCGCAATGGGAATAAACTCGCAAATGTGCGAGCATTACCGTCAAGCCTACGAGTAGAATGCCGCGGTCGACACTCCGCAGCCAAGCGGGAAAGTTTGTCGCCGTTTCCTATTCTGATACATTCGACTTTATTTGAAGCGTATTCAGTTTTTATTGGATAATTTTATAGCTACTTTAAGTAAAAATCATATAAAGTTAATGACATAGGGATATTTTCGTACGCTGTAGGAAAAACCTTAAAATCTCAGATATCTCGTTTCGAGCAGCTAATGTAGGTACTACGAGTATATCTAGAAACAAATAGCAAACCAAAGAATTACAGACTCCATCACATTATTTTCAACATTTATTTTAATATGTATCACATCGTGAGACGGCACACAAAAGGCGAAAGTGGTTGTTCTAGTAGCACCACTGCCTACCCCTACTGGGAAAAAGGCGTGAAAAAATGTATGTATGTACTTTAATAACACCTCTGCAAAAATAAATGAATACATTCTGCTTCAACATACGGTGGTGGTTATAATAAACGGTCAGTTTTTTTGTTAACAAAGTCTGTGGTGGGCAAGTTGCAATAGTAGAAATTTAGAGCATGCTAAGGCTTTAGAAATAACATGATGATGTTAATTAGAAATAGCAATATTTACTATTGCTGCTATTAGCCGTGACATTCGGAATATGCCGCCGACGCAGTGATGTAAGGTTTCCGAACGGTGTAAAAAACATAGAAACTGCGGGAAAATAAGGAAACTATACCACTTTCATTACAACATGTCGTGTGTGAAGTTTACTATAAAGGTGAATAGCAAACTGTCTGTTATGGACCATGAAATTTATTCGACTGAGGCAAGTTTCTGAAGAGAAAACTCTAGGTTTGTTCTACTATTTAGTTAGTCCCAAATTGTATTTACAAACCAAACAGTCTGTATTAGTTATATTATATTCTATCTTACCACTGGATATTACAATACATACATAAATGACGTCATTTTCCTAGAAGGGGTAGGCAGAGGTGTTCTCACGACACCCACGTTTCGACTTGTGTATTCCATCCCATGATGTGATAGGAGGCCAGCCTATCGCTATATTGAGCACAAATTCCTGAATCTGGACTGATAATAAATAAAAAATCCAATTCCACTTTACCCCACCCGGGATTCGAACCCAAAACTTCAAGCTTTGGAATCATATCGTAGCACAACTGCGCCACCGCGGCAGAGAGGATATTACCAATATGAGATCATTTGTCGAAACCATCTTCTGTAATTTCCGATAAGTTTCTTCAATGTGTATACTATAACTGTGACTATAACTAATATAATTAGCGAAAGCGTGATAAAATATCATAACGCAAATATAGTCTAAAAATATTTGAATGTCAGACAACAATAGGTACAAATGGCGGAAAAAAAGACTGTGGTGATGCAGATGGTGTAAAGAAATATAATAAGTAACAACATAAAATATAAGTGCAATAAATATACGTACAGAAGCGTTTTATTTAATCATGTGTATATATTTGATGCCGGTTACAAAATAGATTAATTGAATTCTGTTTTTTGAGAGAAAAATAATAGTTTTTTTGTGTCATTCAAATAAGTTTTATTATACTGCAGCTTAAAGAAATAAACCCTTTAATAATTGCCTAAACAACCGAAATGCATATATGCTGTCTTCACTCTTATTTATCTATAAAAAGGTAAAATAACTGCCATCTTACACCAAAATCTCTAATGTGAAAAATCCACAACATTTTAACAATGACATGGAAAAAAAAACGGGTTAATTAGTCATTTGTCGAGGAAATAGAAATTTCATTCACAATTTACACTTAAAAGTGTTTTATGGAGAGAGACGTACAGCGAAGAAATAAAACATGACGTGGAGTAACAGTTAATCACAATGGCGCGAGGAACCAGTCCATTCTTTATTCGTTTCTAATACTTGTGTATGATTGATTGTGATTTTCAGCTTTTTGCTTGGCTGTAAAAGGCTTGAGTGACCTTATTTTAATAAGCATATTTTTGTGCAAAGATATTTTCGCAATGTTTCACGTATAACAGGCAGTTTGAAAAGACGGGCAAATGTATGTTAAGATTTTCTAAGGTTAATGATCTGAACAAAAAGAATATAAACTTACCTAGTCTGTAAGTAAAGTTGTAACTTATTTTTTTCGTTTTGCAAAGATATTTGCTGCCCTTGATTGGACAGGAAGGGAACCAAATGCAAGATAAGTTAGTTTTTCCAAAAACATTGAGACACCAAATCGGAGGTCCACCTACGCATCAAACCAAAAAATATTCAAGTACTTAGTGCTTCTTAATAAGAATTGTAAAAAAATAAACAAATATAAAATCACGAGGAAGTGGTCAAATAGAAGTCGTAATACTGTAAATAATCGATTGTGCATTTCTTCATTCAAATATAGTTTCGTAATATTTACACATCATAAATAAACCTTGCTTATATAAATTATGTAGCCTCGCCTGAAACTTGATGTTTGGATGGAAAATTCTGACAATGGTCTGACTAGAAATATAGTGAAATCAGTTAATATTCTGTATCTGTATCAGCCCATATACGTCCCACTGCAGGGCACGGGCCTACTCTACAATCGAGAATACGATTGAGAGTGGTTAGGCCATATAGTCCACCACGCTGGCCTAGTGCGGGTTGGCGGACTTACATACCATAGAAATTCTTATGAATCCCTATGGTATGCAGGTTTCCTCACGATGTTTTCCTTCACCGTTTTAGTGCGTGGTGATTGACTATCAATACACACATGACTCCGAAAAGTCAGAGGTGTGCCCTGGGATTCGAACCCGCGACCACCGTGAACATTAATATTATAAAGATGAAAAAATTGCTGGTTTGCATTGAATAGGCTTTGAAAATACTGTGCAGATTTGAAAAATTCATTGACAATTAGAATCCTGAAATATCTCTCATGAATATAGGCAATAGAATATTTTCAAAAAAGGTTCGATCCAGACGGACCGTGGCCGAATCGCTAGTATCTAAATAATTAGCCGGATTAAGCCAATGTGGTAGTCTTTTATCCAAGATTTTTAATTCTAACCATCTTATCCTATTTTCATCGTATCGTATCGTATTGTTTTGATTAGAAACGTATAAAGTTAAACACACGAAAAAATATTTTTTACTATCAAGATTCGACTAAATGCAGAATTTAAGAACATAACCCGGTCATCTGATAATAATATACCTGTTGAACACAAACACAAAAAAATCGAAATTAGTCATAAATATTTTTGTCACTGGTCAAACATATGATCCCAAACGGTACCGTACATCCGACACACTAATGACATCAGAACGCTTTCACGTTCAAGATACAGTCTGTCTTTCCCTCAAGTTGTCAACGGTGACATCGACAATGACCAAAAAGGCAGCGGTAGAAAGTTGCTAAATGATGCTGCGTTCTATTGAAAGCGAAATTTTGAGACCAATATAGTTTCATATTAGTTGTAACTTTTAAATCTAGAACGCTATACATACCAAGACTGGTGAAATTGCTTGAAGCAATTTGATCAGTAAAGTATACTCCATTAGACTTATATTACCGACAAAAAGGCAAATAAATAAAAGAGATATTTATGAGGTGTATATGCAAATGGCTATTTAATGTGATAATCTATCAAGACGTCTATCTACTGTTAATGACCTAGACTTTACGACCTAGCATAAAGTACCATACTTAATGAATTGCATTTTTTATGGCTAAATAAATTTCATATTAGCAGTTTAGTTTGAATTTATATTGTAGTTTAAAGTTATATATTTCGAAATAATTAAGAATAGACCACTAGATATTTATTACAAAGACGCCAAGCAATTAATATCAATAACTAAAATTAAATGAAATTGGAACGTACTAAATTTTTTATCGAGAAACATTTCACCCGAAGGCCCACTAATCTGAAAACAAATGACGTACGGCAAAGAGAAAGGATTTGTCAAAATGCGCGGGAATCCGTTATAATACCCCCCTTATCGTATCATAGATGACAGCTGTCATCAGATACGCGAGAACAATGCAACGCCAGAAACATATACATCACGATAACATGATAAACTCGTGGCCTGAAATGTGATGCGAAACGATACCATTTGAATTCAATAAGGCTCTTTACATCTCGACTTTTGTTTTAGTCGCATTTCCCGAAATGATTAACGTAGTATTTTATGACTGAAAAGAAAACTCTTAGTATTTGCTATGATAAGAAAGTGGATTGGCGAAGGATCGACTATCCATATACTATCTTGCGCAAATAACGCTTATTCCTCAATCGTTCAGTTGTTACTGTCTTTAAATTATTTAACTAAATCGATGCACTAAAGCAGGCTAAATTAAATTAGGCTCTAAAATGTTCGTTGGAGCCATTCACATGATCAGATTTAGTGTACATATATGGTGAAACGCGTAACAAAAGTTGCAGAAAGCCGCTGGACGCAGATACTGATAACTGTACATGATGTCACAAACATGAGTCCAACTACAAGGAAAGAACTAACAGACTCATGCCTTAGATCCAGTTTCATGCTTATTGAACCAGATATAATTTTGTAGCATGCATTTGCCATCTACTGGTGGTAGGTCTCTCATAAATGTGAGAGGCCATCTGGGTAGGTACCACCGCAATGTCTATTTCTCCCGTGAAACAACACTGCTTAAATGCACTGTTGTGTTTCGGATTGAAGGACATTGTAGCCAGAGCAACTACTGGACATATTGAGACTTAACATCTTATGCCTCAGGATGGCGAGCGCAGTGGAATGTTGCTACTGTTTATGAGCGGTCGTATCGCTTACCATCATTACCTGCAATAAAATTACTGCAATAAAATACATTCACTGCAATAAAATAAAAAAAAAAAAAAAAAAAAATGAATATTATTTTAGTAATAATATTTTGACAGCCTCCGTGGCGCACCTGGTTAGACGCCGCTTGAGACACGAGAGACCGCGGGTTCGATGCCCGCACTGAAAGAAAAGTTTGTGCGGCCCACAAATATTTCTTTCGGGTTTGGGTGCATGTGACATCGAAAAGTCATTCATAGCCCAGATACTTGTGGCAAAAAACTTGACCTTAGTGTGCGGTCAGCACTATGTATGTGACTCCCGAGTGTTAGTTATTTCTACGCATTTGTATTATTGGGTACCTTTGAAGACGAAAATATGAAGTCAATCAGTGTCCCGAATACATTCATTCATAAGGTTTATACAATTTGGCACTATTCAGTCCTAGTCAGTAAGTCTGTGTCGGGAAATGTGGCCAAAAAATATTGCATAGATATGCAGTACACGATAAACACACTATAAATAACTTTTCATGTTTTTGTGGAGTGGCGACTACTTCCATTTTAATTTTTCCTTAAATCTATTTCAAGATTCTCCGTCACTGCTTATAAGGACAATAATTTTTGAGGGAGGCTTGCACACAGAAATATGACATACATATAAGTATAGAGCCTCATAAAAATCTAGTGCTTTTTGATGAACAAATATAGTCTTTAAATCTTTTAGACAAAAAATGTTAAAATAAAACTATTATTTACGGATTTTATCGCGGATTTGGTTTAATTTTACATTTGTGGGGGGGTCCGCCCACGTGACCACGAAAGCTGTAAAGTAATCGAAACGTCGGGAACTCAAAAAATGTAAAATTAAACCAAATCCGCGATAAAATCCGTAAATAATAGTTTTATTTCAATGTGTAACATTCGCGTAAATCTAAGAAACCATTATAAAAAATGTTAAATTCAACGACTGGCAATACAAAAAAATTAAAACATTTTATTTTATTTATTTATTGCTATTTGATGTGTATTTATTTAATACCAAATATTGCGCATTTATTTGTTAAAATAGTTTTAGTTGATTTCCTGCCGTTTCCTTTTTATTACAAATAAAAATCAGGGGAGGGTAGTCCTACTTTTGTCGCCATTGCCTAGGCGCGGTATCTATGGCAATAGCAAGAGTATCGTGCACGCTTCCGAACACATAGCTGTTCCGCGTGTTGCTTTGAATTTTCGCTTAATTCCGCTTGTGTTGTTGGACTACTTGGTGAAAATAGTGTTTGCACCTACAGAACCATAGTCTCGGCGCCTGCCTTCTAGCTTCTTGATCGAGACTTGGGTAAGTGACTTGAGCTATATAACTTTTTGTGTTATTTGAGTTATTATTTGTTAATGTATCAGCATTGATATGTTGCTTCCAAACTTATTTTTTTAATGTTGTTCGTGGATTATCACCGGTTGCTTTAAATTCGGAATAATCCTCAGAGTTAGGAGAAAACATTCCCAACGATCTTGATGGATTATAACCCGCGTACCGACAATCTAGCGCGCGTACGTGATTTGTACGGCACCGTCCGTCTGTAATTTCTAGGAACAGAACTAGGCTTAAAGTAGGTGATTTAGGTTTAATCGCACTGCCAAAACCCATGTAACAAGGCGATGATTATAGCTTTTAGTTTGTTCCCATAGCCACAATTATTACGTTGTATAAAAGACACATTGCGTACACAAAAATAAGAAATAAATCATTTAGGTGGTCATAAATTTAGAAATATTGATAAATATCTCCCTGCCCTAATTAATTAGGCCCAATCCCGTGATATAGCTTTACTAGGGTTTACTCGTATTTGCAACAATAGGACAATATATGTAGGTAGGTACATATATTATAAATACAAATTATCATCTTATCAAACCCTATAAGCCCTTGAAAGTCACAACTTAAATTCTACTATTAGGTCGGTTAGCAAATTGTCCTACCTACCCTAAATATGACAGCCTCTCTCATGCCGGTTGTGAAACAAGAGGCCGAGTCTTCGTCTCCCGCATTGAAACAAATATTTGGGTGAACCACAAGTATATTTCCGGGTCTGGGTGTTTTTAATACTGAAAAGTCTTTCGTAGTTTCTGCTACCACTACACAAGACTCGATCTTAGTGTGGGGTCCGGACTATGTGACTGTTAGGTGTAATTACTCAATTGCTCGAAATTTGTAAAAAAACGTCATGTTATGCGCAACAGTAAGACAAGCTATAATTACATCTTAACAAAACAAATATGAACAAACATGCATCAAGTTAATAACATATCGCGGACAATACGGCAGCCAGCCTACACGGCACATTTCTCAAGTGAAGCACAATGTTCTCTACAACAAAGCACTGGGCCCATTGTGCTCGCTAATTACAACACTTACTAAGCCGCTTCTTGTCTGTTAGAAAGTCTTTGGCGTTCGTTTGTAATGTGTTTGGAAGTTTAAAAGGTTTGAAATTCGATTTATAAGTTTTATAAAGGTACGATTAGTTATATAGATTCTTTTTTTTTTCAATTGCCTTTAATGTGTCCCGCTACTGCAAAGGCCAAGCTGGTTTCAAGCTGGGTTCTCACAATTGGCCAGATTGATTCCATACATAATGTGAAAATATTTTTGTGACGCAAAGCAAACCAACTGAAGCTGCTGAGACTTTTATTGTTCAAACTCGAAGACAAAATCTAATCGTTACTTCTATGTACTGTTACCCCGTATATGTCCCACTGCAGGGACTAGCCTACTCTACAATCGAGAACTCGACTGATAGTGGTTATTTCTATGTAAACTTAGGTTAATACAGCCGGATGGACAGCCTCCGTGGCGCAGTTGGTTAGACGCCGCCTGTGAAACGAGAGGCCGCGGGTTCGATCCCCGCACCGAGAGAAATGTTTGTGCGCCCCACAAATATTTCTTCCGGGTCTGGGTGTTTGGGAGACCGAAAAGTCTCTCGTAGTTCCTGATACCCACGACACAAGACTCGATCTTAGTGTGGGGTCAGGACTATGTATGTGGACTGTTGGGTGTTATTTATTATTAATAAGGCTCTGGGCCTATTGTGCTTGCTGATAAAAATACTTACCTACATTGCGTCTCCTTGTAGTCTTGGGCGTTCGTTTGTTACGTCTAAAAGTTTGTCAAAATATTAAAGACTTTGATTTCGATACATAACTTTTATAAAAATACGTTCAGTTGTACATACTTAATATGTACAGTATACATCTACTCATGGTAAAATTGATTTTACGAAGCGGGTTTATAAGGAAGCCATACATATTTTGTTGATATTTCCGGATATTTATTACGCTCCGGACTTCAGTTTTAAATTTGTATTTTAAATGTAAAACACACAAATAATAGTTGTACAGTAATCGTAAGATTTGTTTCATTGAAACTCGAAACTAACTCTTCTGCACCGCTGAAACTTTTAGATATCAGCCGCGAGATTTTTGCATAACATGCGACTTGTTACATACTATAGATATCACCACTTTTTTTGTTTGTTTATCTTATTTTTGTTAACCAAGAATAAGCTATAAGCGTATAAAATTAACAAGAAGAAAGCCTGCCAAAACCAATTACCTCTATTATTATATCTAAACTACACCCATCATAAAACGGAAATTATTTATACAATCAAACATACAAGTAAATAATGCATTCGCGGCACACCTCCCAACGTAAAAATGCTTTATGAGTGTAATAAAGTCAAAAAAGAAAAGCGGGCATCCGGTGCAAAATGAAAGTCAACAATAAATAAACATCGCGGTTACAGAATACACGGGTTATTATGTGATAAAACTAATCCGGATGCAGTAGGCCACCCAGATTCGTGTATTACTATGACTATGACCACGCATTTAGGTCATAAGATCAACTCCTAGAAGTAAATTATATTAAAAGTGACCAAATTAAAAATCAGCCGTAAGTGTAAGTACTTTTTCACCAGCTGCCACCAAAGGCTTACAGGTTTTTATTTAGATAAGTCACAAGATAAGGGCGACAAATACTTTATATATTTAGGTTTACTCGTTTGATTTCTTACATTGTAAAGTTTAAGCATTTTAAATTTTTGCATTTTGAAAAATACTAGGCGTAAATCTACAAATAAAGAGCCCCATACTTGTCTCCAAATCTAAAGAACAAATAAAATACCAAAACTCAAATATTACAAAAAAAGTTACTTACGCCTAAGTAATTGAATGTCCGTGCAAAATATCCGCTGATTTACATTGCATCATTGTGAACGAGGAAGTGCTGCCGAATCGATTCAATACTACTCGGTTCATTTGGCTCGGACAATGGGAGGCACAGAAGCCGAGTACATCCTGCTTTTGAGAATTACAGTATATTGGGCTTATGAGAGAAAGTGAATTAGTAGTAGGCTTAGCACTTTCTTTACTTCGTTATCTGCTTTTATGGAATGATGGATGGTACTGATGTAGTTCTTACATGATTTCTCAATGGTTCTGTGTGTGTAGATCTGTGTAATCGTATCTGTATCAACCCATATATGTCCCCAGGGCATGGGCTTCCTTTACAGTTGATATTACAGAAAGGAAGTACAGTAGAGAAGGATTAGGCCACATGACTATATGCGGATGGGCTATGTAAATTGCAACCGTATTTAGTTGATTTATTATTTCTCGATTATACATCGTGCCTTTAAATATATTTATTTTTAAATTAAAGAATTATCTTTAAATGATGATTGCACGTCTATATTATAATATAACAATCTCATATCAATATAAGAACATATGCACAAAGCGCGAATAACTGATGGCCGTCGGGGCCGAAAACTTCTGGAGTGGAGGCCACGTATAGACAATCGCAGTGTCGGAAGCCTGCCTAGAAGGTGGACGACCTGGTTAAGATTACTGGATGCAGACCGCTTCCAACGAGTCAATGTGTAGATCCTTGGGGAACCCTGTGTTCAGGAGTAGCTGACGAGAGAGAGAGAGAGAGATAAAGGATAGGTTTTGAATTTGTAGATAGTGATAAAAAACATACAGTCGAATTGAGAACCTCCTCCTTTTTTTGAGACGGTTAAAATATGTTTAAATTCATCTATCAAAACTAGAACCCATTATTAACTACACCAGACCGAGGGCTGAGTTATTACAAATTACAAAATTTATGGTAGAAGGGCTCGGAACAGGTTTGAATATTTTACCGCGCGTCTGCCAAACCCATTGCTTGTGAAACCACCTGTTTGCTACAACTGTTGGCTAACATTACTACGAGGTACTGGTTGCAATTTGTTTCAGGTAAACATTTTCGATTTATGTAATGGCGGTTCTTTAAAATTTTACTTAATTTTAACTTTTATTTTTATTTAATATACAGAGATTGTAATTCTCTATATCCGTCCAGATAGGTCCCAGGGCACGGGCCTACAATCTACAATCGATTGTACGAATTACAATGTTTAGGCCTTATAGTCTACCAAGCTGGCCTAGTGCGGGTTTGCAAACTTTACATACCATAGAAATTCATACAAATCGCTATGGTATGCAGGTTTCCTCACGATGTTTCCTGCAACGTTTTAGTGCGTGGTGATTGATCAATATATGTATGTATGCACATATGCAGTATGATGCAGTAAATGGGTGGAATAATTGCCATAGGCATTATCTGCCAGTCTGCCTCAAGATGCTGCCGAGATGACAGACGTACATATACTTATTACATGCGAGATTTACCTATGTATACCATTCTAAAATGACGTAGTAATGTAGTATGAACTACTCTTTGGATTAGCATTTGTTGAAGTTAAAGATAATGTTTAAGAGTAACTGCTGCGCTTAATTGTAATTATTTTCTATCATTCACCACCAGGGTAATAAAAATTGAGTTAATAAATGAATATTAGTTGACATTATTTTATTTTTGGCCTATTTTGGCGTTGAATTTAAATATGCAATATCCGTTTTAATAAACGTGGCTTTTCTTTTTTGGTCTCGAAACAATATTAAGAGTGCATATTGCATAAAGATTTGACTGCGTGCATTCAAGCCGTCCCTTTATTAAGCACACAAAAGTTTACCTACCTCGGAATCGAACCTCAGTTCTTATAGGCATTGTTCACACGCTACCACTGCACCGATGCGGTGATCATACGGGGCTTTTCTAATTCCACATACTATGTTACTTAAACACGATCGGATCGTATCTGTGACGAATCCGTAGTAATTTTATTGCATTCGGACAAAGCATGCTACACCGCTCGAATACATTAATCCGGTTTAGTTTCCCAATGAAATGTCTTACAAGATCATGTACAGTTTTGTTAATTGTTGGCATTTTACGTCATCAGGCATGATGAACAGAAGCATCCTATTCCAAAAGAATAGGCTATTTGACTAATTTCTGAAAACCATACCACATTATGAAGCGGGGTCTATAGACCTTACAAATGAAGGTTATTTTTAATTACTATATCTATATCATTTGAGAATAAATTTACAAAATACACTGAAAAATTACACTGTCAAAACGCTCTGTCTGACAATGTGGCGTTTAGTTCGTAAGCATCCGTTCCACAGATTCGTTCGCATATATCACTCATTCTTAAATCATCCATAGATCAATCAATCAGTCAATCGTCCGAATGAGTTTTTGCATTGAGGTATTACAACTGGAGCGGATTATATTATAGATCAAGTCAGCATTGCTGCAGATACGACACTTCATATATTTGTTACATTTTTACCTAATGTTTCAGAATAAAGTAAAACGAAATATAAAAGCCCAATATAATCATACATTTTTAATAACTTATAAAGCTACATTATTATATAGATTTTAAAAACAACAAAACCTATAATAGGCTATTTGACTGTATAAAAATATTGACTTATTTGTTTCCATCCGTGTAAATAATTTAATTTTAAACATATTTCATTATCATACATTAAAAATATTGTATATTTTGTCTAAAAACCACAATAATAATTTAATTTATTTTGAGTTCGCGCCACGTGATCGTAAACGATTTTGATTGGCTATGACGTCATGCATTAGTATGAACTACTCACGTACAGGAAATGAATGGGATTGATAACGGCATAGATGCAAATTAAATATTAAAAATACCTTTAAAACGCTTTATTTGTCATTTGTACCCGTGAATTAATAATATTATCATGTCCAATGTAATAAAATGTGAAGAAAGAAAAAAAAACTAATTTTTTTAACAAAACCTCATTCGGACTATTGATTGATTGATTGATCTATGGTTGATTCTTAGAGTATTTATATATAGAGGGAGCGCTGTCATACATTCGCGATTTGAAAAACGTAGATATTTTCTTGTTCGTAATGTTAGTAGCGCACCTATATTAGTAAAAATTGAATTAACAATGTAGCAATAAATTTCTATAAATTCCTTTATTAGCCGAAATTATATTTAACTATTATCCTTTTAAAACGGGTTTGAGTGGAATTAAATAGACCTAAACTATTTATTTTAATTATTTTTTCAAATAATTTGTGTATGTTGCACAACCTGTTCCAATAAGCGGTACATACTCTAAGGGTTGATTAGAGAGTGGGTGACATGCGAACGAATCTCTGGAATGGATGTTTACGAACTGAATGCCACATTGCCAGACAGAGCGTTTTGACAATGTAATTATTCAGTGTATTTTGTAAATTTAATTTTGTAATTAAAAATAACCTTTATCTGTAAGGTCTATAGACTCCACTTCATAATGTGTTATGGTTTTCAGAAAATAGTCAAATAGCGTATTGAGTTATCCTACTAAAAAATACTTTTGTGTCAAAAATATGGATAGTGAAAAAATATATTTACAATATCCAATGTATCTGATAATAAATATATTAAATAAAATAAATAAACGAATTTTTCAATATTTACCTATTTGTCCGTAACATTAATCTTATTCTATAATTTTGTTAAAATATGACATTTGTCAAAACGGCTTTGGTACATAATCTAATTTATTAATATTTTTGCTACTTTATTCAAATTATCGTTAATTTACGTATGGAATTAAATTCTATATTTTTTTTCAAGTGAACTGGAATGGTTTTTATATGTCTTCAGTTGGGAGTACGGTATTTTTAAAGCAATTAGAATAAATAGCATAAATGACAACTGTCATAGCCAACTGTCAGCGTAAGGGTACATGTACCCTTGCAAATGTTCCAAATTATTTGGTCTAGATCCCCTCCAGTTGTATACCTCAACGAGTTTTTGTCAAAAAAAAAAATAGAATGATATTTCTTTCTTCACATTTTATTACATTGGACATGATAATATTATTAATTCACGGGTATTAATGTCAAATAACTCGTTTTAAAGGTATTTTTAATATTTAATTTGCATCTATGCCGTTATCAATCCCATTCATTTCCTGTAGGTGAGTAGTTCATACAAACGCATGACGTCATAGCCAATCAAAATCGTTTACGATCACGTGGCGCGAACTCAAAATAAATGAAATTATAATTGTGTTTTTTAGCCAAAATAAACAATATTTTTAATGTATGATAATGAAATATGTTTCAAAATTAAATTATGTACACGGATGGAAACAAATAAGTCAATATTTTTTATACAGTCAAATAGCCTATTTCCACTACGTGATAAAGAATTTCAACATCATCATCATTTTCATCAGCCCGTTGCAGTCCACTGCTGGACCTTGGGGAGGTCTATACGGTACGATGACCATGTAGAAGTCTCGAATTCAAGTCCCGGGTCGAGAAAATTGTTATTGGATTGTCCTGGTAGCACCTCTGCCTATACCTTCTAGTTCTTGTTTATATTTGCCTTTATATCTGGGTCTTATTTTACCGATAAATAACTACTACAGTCAAATCCAAAATATATTTGAAAGTACCTCAACTCAAAAAATCTCAAGCTCAGAACAATACACGTGTGCAAAGAGAGTGGGTTGCGGGCTGTGGCATATGTAATTGGTGAAATGGCAGTAGTACAATGGCCATTGTTACTGCATTCGCATAGGAAGCCGAGGACTGTCTCGTATTACGTGACTCCTCTCTGTAAAATCATTGTTATTTGAATGTAATAATTATGGACTGATTTTGCAGTTGTTGTTATTTCATTGACGGGCGTAGCGTGCCGGTATAATGATTTAAAAACTTAGATATCATTGTATATTTTAGGTTGGGTTAAGTCTCTTTTATGCTACAAATATTAGGTTAGATAACATGCAAGTGTTTATGTTGTTATTTGCTGGAACAAAAGTAACTTTACTTAAATTGAAAAAACAACGTCTAAACAGTAGTCATTGGTTCTTTTCCCGGAAAATTCACGTACTCGTCTCATAGAAAATAATTATATTACTGATGGTCTCTCTTATGTGAGAGGCCGCCTGGGTAGCTACTCTGTTGTGTTCCGCTTTGCAGGACATTTTAGCCAGAGTAATTACTGGACATATTGAGAATTAACAGGTTCTATCTTAGGATGGCGAGCGCAGTGAAATGACAATTGCTTTGTAATTCAAGGTGTTGTTTCTGTTTGGTTTTGCTACTGTTCATGAGCGGTTATATAGCTTATCATCGAGCGAATGACGTGCTCTTCTCGTTTAGAGTTTAATTCCCTAAAAATAATCCCATCATTGAAAGTCACATGTCTAGAACCTAATATCTTTGAATTAGTCATTGAACTGTTTACTGAGAAGTTTCATTTGAAGGAAACAGTAAATACTGCGATAATACTTTTTATGATATTTTTGAGAAGACTATCTTTATTCCCATTTCTTAAAGATAAGATTATCAATAACGGATCATCTGAATATCAGGAAGGTTGTTTAAACTCGTGATGCGATTATTTCTGTGGATTATTTTGTTACAAAATGTTTTTTTATAAAACATTTAGCTTTTGCCTAATGTAAATTATTATGTTATTTATTATTAAGAGCCTGTAGCGGGCCAAGGCCTCTCTTTCCGCCTTCCATGCATCCCGGTCAAGGTCTTTACATGACCAATCCTTCCAATAGGCATCCAATTCCATTTAAATGCTCTCGGAAAAATTGATACACCCTATTTCACTATACTGATTTAATAGTGGTAGACTTATCATATCGTTGATAGTCTTGTAGCTTTGTAGATTCAAGTTACGTTCTTATCGTACACCATTTACTTAGAGGACATAGAATGTTTTTTTTTTCATTTGGATTTTTTAAGACTTTTCATAGTACTATTGGCCACTTTCGTTAGAAGGGAGCCGTATAAATATAGCAGCTAATCAGAAGTTTAATATTGCACCTAAAATATTTAACATGCGAACAATATATTGATTTAATAAAAAAAAAATCGCACGAAATTGGAACAATTACTGGTAGAGTATCGTGTTATGTTCTGAGAAGGTAGCTTCACCTGAGTTGTAAACCACGTGCGCACTCTACCAAGAAACGATTTCTTAAGCTTTTTGCACATGGAGATGTTGTTTTCAAAAGATTTAAATTGATAAGGCAGTGCGAACAAAACCCTAACTAGCTTATTGATTTAGTAGTTAGTAGGTTATCATCATTGACCATGACTCAAAGCACTAGACTTTTTTTTGTATTGTAGTGAATGGAGAGATATATGAATAACTTTTTGGATATCACTTAATGTAAGTATATAAAGATTGTTTTTGTTTTGTTTTATAGCAATCATAGCGAGACGGGAATGCCATTCGCCTGATGGTGAGCGACACAACTGCTCATACACAGTACTCAGTAGCAAAACCAATAAACGGCATGAATTATAAAGCATTCCACTGCGTTTCCATTAGAACTTCCATTAGGATGTGGCCGATTTCCATCAGGATGGCCTAAAACCTAAAATATAATATTAAGTCTCATTATGTCTAGTAGTTACTTTGGCTGCAATGTCCTTTAAATCGGGACACAACAGTGCATTTATACTGCTGTTTGGCGGCAGAAATAGACATTGCGGTGGTACCTACCCAGGCGGCCTCTCACATATTATGTGAAATGCCAGTACAACATAAAAATTTAGTGCATTGTTAACCCTTATGGAGAATCTAGGTGCCTTGATAAATAAAGGAGGTGGCGTAAAGAATAAGAAGTTTGAATACGAGTATAGTGTAGACTTCCGTCAGATCATTGGACCATGGAAAAAGTTACCTCACGGATCGATTGCACTTATAAAACAGTTTTGTAGATATTTAAAGAAATATTAAATTTGCACATTTTGTTACAAGTTAGCTAAACATTATAAAATGGATTTGATTCAACGATTACTCACATTTTAACGGTATTATGTACGATTATACTTTTTGCAAGACTCTTTCAAAATTATTTGGCGAGTTAAAAAATTATTTAGTTATAACAAAGAATTATTATTACTTTAATATTTATAGCGTTATCTTTAGTTTAAGTTTTGTAACTATTATTTAATATTTATTTTATTGTTTTTATTTTTTTCTCAATGTCTCAAAATATGTATCCGCAGAATTGTAGTAGTGACAGTGAAGAGTTTTTTTCGGCGTGTAGTGATGATAGCTTTGTTAGTGTTCCTTCGCTTGCTGATACTCTCAAGTGCCAGTTCTCTGACGTCCCTAGGAATTTCAATGTAGTCCATATCAATGCCCAGAGTATTCCGGCTCATTTCCCTGATATGCTGGCTAGTTTTGACTGTACTCATATACATGCTATCCTTGTTTCAGAATCTTGGTTGAAACCATGTTTATCCTCTTCCGCTTACACTCTTCCCGGATTCCACCTCATTAGAAATGATCGCAGTGTACGTGTTGGAGGCGGTGTTGCAATTTATCTTAGAACACAATTTCGCTATTCAGTTGTTAGTGCATCACCGCAGCCTCCACCATCAAATGCTGGCGAACATCTGTTCTTGGAGGAGGAATTCTCACTTAATAAAGTCCTACTCGGTGTTTATTACTGTCCCTCGCTTCACATTAACTTCTTTTCTTCTCTCGAAATTATTCTGGAGAACTTAGTTCCCTTCGTACAGTCAGACCATAATCATGGGCGATTTCAATACCTGTCTCCTCAAGAACGATCATCGTTCCTCCTGTCTTTTGAATACTATCCAATCCTGTAACCTTTCTACTCTTCCCCTTTCGGCCACTCATCACTCTCCTAATAATACTCCTTCTCTTCTTGATCTCATCTTTGTTTCTTCTTTAAATCACGTTGCGAAATATGGGCAATGTTCCGCGGACGCCTTTTCATGTCATGACCTCCTATTTCTTTCCTATCGCCTTCGTCCTCCTAAAGCCTTACCCAAGATCCTATCGCAGCGGAATTTTCGTGGTATTAATTTGGATAATCTTCGCAAGGATGCTGATGAAATCGACTGGAGTTTGCTTTTTCAATCGGACTGTATGGATGATAAGGTTCGTATTTTCACTAGCAACCTGTTGGATCTTTATAATAAGCATGCACCTGTTCGCATTGTTAAAATTAAACACCTTCCGTCGCCTTAGCTTACCGATGAAATTAAAGTACAACTTTCCAAAAAAGCGCCGGCTAAGTCAAGGTATAATCGTCGCCCCAATGAGTCGAATTGGTTAAAATATGTGGCTATTCGAAATCACTGCAGTAAGGTGTGTAGGAATGCTCAACGCCGACATATTCACAACTCAGTTGAAAACGGAGATCCAGCTAAAGTCTGGAAATTTCTTAAGTCACTGGGAGTGGGTAAATTGCAACAAGATTCTATTCCTAAATCCATAGATTTAAACTCTCTAAACCATCATTTCTCTTCTTCGTCTGCTTTCGACAAGACGATCAAAGAAAATACTATAAAAAATCTTTCTACCCTTCAAACTCCCAATTGTTCGGCCTTTGCTTTCAAACAATTTGCTGCTTGTGATGTTAAGAAAACAATTACTCTTATTTCTTCAAATGCAATAGGTAGCGACTGTGTCAGCCGTAATATGGTTATGCCTATCCTAGACGAAATCCTTCCCATAATATCCCACATCCTCAACCATTCTATCACGACTGGGATTTTCCCGGCTACCTGGAAAGAAGCCCTTATTATTCCTATTCCTAAAAAGTCCAATGCTTCTTTACTCTCTGAATTCCGACCCATTTCCATTCTTCCTTTCCTTTTCAAAATCCTTGAGCGCCTGGTCCATACTCAAATTAGTGATTTCCTTTCTAAAAATAATCTCTTGAACCCTCTCCAATCGGGGTTTCGTCCTGGGCACAGCAACACCACCACGCTGACTCATATTACGGACGGCATCAGATCGGGTATGGAGGAAGGCAAGCTGACTGTCTTAGCATTGCTGGACTTCAGCAACGCTTTTAATACAATTGACTTTGATATATTGCTTTGTATGTTACGTTCTCTTAACATATCTCCAACAGCAGTTGAATGGTTTCGTAGTTACCTGTATGGACGCCGGCAACGCATTTGTGTCGAGGATTGTTATTCCTCGTGGTGCTCCTTATCTGCTGGCGTTCCACAGGGCGGCGTGCTATCTCCTCTACTCTTTGCTGTCTTTATAAATTCCATATCTATTCAACTTCGCTCCTCCTACCACCTCTACGCAGATGATTTACAAATTTATACTCAGGCATCTTTGGGTAATATGAATGATGCGATTGCTATAATTAATAGTGACATCCAGCACATTTGTGAATGGAGCAAGACCCATGGACTGAAAGTCAATCCATTGAAAACACAGGTGATAGTTATCGGCAGCCCCAGAATGACTTTAAAACTAGACAGAGACAAACTACCACCTATCTCCTGTGATGGTACTACCGTCACATATAGTGATAAAGTCAGGAACCTTGGACTATATCTGGACAAGTCCTTCACCTGGGGACCGCAACTCCAAGAACTAAGTCGTAAGTTGTTTGCCTCAGCTAGGTCCTTGCGAAGATTACACAATCTTTTACCTGTTGCTACGAAGATTTCATTAGCGCAAACCCTCCTTCTCCCTATCCTTGATTATGCCGATGTCAGCTATCCTGATCTCACCGAGGACCAACTAAATAAATTTGAGCGCCTTCAAAACTTTATTATTAGATTCATATTTGGATTACGCAAATATGATCATGTTTCTGAGTTTCGTACTAAGCTCAAGTGGTTGCCCATACGGCTTCGTCGGAATGCTCATATTCTTTCTCTTCTTTACAATATATTGTTTAATCCTGTCACCCCATCTTATCTCAAAGATCGTTTTGTATTTCTCGATGACTCCCATTCAAGATCCCTAAGGTCGTCAGAGAGACTGGAATTAAGAATGCCTGTGCACTCCACTAATTTTATGGACGGGTCGTTCACCGTCAAAGCTGTCCGATTGTGGAACGCCCTACCAGTTGTGGTAAGACGGGCGAGGTCACTATCATCGTTTAAAAAAATGGTCAAAGATCACTACCTGTCTCCTACATTTACACATTGATGTGGATAACTTTCCTGTTTGTATGTACTGATACTCTTATATTATATATAAATATGTATTTATTTATGTATGTAGTATTAGTTATATATATGTATGTATTGATGTATTTATATATATATCTATTTTATTATTATTTAGTAATTATTTGTTGTTCTTATATATTTTTTTTTCCGTCTTAACTCCTATTCTTTACACTTTACGACTGCCCTCTAATTATCCTTTTATCAAATCCATCCCATGGTTGTCTGTAAGACATTGCCTTTGAGCGATAAGACCGCCAATTGTACTTTTATGATTGTAATTTTCATTTTATTTGTATTTTTTTTTTGTGCAATAAAGTGTATAAATAAATAAATAAAATTATTTGTTGCAATCCAGAACAGTGAGAAAAACGGAGTGATGTAATACCACGCTTATTTTTTGTTCACTTTTTTATATCAGTGCTATAAATTAATTGCTCTATACCTGATATACTTAATTGCATTGCTGTGTCGATCGAAACAATGATAAATAAATACACTAGGTAAACATTCAGCCACAGACATCCCACAATAAGGTCAATTAAGTTTTCAGTGGTAGGTATAGGGAACTACGTGGGACTCTTCGGTCTCACAAACAAAATACCCGAGACAAAATACTTGTGGGCCACACAAACATTTGTCTCAATGCTGGGATCGAACTAATTCACAGCCGACGTCTAACCAACAACGCCATAAAAGTGGCAAATTAATCTAAATATTAATCTACTGGTGGAGGTATTTCATAAGTGTGAGGCCGCCTGGTTTGGTACCACCGCAATTTCTATTTATCCCAATAAACAGCAGTGTAAATGTGTGTTCCGGTTTAAACTACATTAGCCAGAGTAACAACTAGACATATTAAGCATGTAATGTCAAGCATTGCTTTGTAATTCATTGTTTGGTTTTGCTACTGTCTATGAGCGGTCGCATCGCTTACCATCAGGCGAATGGCATCCTCGTCTTGCCATATTTTGTTATAAAACAAGACAAAAACAATCTAAACATACTTACATTAATTGATATGCAAAACGTTATGAATTTAGCTTGGAGGTTTTTATAATTTCAGTGCGATCAAAAATCATTAGGGTTTTATCTAGGTGTGCAACAACAGAAAACTCACATAATTTCCTACACTCACAAAACATGCATTTTATATCACTTTATACAATATTATAAGGGGTTCACTTGAAGGAATTACTCAACTAAAAGTCTTCTTGTACTTTTCACAATTTATATATGACGGGGCGAGATGGCTTATTTAATTTGGATACATGGCAATAGTGTTGATTTGTTTGTTTGATCTTTGCAGATGGAAATAGATTTGTCTTTGGAAAATAAGATTTAAAGTGGGCAACACCCGAATGGAGTCGCACGCGGCAACACTGCTTACTTGTCTCAAAATGAAAGGATGACTTTGACAGTGTAGAGAAAAACGTTATCCCATTTTGAAAGCAAGGCGGAATCGCACTCGTGTGAACCCATTGACTTTGAATCTTTGAATCTGTTTTCATACTTGAAAATCTCTGTAACTTTGAATTCTAAATTATATTGGAATATTAAAACTAATCATGGCAATAGAACAACGAGTTTATTATGCTGCTATAAACTACTGGAGACCGCCGGCGAAACATACGTATGGACGACTCACATGAACTGATGGCGGAAGATTTAGGCAATCAGTCTGATTCTCCGTCATATATATATTATTCCAATACAGTCAACATGGTCTTATTCTCTTTTACAAATTATTTCTAGTTACGCTCCGCGAAACATACCGTACATTATACAGGGTATATCAAGACTGCTACCGAAAACGAAGCCGGGTGGTAGTTTAAGCGACTTCAGACACAATGCAACAGAAAAAGTTGCCAAAAAAAGCGACAATTTTTTTTTTGATATTTTTTTCCTATGGCCATATTTGGGTGGTAAATACATTTTTTTCCAAAATAATAGTGTATACCCTCTTATTTATAAGTACTTTAAGGTATAAAAGAGTTTAAATTATTATTTTAGCAAAAACTATGGATTTACCACACAAAATTGTCGATTTTTAAAAAATCATATAAAATAATTGTCGCGTTTCTATGCGAAATTTTTAGTTGCATTATGTTTGTAGTCACAAAAACTACCACCCGGCTTCGTTTTCGGTAGCAGTCTTGAGATACCCGGTATATTCTCTCCCGATCCAATGCTCGCTCAATCCAGCAGTATTTATTTAATATCCACGATTCCAACCATTAGCCATATCCAAAAATTAAACGCCATATTACCAATGTCACTTATTAGTTTCTAGTTTTTGACATATATCCCAATATAAACCTTACAATATATGGATAGCATTTAACATTAATATTCAGTATGGCAAACGCCTTACAATGTAAGTTGAGCATATCGTATCGAATGGCTGATGCATCGGGATCAATGCACCCGACGTGTCACAACGGGACGCTATTGTCTTTGTGCCAGCGACTTGGCTTTGATATACCGTCGAATTGACACGCGTTCTTCTATGTAGACATACCTTATTCCGAGACTGTATTAACTATATTAGTTATCGAATCATATTATTGTGAAAACTTCACTGAATCATTTACTACTAATCTTCCTTATGTTTTCTTATTTTGTATGTTGCCCAAATACTTAGAAAAGAAAATGATGTTATACAGGGTATATCAAGACTGCTACCGAAAACGAAGCCGGGTGGTAGTTTAAGCGACTTCAGACACAATGCAACAGAAAAAGTTGCAAAAAAAAGCGACAATTTTTTTTTGTTATTTTTTTCCTATGGCCATATTTGGGTGGTAAATACATTTTTTCCTAAAATAATAGTATATACCCTTTTATTTATAAATACTCTAAGGTATAAAAGAGTTTAAATTATTATTTTAGCAAAAGCTATGGATTTACCACCCAAAAATGACGATATTTAAAAAATCATAAAAAAAAATTGTCGCGTTTCTAGGCGAAATTTTTAATTGCATTGTGTTTGTAGCCACTAAAACTACCACCCGGCTTCGTTTTCGGTAGTAGTCTTGAGATACCCGGTATAGTCACATCATGCCTCGATAAGTTACCTATCCAACATAAACAGATTTTTTTTAAATCGAACCTGTAGCTCCTGAGATTAGCGGGCACAAAGTCTTCAACTTTATACCCTAGCATATTTTAGTATAGATTATAATTATTATGATCAAGATTAAAGTCGCAAATAACCTGTATCTTAAATATTAACTGCACTTACTATTCGTATATATTAGACAAGACTTTTAACATCAGCAGTCTATCAGCGTTATTCATAGACAGATTTAAAACCTATATTAGCTATCGGACACTTTGTCTTTTTCGATGGACTTTTGGATTCAATTTGAGCTCGCTAGTCGATAACTGAAATAGATTTTAAGACTGTCTATGAATAAGGCCGCTGGAACACCCACATTGTGGTAGGTGGTATGTTGCATTGTGTCTGAACTCGCTTAAACTACCATCCGACTTCGTTTTCGGTAGCAGTCTTGATATACCCTGTAGATACTCTGAAAATATGTTCTGTTCGCCAACACCATAGCCAACCCTTGCCACTCTTCAATTGATCCGTAAACACAGGTTGTAGTTTCAACATCGGCTTGTTATCTTATCGCATTGAGCGGATGTATTACAATTTAAGAAACTATTTCACAAATGCGTCATATGTAGCGGTTAGGTTGATCTTGGGAGATAAGTGTTGCAATACCGAGGCATAAGTACTATTAGCAGTTTACATACCCGTGACATAGAAAGAAGTATTGTATGTTATAAAAAGTAAAAGATATTGAAAAAAAACATTTTTAAATGGTATCTCTCTCATATGTGAGAGGCCATCTGGGTAGGTACCACCGCAATGTCTATTTCTCCCCCCCAAATAGCAGTGTAAATGCACTGTTGTATTTGGGTTTGAAGGAAGTTGTAGCCAGAGTAACTACTGGACATATTGAGACCCTACATCTTATGTCTGAGGATGGCGCAGTGGTACGCCAAGCATTGTTTTGTAATTCAATGTGTTGTTTGGTTTTGCTACTGTACAAGAGCGGTCGCATCGCTTACCATCAGGCGAACGGCATGCTCTTCTTAATTAAGGCCACACTAAGTATTTTCCATTTACATGAGCCCAGGCAACACAAAACGGTACAGAGAGGTTGTGCGACCGCGTTCCAGCGCACGCGCATAGCTAATCGCTGATTGATAGATCAAAGGAGCAGGAGATTATAGTGATTTGAAATGGGCCGCGTGCAGGCATGCGGCCTCTCATTATACACACCTTGAGAATACTGGTGGTGCGGTGAAATAATGTTTATTACTATGATGTTTATTACTATGAAAATGCGTGCTGGCCTGTTGGTAAACGGACTAAACGCGGCTGCCAACGTGTTCACGGTGGTCGTGGGTTCGAATCCCAGGATACACCTCTGACTTTTCGAAGTCATGTGTGTATTGATAGTCAATCACCACGCACTTAAACGGTGAAGGAAAACATCGTGAGGAAACCTGCATACCATACCGATATATAATAATTTCTGTGATATGCAAGTCCGCCAACCCGCACGAGGGCAGCAAGGTGGACTATATGGCCTAACTACTCTCAATCGTATTCTCGATTGTAGAGTAGGCCCGTGCCCTGCAGTGGGCCGTTTATTGGCTGATACACTTACAGATACTATGATGGGTTTTTAAAGTCTCAGATTTTCTTGTTAGTATATTGGGGTTTTAAAGAGGTGTTAGTATTACTCAGATGGGTTTCTAAAAAGTCTCAGGAAGATTTTCTTAAGTTATCGTTAGGATTTAAAAGGATTTAAAATGGTGTAATAGGGCGGTTTTATGTTTTATGTGACCGTGGAATTGTTGGTGTAAGTGACATTTTGAGCAGTTACAAGATTGTTTTTTTAAGCAATCATGAGTTACTATTATAATGATTGATAAAGCATTTACATATTTTAAAACTATGAAAATGTAGGGTGATAAAACATGAACATAAAAACTTTAGGCTTCGAGACAAACAAGAGATTAAAAAATGAAAAAAGAAGTTCAACAAAATTTATCAACAACTATGTTGAATGTAGTAAGTACATGATATTAACGTATTATAATACACTATGTGAACGTAATTCAAATCGTGGTCGTAAAATATTCGCGCGTGAATTTTTCCCGCCATTAAAACATCACGCTGCAGCCATAAAGAGGTGGACGTGAGTGATGATTAATGTCTCCGATCACGATCAAGATACATCGTGTGCTCTCATATTACCTATATATCACACTATATAAAAAATATTTACATATTGTTATAAAGTGCTTTAGGGTAAGACTGTAATACATACTAGTGTGTATGCGTTTGGTAAGACTGAAATATACTATACTAATATATAAGGCTGAAGAGTTTGTTTGTTTGTCACCTATAATCTTAGGAACTACTGGTTCAAATTTAAATTTATTTTTATGTTGAATAGATCATTTATCGAGGAATGCTATAGGCTATATCATCACGCTATGACCTGTGGGAGGGAAGCAGTAGTATATTCGTTTTGATATGCTGCCCAAGGGTTGCAATATCACTTTCTTAATCGTGAATATATTCGCTTCAAATATTCCATATGGCCGCTTAATGTCATGTTTCAAATACACAGATATACCTAAAAGTCTTGTTATCCTAACTATACACCTACGTATAAGCCATGGATCGTGGATGTCAAAACTACTAGAGAATTTCTTTCTTGTAAAAACCAGACCTGAAACAAATATTTGTGGGCTACCCAAACTTTTCTCATATATTTGGTTTCTAACCTTCAGGATCTAATTTCTCAGATATCTCTCAATCAAGTGCTGTCAATAATGTAATATTATGTGTTCGTGAATTATAGTATAATACAAGATTTCTCTAAAATGTGTGTGGCGGTCTGTTGGTAAACGAACCAAGTGTGACTGCCAACATGTTCACGGTGGTCGCGGGTTCAAATCCCAGGACACACCTCTGACTTTTCGGAGTCATGTGTGTATTGATATCACCACGCACTATAACGGTGAAGGAAAACGTCTTGAGGAAACCTGCATGTCATAGCGATTTGTAAGAATTTCTATGGGATGTAAAGTCCGCCAACCCTTACTAGGCTAGCGTTGTGGACTATATGACCTAACTACTCTCAATTCTCGATTGTAGAAAAGTGCCTGTGCCCTGCAGCAGCAGGACGTGTATGTGCTAATACAGTACACTGAGTTCCTCAGATTTAAATTTCTCCGTAACATTCGGTGTGGCATTAACATTTCCTCCAACATCCAAACAATGGCTCGAAGCTAATCAGAGCGCCGCGAGACTTTTCTTCATTGTTTCAATTAATCCGCGATTATTGTTGCTCTCGATACGATTGTTAAACGGTTTCAACACAACGTGGTCTAATTGCTTTTGTAATGGCGGCCCTCGTTTTTGGTTTGTGTACCTACCATAAGTCTACTATAGGCACAGTTATAAATGCACCAACAGTCCCATACATAGTCCTGACCTCACACTAAGATCGAATCTTGTGTCGTGGATATCAGGAACTACGATAGACTTTTCGGTCTCCCAAACACCCAAACCCGAAAAATATACCTGTGGTTCTCACAAATATTTGTTTCAATGCAGGGATCAAACCCGAGGCCTCTCGTTTCATAGCCGGCGTCTAACCAACTGCGCCACGGAGGCTGTAGTGTTATCCAACTGTATCTATCAATCTTCTAGAAGATTCATAATAAGTCAATGCAGATTATTGCGCAAGACGCTATATCTTATTCATATATTTTGTCTCTCTTCTTTCGTAGATAGAAACTTTTAATTGCCCATGTTGTTAGGAAAACAATTATGCACCAATTATGCACCACACTCGTAAATCGTAATACAATGTTAGTTTCTTTACCTTTCTCTTAATCCGAGATTGACAAGGCTTTAAGCAACAATATTGTAGGTGTTTGCAGCAAAAATATTAACCAAAACAGTAAAACAGAATCATTACATTCATAGACAGTTTTAAACCTATCTGAGTTACCGAATGTTTTGTGACTATCGTACGACATTTGAAATTATTTTGAGCAAATAATAAAACATTCGATAGCTAAAATAGTTTTAAAAACGATTTATGAATAAAGTATGTGTACAAAGAATAGGTCTTTTATTATTTCAATTCAAGACGAAAATGCCTAATGGCAAGCGGTACGACAGCTCATGGACAGTAGGAAAACCAAACAACACCATGATTTACAAAGCAATGTTTGGCATTCCACTGCGCTCGCCATCCTCAGACATATGATGTTGTCTCAATATGTCCAGTAGTTATTCTAGCTACAATGTTCTTTTAAGTTTTGACCTTGTTAGGCGGAAGAAAAAAAATGGTATAATTCATTATTCAAGTTTGCTCACCGTCATAATATTTTCGCGCTTAGACTATTCCTATAACTCATTTATCGGTCAAGCAATCGCAGTCGATCGTGCAACAACGCCCGTGGCGCGTCTATCCAATTTGTTTCATATAAACAATGATCGCCACTGTTACGAAATCCAACAACAAAATTCGTCTCCACGGCTTTATGGAACGGAATGCTATTTTAAAAGTCTTCCGCATTCGTACTTTTGAACCTAAAACGCGTATCAAAAGAGATACATTGTAAACATGTCGGCTTTTAAGTGGCGATATTTGGGTCATCGCAGGAAATAGTCATCTTTGTCTCGTGTTATGTAGAAAGATTTACGGTCGTGACAAATTAATGATTTTTCACGGATCCATTGATAATTGACCACTCTTAAATATAAGGCGGTAAGATGTCCGAATTTGTTTCATCTAGTCTAATTGACATATATTAATTATACACACCTGTTATATCGTGACGTAAACAATTCTAAATTCTAGGAACAAAACGTCTCCGACCACGCGGTCAGTTTTGCTCAATCAATTCTATTCGCACAAAATATTATGAAAACGAAGTTGTATAATATTAAGAAACTTATGTTTTAAGAAACCAAAAATGGAAATGATTAAGATAAAATTGATTGTTTTTATACAGGGGCTCAATAGTAACAATTTCATACCGTTCAGGAATAGGAAAATTCATGCACAAAAAAGTGTCGTTTACTCATTATTTTCAAACCCAGTCAAATAAAGATTGCACCCATAGTTATTTCACAATTGTCCTACGGCTGTGGCATAACTTAAGGAAATACAGACCTATATTCTCATAAGAACATAACAGATGCGCAATAAATCCGCTTTCTCTGCCCTAGCACTCAACCTGAATGCTATTGTTATTCCCTACGCTTTCATCCCATGCATGAAATGGAATGCGTAACTGATGGAATAAGTAGCGATTCCAATGTGTTATCATCTATCCTCGTCACACCCATAGGTTATATTAAGTGACTGACAGAGAAAGAAGCTTCAGCCTGGTCATAGCAAGGTGGGTTGCCTTGCAATTGAGGCTAATCGATGTCAGTATCCGCGTTCGTAGTATTTGCCATAACGTGTTCCGCAAAACCATTACACGATGTTCGAAACAGTTTGCAAAACCTGCGGTCACTAACTAGAACGAGGGCCGGTTATTTAATGGCTTACCCGTGAGTTTTACTGCGAGTAAATGGATTCCTGTGCAGGATAGAATGCAATCTCGATTGACAAGTCGGTAGAGTTCCATTTGAGTTTATGAGAACCAGACTTAAGAAATAAACGCATCTCTTTGGTACAATTATCTATATCAACCAGTGTATCTTCCTTATAGAACTAAGCTTCCTCAGATTTTAAGAGAATTCAATGTTAGTATTAGTACCCCTGCTTCTTCTTCTTCTAATTCTCGTCTATTTCATCCGATATTCGGCTTTCTCAATAGTAAGGCCATTGCCCCTCATATCTTCCTTGGGGACATCTAGCCTGCGCTTCTCTGGTCTTCATTTCAGTCGAGGTCCGGGAATATTGAGGCTCAGGCACACATTGCGCGACATACTCCTGTTGTTTCCTATAGTGTTACCACTATTACAAAAAAACTAACATCATACTTGATTTTTTCAAATCATGGCAAGAGTCATTTAAATATGTAAACACCAATATGTGTGTATAAAATAAGCCGATACTATATCCAACATGTTCTTTAGTACCACGAATACCTCCCTATCTTCATCACTTTTACTGGTGGTAGGTTTCTCATATGTGAGAGGCTGCCTGGGTGGGTACCACCGCAATGTCTATTTCTCCCGCCAAACAGCAGTTTGAATGCAATGTTGTGTTTGGGATTGAAGGACATTGTAGCCAGAGTAACTACTGGACATATTGAGACTTAACATCTTATGTCTCAGGATGGCGAGCGCAGTGGAATGCCAAGCATTGCTTTGTAAACCAAGGTGTTGTTTGGTTTTGCTTCTGTTCATGAGCGGTCGCATCGCTTACCATCAGGCGAACGGCATGCTCGTCTCGCCATTCACTGCAATAAAAAAAATAAAAATAAAAAAAAATCCATCCACTGGCCACAAGAAGTCCAAGGCTGAATATAGACTTTCCGAAATAATTTCTCTCACGCCTTCCAACAATATATTGCGACCTCTCAGCTTTCCATCATTGTTATTTTACTTTCAGAAACATATAAAATTATCATATTCAGATATAGAAAGTGCCAAGTCCAAAATAGCTCAAATGTCGCTTACAAATATAGTAGACAGTAAAGTAAGACAAATATTAGTTTCTATGAGTCGCGAGTGGCGGAGGATGCGAAATATCGTCAAGACTTATTAGAAACAGCCATATTGGATTATGAATCACGATCTGTGACAGGTGAGTAGTTAGTGCCATTTCTGTGGCAATATACGCAAGTGAATAATATAAACTTACATATGCTAAACAATATTGCAAAAGCACATGACATAGACATCACGAACATTTCACATTACAGAAAACAAGTCTTGCAATTGTTATGTACCCCTAAAAATGATAAACTTAATTAATTACTTTCTCCATTTTGTTATATTCTTTCTCCATTATGTTATATTCTTTCTCCATTATGTTATATACAATTTGATCACTTTTAAAATTACTTTATTATTTATTACTTAATTTAAATTTAAATTCATCACTTAATTTCAAATTTAGTCTTAATTATGTGGCGGTTGCAATACGCCAACTTAGATTTAGCTTTTAAAGCAGTTGCAATACGCCAACTTATATTTAGCTTTTAAAATAACACGCTTATTATTTGTAATTTGAACATTATTTAAACACGCATTTCATTTTTAAATATGACTGCAGATGTTTAACCATAAAACATCTGCGAGTCGTTTTATTAAAATAAGATTTTTTGTGTACCCTATTGTATAATATTAGTTAAAAAAATGGTTGCCTGTAAAGTCGGTTTTACGGGCGAAGATTTTACGTGACAACGTCTTTTTCTCGGTAGAATATTTATTGATATGAATATAATTAAATTGCACAATAGGAACAAGGAATTGAATGAAAATAAGAATTGCACAAATTTTAACTATAGAAATATATTTTGTTTACTAAAACATTGTACATGTAATGACGAATCTAAGCACTCCATATTTTCACTAGACACAGCTGACGATACTTTAACCACACGTGTGAACTTGTATTGTGACGCTTTCTTGTTTTTCCAACGCCAAGAACGTTCGAGAAAGACAAAGACAGAGACACAAGCATGCGCCGATTCAATGCGCCTAATTCTCTAGTGCTGCGCGCGCGGCAGACCGATCATAGTTGAGTGGGAGAGAGACGCAAGGCATTCGGCGGGCCTCTCTCTCGTTCGGTGACTCATCGTAACGTTACCGGGCGTTACACTTTTTCATAAGTGACTCCCAGCCGCAACCTAATTTAAGACGTTGTCACGTCAATAAATTTTTTGGAGGTAAAATATTTTTTTTGGGGGGGTAATTTTTTGCGTAATTTGGGATTTCTGGCGGGGTCAATTTGTAGCCCTCACCAGGACGGTTCCGAGGATACCAAACTCGGTGGGTCTACGATCTATATAGGCCGAGATAGGATTGGGGGGGGTGAGGTAAATTTTCGGGGTGGGGGTAAGGGAGGGGGGGGGAGGAAGGTTTCGTGGGGAGGCTAACTTAAATTAATTGTTTTGGAGGTAAAATATTTTTTTTTGGGGGGGTAATTTTTTGCGTAATTTGGGATTTCTGGCGGGGTCAATTTGTAGCCCTCACCAAGACGGTTCCGAGGATACCAAACTCGGTGGGTCTACGACCTATGTTGGCCGAGATAGGATTGGGGGGGGGGTGAGGTAAATTTTCGTGGTGGGGGTAGGGGAGGGGGGGGGGGGTAGGTTTCGTGGGGAGGCTAATAGGCACTATTTCGGAATAAGGGTGGGGGAAGGCAGGGGGGGGGCTATGGGACAATTTTGGAAAAAGTGGGTGAAACTGAAAAATAATTCTCTAGTGCTGCGCGCGCACCGTTACGTTACCGGGCGTTACACTTTTTCATAAGTGACTCCCAGCCGCAACCTAATTTAAAGCCCTGGTCTGTCGAAGCTACGCACAGCGTTGCGTTGCGCGGAATGCGGTGTCAAACTCGGTTTTGTATGAAAAACATTGACATTGACATGACGTTCCGCCGCAGTATGCGTCATCCCGCGTCTGCGGTGAGGGGTCAACCGGGTGATGGGTAGACTGGTCTTTTGTGCTGTCACAGTATGCGTCGGTATAGAGGGGCAAGTGTGGTGAAGCGCGGGGCGGATACACCGCACAACGTGCCGTCATTCTCATCATTTCGTCGCGGTAAGCGTATTTGCGCAATAGATTTATTTGAGGACAATATTTTTATCAATTTTTGTTTGGTTTAAACTTTGTTTAGGCTGTGGCGCGTATATCAACTATGTGCTGCCGCACAGTACGTTTAATACAGTTCACGTACGTTCCCAATGACAATGGTGCAATATTACACCACGTAGGAATAAAACTTTAAAACCTTGCTTTGGTAAAAAAGATACAATTAAAAAGTAAAAATAATTAATATTTAATAAGTACAAGATTATAAAATGGAGTCAATTACATTTATTTTATTGTTATAAAAATGGCGAACGGAACTGTATGTTAATTGTCCTAAGTACCTAGTACCCCATGCTTTTTAACAAAATATAGCAACGGAATTAGTTCTCAACTGATAAGGGTACAATTGGAGACGATTTATTAGTAGGTATCTATATACATTCAGTCTTTATCCCTATTCGCAGGGCACTTTATCAGCCCATATACGTCCCACTGCAGAGCACGGGTCTCCTCTACAATCGAGAATACGATTGAGAATGGTTAGGCCATACTATAGTCCACTACGCTAGCTGGCCTTATCCCTATATTTGCATAGAAAGAAATACAATCAACAAACAACAAATTTTATATGAGCCCGAAAAAGTAGCTACAAAGAATCTTATGATGAGTTTTGTATCAGCCCATATACATACATTCGTTGTATAATGGTTGTATATTATCTTCGTAGTTATTTACAAAATCCAATTGCAAGATATAATAAACTATCGCCGTTCGACACAATTAGCACCACTCTCCTAGCACCTGGAGTGCTTCATGTGATGACATGGTGCAATTTTAAATATGTAGTTCCTCATAGTAGTATCAAGTTCTATGTTTTCCGCTTTTTTCCATTCCCATTCCATTAAAACCCCCTCTATATATATTGTAATTTGTGCTACTTACACCTACGCATATATATTTTGAGCTCTGTGTTATGAATTCTGTTAAATACTAAAATAAAAATATTATTTTAAAAAGTGACCATCGGTATTGTTCTAGGTTTTGCTTGTGACAATTTTAAAGGAAAATAATTAAATCGTTATGGAATTTATTTTTACCCAATTAGGGTTCGATCGATAACGATAATGTAAGAAAGGATAACTACATAAATCCAGTGAAATTTAATTTGATCTGACAATAAGTTGTTTAGCCGAAAAAAAATTATTCAGCACACGCGTATTTCATTAGAATGATAGGAACCACTTATATCACGTATCAATATTGCGAAAATTGTCTCGTAAACATATATACCCAGTTTATTTAAAATGACGCACAAACATTTTTTAAAGAAATTATATATATTTTCGAACTCAAATGATTGTTATTTGTTGTCATGGAAATTCAAGAAAACTTCAATGCGAAATTGCCATAGTAACGTTGGTTGTCAATGAACGGTTCTCCCATTGGTCAATAGTTTTACGCACAGAGTGAAACCTATATGAGAACCACCTTTTTTGTTGTTATGTGAACTACGTTGCATGACGTCATGACGTTACCGCTTACCGCAGTGCCGCGCGTATTCTTCGCCAGACCAGGCCTGACGTTGTCACGTCAAAAGATGCTGTTCTAAATTATTGTTTCCTAATTGTAATGGCCCGTTCATGCCGGGACAATAAAACTATTATTATAGTTAAGTTCTTTAGTGGCGGCAATCCTTTGCAACAAATTTATGTTTTTTAGACAATAGTACACATGTTTGGGTAAAACCTTTCGGTTTGGACAATAGCCCAGATGTTTGGGCAGACCTTAATTTTTAGTTGAAAGGATAGACCCTATTTTATGGCTTAAATATATTTTCTGTAAGATTTATCCCCACCGATCCTCATTCGGGTAGTCCTATAAAAGGGTCGGTTTATTTGGATGAAGAGGACAGTCTGCCATCTCTCGTCACGAGTACATCTCGCTCCGAGTCGCATAATTATAATTTTACTCTGTCTCTGAATGTATTAAGTGTTAAATTATAAAATATACGATAGTTAATGCCTGAAAGTTAGTGCTCATTCTAATACCTACACTTATATCCACCAAAGTGGTGACCCCGAATCAAAAAGAGTGATTTGAGTGTAGTGTATTAAAGTTAAATTGTAGTACGCGAGTTTTCCGTGGAAGAGACATTGTTTTTGAATAACACATCAGAAAAAGTGAGCAGTATAATGAACACCGGAAGCGTTAGCGAACAATCTGCTCCGGAGGTTGCGTCGTGTTCTCCACATGTACCAGAGTGCAAATCGAATGACTTAGAAGTTTGGTTCGCCATAGCAGAAGCTGCGTTTGCTGCCGCCCGCGTCAACTCGGAGAAATCAAAATACGCAATGATAATACAGAAGATACCAACTAACATCATAGACACAATGCGTGATGTCATTTTAAGCTCGCCCGAAGACGCTCCGTATACAACGTTCAAGACGATTTTGATAAAGCGTGGTGGTACATCCGAGAGTCAGTGAACACGTCAGCTGCTGGAACGCGAGGACCTGGGAGATGATAAGCCGTCACAGTTTCTTCGACGTCTACGAAACCTAGCTGGTGAGAATATGTCGGAATCTACTGTCCGTACACTTTGGCAAGGACGATTGCCAACGGTCTTACAGCCCATCCTAGCAACTGTTAAGGACCAACCGTTGAAGAAAGCTGCGGAAGTTGCAGATGCAGCTTTAGAATACTTGCCAATGCGTCCAGCTATTGCAGAGGCCGGAATTCGTCCTACTTCCACCAAACAAGAGGAGTCGGTATCGGAAGACATGAAAAAGATGTACGTCAGTTTAAAAGACGAGATAGCTTTGCTACGTCGAGAAATCAACGATCCCACTTCACGTGCGCGAGTGCGAGATACAAACAGATCATGATCTCGCTCACATTCCAGAAGCCACGGTCCACGTCCACGTGATTTGTGTTGGTATCACTGGCGGTTTGATACGAAGGCAACAAAATGTGTTCCACCATGCAGCAAGGCTATGGGAAACGCTCCGGGCAGTCGTTAATGACGACAAACGACTCCTGCCCTAAGAAATCACGCCATTTATTCGCCTGCGACCGAGCCAGCAAAATCCAATTCCTCGTGGACACTGGAGCTGACATCTGCGTGTTTCCCCGTCATCGTATCCAAGGCCCGCATAAAAAGTCCAACTACTAGCTTTCTGCAGCCAATGGGACAGTGATCGCTACATATGGAATTGCTAATTTAACGTTGGACCTTGGCCTAAGACGAGATTTTACTTGGAGGTTCATAATAGCTGATGTCTCCAAGCCAATCTTAGGTGCTGATTTTTTGGCATATTATGGACTCCTACCAGATCTGCAACGTAGACGTTTGATAGACTTCTCTACCCTGCTTACCTACAAGGCGGAGATAACAGAGTGTCAGGAACCAAGCATCAAAGTCATTAATGGCTCATCACCATGCCATGAGCTTCTGCAGGAGTTCCCAGATATTATTCGTCCGGATGGCGCACCCAAAACAGTAAGCCACAGTACAAAACACCACATCATTACGACTCCAGGCCCACCAGTTGCGCACAAACCCCGTCGTCTTGCTCCAGACAAGTTGGCCGCCGCTAAAAGGGAATTCGAGGCGATGTTGCGACTAGGATTGTGTCGGCCATCAAAAAGTCCATGGGCTTCTCCACTACACATGGTTCCCAAGAAAGGAGATGAGTGGAGACCATGTGGAGACTATCGGGCACTCAATAGTCGGACAGAACCCGATAAATACCCAGTACGTCACATCCAGGACTTTGCACAAGGACTGCACGGGAAGAACATTTTCTCCACTCTTGACTTAGTAAGAGCATTCCATCAAATACCAGTCGCAGAGGAAGACATACCTAAGACAGCCATCATTACTCCATTCGGACTCTTCGAGTTTATGTACATGACTTTTGGATTACGTAACGCAGCCCAAACCTTCCAGCGCTTCATGGACGAGGTGCTACTAGGATTGGACTTTTGTTACGTGTACATTGATGATATTTTAATTGCATCATCATCACATGAAGAGCACCTCAAGCATTTGAAAATTGTTTTTAATCGTCTTAAGAAATATGGCGTCGTCATCAACCCCAGCAAGTGCATCTTTGGTCAGAAAGAAGTTCGTTTCCTGGGATATATGGTAACTGCAACTGGTACTCGACCATTTCCAGACAGAGTTGTCGATATACAACGGTTTAAATTACCAGATACAGCCAAGAAGCTACGTGGATTTCTCGGTATGATCAATTTCTACCGTAGGTTCATACTAGGTGCAGCTGCAACTCAAGCACCGCTTAACGACCTACTCCAGGGTAACCTTAAAGGAAATGCTCCTGTGCCCTGGACACCAGCTACTACAAAAACTTTCGACGCGTGCAAGGAGAGTCTCGCGGAGGCTACCTTGCTTGCTCATCCTCAACCCGACGCACAGTTAGCATTAATGTGTGATGCATCGGACTACGCTGTCGGCGCAGCGCTGCAGCAGTTTGTGGATAATCATTGGCAACCGCTGGGCTTCTTCTCGAAGAAATTGAGCCCCACCGAGCAGAAATATGCAGCTTATGACCGCGAACTCCTAGCTATATATCTTGCTGTTAAACACTTCAGACACATGATAGAAGCGAGAAAGTTCACTATTTATACTGATCATAAGCCCATTACCTTCGCATTTCGGAAGAAATCAGACCAATGCTCACCACGCCAATTTCGACACTTAGATTTCATCAGCCAGTTTTCAACGGATATTCGTCACATTGCTGGAAAAGATAACTCTGTCGCTGATGCATTGTCTCGCGTAGAAGAGCTCGAAACAACTCTAGACTTCAAGGCACTCGCTGACTCGCAGGCGGACGACGAAGAACTTCGAAAATTGCTAAAAGAAAATACGTCTTTGCAATTGAAACGTATACTGATTCCAGGCACGGACATCCCCATAACCTGTGACGTATCAACACAAGCTGTTCGACCATTCATCACCACGCCGTTTAGGAAAATTACATTCAACACCGTCCATCGACTTTCGCATCCCGGAATCAATGCTACAGTCAAACTTATGACCCAGCGTTATATTTGGCCGTCAATAAACTCCGATTGCAGAAAATGGGCTCGCAGCTGCATCGATTGTCAACGTGCGAAGATCTCCAGACATGTATCTGCCCCTGTTGGATCATTTGCTCCACCGACATCTAGATTTGAGCATATCCATATAGACATAATCGTAATGTCTATATCTGAAGGTTACAGGTACTGTCTCACAATGATAGATCGTTTTACTCGTTGGCCAGAAGCAATACCACTCCAAGACCAGGAAGCAACAACGGTGGCTAAAGCGTTCTACAACCATTGGACCTCACGCTTTGGCACACCATTAAGGATCACATCCGACCGTGGTAAACAGTTTGAGTCGCACCTATTCAAGCACCTCAATCAACTGGCAGGCACGACGCATTTCAAGACTACGGCTTATCATCCGGCGTCCAACGGTATGGTGGAACGTTTTCATCGTCAGCTGAAGGCGGCTATAAAATGTCATCAGGATACACGGTGGACTGAAATTCTCCCTACCGTGCTGCTGGGCATCCGAGCTGCTTGGAAGGAAGATTTAGAGGCTACTGTCGCCGAGATGGTATATGGTCAGCCACTGCGGATTCCAGGAGAGTTTTTGGTGCAACAGACGACAATCACCAACAGCAATAGTGCAGCGGACTTTGTGAAACAGCTACGGCAACACTTCCAAGAGCTGCGACCGACTTCAGTATCTCGGCATGGCGAGAAGAGAACTTTCATTTTTAAAGACCTCAGCACCACTGACCAAGTCTTCGTGCGCCGCGAGGGTCCAAAAGTGCCCCTGCAGAGTCCTTACGAGGGCCCTTTTAAGGTTGTCATGCGCGGGGAGAAGACGTTTGTTGTTAACGTCCGCGATCGTGACGTTACAATTTCCATTGACCGTCTTAAACCAGCCTATGTGTTAGCTGACCCTGAAAACACTTCAGCTGACGACGAACATCAAGCACCAAGGCAACGGACAACTCAAGACACTGAAGATGTACATCGCGAAACAGATGCACACCAGCGAACAAGGTCCGGAAGGCGCGTCCGCTTCCCGGACTATTTCCATTATATCCATATGGATTTTCGTGAACTGTCATTCACTGGTAGGGGGGTGCTGTGGCGGTTGCAATACGCCAACTTAGATTTAGCTTTTAAAGCAGTTGCAATACGCCAAATTATATTTAGCTTTTAAAATAACACGCTTATTATTTGTAATTTGAACATTATTTAAACACGCATTTCATTTTTAAATATGACTGCAGATGTTTAACCATAAAACATCTGCGAGTCGTTTTATTAAAATACGATTTTTTGTGTACCCTATTGTATAATATTAGTTAAAAAGATGCTGTTCTAAATTATTGTTTCCTAATTGTAATGGCCCGTTCATGCCGGGGCAATAAAACTGTATTATTATAGTTAAGTTCTTTAGTGGCGGCAATCCTTTGCAACAAATTTATGTTTTTTAGACAATAGTACATATGTTTGGGTAAAACTTTTCGGTTTGGACAATAGCCCAGATGTTTGGGCCGACCTTAATTTTTAGTTGAAAGGATAGACCCTATTTTACGGCTTAAATATATTTTCTGTAAGATTTATCCCCACCGATCCTCATTCGGGTAGTCCTATAAAAGGGTCGTTTTATTTGGATGAAGAGGACAGTCTGCCATCTCTCGTCACGAGTACATCTCGCTCCGAGTCGCATAATTATAATTTTACTCTGTCTCTGAATGTATTAAGTGTTAAATTATAAAATATACGATAGTTAATTCCTGAAAGTTAGTGCTCATTCTAATACCTACACTTATATCCACCAAAATTATTTTTAATATATTTTGTCATTGTATAATTATTTAAATTTGCATGCTGTGGTCTCCTATAATTGAAGATCACGTCGAAATGTAAACCACAACAATGCTATACCATTGTCTTCATAATATGTCGTGTATCATTCGTTGGAGGTCCTCAATTTTAAAAAATAAAATAAAATATACAAGCAGATGATAAAAATATATTATTTAAATTGGTGAAAGTCCTAGAGACAATAGGGCATTTAGGATACCAAACTCATTAATTCTTTTCTCCAATTTAATCACATTGGAAACTTCGTAACTTTTCTAAAAAGTCAAATAATCTATCCCATCAATCAAATAATCAACATCAATCAAATTTAATCTGTTAAAAATTTGTAAGTAATTGACCAGTAAATTGTAATTCAAACCCTCACTCACAACTGATTCCAAAGTGCACCTTTTAGACCATTGAAGCGTGGAAGTAGAAAAGTTTTATTTGAAAACTGAAACCGCTACTACGCAAGGGGCAGTGTCCCCCGATGATCTCACAGAGTCCGCAACAGTACACAGTACAGACAAAAAGAAAACAAAATGCATGCGCCACGTTTTGATGTTTGCGTTAATTATTAGCGCAGTAAAATCTACAAATAGCGCCAGACGAGGGACATGTTTGTTTGTTTGTTTGCGGCGCGACCAGTAGACGCTTCAGACCAATTCGGTGGCCCTCGTCTCGCTTTTCGGCTTAATTAGTTAGCTAAATACGGATTTATGCTAAAATTATGTACCTACTGTTAGAAGTCTGAGCATTTAGAAAATTTTCTGAGATTGAATTGCTAAAGAATATCCATAGTACTGCATGGCATTGATCATTAAATTTAAAGAATACTGCTAATACCATTTACTTTTAATAATTTGGGAGCATCAAGTCAATAACTTCGACATTTTTTTCGGAAACAAATCACACTGATGACTGAAGGTGCCCAATTAGGAACCTCCATTGCTTTTATTATAGTTTTAGATGCATTTTATTCAATGATATATTCATAGTATGTATCGTGTGAAATAAATTATTTAAAGGCACAAAATACAGGTGTGTCCCATCCATCAATTCACCTTTAAAACAAAAATGGTGTAAAGTTTTTCCCCATAGTAATTAGTTGGTATGTGACAACGCGATGTGTTCGTGAGAAAGTACCCACGATTATGAACGACACGGCAATGTGACAGCGGTTTCTCTGAACCGTGCGAACTGGGAGTGAAAACACGCACAGGGCTCCTGAATAAATAAATATTAATAACAACTAGTGTGTGGTGGCCTGTTGGTAAGAGGACTAGACGCTGCTGCCAACATGTTCACTGTGGTCGCCGGTTCGAATCCCAAGGGTACCCCTCTGACTTTTCGGAGTCATACTTCGATCAAATATACACTAGATACACAGTTCCCTGTAAAAGTTCTGTTAAAAAGTGGCACCGATGCATGACATGAAAAAAGTAAACAAAAAGATCACATATTCCAAATATATTAACACAAATTCCACCTTATTCCTGGAGCTTAAAGTAGCTTTTCACATGATATTGTCTAAAGTTCTGCGACGTTTTAGAAGCAACGGTCGGTGCGTGACTGAAGGCGAAAGAGTGCTTAAGCACTCTTTTTGGTGCCATTTTCTAAGCGCTCATGTTGTATCTAGTGTATATTTGATCGAAGGAGTCATACGTGTAATTTTACAGCGATTTATAAGAATTTCTATGGTATGTAAGTTCGCGAACCCGCACTAGACCAGCGTGGTGAACTATTTGGCCTAACCACTCTCAATCGTACTCTCGATTGTAGACAAGGCCCTTGCCATACAGTGGGAAGTATGTGGGCTTATAGAGAATAACAACATAACAGCAGTTAGTAAAAGTATAAAGCAATATAATAATAATTTTTGAAGTTGATAATTAGGAAAAAACTATTTATAATTAACCACCAAAACAGAGAGGTTTGTCAATTTGACCTCATTATGTAATATCAGAATTGCAGACTTTTTGGATATGTTTTATACATTCATACCAGCTTTGTTGTGTATAATTGTATGATTATACTTACTTATGATTTATCATATTCATTTTTCAGCCGTAGCAAGTTGGTTATTGCCCAGTAATCGCCTTTCCCAAAGCTGTGGCAATCCTTGAAGGTAGAATATGATTATACGATTACTGATGTTTATTGGGGAATAACATATTATCAATAAAATAAATAACATACTTATGTACCTACAAGTAATACTATTTAAATAGACGTGCATTCTTCCGTTAGAATGCATGGGACTAGTATAAACTATGCTGTCCGTATTTCCTCACGAAAATGACCATAAAAGTCACGTAATATTTTTTTTTCGTTCAATTTCATATTTGACCTGTCACTCGAGCATGTAATTGTAATACCATTGAGTAAGAACCGCAAATGTATTTTTTGTTTTTACATAACTTATAATACTGTTATAATAAGTATTTTCTACAAAGAGGATTTCTCCGTTAGATAATAAGGTAATGCGGTATTACTACTGACTTCAACTCACAATGATCTCACTGAAACTTCAAATACCTACATAAATATCATACAAAACTCCCACACACATATTTCCGACATCATATATAAATCTATTGTTATTTATTTGTATTGTTAGCGATTCTGTCGTAAATGATTTATGTTCATTATAATTAATAATAATACTAATATAATAATACCTACTCGCCATCGTTGGATAACTTTTTTATATTTTATATGTATTTTGTTTTTTCTGTATCAGCTCATATACGTCCCACTGCAGGGCACGGGCCTCTACAATCGACTACCGATTGACAGTGGTTAGGCCATATAGTCCACCACGCTGGCCTAGTGCGGGTTGGCGGACTTACATACCATAGATTTTTTTATAAATCAGCTATGGTATGCAGGTTTCCTCACGATGTTTTCCTTCACCGTTTTAGTGCGTGGTGATTGACTATCAATACACACATGACTCCGAAAAGTCAGAGGTGTGCCCTGGGATTCGAACCCGCGACCACCGTGAACATGTTGGCAGTCGCGTCTGTTTACCAACAGGCCACCACGCACTTATTGTTTTTTACCATATATATAAAAATGTAAAAAAAAAGATTTAAAATAAAGAGAATTAATAATAATAATTAATTTATGTTGCATTGAGTAGATAAAAAACTCAACAGAATGAAAAGAATATTGAGAAAAAAATATGAGACGTAATTAAATGCAGATTTTCAAAGCGTACATAGGTTGTAACATTATTTAACAGTAATGAAAAAAAAACTTTCGTTTCGATTCAAAATTGTGCATTAGTTTCATTTCAACTGTTTAGACTCTAGATTTTCTAAATATTCTCTCTTCGGGAATCTCTTCGAGTAGCGACAAATAGTAACCTAGAAAAAGTTATCAAGGCCTCAGAAATTGAAATCATAATTGATAATGAAAGTCAGCGCCACTAAAACAAAAAGTTAATGAAACATTACGTCGTGAAATATGATTTGATAACCAATGAAAGTTATTTCACGAGAGGCGCCCTTTCACTGTTCTCGTAACAGGGGATTATCGCCAGGTCGGAGTTCGTAGACTGTTATTATATTCTATTGCAATGAGTCAAGATTATACGTTGTATAAATAACGAGCGTCAAGTATACGTATGGGAGGATACGTCGTTTGATAAACTTCTCACACTAGAACGTAAACAGTTTTAGCTGTTACCTTTCTAAACACGGTTTTACGATAAAATTAGAGACTTATTGTTACCGGATGAACAGAATTTTATACTTATTATGCATTTCTGTATAACATGCATGTTATTATGATGTTGCGTTCAACATCACCTAGGTAATTTATTGTTAGAATACTATTGCGAATATATATAATGATTCATAAGTCATGACAATTGCTTATAAAAACTCGGTAGTAATTATTTTTTATCTTTATCAGCCCATATACGTCCCACTGCAGGGCACGGGCCTACTCTACAATCGACAGTACGATTGAGAGTGGTTAGGCCATATAGTCCACCACGCTGGCCTAGTGCGGGTTGGCGGACTTACATACCATAGAAATTTTATAAATCGCTATGGTATGCAGGTTTCCTCACGATGTTTTCCTTCACCGTTTTAGTGCGTGGTAATTGACTATCAATACACACATGACTCCGAAAAGTCAGAGGTTCGATTTCGATGGGATTCGAACCCGCGACCACCGTGAATGTTAGCAGTCGCGTCTAGTCCGTTTACCAACAGGCCACCACGCACATCAGTAATTATTAATTTATACAGGGTATATCAAGACTGCTACCGAAAACGAAGCCGGGTGGTAGTTTAAGCGACTTCAGACACAATGCAACAGAAAAAGTGGCAAAAAAAAGCGACAATTTTTTTTTGTTATTTTTTTCCTTTGACCATATTTGGGTGGTAAATGCATTTTTTTCCTAAAACAACAGTGTATACCCTTTTATTTATAAATAATCTAAGGTATAAAAGAGTTTAAATTATTATTTTAGCTAAAACTAGGGATTTACCACCAAAAAACGACGATGTTTAAAAAATCATAAAAAATAACTGTCGCGTTTCTTTGCGAAATTTTTAGTTGCTTTGTGTTTGTAGTCACTAAAACTACCACCCGGCTTCGTTTTCGGTAGCAGTCTTGAGATACCCGGTATAAATTATAAAGCCCATTACCTCGAACAGGGTTGTTAGGTTGGAAATTAACAGGCGAAGGTTTGAAGTGCATGAAAATCTTGTGTATTTTTGAACGAAGTTTGAAGTAAGTAGAAGATAAAATAAAACGAAAGAAAGAAAAGAGTTATTTAAGGAAATGATGTAATTATAATGAATTCTATATTGTTTTCTTAGATTTACGCGAATTTAAATAAGTCTAAACTAAACTATTTACGGAATTCATCGCGGATTTGGATTATTTTTTAAATTGCCGACGTTTTGATTACTTTAAAGCGTTCATAGTATCGGGTCGGACGGCTGTATGAAAAATATTTTTATTTCAATGTACATCCCCCTGCTAAACAGTAACATCCTTACAGCCTAATACTCATGAGATAAAAACAAAAGCCGCTCACAAACTCCTGCCACTTTGCAAACCGGTTGCAAAAACTCAAAAGCGCAAACAAAAATCTCACACCCACGCTAACAACAAAGCCAGTTCCCACACAATTAGCATACGTGATACGGTAACAGAGGTAACGCCAGCACATCGGGAGACGCGGGCGGCACCGGAACGATTTCCGTTCACACGAACTAGGCCGAGTTTCTACATTTGCGCACCGGTTTTGTAAACACACCTGCCCTCGAGTTTTTTACTCGCTGCAGTTGGCTGTAAGTGCACTTTTCACTTAGAGACCAGCTTGTCAGGGAATATGGAGGTAATTAGAGGTTAAGGTAAAATATACAGGGTTAAAGAAAAATATGATAATATTTTCTTTGCATCTCCACATAGAGTCGTTGATGGAACCAAGTATTGGGTTATAGCGAATCTGCTTGATAGAATTGGAGTCATAGAATCGCAGAAAACCTAGCTCTGTTACAACGTTTTATTCGAATATATGTGGGTTAATGCAAAGATATTCACGGATTCTTACGTTGTTTTTCCCGTGATTTCTCTTATAGTATATGCATTGTGCTAAAAAAATACAATGCGAATAAGGTCATGATGCTACGTTCATAAAGAATGTAACTAAGTTTTTTATGACTAAGCTATTACGGATTACATCAGTAAACATAAATGCATGCAGTTTTGCTATAATGCAAGCGTGATGGGTGGTACACAACATTATTGGTACAATCTGACCACACACCTTCCCACGAACAAAGCAATAGACTAATCCATTTATTCGCTAACGTAATTATTTTCGCAAGTTTTGTGATGTGGAAAAATGTACACACATCGTATATAAACTCTCAACTGAAAATAAATCCTAAGCCGTTATGGTAGAGTCTAATTTCTAATGTTATATGGGCGATCGAAAGTAGACGGTCTGAAAATAATCAGCGGTTATTAGCTGCTGATCTGCGTCACGACACGCTGGCTGTCGTGAGCTCGCGTACCTAACGCTCGGCGTCTGTGCAAAAAACTGTTTATTATTGTACTACGTCAGCAGAGTTTATAACTTTCCTCACAAGATGGATGTGTGTTGAATTTGTCGATTGTTTTTATTGTTTTGCTATATATGTATTTATTAATAAGACTGGCATTTTTTATCGGTGTGGCGTTTTTGTTTACATATACCTAAATTGCTGATATATCACCATTGAGAACTAGTGTCTTTACGCAAATAGATTGCTACTTATCTTATTTATCTATTAAATCATTTGAGCATCGATAAGTATATTTGAAAAAATATAATATTTATATTTCTTATTCGAATTATATCAATGACTGTTACTTTGATACCTCTAACCGGTCATTGTTTTGAATAATATGTAGTGACATCTCTTTTTGAAAACAGTAAGTTAAGTTTTATCTATTCGATAGCAGATGGCAATATTACAACACAATGAAGGTTGTCTTAACTACTTGACAATAGATGGCATTAGTCTTGTTTCCATTTATATTTGATGATCACAACTGCGCTGCGCGGTGCTAAGCAGGCCACGTTTTATGTTGGAATGTGGATAGTTTAGTTTAAAAATACCCATTGTGGGACAGCAGATTATTGCAGCATTGTTATGCATATATTTAAATACTGACTACATAACGTCTTATTCTACGGGAAATACACAACACACAGACGACGCTATTTGTGGGTATCCCGTTTTATTGTTGTGTTTGGAAAAATCACAGAGATTTATACAGGGTATATCAAGATTGCTACCGATAACGAAGCCTGTTGGTAGTTTTAGTGACTTCAGACACAAGGCAACAAAAAAAAATTGCAAACAAGCGACCAATTTTTCCTATCGTCGTACTTGCGGGGTAAATTCATAGTTCTAAAATAATAGTATAACCCTCGACCAGCGTGAACAAATTTGAAGCCGCGTCTGGTCCGTTTACCAACGGGCCACTATTTTTATGCCGATTATTAATAGTGATAAAATAAAAAAAACCACATAAGTATTCTCTGTAAAATCTTTATTTTCATAAATGACATTACTAAAACAACATTTTCATCAGCGATGCAAATCACTCTAACATTGCATCACCATCTATGAATAGCGCTATTTATAAAGCAGTTATATTTTACATTAAACATATTTTTAACATGGCTAAAGCGATAAATTACGTGGTGAGTGAGTTTATGGCTAAATACAGGCTGATACAGAAGCCTTCATTAGTAAAACGGACGTAAGCTTCTATATAAATTAAAATGGGTGCATTCTAAACACGCTTTAATAAAAGGAATTTATATATTGCTACTTATATTAATAAATCTATACATATATTCGCCAAGTTAAAAAACACGTCATAAGACTCGAAAAAGTTATATTCTCATAAAACATTTTTCAACATGGCAATACCGTGTACAACCCACACTATCACCAAATGGCGCCACTTGTATGTACCGTTAGCAAATTACACTCTTAAATATCAGTTGTTCAATACTTTTTCAATTAAGTAATCATTCGATTATTTTATTAAAATTATGGAATAAAGTGGGATAATAATAAAGAAGGTGTATTGTCTAGATATTTTGATGGCGTAGGTTGTACTAAAATGTAATAGATTAAATTACAAACGTAACTCAAAACTAGGTAATACTTTTCTCATAAGATATGCAACACGTTACAATCAAGTCTTTTTGTTATTAAGAAACCGCCAATTTTTATAAATACAATTTTAAATAGAGATCAATAAATAAGACGAAATAGGCTTTTCATAAAAAATAAAAAGTACTCATAATACTCATGTTAACTGATGTTTTGTTTTAAATATGTTATGCAGCCTACGTCATAATTCGACAAACATAACGAAGAAGTTTAATTAAACTCCAAAAAATGTTATGATCAATTTAAGACTGTGTGGTTTCAACAAGCTAGACACTCATAGTTTTACATGGCCAAATATAGGGAGCATGTTCATAACAATAAATGTAAAAAAAGTCCAGGCAGCCATATAATCACAGAAAAAGTACAAATTCATAAAATTTAAGAGAACCTTAAATATATTGTCGAATAAAAAACATAAGACATATTGCGGGATGCAATAAATATAGCTTTTTTTTTCTTTCCTGTTATAAACTTCGGACTTGATGTAGATGATAATTTCAGAGTATCAATTAGCTTTTAATATAATACCACATGATTATAACTTGATAAGTAAATATTCTATGGACAATTCTAGATTCTTTGTATATTTCTGGCGTTCATTCGAGATGGGTATTTTCTGAATCACGCAACATCATTTAAGAGTGTTTATAATTGTTACTGCTGTGAGTCTATACAACAAAAGCAATGGGAATGTTTACAATCGATTCGAACAAAACATAACACTAAATGTTAGACTTTTTTCCGTTTGTGAACCTCAAATATTTCACTCTAATTGAAACTTTTTATACAGCAATAGGTGTAATAGGTTTTTGTACAATTTTAGCAGGTTACGTTTTCTTATAAATCCACATATTTCTAATCATGGCTATATACGTTTCAAATCTACAATATCGTTGAATTCTAAATAACTTTTAGATCAAACACACTCAATTGCCTGAGAATACCTATATCGTTTCTGTACAATAAATAATTATCATTCTCCGTCCATGCTTTGTATAAATAAGTTTTAATACATTAATATTACTCTCATTAATATAATTTTTCATCGAACATAAATGATACCATCTTTCATTTTTATATTTTTCGTATATTGGAATGCTTGGCCTACGTATTGTGATGATATATGCTAAGCAAAGCCCACTGAGATTCCTTTAAAATTGAGCTTATATAAGAAGCTGTAGACGCGACGTAACACAAACGCAGTCTTGAAATAATATTGCTTTGTCGAATACATTCATTAACGTAGCTTTTATAAATATACCGTCAAATGAAGTTAACTTTCTGGGAATCTTGTTTACAGTCATATTTCTTTATTGCAGGAGTAACAGTTAAATCCTGGAAAAAATGTCCCGATTTACTTCTCTGATTCACCCCATTCGACAGTGTATTTTTATACATACTTGCATTATAGGTAACGAAATGCTTGAAAATATTGACAGTAACACGATTCAACTGATTCCAACTATCGACTCCAACCCCCGGCCCTACCGACTAAATCACACCTCGCGGTTACATTCGCTAAATATATCCTTTGAAATACAAACTATCCGAATGATAAATGTGCTATAATTTACATTATGACTAGTGTTACGGTTATGTGCACTTAGAATCCATACACTACACCACAAGCGACACGCATTGTATAATTTTCTCTATATAAATGTTTCATAACACACTTATTATAGTTTACAATAATTTCGGGCAGTATTAGAATACTTTAGCTCTAAATTTCGAAGATATTTATATGATAAATTTATCGATAATTTATGGCATAGTGTTGGCCGCCGGAAGCCTCGTCCACACATCGGTAAACATCGATAAAAATAAAGATCGCATATATGAGCGATGTGTGGAGCAAGCGTAATACTATATCGCGTACCGTAAACTACGATTATCGAGGAATGAACAGAAATGTCGAAAACTCGCGCGTCGATACAGCCAACACGACGTCAAATGAACCAAAATTCGAGGAGGGTTTAGTTATTGTCAACCCATCGAGAGGTTTTTGACCATGGTGACGTCGTGGCTCCGCCGGTTAAGTTCCTTGGCCTCTTTGGAGAGGTTGGACTCGACGAGCATGGAATGTCTCTTGGCGTTGAGGTCCTTCTTTCGACGCACCACGTCGGGGCTGTAGGGCTCTGAGACTCGCCGGTCGAGATTGGCCTGGCTGTGGCCCTGACTGTGGCCTTGGCCTCCCGAGAACGAGCCGTGACGGTGTAGCGGCGTCGACGGCGGCTCTTGGTTCAAATTGGGAAGATACGTTTGGAATGATGGCCGATTCTGTGCTGCTTCCATGATCGATCCTATAAAACAAAACATTCATGTAAATATCGAATTTAATAAAAAGTTTTGTATTAGAATAACAAAGATTAAGTTACTACATCCGATTTTTAATTATTACTAAAAATAGCTTCCGACAATTTAAAAACAGTCATGTGCCTAAATCATCCCAAATACATCACAAATACTATTGTTATATACACCGATATAGCACAAATCACAGCACATAAAACATATAAAACTAGTCGATTAGTCAAAATCTACGAAAATATTAGAACACTAAGTTAATAAAATGTCTAATGCCCAATACACAAAAAAATTACAAAACGATACATATTATTATAATATTGACAGGTTCTGTAAAAAATGATGAGATCCTAAATTCATTTTGAAAATTATTTCCCTCGGATATTATAATTTCTCGAAATAATTGCGTAAAAATCTAATTAAATGCAAAATCATAAGCCAAAATGAATTTTCTTTACACGTCTTTAGCTCTAGTTAAACATAAAAATAGTAGACATTTATACAATTTATAATTATAATTGTGTCTCGAAATAAAATGCATTGCTCAATTTAGATGTTTGTCGATTAATGCTGATGTAGAGAAAAATCGATCGTTCCTTCATTTATAAACGTTACATAATAAAAGTCTATATTAAAACTGACCTCACCAATCCAAGATTCATTAAAAAAATCTTACAAATACATTATAAACTCTAAAAAATATCCGAGCAAACCCACATTCCAACGTCTACACATAATGTTAGTAACGTGAACACTACACAAGCGTGGTACATACACATATATAGAATCACCTCAGGAGTGTGAGTTGGCACTTCTGGTTAGTGACCTACGGACAAACAGAGTGTCCATAAACAATGCAACTAAACGTTACAGTCAAATCATACGCCACAAAAAGGTCGGTAAAGCAGAAAAAAACGTGGTATTGAGTAGATGGAGTCACAAAGCGTTTGACGATAAGAAGGAAATCTTGACCAATTTTAAATCGTATAGTTTGAATGAAAAATTTAAATATTATTTAGCCATATTTCAATATAATAAGAATAATTGAAAAAAAAATCTATTTTTTTTAAATATAAAAGCAGCTATACGAAATTGCGTACACACAATTGAAATATAAAATCTGAGGTATATTTTGTTGCCACAACTACATACTTATTTACACTTTCTGCATAGATTTTGAACATTACATGTTTAATAATAATTTTAGTGTCTCTTTCCAACATAAATAAATATTGGTTGTATATTATGTGCTTGCCAATTCCAGTGCAAAGCTTCATTTCGATAGATCCGTTTATGATTAGCAAATCAATCACTCATGCACGTGTTTAAGAATGTCTTTGACAGTGAGGTGTTAAAAAGAGTTGTTACCTAATGTCCGTACGAGCCAGGGCGCTACCGATTGTTTCTGGTTGTTCATAGCTGATTGAACTTCATTGAGGGCTGCACTAAGCTGATGACTGAGTTCCTGTAAACAAATAGTTCTATGTAATGTGTTGTGTCAGAAGTAAGCAGTAATCTTGGTACTGAGATGAATGTTTATATAATTTACAAATATTTATATCGGTTTTAGGTTTTATAACCCACTAAAATTATCACAAGTATCATCAGTATTGTACGACATTACAATATCTGACTCTTGTAGTCATTTACAGTATTTAAAAAAAACATACAGTCTATTTGAGAACCTCCTCCTTTTTTTAAGTTGGTTAAAAATTAAATCATATCAACAACAACTAACTAACTAACCGAAATATTACACGGCTAATGATTTGTACAAGGCTTGAGGTGAGGCAGTTCGATAGGTGATATGGTATAAAATATTAGATCGATCTTGGTACTGCCGCGGTGGCGCAGATGTACTACAGTACAATTGCAAAGCTAAACTCGTGTCGGTCTCGGGTCGGGCAAAATTATATTGGCATTTTTATATGTATTATAAGCTCGGAGTCAAGAATATATATTCTAGCCCGGTATAGAGATAGATTCACTCATCATCACATGTAGGACGGAACACACAAGACTAAAAGTCCTAGAGCACTTCTGCCTACCCCATCTGGGTAAAAGGCACGATAGTGTTTTGTTTAATACTTGGTAAGATATGTTGTATGGTACCTGGTTACTGCACTGTGCTTGTACGTGCGCCAGTTTGACTTGTGCCAGTTCGAGCTCGAGGTCCCTCACTCGTTGCCTCAGCCGCGCCTCTGTGTCACTCGAACCTTCCATTTTATCACCGCCCTTCTGTTCTGCTTCTGTTGAGTTTTATTATTTTCGGTCAGAATTACAATTATTATTTGATAACATTGAGCTTCTTCATAGCGGTTTGCCTTGTCTAATTTCAGTGACAATGATCGATATATCTCTATCCATACATTATTATCATAAGCTACTTCAATGTCCATCTACCGACAGGCCCAAATGTATTTTTTTAATATACCCTATTTCTTCTATATTAAGGCTATCGTTACATTACATTGACAGTTAAAATGTACCTTATTAAAACTGGCATTAAGTTGATATTACATTGACAAGCCTCTAAAGAGACCGGGGCGTTAGAGTACTTAAAGACAATGTAAAAAAACTCTTACCTTCTTTATTGTCTTTCTGGGCTAGTTTGACACTGCAATTAACGCAGTCTTTGATATAATCCTAAAAAAAAAACAATATATTTTAGGATTATTTTATGTCGATATAATTGAGATCGATAGGCGAGAGAATAATGTCCCAGGAATAGATAAAATTATGCCGTTCTAGTTAGAGGGTTATACAGAACTAAATATAAATGAATGTTTGTTCTACAAGCTTAAGCTCGCGGGCCAAAATGTCTACTATACAAAATATTTTTAATGATACTTAAAAATTAAATTGCGTACTTATTGCTAAGGCAATACTTACATGTTTATAAAAAAACATAGTCATAATTATATTGCTTAACGAATTTATACATGACGTAGTATACCATAGGTGTTTAATGAACGTGTCAGGTAAAAATACTGGATAACGTGTTTGACCGATTACAGAACGGTTATGTGAGCCTACATCATTGATGTATTTATTATTACATTTAATTTCTTTGACCTCAACACATCAGCGTGTTGAGTTTTTAATCTTACTAAATTTGCCTAGCCTTATCCAATTTTGTGTGTTAGGTGTAGCATAGTTGGCCAATTTTTCCCAGTTATCCAGCAGGCTTAGTATACTGTAGCGTAGCGACAAACGTTTCCTGCTCCCCTAATCCTGACCCCACACAAAGATCGAACCTTGTGTCTCGGGTATCAGGAACTAATGGAGACTTTCCGGTCTCATAAACACCCAGATGCGAAACAAATACCTGTGGTTCACACAAATATTTCCCAAATGTTTCGGTGATCAAACTTGCGGCCTCTCGTTTTGCAGCCGGCGTCTAACCAACTGCATCACAGAGGCAGTCAAAGTTTTAAAACTCGATAAAATAAATAAATAGTGTAGCACCTGCATGTGGTGCAGCTGTCGGTCGAGTCGCGCGCAGATGTCGCGGTAGTCGCGCGCGACGGCCGCGTGGTGCGCCGCGTCCGTCTGCGCCGCACTCGTCTGCGCGCGCGCCTACAATGCATACCTCGGCTAAGCACGCTACAAGCATACTATCGATATTATACTAACGGTAAATATACGGCAGTTTATCGATAATCTAAATATCGTATATCGATTATCATGCAAATTAATCGATATTTCGAATGAATATCGATATTCGGTCGTTTCGTTTGTGAATTAGCACTCAATATTCCAGCAAGTGAATGAGTCGATTATCGATATTGTAATTTAGTAGATAGAATTTTGATATTTTTTTTTACAATGAATTAAGTACACACCATTATTTGCAACTTACAATGCGTATTATTGAAAGCATGTTTTTTTTAAACTTATATTATACAAAATAATACAAAAGGCTCTGGGTATATCTCTAAGGCAAATTATTGAAGCTTTACGCCTGTACAATTTGAGTGTAATCGATATTATCAAAAAGTTATGTACCTCATTAAGTTGTGATTCGAGCATTTCCTTTTCCTGTTGCAGCTGCGTGTTTATAACTTTTAATCTCTCCAACTCCACGTTTATTTTCTCTTTTTCTGCTGATTCTGAAATCGAAAGATTATTGTAACATTTATCAAATCATGATGTGCTCATATTCGTAAACTAAACACTAGTATTTTAACTTGCATCGACAACTTTAAGTGGTGTCACATTGGCACGGATATCAATTTTTTACCTAACATGTGTAAAATCACACCCCGCGATCCACGTAGGTGCAGGTTTCACTTGACGAGAGATAAGCGTCTCCTTCAGTAAGTCTTTTATCTGGGAGTCTCTCAGACACTTTGCCGGCTAATATCAGTAAAGCACGCTTTATTTTTTATTACAATTAAATTGTTAGTACCTTTAATAAATTTCTCGTATTCTTGTTGATATTTGTTGAGCCGTTTAACTTTAATGCTGCACGCTAGTTTGACTATTTGACGTGACGTTTCCTCGGCGCGACATTTTTTGGGGAGAGTAACCCTGTAAAAATATAAACATAATTATATCAATGTCCTTAATGACTCAAAATTTAAGACTCAAAAAGACAACCCGAAAATATGTGACGTTATATTTTCCAAAACCTTGTCATAGTGTAGCATTAAATAAATAAATATATTTTTTGTTTTTTCTTTTTTTCTCTGATATGGAGAACAGAGTCCTTTATAGCAACTTTTTGTTGACTAGCTAGTTGGCGGCTTCACTTTTTACAATAAGGAAAACTTTGTTGTTGACATATCCGCGGCTCGACATTACAAGAAAAATATTTTTATTACGTTTGTGACGTCAAGTGCGCTTTTGGCGCCGATGTGTCACATGTCGTCAACATGTCGGCAGGAAACACATGCGGGCGTTTATTGCCGACAAGGATATTTTATAAGCCGCTGGGTTGCGTCGGCGAGCTGTGTCGCCGGGCTGACAGCTTTGTTATTTGGTGCGCTTGACAATTCTTCTTACTATTCTGCTTCATATAGTAATGACTAGACAAATACTGTAGTGAAACCTCGAGTTGAAATCAAAATACATTTTGGTACAAGGGGTTGTGGATTTTAATTATCATGTAAATACCTGAAATATTTGAGTACTCCTTCGAAATCGTGTGTCAGCAGATCTTTCCGTGAGCGCGACAGCAGAGCTAGGGCGACTTGGAACAGCGTGTCGATGCCTTGTAACAGGAACACGTCCAAAATGTGGTACACCTGGAATTTAATAACTATTTGTGTTGGCGGTTTCAATATTCTATTGTAATATGATTCGTAGTTCCAATTATTCCGTATCAGCTCGTATACGAGAATACGATTGAGAGTAGTTAGGCTATTTAGTCTACCACGCTGGCCCAGTGCGGGTTGGCGGACTTTACATTCCATAGAAATTCCTACAAATTCGCTATAGTATGCAAGGTTTCCTCAAGATGTTTTCCTTCACCGTTTTAGTGCGTGGTAATTGACTAAGTGCGTGGTGGCCTGTTGGTAATCGGACTAGACGCGACTGCCAACATGTTCACGGTGGTCGCGGGTTCGAATCCCAGGGCACACCTCTGACTTTTCGGAGTCATGTGTGTATTGATAGTCAATCACCACGCACTAAAACGGTGAAGGAAAACATCGTGAGGAAACCTGCATACCATAGCGATTTATAAAAATTCTATGGTATGTAAGTCCACCAACCCGCACTAGGCCAGCGTGGTGGACTATATGGCCTAACCACTCTCAATCGGTAGTCGATTGTAGAGGAGGCCCGTGCCCTGCAGTGGGACGTATATGGGCTGATACAGAATTGACTATCAATACACACATGGCTCCGAAAAGTCGGTGGTGTGCCCTGGGATTCGAACCCGCGGCCACAAGCCACGTCTGATCCGTTACCCACAGGCCAGTACGAACTTGTAGTTCCAATTAAGAGAAAGTTTAAAGTGTCGTTAATTAGCACGCTTCATTATAATATAAATGGTAGTGTGTCACTCGGCAGTCTAGTATCTTCATTATCTAAAAACATGAATCCAGAAATATGTGTTCAATATTTTTTATATTGCATTTTTTTACATTTTCAATAATAAGTTCGAAATCGTAAAAATATATTTACAGACAATAAAAATAGTGTACATTACCAATGGCAGTGGGAATCTCGCCGTGAAGACGGTGAGGAACCACTGAGAAGCGAACATGTGCGGCTCCACGCCTAGCTCTTGGAAATGCGCTCGCAAGTCTGTTAGCTGCTCCTGTAATCAGCAATAACACGTCGCGTTATTTTCATAAAATTTATAATAGGTTGGCATTATGTATCCTAACTTTGTTACCGATTGATAGTCTACTTCGAACGCGAAACATTTACCATCAGGTGTCAATGCGGGATCTTTGTAATGTCAGGTTAAAATAAAAAAGTTAGACGTTATTAGACGACAGCGGCGCACGAACAATGAAATATCCATTCATGTGGGAGGGAGGTATTAAGTATGGGGTTAACTCGTCAAGCGCGTGATAATCTTGCACCCGTTGCGCTAGTAAATTAACGGGTGTATCCGCACGTAACGTGTTAAGTTAAAGGATATTTTTTAGATGAGACACGAACGGGGAATTTTAGACGTCGGATAATTATGATGATTATTAAGTATTTTATAGATAGACTAGCGGCCCGGCCCAGCTTCGTCTGGGTGCATATATTTTTTGATTCCACTCCACACCAAATACATGTTATTTTTCGTATAAACTCTTATATACCTAAACTTGACGTAGCTGTCCTACTGTGTGACGTTGTGGGAATGTCACCTTTTATATTTGCGATCTATAGTTCAATAGTTGACATAAATCCTATTGTCTATGCCAATCAACGCCTCCGTTGCGCTGATTGGTTGATTCCATCTGACATCTGTCAGATGTGACGTACGAACTGTCATCGGTGCTCGCTTAAATACGCGTGTAACGGCGCTCGCGTCCTTTTCCCTAACCTGAAAGCCGCGTGCTACCACGCGTCTTTCCGAACCCGCTGGGGTGAGTGTTCAGTGTTCTATTTGCTAACCGCTTTTTACTGCTTGTTTGTCAGTGTATTCTGTCTGCCGGGCTTGTGAGCTACCACGAGTCGCTGGCACGGAATGCAAACCTAGTTTGCATTCCGATCTCTTGGATACTGATTCCAGGTTCTTCTTCGTTCTTCTTCTTCTTCGTTCTTGGCGTACTTGGCGTACTTGGCGTTTTTTTCGCTAACTCCGTGCCTACTGCCCGCTTTGCTCCGCACCGCTTCCTGCCGGACTGCATCCGAGCCTGCGCCTGCCGCTGACCTGCGCACCGTGCCCGGCCACGTGGCAGCTGACTTCGCCGGCGAGCTGTCGCCGGGTTCCGCCACGTGCCGAAGACCCGGATCAGTGTCCAGTGAAGGCCAGTGACTCCTGTTGCATACCACCAGCAACAGTGCCGGGTGTAAATAGTGATGCGAAATTATTAAAGCCCGAACCACGTAACTACCCTGAGTTCTCATTTAACTACCTACCCCTACCTGCGGGCGGCCTAACCCGCCGCAGTGGCGCCCAATACATTCTAATACGTGGTTTTTCGCATCACCGTTATACCCGGTACTCCACACACAGTCCGGTTGCGCAGTCTGCAACTGGGCAAGCGAGCGGTTTAAAAGTGCAAACAGGTTTGTCAATTTTTCTAACTAAGTGAAGTGTAAAGTCTAATCGTGATAACTAATATCCAATTACATTGTTTGCATTTTTTTTTCCGTCTTATCTTCTTCTTTATCTTTTAAATTCATTCATTTTTACTTATAATGGACACTCACCCTATCAAGTACTTTTTATTAAATAAAAATGAACTGTGTTACGAAGTATTGATTCGCGGCGAAGATCCAGCCGACACAGTGCTACAACTTCGTAAACAGATTCATAAACTGTCATTGTTATACCCATCTGAGGACATTGATGAGTCGGGATTAGCATTTGATATAGATCTAAATTCCTTAAATGTTTCTTTTAATGACTTAAAATCAAAAATTTCAAACCTAGAATGTTCATTTGATATAAACATGTTCAAGCGTACATCCACTTTGGCAAATCATATTTATCACAGAGCACGTAGATTGAAACCGATAACATCTGCCGATAAAAAACTATTGCATACATTTAACACTGATTATGATTCATTTATCAATAGGCTTAAAAAACTTAACTCCAGTGAACCGACTACTTTTAATTTACCCACATCAGTTGATAAAACAGATGTTACAACGTATCTATGCGAGCGTCCTCGTTTGTCCGATTTCAAACTAATAAAATACGACGGTTCTACTTGTGTTCGTATATTTTTACAAAAGCTCGATGATTTTAAAGCCGCTAGGAGTATTTCATCTTCAGATTTATTAAATTTCGCTACAGAAATATTTTGTGGCAATGCACTACATTGGTTCCGTAGCATTAAAAGTAAAGTCAAGGATTGGGATCAATTGTCTAAATTTTTGATAGAGGATTTTGGCGAATTCGATTATGACTATCGTTTGGTTTCAGAAATTCGTAATCGTACTCAGCATGAAACTGAAAACATCACTGTATATTTTTCTATAATGTCTGAATTTTTTTCTCGTCTTTCTAAAGAATTGCCTGAGTCGGAAAAATTGGAAATTTTGTTACACAACATCCGTCCGTGCTACTCTAACGTTATAGCATGCTCACCAAAAATTTCTAGTATCGAGGAACTCCGTTTGATATGTAAAAATTTCGAAAATATCCAATGTAGGACAGCTCAATATCGTGAACCGCCTCCCATAACTAATAATACGCTAGCTCCAGATTTAGCCTACTCTAATAACACTACTAACCCTAATATTCAATTTAATAAAAAATGTACACATTCCTACAATTTCAATAAACTAACAAATACACAAACTAACACTTTAAATACATCTATTGGTACAAGTAAACCGGTTTCTCGCTTATCGCTCGAGAACAAAAGACGCTCAGATAGTCATTCACATTGTCCCCGCTGCCGCACTAATGACCACACGCTCGCTGAGTGTAAACAAAATAGGTTTCCAATTTGTTTTAAATGTGGTACTAAAGGTGTTATTTATCCTAATTGTTCGAATTGTCATTCTAAATCGAAACCAAAAAACTTCTAGGGCCAGATTGTTGTGATATTACTACTAAAAGTGTTAATTTTGATAAGGAAGATTGGGAACAATGGCTTTCCACTATTAAAATATTTTTTTCTACTTATAACATCACATCAATCTGGGAACGTAAACCGGAGAATGATTCTCGCCCGTATCTTAATGTAAAAATTGGTTGAAATTTCTTTTTGTGCTTTGTTGGATTCTGGATCTTCAGTAACTATACTGGGGAACGATTCACATAAACTATTATTATCAGCTGGTTTTAAGTTGTGTACAGACCTTAACGACATATATTTTGTTGCCGCTGGCGGCCAACGGTTAAACCCTATAGGTTATATAAATATTCCTATAAGTTTTGAGAATAATTTTCATATTCTTAAAGCCTACGTGATACCTACAGTATCATCGTATTTAATTTTAGGTATTGATTTCTGGTCTAGGTTTGAGATTTGCCCCAAGTATTTAAAATCAATAACTTTAGGTGATTCTAATACCAGTAGTGTTTCTTATTTGAATAATAACAAGAGTAAATTATTTTCTTATGACGATTTAACCAAATCGCAGCGTCTAAACGCTGATAATACTATTGACCTATTTCGTTCTATTTCTATGGAAAAGCGAGGCCTAGGCAGAACACATCTCATCACTCATCGCATTGATACTGGCAACTCACAACCAATGCGACAACGATATTACAGACTTTCTCCCGAAAAACAACGCGTGTTATGTAACGAGCTGGATGAAATGTTAGCACTCGGTGTTGTCGAACCTTGTGAAAGTCCTTGGTGTTCACCTGTCTTATTAACTCCTAAAAAAGATGGAACATTGAGATTTTGTTTAGACAGTCGTAAACTTAACTCAGTTACTAAAAAAGATGCTTACAAATTACCGTACATGTCAGAAATTTTGGACAATTTAAGTAACGCTTGTTATTTAAGTTCTATCGATCTTTCGAAAGCCTTCTGGCAAATACCTATTGAGAAGTGTGATCGTGATAAAACAGCATTTTATATTCCATCACGTGGTTCGTTCAGGTTTGTCACTACTCCGTTTGGTCTTACCAACGCACCTGCAACGCAGCAAAGATTGGTTGATATTTTATTCTATGGTCCTGAATTTGAGAATTGCGTTTTCGTTTTCTTAGACGATATCATTGTTGTATCACCTAATTTTGATCATCATATGGCTATGCTTTTACGTGTCTATAATAAATTAAAATATGCAAATTTGACAATAAATTTTTCTAAATCACAATTTTTTCGTACTGAACTAAAATATTTAGGTTATGTTGTTAACTCGAATGGTCTGCAAGTCGATCCTGGAAAGGTCGATGCCATTCTTAATTTCCCTACACCGACCAACCCTAAGGAGGTCAAACGTTTTTTAGGCACTGCATCTTGGTATCGTAGATTTGTTCCTAACTTTAGTTCAATTGCTGGTCCCCTCAATAAACTTACTTCTACAAGTAAGAAAGCTAAACCCTTCATTTGGTCTCCAGAGGCGCAGGATTCTTTCAATAAGCTAAAAGATTGTCTAGTGCAAGCTCCCATATTGTCGTGTCCTAATTATGACATGCCCTTCGAAGTTCACACAGATGCTAGTGACTATGGTGTCGGTGCTTTACTGACTCAAACTATTGATGGCGTAGAACATCCCATTGCCTATATGAGTAAATCACTGTCTCCACAGGAGCGTAACTACAGCATCACTGAACGCGAAGCTTTAGCAGTCTTAGTTGCTTTAGAACATTGGAGATGTTATTTAGAGAATGGTAAAAAATTTACTGTCTATACAGATCACTCAGCTCTTAAATGGTTTCTTAACCTTAATAACCCTACAGGTCGGCTCGCTCGCTGGGGTGTCCGACTCTCTGCATTTTCTTTTGATATTAAACATCGTAAGGGTGCAGATAATGTTATTCCTGATGCTTTGTCTCGTTCTTGTCCTAAGCATACTAGTACTATTGATACTTCCATGCACGTTAATAAAACAACTGATGAATGGTACCTAAATATCTTTCACGGTTGTCAAAATTCACCAACTTCATACCCTAACTATATAATTAAAAATAACCGTCTTTATCGGTTTATGAAATCTAAATGTGTACTTAATACTGAATTTGAGTGGAAGGAAGTTGTACCTCAGGAACTTCGGTCTTCTATTATTTCTGAAAACCATAGTAACCCTTTAGCTGGTCATTTTGGTATCTTCAAAACTTACAGAAGGCTGGCACAAAAATACTACTGGCCAGGAATGCATGCTAGTGTAGTTGAATTTGTTTCTTCTTGTGATACCTGTATTTCTCATAAGCATCAAAACCACACCACTTTGGGTGAAATGGGCAGACCTAAGTCGTGTTCCCGACCATTTCAAATGTTAAGTATAGATATTGTTGGACCTCTCCCTTGTACTAGAAAGCAAAATTGTTACATTTTTGTAGTTACTTGTTGTTTTTCTAAATATTGCTTACTTTTTCCATTAAAACGCGCTACCGCGGAAATTATTACCAAAATTTTAGAAGAAAATGTTTTCCTTGTTCATGGCATTCCATCAACCATTCTAATGGATAATGGACGTCAATTTATTAGCTCAACTTTAAAGAATATGTTAGAAAAGTATAAAATTCCAAATATTCATTTTACACCTAAATATACGCCTCATGTAAATACTGTCGAACGCTACAACAAGACTATCATGACAGCTATTTCTACATTCATTGAAAATGATCATCGAGTATGGGATCTCTTGATTCCCAAAATACAGTTTGCTATTAACAACTCTGTTAATGAGGTGACTGGCTACACTCCCTCATTTTTAGTATACGGTCGTGAATTAGTCACTTGTGGCTCACACTATGTGGACACTAATGCGGACCAGGATATTATTTTCATACCTCGAGATCATTATGCTGAAAACTTAGGCATACTATCTAATATTTTTAACAAAGTACAGTCGTTGCTCCTGCAGGCACATAGGAGGAATAGTGCTAACTATAACCTAAGAAAGAAACCTGCTGAATTTAATGTTGGCGATGTAGTTTGGAGAAAAACTTTTTATCAAAGTGACAAAGATAAACGTTTTAATAGAAAACTTGCTCCCAAGTTTATAAAGTGTAAAATTATTTCTAAAAAATCACCTTTGGTATATGATTTAGAAGATATGAATGGTAATCCACTAGGTACCTGGCACATCAAAGATTTAAAACTTACTAACTACAAATATTAATGTATATTCACACATTTAACATTATGTTTATTTTAAATACATGACATTAACTGCGACACTTAACAGATCCCGCAATTTACTAACATCGTCTATTTTACAAATTTTCTTCTTGTAGTTTTGGAGAGTCCTTTAGTATCGCAAAGTATTCTCTTGTCTATAGGGTCTTGGTCATAATATATTTTGATGCTAGACATTTTGTAAGGATGAAGTATGTAAGAGGATGGAATGAAAGTGTAATCTAACAAGAATGCTAAATATGCAGACGGATTTTACTCATATTCAGTTATAAGTAAAATCCTGGTCTTTTCGGCGGGGGTACTGTGACGTTGTGGGAATGTCACCTTTTATATTTGCGATCTATAGTTCAATAGTCGACATAAATCCTATTGTCTATGCCAATCAACGCCTCCGTTGCGCTGATTGGTTGATTCCATCTGACATCTGTCAGATGTGACGTACGAACTGTCATCGGTGCTCGCTTAAATACGCGTGTAACGGCGCTCGCGTCCTTTTCCCTAACCTGAAAGCCGCGTGCTACCACGCGTCTTTCCGAACCCGCTGGGGTGAGTGTTCAGTGTTCTATTTGCTAACCGCTTTTTACTGCTTGTTTGTCAGTGTATTCTGTCTGCCGGGCTTGTGAGCTACCACGAGTCGCTGGCACGGAATGCAAACCTAGTTTGCATTCCGATCTCTTGGATACTGATTCCAGGTTCTTCTTCGTTCTTCTTCTTCTTCGTTCTTGGCGTACTTGGCGTACTTGGCGTTTTTTCGCTAACTCCGTGCCTACTGCCCGCTTTGCTCCGCACCGCTTCCTGCCGGACTGCATCCGAGCCTGCGCCTGCCGCTGACCTGCGCACCGTGCCCGGCCACGTGGCAGCTGACTTCGCCGGCGAGCTGTCGCCGGGTTCCGCCACGTGCCGAAGACCCGGATCAGTGTCCAGTGAAGGCCAGTGACTCCTGTTGCATACCACCAGCAACAGTGCCGGGTGTAAATAGTGATGCGAAATTATTAAAGCCCGAACCACGTAACTACCCTGAGTTCTCATTTAACTACCTACCCCTACCTGCGGGCGGCCTAACCCGCCGCAACTGTCCGGCTCAATCCCGTCTCATCCGTCTGTTCAGTCTCTTCCCAATCCATCCCGTCTTTTCTCTTTATTATCCATCCCGTCTTATAACGTGCATTTATATTTCGTCCCATCAAATCTGTCAGCTATCCCCTTCTCCCGTACCTTCCACTCTATTATATCCCGTCTCTCCATATACATGTACATATAAAGATTGCCTTATGAAATTATTGTGCAGCAGAAATCGTAATATTTTAATTTCACCACAACTTCAAAACCAAACGTCCAATTTTAATCATTCAAAGACCAAATATTATCAACATAAACTGTACTTATTGATGAAATAATTTATTTTGATAAGGATTAATAGCATGAGTAAAATAAACGCGTATAAATGTAATCCAAAAAAAAAATTCAAGATTTTTAAATAAAAATGTGGTTGTTGTGCCTCACTCGACATAGATAGGTATAGTGTGTCGCGGACTTTTTTGTAGATATTTATAAGATCTACAATTAATTATAACATTTTATGGTTCTATCTTTTGTAGTTTAGGCAGCGTACGCAAAGTAAGTAACTTCTTTGGTTGATTTTTTTCAGTTTGTGTCCGAAAAATCCAAATATCTTACGGAACCCTATTTTTTTCCAAAATAAATATAGTCTATGTTACTCGTGGATAATGTAGCTTTCGAATGGTGAAAGAATTTTTAAAATCGGTCCAGTAGTTTTTGAGCCTATTCATTACAACCAAACAAACAAACAAACAAAGTTTTCCTCTTTATAATATTAGTGTAGATGTAACAACATTATTCAGTTTTCTTTGTTTATTTACGGGACTTTTATTTCCAACTCCTATAAATTTAACTTTCTGATTAATTTCGTTGCGGGATAAAGAAAAGTTACAAATTCCCGGGCACTCGATGAGCTTTAATGCTCGGTGTCATTCATTGCGTGCCACGGTTGATCCTGGATCACAGGATTCACAGTGGTCGAGTGTGATGGCGGGACAGTCTCCATACGGGACTTTTAAAATCATAAATGTACAAACCAAAAATTAAAAGTAATGTTACCTCCATCAATCTGTCGAGTTGATGCAACCTCATGTAGAGTGCTTCGAAGCCATCTTTGTATAATTCGCGCAGACCGTACCCGTACATGAGACGTACTAGAAGACAAAACGCTTGCTCTTCTGGCATCTGAAAATTTACGGAAATAAGTTGTATTAAAAATTATAGTTGTCACAAAATCTGCGCATTTGTGTGAGCGAACTGTGATTACGTACGCATACGGAAAGACAGCAACCTTAAACATACTTTTGTACTTAGTTTTAAAAAGTCCTCCTTTTCGACTTCCCAATCTCTTATTTTAGATGTTAGTTATAGTTTGGATACTCATAATCACTCTTGGGCACTGGCCAGGCTATGGTGACAGCGGGAACTACGAAAACCCTTGTACCGCGAGGATGCAATCGGTGCATGAATTAGCGCGGCTTGAGGATTTTTCAAATTCTCTTGTTGCTTTTGTTGCCTTGCTCTGTTATTTATGCTGCTTTTTCCTGTCGCGCTTGCATGTATATGTATACACTAATCTTGTCAACCTCGTGGTCGTACAAGGTGTTGGCGCGGGCCATGTATATACAGGCTGATTTTTACATGAGTGGATTTGGCCATCCACGTCCACTTGAAAAACTCACCCTGTATGTACACTTGTATATACCCTGTATATATGTGTATGTGTGTGTAGGTACGTACATGCAGCAGCAGCGTGGCGGCGAGGAAGCTGAGTCCCTGGCAGTAGCCGACCTCGTGGTCGTACACGGCGTAGGCGCGCGCCATGCGCAGTAGCGAGTCCTGGCCGAGCCCGCCCGCCTCGCGGAAGAAGTCGTGGGCCGGGAACGTACGCGCGATGTCGCGCTGGATCACCGACTCGAAGGGACAGTCCTGGGACGATAAGGTAAGTCAGTTAAGGTATGTCCCAATTATAAGCGATCACACATACACACGCAGACAGAAACATACAAACAAACACAACGCGCATACGCGTGGTTTCACAAGCCACGTTTAGAGACACACACAGGCGCGCCTAAAACGGCAATGCTCCGTTCTCTGGTGTGTATGTGAGAGCGAGTGCGGATGTGCGTGTGCAGGTAAGCCAGTGCATGTGTATGCGTGGTTTGAGGTTGTATATGTGTGTATGCGAGGGCGTGTGCGAGTACGCATGTTTCCGTGGTGTGAAAGTGCGTGCGTGTGCGAGTGAACATGGCCGTGTGGGTGTATGCTCACTTGCGCACGCACTCACACACATTCCTAGATGTACACGCACGACAAGTCGAACCGTCGCTGTGTCCTGTGTGTGCGTGTCAATGTACAAGAACGCGCTTGTGTGAGCGTGAATTTGGGAATGCGTGGTAATGTGTGCTCGTGAAGGTACGCTCACACGACCGCGCATGCACTCTCACACGCACACGGCCACCTATACACACGAACACAGACACACACGCACCTTCAGACGAATACACCCGCACACACATTCCGATATACTAGTTTGCTATCACATCACCATGCACCCCCTCACATGGCCACCTACACATACGCGCGCTACTCGCATACTAATACACATGGAGATATGACCACGCACTGTCATGCACATGCACACACTTTCATGCACATGCACACCCGCTCATGCACATGCACATACTTACACGCACTCCATCACGCTTGCACACGCATTTACTTTCACACTCTTTCGGTCATCGGAGCTTTGTCGAATACGGGTGCGCGTGTGGTGCGTGATCGTGAGCGTGTGCGTATGTGCGTGTGTATACATGAGGTTGTGTTCATCTTCGTTTGTATGTGTGGCCGAATGAGGATGTGCTCACACGGACACCCATACTCACAGTACACGCACATACCCTTACGCACCCGGCCACGTATACACACAAACATGCAAAAGCACGAGCAATAACAAGGCCACGTATACACACAAACATGCAAAAGCACGCGCAATAACAAGGCCACGTATTCTCACACAAACGCGCTGGTGCCTCAGACGCTGACACGCACACACGCAAACGACGACTGTTGGCCGAGTAAGCCAGATGAGGATGTGTGCGTGTATTGAGTGCTTGAGTGCATGTGAGGGGTGTGCATCGGAAAGTGTGTATCTGTAGCCGTATGAGGTGTGCTCGCTCTCACGGCCACGCATACACATTCACATAAACACGCACGCACGCACACACTCAACTACACGCACGCACACACTCAACTACTCCACACGCACAAGCACACACATTGTTGATACTGTTTTAATACTAACCTTGCTAATAAGAGTCCTGTACGTCTCCATCAGCTTGTCGTTCTGGTCGACGCCAGCGAGTCTGAGCCAGACTTCCCCGCGAAGTGCTTCTGGCACTCCCACGCGGACCAGATGGTTCAGTGCACGTGGCCTCGGTCCCGTCCAACTGGAAATTTAGAAATATTTTGTTAATTCTAGTATAGGAATTTTCAAAATTATAAATTATTTGTTTGCAAATATTCTTACCTTCGCAGAACCTGCGCCCAATTGACGAGTACGTCTTCACCGCAGTCCTTGGATACTTCACCCGTCCCACTGAGAAGAGGCTCATCGCCATCTGAGGAAGTGATCGTACACCTTAATATAGTTAATAAAGTTAATCTTTTACAAAAATATGTCAATGATTACAATGAAATGAAATGTATTTATTGGTCACGTAGGCAATTTAAAAGCTCTTATGACAAGTCAATACACATAGAACTTAATCTCTATATACAATATATTTCCTATACTTAGTATTACTGTATTACTCTACTGTATCAGCCCATATACGTCCCACTGCAGGGCACGGGCCTACTCTACAATCGAGAATACGATTGAGAGTGGTTAGGCCATATAGTCTTAGTATTACTTATTTTAATTTCTTGCTTTAATTAATTAATTTATTTATGTAATTTATTATATATTGATGGTGGTTACAGTGCAATCCGATAATACTATCCACGGACCGCTACTAAGTTATAAAGTCGAGGCCTGGCGAACTCGAAATACGACCCACTGGTTACTTTGATGAGGTCACTAAAGGAAAAGGGTTGAAGTGAACAAAAGCTGTGACGTGGTTAATAAAAATCTCATAAGGCTAGGATGGTTCAGATGACCGCACGGGGCCACTCTGAACTATCAACCGCGCGGTACAAGATCTAACTAAACATTGTGTATCGTTCACACTCACCGCGCCACCGTAACGCGCGGTTACGTGAATAATGCAAATGGCACCGCGCGTTCATCTGAACTTTGCCTATACCTTTGCCTTTGAAAATGCCATCGCCATACATTTGAGACGTATTTGTCCTTGCTGATGTATGGGATTGACATTATGACACATGCAAGTGAGTCTGAGTATAGTTGTGTATTTACCGGAGTCCGGGTCGGAGGGCGAGGGCGGCGCGGGCGCGGCGGACAGCGGCGAGGGCAGCAGGCTGGACAGCGACAGCGGCAGGTTGAGCCGCGAGCGGTCCACCTCGCCCTCCGACTCCACGCTCGACACAGAGTACTGCAGCTGCCCCGCCGCGTCCACAGACTGCAAACACAAGCTTACTTTTGACAGCCTCCATGGCGCAGTTGGTTAGACGCCGCCTGTGAAACGAGAGGCCGCGGGTTCGATCCCCGCACCGAGAGAAATGTTTGTGCGGCCCACAAATATTTCTTCCGGGTCTGGGTGTTTGTGAGACCGAAAAGTCTCTCGTAGTTCCTGATACCCACGACACAAGACTCGATCTTAGTGTGGGGTCAGGACTATGTATGTGACTGTTGGGTGTTATTTATTTATTTATTTATTTATTTACTGTTAACTATGTGCCACCACATCAATCACGCACGTTAACAGATCATGTTTGTAACATTCGATGTGTAACATTCGCGTAAATCTATACTCGGAAATCGAATCCGAGATCAAAAATGTAAACAAACAAATGTCATTGTAAAAGTGACATTTCAGGGTTATGAAACATTTTCTCAAAAAACATATTGGGTTTAATTTGATTAGTGAATAGATTCAAATGTTGCGAGTACTATGTTTTATTTATTTATTTATATTTATTTTTGAATTTTGAACATTTTGAATGTTTTATTATGCCTGTCCACCCTTGACTTGGGCCCAAACAAATTCTAATGGGTTTTAACTCACAGTGATTTTCAAAGACCATAGTGCGTTCGGCTAGGAACACGAGCGCCAGAAATCTTAGGAACAAAATAGAAAACATACTTAACAGAAAACGTGAAACCAGCATCACGGCGACGTAACTTTATCACATGATGCACATTAATCAAGTTAAGCAACTAAATGAACTAAAGGGAGGTGTCGCGGGCGTCAAAGCGACGTATTTGTAGTTAAGGAGACGAAATTTAATAAAAGTTTTATTTCAGTGGCCTAAGGTTACGAATTTCCGCATAAAACCTGTAGCATAAAATATTTTCGTACCATTTTTTTCACATACTTAAAAAAGAAGTTGAAATTGTAGTTTATGTAAGTATTATACTAAATAATTTTTATTTGGCTTTGTTTTATACTTATTTAACGAATGAGAATAATTCCAACCTGTTTTTTTAACGGTTGTGTACAAACTACCATGACAGATTATTTTATTGTAGTGGTAACACTTTTGCTTACATTTTTGATCTCGGATTCCATTTCCGAGTATAAGAAACCATTCGTCAATGAACATGTTACACGCAATCATCATCATCTCAGCCACAAGAAGTCCACTGCTGAACATAGGCCTCCCCAAGAATCTCCACGTCAACCTGTTAGAAGCGGCCTGCATCCAACAATTTCCTGCAAACTTAACCAGGTCGTCCGTCCACCTTGTAGGCGGACCTTTCGGCCTCAACGGCCATCGGTTCTTCGAGCTATGTGCCCGGTTCACTGCTACTTCAACTTGCTAATCCTATGGGCTATGTCGGTAACCTTTGTTCTCCTACGGATCTCCTCATTTCTGAATCAATCTCATAAGGAAATACCGAGCATAGCCTTTTCCATAGCTCGTTGAGTGACTTTGAGCCTTCTAATGAGGCCAGTGAGTCAGTATGTACGCCGTCTGTCATCACTGGTAACACACAACAATCGAAGACTTTCGATTTTAGGCACTGAGGAATTTTTTGGAGATATTTTGTTACACGTAACCATTGAGGTATTATACTAGAGCGGACATCGGGAACAAAATCTCTGCAGCGGCGTGCACAGGATTATGACACTGGGTATGCGGCGGAGTACTCAGTCACAAAAACTTTTTCTTTTATAGTTTTTTAGCATAGCCACAGCCACGCGACGGATCTCTAAGTCGGAAACCATGCCAACATAACAAGTCTTAGATGTACTACTATTCATGTCCATCTTCTACGGCAACGCAGACAAAACAGCGATCGATCGTCGCGGCGTAAGAAATTCTAATAAGTAAAATAAAAAAAACTCACCTAGTCAGCTTTCAATTTTCACATATTCAAGGTTCCGGTTAGTTGAGATTACTATACCTATCCCGATGTAAATAAACGCAATATTTCGGCCACCTCATTCATTCATTTGATAAACATACATTTTTAACACAAACCTCGCAATCAAATAACATTTAAAAAAATAAATAAACACACTAGTAAAAGCAAATGACTACAATTAATATCGAAACTTAGTAATAAACTGTTAAATGTACACACTTTCAAATGTTAAAATGAAAAATCCGTTAAGAAATCTATTTTTTTTTACAAACATACTAGTATAAAATAGTAAACAATGCAAAAACTCATAAAAAAAGCAAAATGGCCCCCGCGAAACACAAAACATTTCTATTTAATCAAATAAAACCTTACTAACCAAAAATGCATAATGTGCATAGGTGATTTATTAAATTCCAGCCTATTAATTTTACTCGGATTATAGGCAACGAACATTTACGATTACTCCCGACAACTGCCGAACTCCCGACCGAGGCCTGCCGCAGGAGTCGCGGCTTTCAATATTCATGGGTGTGTGCGTTTGCGACTGTGCACGGACACCAACATTACTACACACATGCAAACAAATGTAATGCGGGACGCGGCGGCATGACTTGGTTGATTAGGTACATTATTTTGCTTTGCAGCGCCTCTTGCTTTTCGCGTGGCAACCATAATGTTTGCGTGATTGCAAATAGGTGCTATTTATAAAATATTAGGCGTTTTTAAGTTATTATATTTTGTTTATTCATTTATTAACTATAAATTAAAGTCATCTAAAACGTACGAACATTATAATAAAATATCTGTGAATGGCAAGTAAAGCACTGCATTTCTGCCTACAAGGAGTGCACGCCCCTGAATCTCTGCGTATGGTGCGTGCACAAGGGTACACATTGAAGCGAGAGGGAAGATATGTTACTTCGTAGGCGTGACAGAGACAGAAATAGAATGTACCGCTCATTTTGTAACATATATTTTGTTTGCAGTGTCCCCTCTAGTATAATATCTCAATGCACGTAACAAAGATATTTATTATCATTCATCATGTTACACTTAATAGAAAATAAATTAAATATTACCTCTTTGAGATTGATGTAAAACTGTTGAACAAGCGGCCTCTTGGAATAATACCAGAACCGTTCTGTGGGCGGATACACTTTTACTGGAGTTTCTATCACCAATCTGAAACACACACAATTAATCGAAATTAACGTCACTAGATGGATTGCAGTGTATGAAGTAGTGAGTGATGTTAATATGACAGACTTTTTAAAGCGCAATATACAACTGATTGACGGCTGTGATCCGCCAGGATGAGCTACTCTGGCAGGTTTTAAGCCTCGCAAGATCATCACTATCATGATCCTCAGCTAATGAAGAAATATCTGCTTCCAGCGACTTCCTGAATCCCTCATTCCTAAAACCTGTACAAGCACCAAGTAAGATGAACCAGTGGATGAGTAAGTATAAGTACCTGAGCGGGTCCGGAATGCCCCGTATGACTAGATCCAACGCTAGCGACATGTAGTTGGGCGCGCCGTCCCCGCTGGCCACGTTGAAGGCGGCCAGCGCGGACTCGCCCGCGTTCCACAGCGCGCACACCGAGCAGCACGACCCGCCTGACGAACCGCTCACCTGCAACACGCGTGCATACTCATACATACACGCACGCACGCACGCACGCACGCACGCACGCACGCACGCACGCACGCTCGCACGCACACGCACACGCACACATACATACATTATAAATAAATACATACACCTAACAGTCACATAAATAGTCTTGACCCTAAACTAAGATCGAGTCTTGTGTCGTGGGTATCAGAAGTACGAGAGACTTTTCGGTCTCACAAACACCCAGAAAACAAATACCCGTGGTTCACACAAATATTTGTTATACGGTGCGTGGATCGAACCCGCGGCATCTCGTCTCACAGCTGGCGTCTAACCAGTTGCGCCACGGAGGCTATCGAACATTACCCACTACCTTAGGATCTCTTTCGTTGAAAGCTTATTGTGGTTGTTGCATTTTGTCCAAAAGATTAATGCTAGTCGCCTTTTTGTCAGAGACATAATATTGTGATGGAATTCCAACACACCCTTACTCATAGATCTCCACGAACCTGTCTAACCGTCGACAGTAACTAGTCAAACGTCATGAACACACGGTGAAACACGGACAAACACGAAACAGGTAAGGTAACAAAGTAAGCGGAATTTTCCTTTCGAATGGAAAGAAATTAACTTGCTTAAATTAAGAAATTAAATTGCTAAGCTTTAATAATTTAATGATAGATTATTATTATAATTGAATTCTTCCCAAGAATATTTCATCTACTGGAAGGCTTTGAAAAATATGCCCGAACAAAAAATATCATGCGCTTACCATTTCAAGCAGCCTCATATCTGAATGCTTCACATTCCTGCCAGGAGCTAGCAGAATACCGAAGCAACGTTCGATGTACAGCCCCCCAGTGTAACCATTCTGGAAAGGACGTAAGAATATTAATGCCCATCTGCTCTGTATAATATTCAAAACTGATCCAAATTATTCACAACTTTAGGCTAAAATCACAAACAAAAACAACAGAATATTTTGGAGGCAAAATAAACATGTAGCATCGTACAAATGCCTTTGATTAAATATATACAAGATTGTCAGTAACGGCCTAAAAATCGGCAAGAGAAATAAGAGCACAAATAATCAAATAATAATCTTATTTCATTTTAGTATAATCCAAAACATTATAAATCTTAATTTAAAGTAATAAAGTTTATTATTACCTGAAGTTGATTATAATTTAAGACATTTTACTACATCTCGTAGTTCGAAATTCAAATGTATAAGTGTAAGCAACCTCGGCTGCTTTTAGCGTGTGATTTTGTTCCGGACCCTGTATCTAGTATACATTTGATCGAAGACAAATACAATAGTAAGTATACAAGTATCAATACCTGTGCATCATCGAGTTCCGCCTGCACATTGTTGGTGACTTGCTGCACGTTGATAGTGACTTGCTTGTCAATGCCTCCGCGCAACTTGAAACCGAGCCGCTCTTTGGGCACGTGGCTGAATGTGCCCTGTGGAATAGAATAGTTATGCTTATCGATCGATTTAACAATTTCTACGATCCTGGCAATACCAGATTCCAATTGTTTAAGCCAATAACGTTTTGACGTATGATACATATCTCTCAAACAGAGTTTGCCACAAATAAGATTTCATTTAGTTACGTAGCTACCGTATTTAAAATAATAATGCGGAGAATACGGTTCTAGATTTTTTAAATGTTCGAAGTTAGAAGCATTAGAATTTAGTTTGATTTCGTGCGCATGTTACGAAAATGCACAATATTTCTAGGCTTTCAAATATTATTTTATTTTGACCGAGTGGTCTAGAATCTAGATGTACCAAAGCAATTTAACTAACCTTAGCATCAGTCTCCTTTATATCCACAGTGCACTCCAACACGTGCATGAGTTGCATGGGCGGCGCGGCGGGCCCGGTGCCTTCTATCAAGGAACCAGTCATGGACGGCGCGGCGCTCAGGTCACCTACTATGGACGACGCCATAGACCGCGGCACTCGCTCGAATGCTTTGGCGAAGCAACCTAGAAAAAGAAATTAAAAAAAATGTATAAGGCTTTTAACTTTTTTCGAGTTGGAGGTTGCTGTAGAAATTCTGGAGGATGGGGTATGTCTAGAACTACAATTAGTGTGGCAGAAGATGATGATGATGGTGATGAATATAATACTAACAATTCTAGTAGTTGCTGTGCATTTTGTGTATATTGATTGGCTATTTTTTATTGTTTAAATTTACATTCTGAGTTGTTTGTTACAACTGGGATAGCTTATTATAAAGACTGTTAGGTGAATACTTTCAAACAGTCAGATTTTTATATTTCTGAATATACTTTAACTTGAAACTTTGGACTATTCTACTGAAGTTTATAACGCGTATCAAAACATTTCTATGGAGATATCTCTATGCAAGTGATTAGTCGCGTAAAAGCAGACTAAAATGTTTCAATGAGCTCGTCATACGTTACTAAGAAAACGTTATGGATAGATTTACAACCGGAACTTACTCGACACGTCACAAAACACGAAACATGTATATCTTTAATGCAAAATATTATGTATGCCTAGCAAATAATAATTCTATTTCACATTAATAGTTTGATATTAAGTTACTTTTCTTCACAAGAACTTAGTCACATGTGAAATCGAAGGTTTATTGTTCAGCATTGTTTTATATTTCTGTTGTTTAGTGTTGCTACTGACTGAATTGGAATCGGTTGAATCGCTTACCACCAAAGCCAACGGCATGCTCGTCTCGCCATTAATTGCAAATACAGAACAAAAAAAAACATTCTGCATAATTTATATTGTGTCAAGGGATAAGATAATATTACGACAACATCATTTGAATAAAATTCTTGCATATCTGGTGAGTGCATGTTTGTGTTAAATTTTACTTAAATGTAAACATCTATATCAACCATATTTTATTATAACACAAATTAAATTCGTCTGCGAAGACATTAAAACTAAGTTAATGTAGAAGTTTTCAATGAAATACGAAGGAAACGCACAACTGGGCTATTTTATCACAATTGCGTAATGCTCTCCATGACTAACACTATACCAGAGGAAATACACAAAAATTAAGTGTTAAAAATCAACCAATTTATTTTTTAATAAATTAAATACATAGTTTCGAAAAGGTAATTTTAAGATTTTAAATAATTCAGAACTTTATAATGTATCATATCATCATCATCATATCAGCCACAGGAAGTCCACTGCTGAACATAGGCCTCCCCCAATGATCTCCACAATGACCTGTTGGAAGCGGCCTGCATCCAGCGACTTCCTGCGACCTTAGTCAGATCGTCCGTCCACCTTGTAGGCGAGCGTCCAACACTTCGCTTGCCTGTACGTGGCCTCCACTCGAGAACCTTTCGGCCCCAACGGCCATCGGTTCTACGAGCTATGTGCCCGGCCCACTGCCACTTCAACTTGCCAATCCTATGGGCTATGTCGGTAACCTTGGTTCTCCTACGGATCTCCTCATTTCTGATTCGATCTCGTAGGGAAACACCGAGCATAGCCCGCTCCATGGCTCGTTGAGTGACTTTGAGCCTTTTAATGAGGCCCACAGTGAGAGGCCACGTCTCGGTGCCGTATGTCATCACTGGTAACACACAACTATCGAAGACTTTCGATTTTAGGCACTGAGGTATTTTGGACGAGAAGACGTCGCGAAGTTTCCCGAACGCTGCCCAACCGAGTTGGATTCGCCGATTGACCTCTCTCTCGAAGTTGGACCTGCCTAACCGGACCACTTGTCCTAAATAGACATATTCGTCTACAACTTCGAGAGTCGAGCCCCCAACTCCAATGGGGGTGGGCACAACATGGATATTCGACATGATCTTCGTTTTATCCATGTTCATTTTAAGACCCACCTGTTGGGAAACTCGATTAAGGTCTTCGAGCATAGTGCTAAGGTCTTCCAGCGATTCTGCCAAGACTACAATATCGTCGGCAAATCGAAGGTGAGTAATATACTCGCCGTTGATGTTGATGCCGAATCCTTTCCACTGCAAGAGCTTGAAGGCATTTTCCAGCGCGGCAGTGAACAGTTTCGGAGATATGACATCTCCCTGTCTCACGCCTCTCTGTAGTGGAATAGCCTTCGTGCTCTGATCCTGTACTCGGACCGACATGGTGGCGTTGTTGTATATACACCTCAACACTTCGATGTACCGATAGTCTATGTGGCACCGCTGAAGAGACTGTAGCACAGCCCAGGTCTCGATCGAATCAAAGGCTTTCTCATAGTCCACAAACGCTAAACAAAGCGGCAAGTTATACTCCTCGGTTTTTTGTATAACCTGCCGTAGCGTATGAATATGGTCTATGGTACTAAAGCCTTTTCGGAAACCGGCTTGTTCGGGAGGCTGGAAGTCATCAAACCTGCCTTCGAGACGATTTGTGATGACCCTTGAAAACAACTTATAGACATGGCTCAGGAGCGAGATGGGCCTGTAGTTCTTCAGCAAAGTGTTATCACCTTTTTTGAAGAACAGTACCACCAAGCTCCTGCTCCATGCCTCCGGCGTTGAGCCCTCGAGGAGAACGGAATTGAAGAGCCTCTGAAGGACTTTCAGTACCGGCGTTCCGCCCGCTTTCAGAAGCTCTGAAGTGATTCCGTCCTCACCCGGCGCCTTGTTGTTTTTAAGTTGTTTGAGGGCCATCTCAATCTCAAACAGGCTGATGTCCGGGAATTTAAAATGTTTATAATGTATAAAAATTTTAAATTTGTTTTTTTTTTTTACCAGTAATAATAATTGATAAAGGAACACACGCTTTTACATTAATATTTATTTTTTGCAATGAAGGGTGACATGGTCATGCTATTCACCTGAAGGTTAGCGATATACCCAACCATGGACAGTAGCAAAATCAAACAACACCATGAATGAAAAAGTAATGCTTGGCATTTCAATGCGCTCGCCATCCTTTAACATAAGATGTTAGGTCTCAATATGTCCAGTAGTTATTCTGGCTACATTGTCCTTAACCTACAATATGTTTACAATGAACAATATATAAAAAGATAGATTTTTATAAATAGGATACAGTCACTTATTTAATTTAGCGACCCCAAGAATTAATTAACCAGGTTAAAATTATCTTTTACAATTAGTACCGCGTATTGATAATGCGCATTTCGTGTTGTTAGAATATTATGTTAAATGTGGGCGGTGACACAATCTATCATTCCATGAGTGTTAGCCGAGCGAACTTTTATTTTTAAACAAATGCTTTGTAACATTTTAAATAATTCTTTCAACAATAAACAAGGAAAAACATGTTTATTTGTGAAAATAGTTTGTTGAAATATTTATATAAGTAATTTTCTATATTGTTCAGTGGAGCAAAATTGTATTTATTTAATATATTCAAAATACAAGAATAAATGGTTTTACAAATGATAACACTGATACTAGACCTTACAGACGCACAGTATCTTATAACTCACTTTACACAACAAAGTTAACTTTTAACAAAAGAACATTTATAAATGAACGTATATCTAATTTACAGTAATAATTTTGTCTCTATTATTTTTAACACTTTTTTAAACCAATTTGATTGTTAAAAAAACACTAACAATTGATTTTTTTTATCACGCACACGAGAGCTCTCGACTGTCACATTTGTGCTAATGAAAAAAACACACTTGCAATAGAATCATAATGATAAGGCGTGAACTGTATTATTCTCGTTTGTGTATACGATGTGGTCACGATGTCGCTGCGATTTCATTTCCATATCGTATTATGTAAATTTTAGTAAGGTCTTGGTTATTTAGTATCCATATTTTGAGAGCACTTAAACCTATTTAATTTTAAAACTCGCTATGCATAGCTGTCATCAAAATCATAAAAAAGTAAAGACCAATGAATGTTTAAAAAATATGACAATGTCAGAAATGCGTCATCTATAAAGTTGGGACACAAAGCAAAAATTACCAAATCAGAAACTATTTCTTTACTTTCTCACTTCAATTTAAGAAAACTTCAATTGACGGAATAATATTTGACAATGAACCGTCCGAATAATACACGATATAAATAAATTACTCCGGGGAATACGGACGCGGCGCGGCGTGGCGACACAATATCCGCGCTATCACAATACACGGCTCTGTCGATGACTGTACGCAATGTTGACTCAACTCATATTGTACAACAATGTTTACATGTAGGGACAGTATCGATAAAAATATAATAAGTATTTGTTTCCCTCAATTCAATATAAAAAACATGGAAATGAACTGTTTCAATAGTACACAATGCAAATGACAAATGTCGGGGAATACGGATACAGCGACACTATATTCGCGCAATTTTGACTCAACTCATATGGAGCGTATTAATATGTCGTAGAAAGATTTTTATTGTATAGGGTAGGGATGCGATATCGACAAAACTTGCATTACAATATCGATGATTATACTTACAAATTTAATATGAATGATGACTGCTATTAGAATACATGGATCTCTCGATGACCGTACAACAAGTTAGTAAAGTAGAAAAAAAAATTACCTTTATCGAAACCACCTAGTACCACTTTACTATTTTCGATAAACTAAATAAGATTGTTTCTTTAGAGCAGTTTTAATCAGTACTTTGGATTTCAATATTGGAAACTAAAATGGTTTTAGGGCAAAGATCAATAACAATATTTTACTACAGCAATAATCCTGTCTTTTAAGATTATGTAACACAACAATCTCAATAAAACACGTCCAATACTGGCGGTTATAATCACAAACTGATTCCATCTATTTGGACAGTTCATTGAGACGGTCACGGCGCGTAGCAATTGAAAGTGCCAAACATCTCATCAATTTCAATTTAAAGTTGTGAATGCGCACATTGTATCGAAATGTGCGTAAATAGGTGAAGGGCAGCCGTCATTGTTATTGATAATGTCTGTCGATGTAGCGTATGACGTGCAAATCAACGCACAACGGTCAACAAACGGGAAGATGGCTTTACTGGGACAAAAAACAGTTGAAAAATACAATTTAGAAGAAACAATAATAATATGACAAATTTTTAACCAACTCCAAGAACTCGGGGTCTGGGGCTCAATTATGTTTTTATTTATTGAAAATATATATTTTTCTCTATACCAAAAAGTAAGTTTCATCATGGCATAACAATCTTCGCACCGATACTAAGTGACATAGTAAAATTGGCATTCTCCTTTATTCAATGCTCTCAGTTAGAGAAATGTGAAAGCAGGACTTCCTGAGTGTCTAAAGACTGTGTTCACATTTCCATTGAGCCAATCCACTCCTATACATCATTATAAAAATGACACTTACTGGAAACCTGCGTAACAGCCTCGGCTATGTGACAGCGGAAGACATGACACCTATACACAGCCGATTCCTTGGTCTCGCCGTGGGACCACGTGAATGCGAAGCACGACGCCACGGGCGAGCCAGCCGCGCCGCGCGCGTAGAACGATATGCGGTTCACTGCGTACCTAGTCATCACGCTGTTCGAATCCGCTTGGTATAGACTGCAACATGAGAAAAAATTATAATTTAAATTATTATACTCATGCTACCCAATATTCCTTTCCTCTTACCATGCCTTATCCTTCTCACTGCTGTACAGATTTGAAGTGCACGCAAAACTTCCAGATCTCACTCATGGGCGACAGTGACCACTTATCATTAGGTGAACTGTTTGCTCGTTTGCCGGCTCAATGCAATAAAAAAGTCTTTATAATGTAAATAAATAATTAAGTACTTACACCACAAGTCCCTGCGAGCACACAGGTATGGATATAGACACGGCGATGCCATCCCTGCTCTCTGGCATGGAGCTGAGTTCCTTCATGATCCGCTGGATGTCGCTCTCAGACTTGGGGTCCGATATGTTCTGCGCGCCCAGGTAGCTGACACCACTGAACACTGTGCACTCTTGATCCACGTCTGACACTGGGAAAAATTATGTGTATTTAGAATTCATATACATTTTTTATTGCTTTGAATGCCGAGATGTCCATTCATCTGATGGTGAGCCATACGACCGCTCATGGACAGTAGATAAACTACCATGAATTACAAAGCAATGTTTGGCATTACATTCTGAGACATAACATTTTAAGTCTCAATATATTCAGTAGTTACTCTGGCTACAATGTCATTCAAAATGGCACTTAACAAGTTAACAGTGCATTAACACTGCTATTAGGCGGGAGAAATAGACATTGTGGTGGTACCTACACAGCGGTCTCTCGTATAATATGAAAGACCTACCACCAGTGAATTTACAGACATAAATTCAGGTATTTTTTAAAGAGGGAATCAGCATAGGTGCTTCCAGAACCGTCACGTTTCGTCTTTAGTCTTCCGTATCATGATGTAATAGGGGCGAGCCTATCGCCATATCGGGAACGAATTTCTGACTGATTATCTATAGAAAAATCCAGTATCACTTGATCTGATCCTTACTTCGAACCCGACACTCGGCGTTGTAATCGTACCGCATATATACAATATGTATAATTTGGATGTTTATCTGGGGGCGCGGCCGAGCCCCCTCCAAGTCGAGCTATAGGCCGTAACATCCTTTTCTCGAAGCAATTCAGACCATTTTCAACCCCCTATAACTTCGTTGTGGTTAAAGCAAGAAGCCTGAATTTTCAGTTACAAAGCAGGCATTGTGTAAACACGGTATATTTAAAATTTCATTCAATTTGAATCAGTAGTTTAAGAATTGTAACTAGTCAAACTTTCCTAATTTTGTCACTCACTGACTGACTGACCGATCATCAAAAGTCTAAGGCACTTCTAGCAGACATAGAACCTTCAAATTTAGAATATAATTAGTGTTTAGTGTCTAAAGTAAGGGAAAATTCAAACATTTCATAATTTGTGTCTAGTTTTATAGATAGACCAACTGCGTGAATAACTTTGTAATCCCATATAAATGTATAGGATTACAAAGTTACATTTGCAGTTAATGAATCATTGTACCCGTATATAATGGAATAATAGTTGTAGATAGATATCTATATATATGAGGCATAACAGGAGGGGATATAGAGAGGGAAATGGTATATTCAGCCCAAGAAACTGTATAACATTCCTCTAGAAAAACATGACGAAGAAAAACTTGCAAATAAATAGACTAAATAGCTCGAAAATATCAATTACAATGAAAGAAAGAACATTAATAATCAAATCCGCTATATTTGTGATAAATTGATACTTACAAAATAAGAAATATCCATAAGACAGAGGCTTTAAGAAAAATCGTTAGTGATATTCTAGAAGTAAGAAGTACCGAAAAGGAAAAAGTAGAACTCTACAAAAAGACGTGAGATCCCATCAAAAACATCCTGTAAAAAAATTCCAAGTCTCGCAGTTCAGGTTTTCTACCGTAAAAAGTTGTGAGATGCATATAATACCAAGTCGATTAAGTTATTTAGTCCTTAAGGGACCTTCTATATAAAGTTATTACGTTAGTTATTACCATATCAATATTAAAAATTCTTTACGTTTTAAATAAATAGATCGACTTGGCCAGCAGCATTATGTATAAATTGTACGATACATTATGTTTTCATGCGATGGCCAAGTCGATCCATTTATTTAAAACGTAAAGAATTTTTAATATTGATATGGTATTAACTAACGTAATAACTTTATATAGAAGGTTCCTTAAGGACTAAATAACTTAATCGACTTGGTATTATATGCATCTCACAACTTTTTACGGTAGAAAACCTGAACTGCGAGACTTGGAATTTTTTTACAGGATGTTTTTGATGGGATTAATAATTATTGGTATTGTATTGTATTGTATCAGCCCATATTATACGTCTCACTGTAGGGCACGGGCCTACTCTACAAACGAAACTATGATTGAGAGTGGTTAGGCCATATAGTTCACCACGCTGGCCTAGTGCGGGTTGGCGGACTTACATACCATAGAAAGTCCGCCCCGTGACCACGAAAGCTGTAAAGTGATCGAAACGTCGGGAATTCAAAAAATGTAAAAATTAAACTAAATCCGCGATAAAATCCGTAAATAATAGTCTTATTTCAATACCATAGAAATTCTTATAAATCGCTATGGTATGCAGGTTTCCTCACGATGTTTCCTTCAACGTTTTAGTGCGTGGTGATTGACTGTCAATACACACATGACTACGAAAAGTCAGAGGTGTGGCTTGGGATTTGAACCCGCGACCACCGTGAACATGTTGGCAGCCGCGTCTAGTCCATTTAGCACCAGGCCACCACCGACCACGCACTTTATTGGTAAAGCTCCTTAAAATGATAGTGTCTAATGTTTACGCCTATGTTGCATATTATGCAATTACAATGTTGAAATTTAACTAAATATACAGGGTATATCAAGACTGCTACCGAAAACGAAGCCGGGTGGTAGTTTAAGCGACTTCAGACACAATGCAACAGAAAAAGTAGCAAAAAAAAGCGACAATTTTTTTTTTGTAATTTTTTTCCTATTGCCATATTTTGGTGGTAAATACATTTTTTCCTAAAATAATAGTGTATACCCTTTAATTTATAAATACTCTAAGATATAAGAGAGTTTAAATGATTATTTTAGCAAAAACTATGGATTTACCACCCAAAAATGACGATATTTAAAAAATCATAAAAATAATTGTCGCGTTTCTATGCGAAATTTTTAATTGCATTGTGTTTGTAGCCACTAAAACTACCACCCGGCTTCGTTTTCGGTAGCAGTCTTGAGATACCCGGTATACTAACTAATAATATAATTATATATTCGCGGTTTTTGTTTAAATTTCCGACGGCCCAAAATCAATGTTATATACATTTTATCATTATAAAATGAATTTAAAAGTTAGGTATGTATTAGTGATCCGATATACGCAGAAGGAACTCACTGTAACTTGAAGTCTTTTGTTGGCAATTGCAAACATGTGAGAAATATTTAGGTAAAAATATATCTTAGACTATATGCAGCAGTTAATTTCTAGTGCCTGAAGATCAATATTGTCAATGTATAATAAAAGTCTGTATACGATATTGTATAAGAATTTTAATATAAAGTAATTCATTACGATCTTATCTTTTAATATAATTGATAGTAAAATGACTATTTATTTACGAAAGCGTGTAATTATTTACTTGTTAATTAATTTTGCCGAATTTGCGCGGCATATTAATTTAATTATGAGATTAACGGAGCTTTAGTCCTCGACGTCACTTCAGTGCCAGCCATTTTTAATTAGACTAAAAGGCATGATGAAAAGAAAGCGGGATAATCTTTATTATATAAGATTTTTTTCCGCTCACTACAACGTAATATACAGACTATGCAATAACTGTATCAGACGAAAATTGATTTTTTAATTAGTATGAAACGTCGCTACTTCGTAACAAAATACTCTAATAGATTCATATTTTTACATCTATATTCGTAACATATGAATGCAATAGGTTACTACGCAGAGTAATTCAAATAAATACGAGTAATATTTTTTTTCTGATATTTTTATTGCGATGTATAGACATCATATGGTAGGCTACCTTGTAGGGGAGAAAGTAAATCTAGAAAGTATTAATGGAAGGTTCCTCTATGATTCAAACGAAGTTCGAATCCACTATCGTGCATCGTAACCATAGACAAAGTCCAGAGAAAATGATATGTATCACAGAGAATAATATTGAGTTTTAGAAGTGGAAAACCTATTTCTCACTTCGGACGTAGAACATTCAAACTTCGTTTCGGGTTATAGAGTAACCCTGGAACGTCTGGTACCAGGAAGCTTATACCCTTATATGTAGATTGCATTCTGTATATAAAAGTGAAGAACAAAAATTTGACCTTGAATGAAGTAGCTGTTGCCTGCTATCCTTTTCTTTAGAGTGAAAATAGATGAACTAAAATTCATGTTCATTCATTATGACTAAAGAAAAGGATAGTAGGCAACAGCGACTGCATTCAAGGTCAAATTTTTGTGCTTCAGTGTTTTATACGGAATGCAATCTCCATTTGGGTATAAGCTTCTTGTCTGGTACAGTGGTAAGCTACTAGCAGAGACTAAAACTATATATTCCAAATAGATAAGAAATCTACTAACAATTTTTACCTTCATCGTCGCTCTCAATGGGCTTCATGTGATCATGCTTCTCCGTGGGCGAGGGTGTAGTGGTGCTGACTGATGTGGGATCCTCCATCATCTCGTAAAACTTCGAACCACCCACCAAACGGCACGACTCCTGGAAATAAATGATAGATATGTTATAATGCTTTGTAGGCTGAATGCAATAGGATTGGGCTGGAATTATGTTGGGTAATTGTTTCGTTTAAAAGCCAATTATTTGTTGATAATTGACTTAAGGATACGGTGAATATAATTTTGGTGGTATGACACGTTTATTTTTGTTACAAAAAAAAAATTTGCAAATCTATTGATGTCTCTATGACGTGGATAAACATTTATCTTTACCTCAGATTTCGTAGATTTGTATTATATCCCCCCTTTTAATTCTTATATAGACGATATTATGTAATTGCACTGCAGTGTTATGCGAATATATGACAAGCACCCTACCAAATATTGATTGCCCGAGTTTAAACAACCCAATTTAAAGTTATCTGCTTAGTTCACGACATTGAAGCTGCACCTCATCAGAATATACATCCTGTATTGATTTCCGATATAAACTTAACGACATAACATATTCGCGTCCGTATTCCCTATGGGACAAGTGAACATTGAGTGCATCTGTGCCTATCGCGCTAAACATATTTTAATAGATTGATTTTGCATATTATACAATCCCGAGGGAACCATCTAAAATAGTATTCGCGGTTATAGATCGAACATAACATTTATAGTTCATAATCAATGTAGGTATCACTAGATTTTATCCTGTTTAAATACTTCTGTGAATGTGTCGAATATCTTTTTTTAATTATGTATGGATTTGAAAGATTTAGGTATGTCTTTATGGCAGAACACTTATTTAACATCTTATTTTTATTGAAATCATAGAGCTACCTTAAAATATTGGACATTGAAACTGGTTATTATAGTTTTACTTTATTATTAACATTTAGCAATAATGAAGCATCCATCCCCCATGCATTGCATGCAGCAAGCATGAACCCCCATCGGTGTTGGGGGCTCGACTCTTGAAGTTGTTGACGAATATGTCTATTTAGGACAAGTGGTCCGGTTAGGCAGGTCCAACTTCGAGAGAGAGGTCAATCGTCGAATCCAACTCGGTTGGGCAGCGTTCGGGAAACTACGCGACGTCTTCTCGTCCAAAATACCTCAGTGCCTTAAATCGAAAGTCTTCGATAGTTGTGTGTTGCCAGTGATGACTTACGGCACCGAGACGTGGCCTCTCACTATGGGCCTTATTAGGAAGCTCAAAGTCACTCAACGAGCTATGGAGAGGGCTATGCTCGGGGTTTCCCTACGAGATCGAATCAGAAATGAGGAGATCCGTAGGAGAACTAAAATAACCGACATAGCCCACCGGATTAGCAAGTTGAAGTGGCAATGGGCCGGGCACATAGCGCGGAGATCTGATGACCGATGGGGTCGGAAAGTACTCGAATGGAGGCCGCGTAGCGGAAAGCGCAGCGTAGGACGTCCACCAACAAGATGGTCCGACGACCTGGTAAAGGTCGCGGGACGTCGCTGGACACAGGCTGCCTCCAACAGGTCTCTGTGGAAATCATTGGGGGAGGCCTATGTTCAGCAGTGGACTTCCTTTGGCTGATGGATGGATGGATGGATGGAAGCAACTATTGGATATATTCAAATAAATAGAGAAGTAGATTTGTGCGATTTGAAAATGGAATACCTAACGTTAAACATATCACGGCCAATGTTCGCACTAGACGATTTTCCGTACAGAAGAACTTAACGAAAAACAATTCAAAATGATAAATAATAAAACCGGTGCGGAATAGAAGCCATTCATATCCAGTGACCTGAAAGAAACCTACCCCATTATACAGCAACGTACAACAGAAATGTAGGGTAGCGTCTGCTGCAAGAACGCTATTCAATAAAGTTCAGGTGTGAAAATGTCAAACCACTTGACGGGGAATGTGGCAAATGTCAATTATCAAATATTATACAACGCTTGTTAAAACAAACCGAGGAATGGTAGTGATATTGACTGTTGGTTATTGAGTATCTGTGAGATATTACACAAGCAGTAAATTAAATAATAATAATTTCAGCTTATGCACATGCCTTTATCATCAAATGATTCAGACCTTAAACTACCACGCTGTTAAGAACTGACAGGTTTGATCTATAATAACAAATAGCAGTAGTTTTGATGCCTTCTTTCCCTAACATTGTGGTCAGTTTTGAATAAACAAGATTATTTAAGTATTAAATAATGACTTCGGACCAATTACATCGATACCTCATTGTTACAAAAATAAAAGAAATCCTTTAGGTATAATTTAGTCCCGCTTTTTCTCTTTCCCGAATTTTACCTATATGTAGTTGCTACAGTCTGTTTGATCTGTTATATTGCCAAAATATGCACAGATCTTTATTCATCTATCAGAAGAAAAATATAAGAATAATCTGACCAAACATGGAAGGTGGGTTCTGACCGGTGTTACGCAGCATAAAGTAAATTCGCAACTAGCATTTATATTACACCATGTGCTACCAAGACGACTTGAATTAATTGGCCGATAGTATCTAGCTAGCTGCAATATCCGTATGACGAATACTTTACTCCTAATTCATTCCTGTTTCGACATGAACGAGCGAAATTGGACTTGGACAGAACGAACAATGGAACTTAATTGACAAAAACTGCCGTCAAATAGTAACGTTGTTTTGAAATTATCGCGAGGAATGTTCTTCCAACACTGTTATCAAAAGATTCGATTGTTCAATGCAGCTTCTTGTATATCATTCCATTTTGCCAATCTCCAGTCTCCAGAAAATCCGCGGGTTTGAGCCATGCGCCTAGACCAAATTTTCTGTTGCAAACGAGTTTAATGTTTCGGAACTTTTGAAACCAAAAATTATCTAGTTGTTTCTGATTCTTACAAACAACGCCTGTATTTATTTCCCTGTTTCAATATATCAACAACTGTTTAAGCATTAAGACCCGAATACGTCACTTCAGACGTTAACCACAACAGACGGTTAATTACTACCTACTGGTGGTAGGTCTCTCATATGTGAGAGGCTGCCTGGGTGGGTACCACCGCAATGTCTATTTCTCTTCTAGTTTAAATGCACTGTTGTGTTTCGGATTGAAGGACATTGTAGCCAGAGTAACTACTGGACATATTGAGACTTAACATCTTATGTCTCAGGATGGCGAGCGCAGTGGAATGCCAAGCATTGCTTTGTAATTCAAGGTGCTGTTTGGCTTTGCTACTGTTCATGAGCGGTCGCATCGCTTACCATCAGGCGAACGGCATGCTCGTCTCGCCATTCATTGCAATAAAAAAAAAAAAACTTGAGCCTATTAACTATTAAGTGTATTACATATTACGTATATTCCCAATAAGTAATGAAAACAAACGTGATTGAATGGCATTAAACTAATCTGATGATGACGCTTTGATTGAACACAATATCTTGTGTGGGCGAACTTATTTTGATGTCTATAGCTTCAATATTAGTGTATTATCATTACGTTTATTATGGTTACCACATATTTTTAAATAAATTACCATGACAAATAATCATATTATGCTTGAAATTAAATGTTATATTCATAAAGCCTTGTAGCATCTTTCATAATACTAAAATCGACTTAATGTCCTATCGGTGTACCTATCGGTTTAATGTCACTGACTGATACGGTTGAAAATTCTTTGTTAACTCTATTAATTAATATTATGTAAATATAATCGCATTGGGTGTAGCTCCTGAATCATTATGTTTGGTTTAGTATATAAATACATACATAAATAAATTACTTAATATTAGTGAACGGCACAGTGTACAAATTTAAAAACCGAGTTCAATAGCCAAACCTCAAATATATGTAGAATATATAAAATTAATAGACGATCTCGATTGCTGCTCTAAAGTTACATATCGAAAATAGACCAATCATTTCATCGATACGTCTACGATTGACTTTTTCAGTTAGTTTAATTTTGGGATCGACTGTTAGATTGGGATTTCACAATTGTCGGATATATGAACCGAATACTACTGTTGCAAAATTTAAGGAACGCTTCTTTTTAATCATATTTTCCCCACGACAATTTCAAGCTGTCTATTATTCCATACCATTTCCAAATTAAGAGCTGATCCGATTAATAGATGCATTTTCGTTGTCAATATATGTATAGCTAGCATATTACACCTAATAAGATTTTATTATTTGCATAATTATTACTTTTGCCAACCTGTTATCCAGTTCGTACTTCCTTAGTTATGAATTCATCGACCTTCGCATCTGCTGCTTCTTAAATATTTTCAAAACAATAGTCGTTAGCTCTATAAATACCTATGTACGTTTATAAATGTTTTAATTCAAGTTTCCTTATTTGTCCGTACTTTAATTAAACAATGGCAGCATCTGCCAATAGCGTACCTTCTGCAAAATCTGCGAGGATCTTCCATGCGTCATCTTTGTCAACTTTTGATAACTACCGTTTATTGAGAGGGGTATCAATCAAATGTCCGAAACACACAAAATTATTATTGATAACACTTTATTCTACACACGTCCACTCCGCTATGACACTGTTGAAATATTAAATGATATACAGTGGTGTGAATCACACGGCGACCACAAACCCGTTGCTGCATATAAACAGCTACGTCCGTATATTATGCTGTATATGTGTCAGGAAAACTCTTCTGATAATAATATGCCTACCGTACAACGCGGTAGAAATGAAAAGATTCACGCCGGGGACATACCTTTTATCAGTAACAGCGTACGAAGAAGCTATAAAACAAATGCAATGCTTTCATCACAAGACCTGCTAGGTATTTCTAAACAGTTTTTTCCACATTTTACCAAAATAATACTAATTTCTCCAATTAAGATGTTGATACAACTATTTTATGCAACTATGCAGACATAACATGATCTAAAACTATTAAACTGTGAACAAAGAACACATAGAAATTTAACAACGTCGACACCTGGTATCAACTGCACGACAAATGACACCAGATGCAATACATTAGCTTCGTCTAGACAAAATAAAATACAGTATTTTGCTGTACACAGTTGAGTGTCTTAAACGGCTGTTAGTGATGTCTAACGGCCGTTCTCAATATCCTATCTATCTTTAACAAGGGGTTAAAATAGCTACCATGACTATGTCGGTACAATACTACGCTTTATAAAATAAAAATAGACATATATATTTATATAATTTAGCTATCTATAAATATGTGCAAAATGTTCCTATCTCTTTATCTCTGTTAACTGAAACATAAAATGCATCCAAATATCTAACGAAATCTCTTGTTAAAGATAGATAGATTATTGAGAACGGCTGTAAGAAACCGTCTGCTTAACTCCTGTCTTCATATTTGAATACGTACCCGCATTTACAAACAAACAACAAAAACCCGACAAATTAATTTAATCGTTGAATTCCCTTCGCAGAAGACAACCACTTAATTAGCCACTATTCAATTGTATAGAAGAAACAATTTCCTATTGTTTAAGTATTGGTATATAGTAGTTACAAAACTCCTACACACAAGCCAACTTCAATTATATTTATTTGCATAAGTATGTCTCAATATTCACAACATAATATTATGTTTAACTTAAAGTTCGCCATATTGACATTTTATAAATGTACGTAATATATGAGAGACCTACCACTTACTGGTGGTAGGTCTCTCATATGTGAGAGGCCATCTGGGTAGGTACCACCGCAATGTCTATTTCTCCCGTGAAACAACACTGCGTAAATGCACTGTTGTGTTTCGGATTGAAGGACATTGTAGCCAGAGTAACTACTGGGCATATTGAGACTTAACATCTTATGTCTCAGGATGGCGAGCGCAGTGGAATGTTGCTACTGTTTATGAGCGGTCGTATCGCTTACTATCAGGCGAACGGCTTGCTAGTCTCGTCATTAATTGCAATAAAAAAAATTAAAAAAAAATAAGTCGATACAAGATGTACGAATAAAAAAAACTCAGAAAAAGCCATTATTTAAATTCAAAATTACTATTGACGTGGTTTTGAACGCAAGCTGATAGTGAATAAGAGCAGGCGTGACCAAAGCAACAGCCCCTGTAATGACGCATCTGACGATAAGAAATATTGCATTAATTGAATTAAATTTTTCATAACCATTTTGAATGACGCGATGGTCGGATGTCAAACTACACAAAATGTTAACGTCATCGACAATATGACGATACAACATTATGCTATTGAATGGAGTCCTTATGGTATTACATCATGAGAAATGTACTGGAGTTATACAGGCCGGTAGTTTCCGGAGCTCAAACTAACCACAACCGCAGCGCAAAATTAGAACTGGACTAAGGAAGGCATCGAGAGAACATTATAGCAATTGAATCGACATATGAGATAGCCAGCTTTTTATCAGATATAAAAGATATTAAAATATAAAATATTGGTTTACAATTATGTATTATAGTCCATTGAAATGTTACAATTTAAGGACCGAATATTGCATTTTTAGAGGACACAATTTTATTTTTGGGACATGTTTGGGGGGGTCATGTCTCAATTACATAATTTTTACAATAAAATCATTTTTTCTTACACTATTTTTAATTCAAATTTATTAAAATTTATTTTCTATTTTTTAGTTGGATTTTCTATAAAAGCGTATGTTTTTAGTTTCTTTAAACTATTATTTATTTTTCATTTTTAGTCGAATTTCTATAAAAGCGTATTTTTTAGTTTTTTATACTATTATTAAAAAGCGTACGGTAGATTCCTTTATTGGTCTTGACGCAGACACTCCGGGTCTCAGGAAAACAAAAATCGCTAATCCTGATTATCCTAGTAAGGATAACGGGTCAAAATGTTTAAAATATTGAATTGTCATCGGTCCTTAATAAGTATGCCAAATTTCGAGTTAATCCGACGTTTTGAAGGGGGTCAAAATCATCTTCAAAGATTCCGTTACATACTAACATACATACGTCTGAAGTTAATAAAAGCGTATTAAAAAGAGCTCATTTGATAGATAAAGTCGAAGGGAGGTAACATCTGCTAACAACCATCATAATTAAGCCAGACTGCTTAATGTTTCACGCTTCGTTTAACTCAATATTTAGGAGCGCACATGCAAGTTGGCAACTCACGCCGCGCCGTATTGCAGTGTGTGCATTATAATTATCAAATTTTGAATTAGACTGTATACCTCCACTAAATATTTTTCATTATGTTCTTTAGTATGTGCATAATCTTTGCAAGTAATACAATTATTGATTGAAAATAATTGTTAACTCTTGTTTTTTTTTTACTTAAACCGAAAATTATATCATTAAACTAGCGGCCCGGGCCCAGCTTCGCCCGGGTACATATAGATTTCTGTACAGTAATATGTACGTATTATACATATAAACCTTCCTCTTGAATCACTCTATCTATTAAAAAAAACGCATCAAAATCCGTTGCGTAGTTTTAAAGATTTAAGCATACAAAGGGGCATAGGGACAGAGAAAGCGACTTTGTTTTATACTATGTGAAGATCATGTTAATGATTTGGTAGAACATATATGTTTTCTTGTACTTTACATATAAAACTCATATATGTATTTATCTTTGTCCCTGATGTTGGACAGGGGCGTGCACTCATTGTAGGCAGAAATGCAGTGCTTTACTTGCCATTCACAGATATGTTATTATAAGGTTGGTACGTTTTAGATGATTTTAATTTATAGTAAATAAATGAAAAAACAAAATATAATAACTTAAAAACGCCTAATATTTTATAAATAGCACCTATTTGCAATCACGCAAACATTATGGTTGCCACGCGAAAAGCAAGCGGCGCTGCAAAGCAAAATAATGTACCTAACTTAGATTATATACTCGTCTAGATTGAGCAATGTCAACAAACGATGCGCTAAAAGTGTCCTCACTTTCGTTGATATGTGTGAGTACCGGTCGTGTAATTATTGTAATCCAGCTGTCAAGGTGTGTGTGTTTAGGGATGCCTACTCCAGATTATTAACTTAACTTTTCCCCATTATTTGATATACAAAATAGGTTAAATAAAATATTTTTTCTTTATTTAAAGTAATTATACTATTAATTATACAGGGTATATCAAAACTGCTACCGAAAACGAAGCCGGGTGGTAGTTTAAGCGACTTCAGACACCATGCAAAAGAAAATTTTGGAAAAAAAAGCGACATATTTTTTTTTTGTATTTTTTTTCCTATTGCCATATTTGGGTGGCAAATACATTTTTTCCTAAAATAACAGTGTATACCCTTTTATTTATAAATTCTCTAAGGTATAAAACAGTTAAAATTATTATTTTAGCAAAAACTATGGATTTACCACCCAAAAATTACGATATTTAAAAAATCATTAAAAATTAATGTCGCGTTTCTTTGCGAAATTTTTAGTTGCATTGTGTTTGTTGTCACTAAATCTACTACTTGGCTTCGTTTTCGGTAGCAGTCTTGATATACCCGGTATTTATAACGCATTTTAGTAAAAACAATAAAGATCTAAACCCATCTCCTAGTGTTTGTTTCCGAATAGAATTAACTCTTTGGATTTATTGCCTGGGCTGTTATCTGATTTCTGTATTTATGTAAAATATAAATCATCATAAGTAAAATGTTCGGAACACACAACTGAAGTCATGTGAGGCTACGAATGGTCTTCTTTTCGTTTCCGCTGTGTAATGTCTCTCCAGCAATTTGCTAGTACGGAATCCGTAGTCTAAAAATATTATTAGGACCTTGAATAAGTTCTCGCTGTTTCTTCAAAGATGATAATAGCAGTACCCCGTTTGTGAAATTTTGAATGGTAATACACATGCAAGGCAAAGAATTAATAAAATTACTATGAAGTGCATGTCGTCGTGGGTTTCATTAATATCGTGTAGGTAAGTATTATTTACTCATTAAATAAATAACACCATTCTTCTTGTTGTTATTCTGATCGAAATATTATGTAATGATATTTGTGTTTTATAGTTTCTCCCATAGTTTCAACAAATCTTCCTAGTAATAAATTGACAACACTGGCCAATGAAACTCATCTTCAAAATAATGAATTAAAAGTTCATGTTTTCTTCAAATAATAGTGGTTTAACAATAATGTTACCGATAGAAAGTGATATTGGTATTATTATACAGTTTTCCCACACAATTGCGATACAATTCGACAGCACAAACCGGCATAATTAATTATTTTTCGGGAGCACGTTATCCATATGTAGTTCAAATGACACTGACGTACGTGAGAAGCGAGTCTACCAAATTTGGTAGACTTTTTTTGAGCCGTGCGGTGAGGTGTGATGTGTCATCTAGACGAGTATATAATCTAAGGTACCTAATCAACCAAGTATTGCCGCCGCGTCCCGCATGACATTTGTTTGCATGTGTGTAGTAATTTTGGTGTCCGTGCACAGTCGCAAACGCACACACCTATGAATATTGAAAGCCGCGACTCCTGCGGCAGGGCTCGGGAGTTCGGCAGTTGTCGGGAGTAATCGTAAATGTTCGTTGCCTATAATCCGAGTAAAATTAATAGGCTGGAATCTAACAAATCACATATGCACATTATGCATTTTCGGTTAGTAAGGTTTTATTTGTTTAAATAGAAATGTTTTGTGTTTCGCGGGAGCCATTTTGTTTTTTTATGAGTTTTTGCATTGTTTACTATTTTATACCAGTATGTTTGTAAAAATAAATAGATTTCTTTACGGATTTTTCATTTTAACATTTAAAAGTGTGTACATTTAACAGTTTATTACCTACTAAGTTTCGATATTAATTGTAGTCATTTGCTTTTACTAGTGTGTTTATTTTTTCAAATGTTATTTGATTGCGAGGTTTGTGTTAAAAATGTATGTTTATCAAATGAATGAATGAGGTGGCCGAAATCTTGCGTTTATTTACATCGGGATAGGTATAGTAATCTCAACTAACCGGAACCTTGAATATGTGAAAATTGAAAGCTGACTAGGTGAGTTTTTTTAGTTTTTTTAATTTCTTCCGCCGCGACGATCGATCGCTGTTTTGTCTGCGTTGCCGTAGAAGATGGACATGAATAGTAGTACATCTAAGACTTGTTATGTTGGCATGGTTTCCGACTTAGAGATCCGTCGCGTGGCTGTGGCTATGCTAAAAAACTATAAAAGAAAAAGTTTTTGTGACCGAGTACTCCGCCGCATACCCAGTGTCATAATCCTGTGCACGCCGCTGATGTTGGAGGGATAGAAACTTTCGCATCCACAGCACACTTGTATTACTGAATTTGGTTAAAAATTTTAGTCCACAATTCGCTTTGTACTCGTCTCTTGGCTTTATTCCAAAATTTGATACACCGGAAAGTTAACAATGGAAGCATTCACTTTCATACTATTCCATTACGAGATAACAATATTGAGTTGAGCTTCAATTATTTTATCTACTTTATGATTAGTCTATACCAGGCCACTGATAGTATTGAAAAAACTGTATCCATGTAATCCAAAATGGATTACATTAGACTCACGAAGACTGATTGATGACAGTGATGGAGAAAAATAGATATAAAATGACCGATATTTATTTATGATTCTTAACATAACTAGATGAATCATTTTCTGTGTTTTTTTTTATCTTATGCACAGTGAAGTGTTTTAAAATACGAGTAAGTGCTCTAGAATAAAACTAGAATAGGAAATTCTATGTTCAAATCCTATTTTCACAATTGTACGTACAAAAAGACATTTTTATGCACTAACAACAAATTTTAGCACTGATTCTAGCCTAAAATTAACATAAAATAAAAAAAATTAAAGTATGAAGAAAATATATCGATTGGAGGCAGTGTGATTGCACTGGGTGTATCAATGATTACCTCATGAAAATTATATGCGTAGATATATTATTATGATATTTAAAATTAAAATATTTATTGCACCAGGTCGTTATAGAAATTCTTGATAGCATGATTAGCATTAGACTTCTTGCGGCTGAGGATTGTATTGACGAAAACAGTGTGTACAATGGATATATTACCAATCGAAGCGACATTATCCATATAATGAAGGCAAAAACCGTATCATTTTATTCTTTCACATCACAAACAGTTTTATTCAAAATAAGATCAACAAATAAACTAAAATAATAGTCAGATGGTTACAATCCGTACCTTCCCTCTGGCGATGACTATTGCCATGTCCTTCGGTTCAATTAGTAAACAAACGCCGACATACCGAATCGTATCGCTAAAAGGTTATTAGTACCAATCACTGGCCAACACATCTTTGTTTTATTATTAAAAAATAATCGAACGTTACTGCACTGCACATAAATCTAGGATAGTAAATATCGATGCAACTGTCGTAAAGATATCTGATATAGACACGAAATGGCACGAAGCCGATACAAATGTTCTAATACTTTTAAAACACAAATCTAATAATTGAAACAAAAAAGTTAAGTAAACTGTGAAATCACAACACACAACGATATCGATAGGCGATGTAATAATCTGGATAAACGAGATTATTTTGTTTTTAAGAATCCTGATAACACTTCACAACAAGCACGTATTAACGTAACACAACATTATCACGATAATAAAGTTCACGATAGTAACGTTGGAGTTATTCACGACACACGACACGAGGCGACAGACGACGGGGCGGTGAGACTACGGCCAGAGGTGACCGCCCGCGCCGAAGCAACGAGCTTAATGAACGCACAATGGAACCAAACCAAAACAAGCTGACGACAATTATCGCTCGTACTGATTCTAAAGCGATGGACACATTTGAGAATATATTTTAAGGTATATATATTTTTTTATTTCGTAGCAACAGTGTAGTAGCAGAACCATATAAATTGTGAAATTTTATGAGCAGATATTTAACGAGCGATCTTTTCGAATATTCATGTTAGTTTTCGTATCATACGATACTTACACACATAATAAAAAAGTGTAATTCGATACGCTATCTGAACAGCGCTTTGGGAAAATATTAAAAATGCATTTGAAAAGAGAAACTCAAATCTTTTTAGTCATGGCATTCCACTGTGCTCGCCATCCTGACACATAAGATATTATGTCTCAATATGTCCAGTAGTTATTCTGGCTACAATGTCCTTCTAACCGAAATACAACAAACAGTACATTGCTGTTTGGTGGGAGAAATAGACATTGCGGTGGTACCTACCCAGGCGGCCCCTCACATATGAGAGTACCTACCAAACAGAAATCAATTTACTCAAATTTATATATCATCTTTAACGGCATTCTTGTATAATAGCCTCCATGGCCCTATAAAGGAATCCATTAAATCATTCGCAACTACAATTAACCTGCCCACATCAACATCACTTGCGCACATCGGCGCCAATAAAATCGAATTTCACGGCTCGTAACCGCTCTTGGTCGAAATGAGCCGGGGTAAATTAGGGGAAATTTATTTCCACGGTCCTACAAATCGATTAGGACAATAGAGTATCGGGTACTAATGACACCGTTCCAGTGTCCCTCGGCGAGTGTATTGATTGAGCAGAGGTCAAACAAACTGAACCGAGGTCTTCGCTCAGGGCTGCGACATAGAATGCTTCGAGAGGTCAAAGACGAATGAGTTTATATTGTGCTTTTGCATATTTTATTGTTCTGTGAAATGGGAACAGTTTTTGTCCTTCCACGTTGAATAATACTGTTCATTGTTTTATGGTTTTTTATTTAAAAATGTTATTTACTGGTTTTCATTTTTTACTTTTTTTTATATACAAAGCTTTTGATCTATTTTATAAATTGATGGACCTACCTTTCACTTAGGTTTTAATGTTAACACTTTCAAGAGCTTTAATGAAGACACGGTATTGTATGAACTAGTCTTCAATACACAGAATTATTCAAATTTCGTGGAGCCAAATTTTGTTCATAAGCATTCGTTTGGTGTTCTGTTCTTCTGCCCGGGATATTGTAAAAATGGTAACCAAAGCAAATTCGGGAGTAACGAATAATTTTAATAAACTATAGGTTTTAATACAATACAATATGTTTTTTAAAATATAATTTACAATGTACACACTGCCTAGTTCGAAGTTCACAGATAACAGAGCCCGTTAACACGACTGTTTCACATTTTAGCAATTGCTGTATTACGATAGCAGTGTTACGTAATCTAACAGCTATGTGTAATTTAATGGCCAATAAAAATATTTTATTGAACTACTGAACAACAGTCCATGGGTAGCCGGCGTTATTTACATATCAATTGAGCGAAACTGATCTGGTATGTAGACCGTACTTTTTTAAACCACATAATTTTAGAAAATCATATACATGTTTCATGTTATTGGATAGTAGTGACACGCATAATCCTAACCTCAAATAAAAACGCAAAACAAAGAAATGGCTGGCATTCTACTGCGCTTGCCATCCTGAGACATAAGATGCTAAGTCTCAATATGTCCAGTAGTTACGCTGGCTACAATGTCCCTCAAGCCGGTCTTTCAAACTTCCTTCAAAATGTATCAGAAACTAAAACAGATTCTTAACAGTCACAATCATACAAAACTAATATTTGAAAATTACAGCACAATAATTAAGTGTATGAGTATGTTCACAACTACGAGCTAAGACCTCGCGTTCTACATCAGGTCATTGACCAACTGCGCCACGGAGGTTATCATACACAAATAAGGAAAGAATAAGGTCATAACAATGATCTATAAATTAGCTATCCGGATATTTACCTGAACAGTTTGTATCTTTGTAGTTTTGTATCCAAGAATATGCTATCCACAGCACAAACTTAAAATATTACCGCGGTATTCGAGGAAGCAGTAAAGTCAAAGGCATTATTTAAAAATTACCGAGTTGAATGTACGTTAAACATGCTTTCTTGTTATCAAGGTTTCACAAATCTACGTAAATTGGAGATGCATTTTCTTGTTTTTTTTTTGTTTTTTTTTATAGCTATGAATGACTATATCATGTCGTTCGTCTGATGGTAAACAATACGACCGCTCATAAACAGTAGCAAAACCAAACATCACCTTGAACTACAAAGCATTGCTTGGCATTCCACTGCGCTCGCCAACTTGAGACATAAGATGTTAAGTCTCTATATGAAAAATCTTGTTCGATATGTTGTTTTTCCACTATAAATATATACTAGCGGCCGGACCCAGCTTCGCCTGGAGGCAGATATTTTTTTATTCCACTTCACACCAAATACGTGCTATTGTTTTATATAAGCTCTTGTATACCTAAACTTGACGTATCCTACGGTCCTGTTAATCCCGTCCCATCGCGCTTGTTCAGTCACTTCCCGATCCATCCCGTCCTTTGTCTTCATTTTCCATCCCGTCTTATACCGTATAATTTACATTACGTCCTATCAAATCTGTCAGCTATCCCAGTCCTCTCCCGTATCTCGTATTCTATTATATCCCATCTCTCCATATCCGAAAAGTATGCCTTGTACATTTTTGTCATTAAACACTTTAGCGATTTTGATTATCCATGAAATATTCCATCCTTTATTTCACCCCCACAATGCTGTTTTCCCAATAATATTGCACGCCATTACGTTTTGTATAATAAAGAGATATAATAAAGAGTTGAAATATAAGTTTTCATAGAAATAACTTCAGTGGTTTCGATTTTCTTCGTCATAACATTTCAACCCTTTTTGACCCCCCTTTAGGTAAAATAAAGCCTACCTCACTCAGAGACGATATACATTTCTATCAGTGAATTGTAGCGAAGGAAAGGCCAGTGTAAGAATTCCTGATAAAAGTGACATTCGATCCATGTTCGATCTTGAATAGAAGTATTAATAACTGAATATTATTGAATTTTTAATAATATTCAATATTGCCATAATTGTTTTTCGTTAATGCCAATTGTCACCGCATCGTACTCTTTTTTGCAAGTTATAACTGTCCAATATTTATGTAGCTTAATATATACTCCGTTGTTTACATAAAATAAATTTTTGAACGCATGCATAAATATTTGACAACCAATTTAAATGTCAACCACTTTTCATTACTGTCATTAATTTACATATTTAAAATCTAAAATACGCCATTAATCGAATACTGTGGATATATGTTGTCGATTCGAAACCTTTATTTAAATACGTTATTTAATTTGAGGGAAGAGTTTACCGTATCGACGGTATGAAAATTAAATGTTTGACAGTTACAAACCCATGAACACTTTGTATGGCAAAATGTTTTTTCCTTTATTTTATACTTTCGTCAATTTAATCGAGATAAAAACTATCTCACCCTGTAAGTTGGAACAAATAACACATATCTACAAAATTTCATTATAATCAGTTGAGTGGTTTAGGAGCCCATTGAGGACAAACAACGTGACACGTGAATTATATATATTAAGAAGATATTACAAGTAAATAATTTTAAGATATACCCGCCTTTTACTTACTTTCCTGTCGATTACTACAGCAGAATATCGAATTGTAGAAAAAGTGTCCGAGTTTTGCTGAGTTATACCTACATATCTTTCCCTAACCAACACAATTTTTAAAGGACTGTAAAAGTCGCTAATACGTATGTAGTACGGTTTATAGCTAGGACAACAAATACAAAACAACAAAGAAACAATACTTTATGCAATAAAGAGGGATATTGAAATCAGTACAATACAAACACAATGCTAACAGGTGTATGAATGAAACCGTTTCAAACTTGACGAAGGTCTATCTACATTTTGTGCAAACATCGTGAAAGCGAAGACGTGTTATCACAATTAAAATACAATATTTTTAGTATTTGATTGCATGCGACAGCGAAGTACGTCAATGCTTCTTTAATGAACCTGACACCAATTTTTAATTGGCAAGTGACCTTAATCTTTCAATCTCGCGTTGAGGTAATGTGTTTAATGTATAAAGGGAAATAGACGATATTACACCTAATCGTAGGTGCATTCCAATGTAATTAATATCTCCCCGTGAGAGAAGGTGATCTCCCAACGGTTGACATAATAGAACCGGTCGACTCGAAATGATACACACTAGCTGAACCCAAAACATGATAAACTAGCGTGCCAGATCACAATGATAGGTATGAGCTATATACAGTTGTTGTTATCCGGGAGAATACCCAAAAGACGAAATGTTTGACACAAAAGTTAAAAAATGTAACCTGCCAAACGGGTACCCTGTTAGAATATGACTGATTGGCCTAGTGACGGCGCATAAAATTTAGGTTCCTTAAGCCGCTGAAGTCGTTTAAGGTATACATAATTATTGAGCCTTCGTGAATTTCAATAGCTGAATAGAACGTCATAGCAAAGCTGCTAATTCATTTCTATTTTCCAAAAGACTATAAAGTTCATTAACATACAGTCAGTCACTGACCACCCTGTGACCATGAAAGCTGTAAAGTAATCGAAACGTCGCGAACTTAAAAAACGTAAAAAATCCAAATCCACGATAAAATCCGTGAATAATAGTTTTATTTCAGTGTGTTACATTCGCGTAAATTTAAGAAACCATTACTATAAATTTCCACCCAATACCAAATAGGCGCTTGTTTATTTACCACTGTTGTGGGTAAAATGAGAAAAATGAACAAGAATTATCTGAACACAAGAGGCAATGATCACATTACATTAGTTGGTAAATGAAGTGTGTCATTAGTTTAGCCCATTCATTATCAACACGATCTCGTCTGAGCGACCTTATAGCACAGAATACTAACAGAAGTCAAGCTTGTGTATGTACTTCACTTTTGTTGCCACACTCGCACTACGCTCGGCGTTCGCGCAAGGGTTGTTAACTCTGGCTTATGCGAAAACACGTATCGTGTTAAGAGCACTCGTATCGTTTGATTGAAGTTTTAAAATAAAATATACAAAACACAATAATACAATAAATGAATTTTAATTTTATTTATGAACTCGCTGAGAATGTGTATGTCATTATTCTAAGTTTTTTTTTTTATTGTTTTTGTATAATATATGATTTTTGTAATGAAATTTATATTCAATTATTATAATCTGGTGTTGTTTATACAAGTGTAATAACTTTAATTCATTTGCTCCATCTTTGCACAAAACATCTCACTATTTGCGTGCCCGAAGCGGGTGACACTCGCGCTCGCAGTGGTCTCGACTAGTTTGATCAACCAAACTATTATTTTCTCAGACTCACGTAGTTTATTACAAGACCTTCTTAAATCTCCTTTTCGCAGCGACTCATTCTATATCTCCTTAAAATAAAAGATATGCTCCGCCAATGCCAGATGTCAGGTATAGATATAGTTTTAGCATGGATCCCTAGTCATTGCGGCATAAATGGAAATGAGATCGTTGATTATTATGCCCGTAACGCCATTTCGTATTCTAATATCTACCACAACTATTCTTATACCAGGGATTTAAAATGCACTACTAAACCAGACCTAATGAGTGTATGGAACAACAGCTGGCAGTTAAGCAAAATAACCAAAGGCTTCCATTATGCTTCTACCCAACCCTTGATCCCCCTGAAACCTTGGTTTCACAAGAGTAAAAACCTCAATAAAAAAATAACATCCATTATTCGCCTTCGTCTAGGCCGTGTTTGCTCCCCTGTCTTTCTAGCAAAAATCCATATTCGCGACAACTCATTATGCGAGTGCGGTCTGGCTGAAGGAACTTTAGAACATATCTTTTTCGAATGCCCCAGAACTTCACATACTATTTATGACATCCTACCTGATAAATTCGCCCGCCCTGTCAATGTCAAAACACTTTTAACAGATTCCCCAGAAAATATTATCTTGTTATCAAAATTTTTAAAGATCAATAATTTGTATTTATAATCCCAAAGTCACTCCTTGAATTAAAATATAATTTAACCCTTCCTTTACTTCCTACGTCATTCTCCAAAAACACCAACGGAATCTGTCCATTGACTAAAATAATTTCTACTTACTTGACCTCTGACTATTACCCCGCTCCCACTACATGACATTGGCAAAATCACCGATGAAACGGTGGAGCCAAACTACATTTGAAAAGAAGAAGAAGAAGAAGACTGGTTTGAAATATCGTGTCGGTGAACGCTGTCAATGTGTGCGTTGATTTAGCGCGCTTTGTATGGAGCTTGACTTCTGTTAGTTTAGTATTCTGTGCTTATAGTAACAAGTACACTTACTCGAACCAGTTCATACAGTGCTGGTTTTTCATGGGAGTCAATTATTGTTCGTATTTTTTGTTGCTATCTTTTACCCTATAAATTATATTCTCCCTATTTGGGTAAGGTCTTATGCAACAATAACTTATATTAGTACAAATAATTAAATAAATACACACAACAGCTAGGCACAAAACCTTGACATCACATTAAAATACAATATTTCTGACGTGGGTATCAGCAACTAAATGGAGTTTTTGGCCATATACCAGAACGGACGAATATAACCCAAAAAATTAATGGTTACTGGCAAAATCGAGGGAAAACGTCTGAAAAGCCGATGTCCCATCATATGGTCGGTCTAAATCAGCTCAATCCTTAACATCAAACTTAATATTGCGCTCCACTATGCCAAAGATAGGAACAGGTGGCGCAGCATAACCAGAACAAAGAATTCGCCATGATCAGGGAATCACGACTCCCAGCGATAAGAAAAGCGATACTAGGAGTAGGAAAATCAGCAATTACGATAAATTCCGGTCTAACAACATCGAGAAACAAATACTCATGGATTATAAAAAAGTTTTTCCCAGCGCCAAGATCAACGCAGTATCAACTCCGTACACGGTCACACACGGCAATAATGTAATTATATAAAATAATGTAATTATAGTTTTTAATGACAAATAATGTAATTTAGACTAATCTATTATCTTGTTGGCCTGATATGAGCTTGTCAATTTATACAGCACAGGCGGCCCGGTCCGGCTCTGCCCGGGTGCAGATACTGCTTTGACTCCAGTATTAGAAACATATTATTTCGCGTACTAACTAATTTACACTCATGTGTTTTCCAAACGCGCCAAAAGAAGTATACATTCAGTAAAAAGTACAAATAACTTCGATGCAAATTACTAAATGCATTTACAAAATGCAGCAAAAATACAATTTTATAAATCCATTCAGAATTAAACAAGTTATAAACCTTTCAAATCTTGTAGTGGGAGTAAAAGAAAAGGGGTGCAAAACAAACTAGTTACGTCACTAGTCTTATGTGTATTACAGTGTGCGTGTGTAAATGAGACGGTAAGATGTCGTCACTACGATCCCACACATTTGTTTCGAATGAAAATATTTGCCGCATCTTATAAGCTACCTTAATACGTTTTTTTGACAGAAATGTTTTATTTTAATGGTATTTAGGTTTGTACGCAATATAATAATACAAAATCAAATACTTAATCATAATAAAATACCCTATTGTACAGACTCTGTAGTTCCCTGATAAAAACGACCAGTTTCAACGTACATCTGCCAGCGCGTTCCAGTACCCTATTGGAATAACTTGCACTACGTCCGCCGGATGCGGGTAGCTTGCGTGTTTCCATAGCAACTAGGCAATGTTTACATCAAGGTGTTTCGGTGTGCAGTGATGCGGATCATGGTAACCTTGGCGACCGTACAGCACCAAAGCATCAAGCGCCTTAAAATTAACTCATTTGCAAAAAAAAAACGGGCACCTAAGCAATGAACCATTTCAAATGTTACTATTGGTTTGTTTGATAATTATAGGTAGTTTTACTTTCACAATTTTGTAAATTAGTAAGCAAATAATCGTTTTCGTCAGTATTATCATAAAATTTTGATAAGATTTATGGGTTTTAATGCTAAAGTTCACTAGTAGTGTATGCTCGCTAGTAGTGCATATGCTCGTGAAGTAAAAGTTAACAAAGATTTTTGTTTGTTTTTTCTTTAATAAAGTAAAAGCAGATAAATGTTTAGTATCGAGTGTGACCCCCTCTAGCTGAAATCACAGCTTGAATTCGTCTGGGTATGCTAGCGAGGATATCCCGGATACTTGCTTGCGGAATACGTTCCCACTCCGCGGTAATCACATTCTTCAGCTCTCTGATGGTCTGCGGAGCCGGTTGTACTGATCTCACGCAATAACCGTATTGCTATGCGAAAAAGAGACGGCTGATTCTCAAAAATTGAGTCTTCGCCTAAAGCGGCCAATGCGGGTCGTGCATGAGGAATTAGAACTTCCGTTATGTATCGATGTCCAGTCAGTGAGCCGTTTTCAATGAAGACTAACTCTGTACGATCCATTGAATTTATTCCTGCCCAAAACATAACAGAGCCCCCACCATAAGGTGTGATTTCTTCAAAACAAGCCTCTGCAAAGCGTTCTCCTCGTCTTCGTAGCACTCGCCGACGTCGATCTTCACCGAACAAAGATATCCTGGCTTCGTCGGAGAACAATACCCTATTCCAGTCTTCTTGAGTCCATGACTCACAATTTCGAGCAAACCTAAGCCTGGCAACTCTGTGCTCACGGAGTAACTTAGGGCCGCGGGCCGGGCGATGACTGCGTATATTGGCCGCGAGAAGCCTCCTCCTGACCGTCCATAGACTAATATGCACATTTCTTACTTCTTCGAGGTTGTTCTTAAGGTCCACATACGAAGACTTGCGATTTCTCAATGCGCGACTCACAAGAAAACGATCATCCCGTGGTTGGGTACATAGTTTTCTTCCAGTACCAGGCTCAATCCTATAGAGTATGTCTGGGACGTTCTGAAACGATGCGTGAGATCAGTACAACCGGCTCCGCAGACCATCAGAGAGCTGAAGAATGTGATTACCGCGGAGTGGGAACGTATTCCGCAGCAAGTATCCGGGATATCCTCGCTAGCATACCCAGACGAATTCAAGCTGTGATTTCAGCTAGATGGGGTCACACTCGATACTTAACATTTATCTGCTTTTACTTTATTAAAGAAAAAACAAACAAAAATCTTTGTTAACTTTTACTTCACGAGCATATGCACTACTAGCGAGTATACACTACTAGTGAACTTTAGCATTAAAACCCATAAAGGAGATGTTTTATTTTGGGCCGTTTTGTGTACGTCTAATACAAATTCTAGAAAAAAATGTGGAATTCAAATAAAATACATTTAGATTTCTTGGACAACAGGGGGCTCTATACAAAAATGTGATTGTTTTAGTACAGAAGCAATATTTTCTTCGATAATCTGTCCTCCATGATGCCTAATTGTCATTTCGTTCAAAAATGCGCGAACCCATTTTCTTTAACGTGAATATGTCTTATTTTTAAAAATCCCCTACAAATTATAATTACTGTCTATATTTCTTTTTCTATATTCTTCGCTTTTTAAAAGACGATATATGTTGTTAAAGAAGTCACTTTTATTATTTTATTTATATTACATGATTTTAGTTTAAGAACGAAAATGATTAACTTGACAGCAATTGCAAAACTCTGTGTTATCTGTCTACGTCTGTGGCCGTAATTCGTACTATTTTTTATTAATCGCATACATTTCGCAAATGTGTATTTGCTTCTCTGTTGACCTTGTTTTATGGATTCTGATTCTCGCAGATGACATATCTTGACAATGATCTTGACGTTTAAACGCAATTACTAGTTCGTATTTTGGTGAGTAAACATGTATATTATTTAGAATGCCACATGTAAGTAATACTTTTATGTTTTTCTATGTTCATATTTCTCTTCTAACCCACAATTCTGCTTTTCAGCACATCAAAAGTGGCGCTTTGCTTGAATTGCACTTCTGCAATTGTTGTGAAATGGTTGAATTGCACTTCTGCAATCAAAAATTGAAATGGTTTCTATCATTCAACAAAATCTTAGTAACTACATGGGATGCCAATTCATTCTCGTGTAGAGTATTTCAAAACGTTTTATTGCTGAAATGGCAGAACAAGAAGTAAGTATTCTATTTTCGTCATTAACTTGGGAAATGTATGTTTTATGCCAATTAATCAAGGTCAATACAAAGTATGGAGTATTACAAAAGTATTCATGTTAGAGCTGAATTGCATTGTGTCCACAGGACAAGTCTACTAGTAAATGTAAGAAGTGATATTTTATATATTGTTTAAATTGTTAAATGAATTACATTTTCTTTTATTTCGCTCTGGACACTTAGATGATCTTGTGTTATGTATAATATATTATATTATTATTATTTCCATAATAACAACACTATGTCTGATGGTAAGCACAAATGCCGTCCAGGCGGAATATCTAATGGCATCAGACGACTGTCCCAAGACATTTCATACAATTATCCGGCCGGCCTGCTAAGATGCCTCTTTAAACAATAGCGGAAAGACCTGGGATCATAGTAAGGAGGGAACACATGTGACTGCAAAGAGTTATTTATTCATCATAATTCTTCGATATCTTTAATATTAAATCTTTTTATTTTGTTTTAGTTATCAGAACAAGCAATTATCTGTACAAACTGCTGGCTGTAAATAAATCAAGCTGTAGACAATGAGCAAGATTTTATTCCAACTCCGCCGTAAGAAGATTGTATCAATCTCGATTCTTTTGGACATATATAACACCCACAAGTGCTTCATGTTGAAAGGAACATAGCTGGACACCGGACAGTGGGTTGCTGTACTCATACCATGGTATTTAGCCTTTAGGTTGGGCTAGGCAATAGTACAATATGGGAGCACCGGCATTGTTCCTAGATGTTTTGACTGGAGATTATTTTTAGGCGAATATAAATAAAAAAATATAAAGCAAGATCTGGTTTTACTTTATTGTCCTCAAGTTTTGTTTGATTTTAGTTTTCTTTCATCAATTAATCCTACTTTTTCCTTATGTGTGCTCAGAAATAACCAGTTAGAATTAATGTCAAATACATTATTTGAAAAATAATATCTTAGACCTTAGGATAATATTATTTTTAAGTGTGCAGAAGTCTAATATACCAAAGTATATTAGACTTCTAGGGGTAGACCAAATATAATGTTTAAAATGTTAGCTTGTACAGAAATAATTGCTAGTAAGTTCTTTTACTAGACATTAAGATATAGAAATAAACATGGCTGCTATCAGATTCGATTCCATTTTTATAGCGTATTCATTTGTATGGACTATAATCACTAAGAGCTTATTAAGTGCATATGCCTAATAATAAAATGATTATTTATTCATATGCTAGCAGTCGCGACAAGTGATCAGTCTGTGCCGTGCTGTATCTCATGCCTAGCAGATTTTTATTGTGGATTATTTAAATAGGTTGTTTAGCAGGTATTATGCACCGCACTTACGGCCAGATATAGGTACACTTTCTTAATATTAAATAACTATAAACATGACGAGATTCTGACAGACTTGATGCAATTTATTGTATAGACATTATGTTATATTATATTAGATGATCAATAAAGTATGATACTAATTCCGTTGACGTAAAAACATTTACGAGTTATATAGAGTACAGTAATTTATAGCACAGACGACTAAAAATAGTATTTGATCTAAAGGAAAACGAATTACGACTTCATATTTCATAAATGTCCAGTTTTGACATCGGTTGTCAAATATGCCGTTTCAGGACGCCATATTGTCCCCTCGTAGTGTTGCTGTTCTTGGCTTGGTATTTATTTTTGTATAAAGCTAATATGCAATGTATAATAGTATTTCATACAGAAATCGAATGCCAATTTCACTAAGTTTATTTGGTGTAATGTACTACAAACGGCCCAAGGTCCATATATTTCTGGCCCATCTTCTTTTATCAAAATTTTATGTTAATACTGACGAAAACTTGAAATGGTTCATTGCTTAGGTGCCCGTTTTTTTTGCAAATGAGTTTATTATTACTTGAATAACCCGTATTTTCAACAAAAACATTTAGAACAGCAATAATCTATACACGATCCCCAATGAGTTTTTTTTTTGCCGAATATAAATAATGTAAAATACTTTATAATTAAACTAATTTGAGGACTAGTTCATTGCGTTTTTTATACGGCTATAATATAAGCACTGCTGGCAATTTTGAGACACACTTGCGTGGACCATTATGGTGATTTTTAAACTCTGATAAAGGTGGTTACTATTCCACTCCAAGTCACTAGTATTGTTTATAAATGGTCATCAAATTAACGAAGGATAATATTTCCCAACATATATTAAAAATAGTCGCTTATTTTTGTGATATTTTAGTTGCATGGTAGACACTTAAACTACCCCACATGACTTCATTTTCGGTCACAGTTTGGACATATTGATCTACATCAATATCTTTTCAATGACCGCCACCCAAATCTACAGAATTTGCAGTATATCACTTGAAAAATAGTCGATAAGGTATAGAAGGGTGGCGGAGATCAATATTTTATACTCTATACGAGGGGAGGTACAAACCCCGGTACACAGGATTATAATGTAACCGACACGGACTATAAACTTGATCCTCGTATCGCGTTAAACCAATTTAACGGTGGGAATTGGTGTCCCACTTGCACTGTTTACGGTCAAATAAACACGAATGACACATAACAATACGGCTATGCCACACCGCGGGACGGTGATTTCTATTATTGCATTCAAAATACTTTTCTATTTTACTCAATGTACTATAAACTCCAAGCTTTTGTTTCGATGCATGAATCTTGAAACATCTTTGAAGGACGAAGATTTTTAATACCGATAATGTTTTAAGAATTAGTTTATAAAATCTTTTCTATGCGACATTTTTTTCACCACTGTCTCTTATATTGTATGATAAGTGTTGGTCATCTCAAGTCATCGGGACCAAGCAAAAATAATTTCGTATATGTCGAGATAGAACATCATGCTCATGTATTAGGCGATTTTAAAATGTCTTCGTAAGGATATGGATTCGTTTTATTGCATCACAAATAGCCAAACCAACAATTATACACAAGATGATAATTTGGACATAAATTAGAATCCAACAAGAATGAATTTCTTCCACAAAAGTAAAACCATTTAAGAATAACTTGTAATAATTTATACATGTTCTATGATTTAATAAAACAATGCGAGTATACACGAACAACCTTTAGCAATTATTGTAAAAGAATGCAAATATTTTCCAAGGTATGGGTGTGTTTAATGTAATTGCTTTTTAAACTCTTATCACATCAATAAGCGAAGTAAAAAAGGACATATTAGACAAATATCTACACAGTTAACACGGAATGACATCAACAAAGTACATATGCAAGAACAAAAAAAACAATGCAATACAACTAAATGCAATGCATTTTTTAACATTATGCAAATGAACAACAGCTGATGGTAAGTAATCACCGCCCATGGATATTTGCAGAACCATAAGACATGGAAATGCAGGTTTCCACTATGTAGGTATTGCTACAGTTATAACAAACCGGAAATTTGGTGGATAGCAAATAAAATATTTATTTATTGAATTCTTCTTTACCACTGTATAAAGGAGCTCTGCCAAAAACTTCTATGGTGCAACCTTAGCTGATGAACAGATAAATTGTCCAAAATTGTAAACTATGTTATTATTTTAAAAAACAGACATAATTTATAGGATTTTGTTAATTCCATGTAAGCAGGGATTTTTATGGGTATCGTGATATTCCGCAATTCACTTGGTGTCAGTGTTCATTGGCAATGATGAGATATCATTGAGTGGCCTGTCTATGTATATGCTCTAAAATTCTATGAAAAAAAATCACTATTTACACTTATTAACACTAAGCAAAAAAAGTCTGACAGCATAACGAGACTCGCGTAATTAGTGCGCGGTGAAGGGAAACCGAACATAGTATGCATTACCTAATTATAATAATTTTTTAAATAAAGCTCATTGAGAAGAAAAACAGCATTCTGCATCTGAGTGTTTAAAACTATAAATTAATATTTCCAATATTAATAATTATACAATTTGTATGGAAGGTAAGGCTAGTAAAATGCAAATAGTGTGTAATACTTCAGTTAACAAGACTGTGCCTGACAATTTTATCTCTGAACTAGCGGCCCGGCCCGGCTTCACCCGGGTGCAAATACAGATTCCAGTCCATATTTTATTTAAAAGCAACATGACTGCCGTTCTCTTAAACTGCTTATCCAATCCCGTCCTATACCTATTCTTCTGTCCCATTTTGTCCACCTTATATTCTATTCCATCCCATCTCTCCAGATTTAAATCTTTATTTTGCTACGGAGATATTATAACACTGTTACTACTCCGACGATATTCATTGAAATATATATGATAGCTGACCCGGCGAACTTCCTATCGCCACATTTTTTGCCATCAATACTGTCTAAAGTCTAAGATTTTAATACCTAATTATTTTATTGCATTGTAATGAACAACATTTTTCGTTTTTCCTTCCGGAGACAAATAGTGCTGTTATTATATTAGGTCATATTATAGTCCACCCCACTGGCTTAGTGCGGGTTGGCGGATTTTATTTCACGTATAAATTACTCCGAAAAGCAGAGGTGTGCCCTGGGATTTGAACCCGTGACCATCGTAAACTTTGGTTGGTTGGCAGTCGCGTCTAGTACGTTACCAACGGGCAACCACGCTTTCTGTGAATTACTTTTATTTATTTGAGAAGACTATCTATACATATACAAATCAATAAAACCTTCATACTGCCTTACCAGGTGACGTAAGTAATAAAACAAATATTTTAAAATATAAAACTGCATATCGTTTCATTATAATGTCTGGATGCGGCATCAACGTACCAATACTTTTATTATTCTTGAGTCTGAAAACAATACAAATGCGGAATTTAAATTTGTCGCCCAACGCATCTAAAGGTATCAATTCAAAAAACAATGTCCTTTATGAAAACGAAAAATTATAATTAGATATATTTTGGTGTACTCCGGCAAAACGCTTCATAGAGTATATCTTGTTTAAAACTGTCGCAATACTCTCAAAAAACTATGGGCTATTTTTGTAGTATTTTTGTACATCATTTTATTTTACATTTAACAAATTACGCGAAGGATGCCGTATCTAGATATTATATACACAATGTACACATATTTTGAATTTTGTTCTATTTCGTCAGCCGTCAATGAAAGACAATGGAAAGATAGATCATTTTACGTTGGTTGGTAGTTGAAGCTTGACCGTCGTTTACCTCTCCCGTCAACCAAACAAAGATCATCCTATATTGGCTGGTCGCATCACGCTTGAACAATTAAAAAATTGGCTTTTCCTCGCAATTTTTCCATTTTTTCTCACCATTTAGACCTTCCCTAGACCTCCACGAACATTTCAAGACCAAGATAAGATAAATCCGTTCAGCCGTTCTCGAGTTTTAGCGAGACTAACGAACAGCAATTCATTTATATATACAGGGTATATCAAGACTGCTACCGAAAACGAAGCCGGGTGGTAGTTTAAGCGACTTCAAACACAATGCAACAGAAAAAGTTGCAAAAAAAAGCGACAATTTTTTTTTTGTAATTTTTTTCCTATTGCCATATTTTGGTGGTAAATACATTTTTTCCTAAAATAATAGTGTATACCCTTTAATTTATAAATACTCTAAGATATAAGAGAGTTTAAATTATTATTTTAGCAAAATCTATGGATTTACCACCCAAAAATGACGATATTTAAAAAATCATAAAAAATAATTGTCGCGTTTCTAAGCGAAATTTTTAATTGCATTGTGTTTGTAGCCACTAAAACTACCACCCGGCTTCGTTTTCGGTAGCAGTCTTGAGATACCCGGTATATATACAGGGTATATCAAGACTGCTACCGAAAACGAAGCCGGGTGGTAGTATAAGCGACATCAGACACAATGTAACAAAAAAAGTTGCAAAAAAAAGCGACCAATTTTTTTGTTATTTTTTTCCTATGACCATATTTGGGTGGTAAATACATTTTTTCCTAAAATAATAGTGTATACCCTTTTATTTATAAATAATCTAAGGTATAAGAGTGTTTAAATCATTATTTTAGCAAAAACTATGGATTTACCACCCAAAAACGACGATATTTAAAAAATCATAAAAAATAATTGTCGCGTTTCTATGCGAAATTTTTAGTTGCATAGTGTTTGTAGTCACTAAAACTATCACCCGGCTTCGTTTTCGGTAGCGGTCTTGAGATACCCGGTATATACAGGGTATATCAAGACTGCTACCGAAAACGAAGCCGGGTGGTAGTTTAAGCTACTTCAGACACAATGCAACAGAAAAAGTTGCAAAAAAAGCGACAATTTTTTTTTATTTTTTTCCTATGGCCATATTTGGGTGGTAAATACATTTTTTCCTAAAATAATAGTGTATACCCTCTTATTTATAAGTACTTTAAGGTATAAAAGTGTTTAAATTATAACTTTAGCAAAAACTATGGATTTACCACCCAAAAATGACGATGTTTAAAAAATCATAAAAAATAATTGTTGCGTTTCTATGCGAAATTTTTAGTTGCATTGTGTTTGTAGTCGCTTAAACTACCACCCGGCTTCGTTTTCGGTAGCAGTCTTGA